>BRKX01000003.1:27020000-28270000 GCA_026008535.1 Perilla frutescens | reverse complement strand
AAGATACGAGGTAATCTGAGCCTCAAATCAATGCAGAGAGGCAATCCGAGCCTCAAGACAACACAGAGAGGCATCCTGATCCCCAGGATGAAGAACATGGCTGACGCCAGCAGCAGAGACAAGTCAACAGGCCGCCGCCTGTACAGCAAGTTGAACAAAGGCCGCCCCGTGAGCCCGCCTTTGAAAAAGACTATGACTACGGATACGAGTCCTATGCAGCCAGTGGTTATGAAGTTGATTACATACCACAAGGGCGAAGAGAACGCCATGGACGACCCCGAGGTCCCCATAGGCGTACGAATCATGATGATGATAATGATGGTAGGCTCAACAACATCAAGACGAGCATACCTGAGTTTGAAGGCCTTCACGATCCCGATGTTTACTTAGATTGGGAACGTAAGGTAGAGAAGATCTTTGCATGCTACAACTTTTCAGAGCAAAAGAAGGTGCAACTCATATGCTTAGAGTTTAGAGGCTATGCAGCCTCATGGTGGGAAATGCAACAAGAAAGAAGGTGCAGAAACCACAATCCTCCAATCGACAACTGGGAGGAGATGAAAGGATTCATGCGTGGTCGTTTCATACCCATACATTATGAAAGAGAGCTTGAAAAGAAGCTCAATCGAGTCAAGCAAGGTACTAGATCAATCGAAAAGTACCACAAGGAGTTGGAGACGTTATTGAACCGAGTTGGAAAATAGGAGACCCTAAATGCTACCATCATTCGGTATATTGAAGGTATGGATCCTGATATTGCATGTGAAGTCGTGCTTAGAGACTTCACCAGTGTAGAAAGGATGGTTCAGTACGTATCGATTGTGGAAAGACAGCTAAGAGAGGGCCGCCGTCAATCCCACTATAGTGAAGTCCCTAAACATTCATCTTGGAGTAAAGGTACACCTTCCACTTCACTTTCTACCCTTTCTACTGATTCCACTCGACCAAGAGGTCCATCCGAACCACCCGAACGGTGTTTCGACCGTTCTACACCGCAGACAAGCCGTAGACCCAAGTCTACGCCACCCAATCAGCCACGACCAACCCCTACACGGCCAAATCAAGGTACAACAGCCCCTAATGCAGCCCCTTATCATGCTCGTGACATCCAATGTCATAAGTGTCAAGGTTGGGGCCATTTCCAAGCTCAATGTCCAAACCGGCGGATTCTATACTTAACGGAATCAAATGAAGTCGAATCAGCCAGTGAGGATGAAAAAGAGCCCATAGGTGACGCCACCATTGAAGAAGAGATCGAGAATGATGCACCCAATGCAGTGGTTGATCCAGAAGTTCAACTCAGTTTGGTCACAATCCGGAGTTTGAGCATCATTCGAGAAGAGGAACAAGAACACCAACGGGAAAACATCTTCTACACTCGAGCAGTGATTCGAGGACACACGTGTTCCATGATAATTGATAGTGCCAGTGTGATCAATGCCATTAGTCAATACGCAGTTGAAAAGCTTGGTCTACCTATTCAACAACATGCAAAACCATACATATTGCAGTGGCTTACAGAAAGAGGCGAGATACGCGTGGTTTACCAGGTAAATGTCTCATTCTCAATCCATAAGTTCTCTGACACTATTTTGTGTGACTTTATCCCTATGGATACGGCACACTTGTTGTTAGGCAGACCTTGGCAGTATGATCGATGTGTTTTCCACGATGGACGTCTGAACACCTATACCGTCGACATTGATGGGCAAATCAGTACCTTAAGGCCATTATCACCTAAAGACGTTGCTATGGATCAGCAACGCATGCAAGAGAGGTTCAAAGAGGAAAAGGCGAAGCAAGCAGTCGCAAAATGGGCCCCGAAGGCCACGGCCGAAACCACAGCCCCCGGACAGCCCCTAGCCATCACCCCTACCCCTTCTAAGCAACCTCATTCAGAGCCCTTAGCTGTGTAAAAGAAGAAAGAATCGAGTTCAAACAAGCCTCACATGAAGAGCTTGTTTATTTCAGCAAAAGGAGTTCAAAAAGCCGTTAAAGCAGGTATGCCCCTTGTTCTGCTCACATTTAAGAGTAGTAATACTAATAATTGTTTGTCTAGTGATGTGTAGCCTTTACTTGATGAGTTCAAGGATGTTTTTCCTGAGGAGATACCCGGAGGACTTCCACCAGTGCGAGGAATCGAGCATCAGATCGATTTCATCCCCGGAGCCGTGCTTCCCAACCGACCAGCCTATAGGACGTCTCCCGACGAGACTAAGGAGATACATAGGCAAGTTAAGGAGCTGTTGGAGAAGAAGCAAATTCGAGAGAGCTTGAGCCCGTGCACCGTTCTAGTGATTCTAGTGCCAAAGAAGAACAACGAATAACGTATGTGCATGGATTGCCGTGCAATCAACAAAATCACGATAAAGTATCATTTTCCCATCCCTAGATTAGATGATATGCTTGATGAGTTATCTGGTTCACGTGTCTTTTCTAAAATTGATTTGCGTTCTGGTTATTTTCAAGTACATATGCAAGAAGGTGATGAATGGAAAACTGCATTTAAAACTAAGCATGGTTTGTATGAATGGCTTGTTATGCCTTTTGGTCTCACTAATGCACCAAGCACATTTATGCGTTTGATGAATCATGTTTTATGTGAAGTGATTGGAAAGTATGTTGTTGTGTATTTTGATGACATTCTGATTTATAGTGACACAAAACACACACATATGCAAAACCTTAGACATGTGTTTGAATTGCTTAGAGAGTCGAAGCTATATGGTAATCTGTCTAAGTGTTCTTTTTGCATGAGTGAAGTCATTTTTCTAGGCTTCGTTGTAAGTTTACGTGGTATAGAAGTAGACCGTTCCAAAATCAAAGCGATTGAAGAATGGACCACTCCTAAGTTTGCGAGTGATGTGAGATCTTTCCATGGCCTTGCTGGCTTTTATCGTCGCTTTGTGCGCGATTTTTCCAGTATAGCTGCGCCGCTTACTGAGTTAAGCAAGAAAGATCGCAAGTTTGAATGGGGTCCTATTCAAGAGCATGCGTTTCACACTTTGAAATCATGTTTATGTAATGCGCCTGTTCTTGCTCTTCCGGACTTTAATAAAACTTTTGAGATTGAATGTGATGCCTCGGGCAAAGGGATTGGTGCTGTTTTGATGCAGGAACGGCGTCCAGTCGCCTATTTCAGTGAGAAGCTCCATGATGCAACCCTTCGTTATTCTACCTATGACAAGGAGCTGTACGCACTCAAGAGAGCTTTAGAAACGTGGCAGCACTATTTGTGACCTAAGGAGTTCGTGATTCACACGGATCACGAGAGTTTGAAGCATTTGAAAGGCCAACAAAATCTGAACAAGCGACATGGATGATGGGTAGAGTTTATCAAGTCCTTTCCGTACGTTATCAAGTATAAAAAGGGCATTGAAAACGTGGTAGCTGATGCATTGTTAAGAAGGTACGTTCTCTTGAACCTTATGCATGCTAAAATGTTGGGATTTGATGCGATTAAAGAGCTGTATTCGAGTGATCCATATTTTGCTTCGATTTATGCTGAATATTGCACTCAGTCTCGGTCCTTTGATGGTTATTACGTGCATGAGGGCTTTTTGTTAAAGGGTTCGCAATTATGTATTCCTAAGTCTTCTATGCGTGAGTTGTTAGTTCTTGAATCACATGCGGGAGGTTTAATGGGTCACTTTGGTGTGTCTAAGACGTTAAACTTGCTGCATGAACATTTATTTTGGCCACATATGAAGCATGATGTTGAGAATGTGTGTAGTAGATGTATAACATGCAAGACATCGAAATCTACTTCACATCATTTTGGTTTATACACTCCTCTACCAGCCCCGTCTTCCCCGTGAATTGATTTATCTATGGATTTCATACTTGGTTTACCACGGTCTAGGTCTGGTCGAGATTCTATATTTGTTGTAGTTGATAGGTTTTCCAAGATATCTCATTTCATTGCATGTAGGAAAACCGATGATGCTGTACACATTGCCAATTTGTTCTTTATACATGTTGTGCATTTACATGGAATACCTAGAACATTATTAGTGATAGGGATTCTAAGTTTCTTGCACACTTTTAGCGTGTACTATGGGATAAGTTAGGTACCAAGTTGTTGTTTTCTACTGCATGTCATCCACAAACTGATGGTCAAACTGATGTAATTAATTGCACCTTAGGTACTTTGCTGCATGCTTTAGTTAAAAACAACTTAAAATCGTGGGAAGATTGTTTGCCATATGCTGAATTTGCTTACAATCGTGTTGTGCATTCATCTACCAACATGTCTCCATTTGAAGTTGTTTATGGTTTTAATCCGCTAACGCCTAATGATCTGTTGCCTTTACCTGTTGAGCATCTAACAAGTGTTAAAGGTACAAGAAAAGCGGAACAAGTTAAGGAGATGCATGAGAAAGTACGTGCGCGTATTGAAGCCGTTGGCGCACGTAATGCTGTTCAAAAGAACAAACGGCGCAAGCAAGTGATTTTCTAGCCCGGAGATCGTGTTTGGATTCATCTGAGTCCTGGACGGTTTCCCAACTTGAGAAAATCAAAGTTGATGCCAAGAGGAGATGGACCGTTCATCATGCTAAGTCGAGTCAATGACAATGCATATCTCATTGATTTACCCGGTGAGTATAAGTGTTCATCTACATTCAATGTTGCTAACTTATCTTCCTTTTCTGCAGATGATGAGTTCGAGTGCAATGATGACGAGTCCTTGAATTCGAGGACGAATTCTTTTCAGCAGGGGGGGAATGATGAGGTCGTGCAAGGCAATGAAGAAGATGATCCGGAGTTGCAGTTTAAAGGTCTAATGACGCGTTTGCAAGCTAAGAAGTTGCAAGCTTATTTACAAGCTTCTATTCGTCATAAATTCGAGTTGCATGAAGATGAAGTGAAGAGCAGCCCAAGATGGATCACCATGCTATCAATTGATGATGAAGAAGGTAGCATAAAGACGTGAGAAGAAGAATCAAGCCATTTGGACGTGCGCATGAAGAGTTCTACGCGTTTGCATGGGAATCCGACAGGTTGCTGTTTTTCATGCAAAGGTGGCAAGAATAATACATAATATGGGCCACGAATTATTTATGATAAATTGCAGCACATATTGTGTTAATTTGAAGGTCCAATAGGCGAGATTTGAAACGCCCAAAGTAGTTAGGATTTATCCTTATCTAGTTAGATTTTTGTTATCTTATTTTTGGTATCTTTTGATTTTATCATAGTTTGATTAGGACTCTTGTTATTTTCAAATTTCCTAGTTAATTAGGGTTTAATTTTCGTCCATTATGTCTCCTATAAATAGGAGTACCATATGTTACATTAAAAGTTAGACAATTGCAAGAAATAGACAAGTTATTCTCAATCTATCTCCAAGATCTTCTGTTGATCGAAATCTACCAAACAATTCTATTGAATTAGCAATCCAATAGTCTTATTCAAGTTCTTCAGGGTACAATCGAGTACTTGGGAGAATTACTATCCGGAGAAGCTAGACGAGTGCATTCGGGTTTTCAACACGGGTTCGTTCGATTAAGCCGATCTACAACTACCTTCCACTGCCGCCATCACCACCTCAACCGCCGCCGTCCGCCACCTTTATCAATCACCACCGTCATGTTCCAGCCAGCCTCAAGGTGTCATCGAGTCCCCGTTCGAGTCATAGTTCGTGTCGTTTAATTCTAGTAAGTTTTATCCTGTTTTGAGTCTGATTGATTCCATTGTTTTCTAGCTGACGTTGTTCGATCTTGAAGTCTTCCACGTGCATAAAACTCGTGTCTTGGATACATTGTTCGGGTCACATCAAGTACCAAAGAAGACAATGGTCCATTGTTTACAAGACTTTGTATCCTCTTAAGGTTAATATAACCTAGCCTTAGATGCCAAAGATAGGTTTGATTCAGGTCTGAAGGTTCCTTTCTCTTGTTAGGGTTTATGATCGATGTATTCAACAGTTGTCTTTGCGTAGTGTTTTCAATTAGTTTAAGAAAGTATAAGTGTCCATCCAATGTGCCCGAACAGATAAAATGTTTACCACTAAAGATAACTACTTTGTTATCAAAAGATACAGAATACCATCCATAATCAATTTAGAAACTGAAATCAAGTTTCGCCTAAATCCAGACACATAAAGACAATCTTTCAAAACCAAAGTTCTATCACTACTGAAAGGTAAAACAACGTCTCCCACTGCAACAGCCGCCACTCTCGTAGTATTTCCCATGCAGACGGTGATCTCATCCTCACTCAGCTGTCTTTTTACTAGGAACCCTTGTAAAGACATACAAGCATGGTTAGTAGCTCCAGTATCTAATACCCATGACTGGGTAGAACAAGTTGCTAAACATGTTTCTACAACCAGAGTGTGAGATGTACCTCTCTTCTTCTTCTTGTTAGGACATGCCGCCTTCCAGTGACCTGGTTGGCCGTACTTGAAGCATTTAGTCTTAGACTTGAACTCCTTATGAGGAATCTTTGCCTTTGGCTTCTTTGCCTTAGGCCCCTCATCTGCAGCCTTTTTAGGTGCGTTTCTCTTCTTCCTTTTTCCACCAGAAGAAGATGACCTTTTCTCAGCTATATGGGCCTGAGGATCGCTCTTTTAGAGCAATTCAGCCGTCTGAAGATCCATGAGCAGTTCAGTCAGACTGACATCTCTTTTGATCATATTAAAGTTCAGTCTGAACTGCTCAAACTTCGAGGACAAGCTATGAAGAACAAAGTCGATTTGAGAATCGTCATCCAGCTCTCCACCCAAGATCTTGATCTCAGATAAATACCCCATCATCATGAGAACGTGATCTCTAACAGGTGTGGAGTCAGACATTCTCGCATCCATTAGCTTCTTCATTGCCAAATGGCGTGCCGAGTGGTTCAGATGACCGAATAACTGTCTAAGGTTGTATATGATATCATAAGCGGTTTTCATAGGCTCATGCTGATGTTGTAACACATTCGACATAGATGCCAGAATGTAACAACGCGCTATCTCATTAGACCTAACCCACTTATCATATTCAACCTTTTGGGCTTCGTCAAAACCCTCATCTGGCTTCTGGGGACAAACCTCTTCAAGTACAAACTTGTGTCCCTCAGCAACAAGAACTAAGTTAAGGTTACGAAGCCGGTCATTGTAGTTTTCACCGACAAGTTTGTTTTCTTTGAGGATTGAGGACAGATTGGAGAGTGCCATTATGTTGGGGTTTTTTCGAATTAAACAACCGCAGGACCATTTGGTTGTTCATTAATCCGTTTTCATGCAAATCATAATTTTATGTAACATGTATGTTTATCACAGTCTAATCAAAAAGCATGCAAAGTAGATTCGAATCTAATAAAGTGGAAGACATAGAAACGAATCTACTTACAAATTGATAGACGGCCTGTGGACAAGATTAAAGATCTAATCTTGCTATTGAATGAACTGTAGTTGGCGCCACCTAGCACTCAAAATTTCGACCATCACAGTATTCTACTCCAAGATCTTCTGTTGCATTCCCGGACTGTATCTAGATTCAGAGTGGGCTGAAATCTACTAGATAGAGTTGTGAAATCTGTGGATAACTTTGAGAGACAAAGAGGGGCTGATTTCCTATGATTTTCATCATCAAAATTTCGTGCCCCCCCTCCTCTTATATATAGGGAGGGGCGAAATTTCATGTTCCAGCCCTACTGGGCTTGGGCCTCTATCTCAAGTTCAATATCCAGTCCACTATCAGTCAATTGGGCTACAACAGGGATCTAGAAGAATATTAAATTGGCCCACTAATTTATTTAATATCCAATATCCAATAAACCTAGGATATAATTAAATAAATTAAGTTTTACTTTTATTCCACTAAAGAAGTAAAACTGACCTACCAATTTAATACATATTTACGAATATGCTTTCTCCTTTAGTCCAGCCATTCCCCGTGTTTAAGATATAATGTTCATTAATTAATTATGTAAGTCTCTGACAGCTATAATTAATTAACATCTAAAACCTTGAGTAGTACCACACAAGCTTTATTCATGTACGGAATAAATTCCACCTGCAGGGTTTCAACATGAACTTGTGCTTCCTCAAGAGAACATCATTAACCTGGCGCACCAGGACACAGTGCTCATGCATACTGCTCGAGACATCATGTATACATTGTTATTACCTAAGATATCGAATTCGATCTACGAAAAGATCTCACCCATTGATAAATCAAAGTAATAAACAACACACACATATGCTCGCCAATATCACATGAGTTCAGAACCTGAACTCTGTGGATCTTTATTCTCTCAGTAACTGGGTCAGAGACAGATAATAGTATCCTATCGTGATCCTCCTCAATACACTAACTAGTGTACTAGAATAATTAGTTAGTCAAGATAAACTAACTTATCAGATTATTCTACGGTGTACCGATGGTGTGTTCAGGACCATCTAAGCCGTGAGCTCTTTAATACATTACAAGGTTCTAATGATATGATATTACTATGTGACTCCCCACACCATATCATCTACAATGTAAGTATATGGAACATTGCATAAAACAATTATAGAACATAATCTAAATGCAAACAGTGACTGCAATAACTTTCATTTCATATCATCATATCATCAGAAAAGTATACAAAGACAAGTCTTCCAGTATACAAAACTAACACATTGATGATATGAAATAACTGAAATTAAAACATGCAGTACATTTACAAAAACTTTTAGGATAAATAATATATAATCAAAAACTTCACAAAAATAATGTTCTTTTCCACCGACACTTTAAAAACGTCTTTTATAAGACACGATAGTGTGGACGTTTATAAAATTCATTTTTAAATAGGTTAAACCTTTAATTTAACTCCAGTTGAGTTTCCTTACAACAAGCAAATTAATTACCGGATAATAAACACGGTCATGTAATCATCTAATTGATAAGCCACGATCGTGTGGACGTTTATCAATAAATTACATCTTAGTGTGCACACCATTATTATTGCACCAAGAGCACTATTCGAATTTAACCGCTCCAGATGGAGGAGTCAGTTAGTTCTAATAGTGTTCTATAGCTATCTTTTTAGGAGATTTAATTTCTAGAGAAATCTGTGATATAACACATCCGATATGGAGAAAGACCGATGTCAACGCGCATGCCCATCACTTCTCAATTAAACTAGATTTTAATGGAGACCGTATGATATTTCTACATACTTTGGTATGAATCTCTCCCACTTAATTATTTATGCTTGAGGTTTCATTTTATCCCATTAACGAACATGCAATACATCACATAAAATGATAAACATCCATTGCATGCTTAAACATAATAAGCAACAGTAATATTCCAACTATCATGGCTTATTTTTCATGTTGATTGATGAGATAAAACTGGAAAGTCAGCTCCGGAAATAGGGCTATGGCCGCCGCCCCCTTCACCGCGCCTCGCCGAAAATCATAACTCCATTTAGGGTTTGGGACGTGAACCTGTGAACCTTCCATCTTGGTGCTGAACCACTTTCCGTCTTTGAGTTGATCTCCGATCATTATTCAATACAGACTATCTATTCCAAAAGAAAAAATCTAATATTGCTAGAATAAATATTACAACTCAAAAATTCGGTCTAACAACTTTATATCTATTACATTAAAACAACGTAAAATGAAACCTAGACCTAATCCATGGATTTTCTCATGAATTAAAATCATGTAGCCAAACCAGCATACGACCAACATTCATTCAACATAAACATACATCACATTAAATAAAGGAGCCATGATAGTTGGTAAACCTGCAAACAAACACAGTCTACATAACCCACAATCATATATTATATGATCCACATAAAATAACATATGATATCTATGTGTGAATATTAAATATCGAATTTTACAATTAATTAAATTAATTAATTCGATATTATCCACAAGATAAAAATTGGAAATTAAAATAATTATCCACCAATTAAACTCATATATTTTTGAAAATAACCTTAAAATAAATCTAGAAATTATTTAAAATTATCCACCAAATTTATTTAATATTTTCAAACCACCCTAATTAAATAATATTTGGATATCTTGATATAAATAAAAAATCCAATCCAAATATTATCCATAAGAATCAAAATCTTCAAGGATAAGGTTTGAAGATTTGATCCACTTCAAAATCTTCCAAAACCTATCCAAATTTAAATTCTTATCACAATTGGATTTTGATAATTATTCATCTATATCCAAAACCACCTTATCCAACTTTTAATCTAAAGATTTTGAAAATAATCCAAATAATAAATCTGGAAATTTGATCCACTTCAAATTCTTCCAAATTTAAAATTCTATTTTCAAATCTATTTAGATTAAAATAAGGTAAATTAAGATATACATCAAATAATATCAAATCTTAATCCAACATTCATAATTTTCGAAAAATATCATTAAATAAATCTGGAAATTTAATTTTCATCAAAATCTTCTCCAATTTTATTTAACAATTTCGAAAATTACTACTATATTTCACATTTGGAAATTTTGACATTAATCAAAACACTATTCCAAATAATATAGCTAGGTTTTGAAATTTTCAAGAAAAATAAATCTGAAAATTTTGATCCACTCCAAAAATTACCAAATTTAAAATTCTAATTTCAAACCTATCTTGATTAGAATTTTATAACTTTTGATATACATCAAAAATCATCAAATCCTATTCTAATCATTAAAAATTTCGAACCATATCCAAATCAAATCTAGAAATTTTGATCTTGATCAAAAATCATCCAAATTCAATTCCTAGGTTTCGAAATTTTAGAACACAAAATTAGAAAATTTTAACACATCAAATTTTCGAATTTGATCTCCAAATTTTCGACCCCTATGAGAACTAAATCTGTAAATTTGAAGAACAACAAATATCATCCCAAATATAGATCTCGTAGTGACCGAGAATTCCATAGGTCACAAAACAGGAATTTTCGAATTACCACAAAAATTCATCTAAGTTTTGTACAACATAAAAATCGAAATCCATACATATTTAAATCTGAAAATTTAAGCACCACAAATTTTTAATCAAATTCAAATACATATTTTGATATTATTCTAGGATTAAATCTATAACAGTGCTAAAACCTACACTGATACCAGTTGTTGGGGTTTTTTTCGAATTAAACCACTGCGGGATCATTTGGTTGTTGATTAATCCATGTTCATGCAAATCATATTTTTTATGTCACGTGCATGTTTATCACAAAAACCACAAAACCATGTAAAACGAATCTAACAAAGCGGAATACATAGATTCGAATTACTTACAATTGTCAGACGGTCTGAGGACAAGATTACAGGACTAATCTTGCTATTGAATGAACACGTAATTGGTGCCATCTATCTCCTCAAAATCGGCCACTTACAGATTCTACTCCAAGATCTTCTGTTGTATTCCCGGACTGTATCTAGATTCAGAGTGGGCTGAAATCTACTAGATAAGTTTGTGAAATCTGTGGATAACTTTGAGAGACAAAAAGGGGTTGATTTATTAACACTAAAAAATTCATGCCCCCCTTCCCCTTTTATAGGGAAGTGGGCGAAATTTTACTTCTTAAACCCTACTGGGTTTGAGCCTCTATCTTAAGTTCAATTTCCAATCCTCTATCAGTCAATTGGGCTACAACAGGGATCTAGAAAAATATTAAATTGACCCACTAATTTATTTAATATCCAATATCCAATAAACTTAGGATATAATTAAATAAATTAAGTTTTACTATTATTCCACTAAACAAGTAAAACTGACCTACCAATATAATACATATTTACGAATATGCTTTCTCTTTTAGTCCATCTATTCCCCGTGTTTAAGATATAATGTTCATTAATTAATTATGTCAGCCTCTGACAGCTATAATTAATTAACATCTAAAACCTTGAGTAGTAGCACACAAGCTTTACCATGTAAGGAATAAATTTCACCTGCAGGGTTTCAACATGAACTTGTGTTTGCTCAATAGAACATCATCAACCTGGCGCACCAGGACACGGTGCTCATGCATACTGCTCGAGACATTATGCATATACTGTCATTACCCAAGATATCGAGTTTATTGATCTACGAAAAGATCTTACCCATTGATAAATCAAAGTAACAAACAACGCACACATATGCTCGCCAATATCATATGAGTTCAGAACCCGAACTCTGTGGATCTTTATTCTCTCACTAACTGGGTCAGAGATAGAAAATAGTATCCTATCGTGATCCTCCTCAATACACTAACAAGTGTACTAGAATATGTAACACCCCAGATTTTTGATTAAGGTTTGGAGGATTCTTAATGATAATTAAGAAGTTAAGGAAGAAAATTAATGAAGGTTAATTGAGGTCAGATGTCAGTCACGACTTTAAGGGTCAGTTTTCGTGAAAATTATCTTTTCGGAAAATTTGATCTTAATTCTTTTATGGCCATTCATGGTCTCGTTAGAAAGGTTTTAACTCAAGGAGTATGCCGGTGTTTTCGGATTTTAATTCTGAAGTCAATTGAGTTCCCGGTGATGAAAAACGTATTTAAAGGATGAATGAATAGTAATTTTTGCGTGCGTTCGTGTTTTGAGAAATTTATGAAATCTTCCTCGTCGATCCGAGTCTAGTTTTGTCAGGCCGCTCTTATAGGAAATGATCCAAGGATTCCGTTGGCGTTCACGGATTACCATTCTGAGGTCAATCGAACGCTCGGGAGTAAAATCTGTCAGTCTGAGTGAATAGTAAAAAGTAATTCCAAAAAGGGAATCTTTGCTCGTCTTTCTTCAGACGACCCCGTCTTTTTCACGAATTAAGTTGGTTCACTAGTATTCGAGTCAATGAGTCTCCCGGTATTTTTTAGATTTCGTGTCTGATGTCATTTGGACCTCAACATCGAATAAAGTTGCTTTTAACCGAACCCGGGGTAACTTTTGCAGTATTCTTGCACGGAAGTGGCTTCCAAGATTTTCCTATAAATACGAGGTCACCCCTTTGCATTCATTTGCTCATTTCCATCCATTTCACTTCATAGAGAGTGGGAAAGCTCGTAAGAGCCGAGAAAGTTCTGTCAAAGTAAAAAAACGTTCTTCGTGAGTGTTCTGCAAGACGACGAGTGGAGTGGCGTAGAAGGGATGCGGTGAGGGAAGGTGCTAGAGGTGCCGTTGGGTTGTAGCGGGCGGCTTTGCCTCTGTTGCAACTCGACGAGACGCCGAGCTAGCCACCTTCCTTGGACGCACCCCGTACATTCTTGTTCGTCGGTCTCGATCTCCATTTCTTTTCCGTCTTTAAATTCCGCATTTACTTTCCGTTCTTTATGTTCTTCGTGTTTCTCATTATTGCTCGTTTACCTTCTGTCTAAGTTATATTTCAGTTTTTATTGAAGTTCCAAGTTAATAACGTTTACGTTATATTTCTCACTTTATTCATGTCGTTATTATTCTTGAGATTAGCCCCGTTTATTCCGTTTAAATTCCATTCAAGCTATATTTAGAGATTTCTTCGTTATTCTAAATATTTAAAGAGGATTATCGTGTTTATGTCGTTATAATGCCAAAATTCTTTTTAAAGTTAAACCATGTTGTTGCATGTTAATTTCAAGTATGTCGGTTTTAAGAAAATTCGGGTTAATTGTTCTTCGTGTTCGTCGAAGAAACAACGAACACGAAGAACTCAGTTGAAGAACACAGTTGAAGAAACCCAGTTGAAGAGAGAGAGAGAGAAGGAGCCCCGCGGAGGGGGGGTGCGCCGCCGCGCCACACCCCCCTCGGCCGCGCCTAGCCCGCCGGGGGCGGGGAGCCCGCCGAGGCAAGGTGGCCCCACGGCGGTGGGGAGCCCGCCGGGGCAAGGTGGCCCTGCGGCGGGGGGGAGCCCGCCGGCGCCCATGTGCGCCGCGGCGGCCCCCCTTCTCCGTGTTGTTTTCCGCCATTTCTTTTCCAGCTATTTCCGTACCCTCTTCACGAGCTTTTCAAGCTTTTCAAGTCGTGTTATTTCCAAGTTATTGTCAAGTTAAATTTTAGAGAAGCAATCATGATATTCTCTATTTATTTCGAGTAATCTATTCAAGTTATTCTTTGTTTAAAAATTAGGAAATCAAGTCGAGATGTTCGTTAAATAAATTCTTTTCGAAATTTATAAAGTCGTAAAGTCGCGCAATCTGTAAATAAATCTTAGATTTTAGTCTTCGAGTAAAATGTCATTATTTCTCACTTTAGATAGTCGATTTCTTCAAAGGAGGTCGCTAAGTCGATGATTCGACTTTTGTAGGAGGAAGTGAGCCTCGTAGGAAATCGGAGAAGGATCTTCAGCTTGTTGCTTCATCTTCTGTCCAGTAATCAAGGTGTGTAAATCTATACTCATCTAAAGTTTGAGCTAATAAGCTCTAGAAGCATATAGGGCAAATGAAATATCCAATAAAGCATTTTTGCTCCGCCTGATCGATCTCTGTACAAGGAAGGAAGGAAAGAAAGATATTATGTTCTTATTAAGCTCTTGAGCATGTTTAGAAATATTAAAGTATTGTTATGCTTAGCATGTGATGTTTAGAATAGTCTTTAGTTGAAATTCGTATTCATTTACGTTCATCTCCTTGTATTCAATGTTTATATTGTGTTAAGGCTCGTAAGTTAAGAATTAAGGATTGCCTTGTTAGGGTAGCGTTAAATCCCTTATAGGCCAAGATTATACTTTATTAAAGGACTAGCCTTAGACGTTGCTCTAAGATTGGTTTTGCTAGCAAGATGAAGGAAGAAAGGGACTTAGCATTTCGCTTAAGCAGAAATTGAGATCACAACTTTTAGAGGGAGTCACTGCTGGGTTAATTCCCTCGCAAACTCGTTTGGATATTTGAGGTAACTCCTCTTCTATCCCATGGCATGCCTAAGGGTACAGTTGACATCAGGTTTGAGCCAAGGTTGGGCCCAAAAGTAAAGAAAAGGTTTTGCGGATATGGAGAGGGCTTTTGCGTTTCGCTCTCCGTATACCGCCAGTTCATTGTTGGATATTTCTCAAGTTATTAAAGAAGCTTTAATTAAAAAACCCACTGAGTATATTAGTGCTCATGCCCTCTTTTTCAAATGTTTTCAGGTTGAGATACCGAGGATGATGGTGGCTGTGGATGTGGGTTGGCTGCCAAGATTGTTTTGCTATTATATAAGTTTCTTTGAAATTCCATTATGTGTTCTGCTACTCTAATTAACTCTTTCTAAATTCCGTTCAAGGTTCTATTATGATTATTCGAGATTCTAAGAATATTTCCAGACGATTACATATATATAAGATGCATATTAAGTTTATTTCCGCTTTCCGAGTATGTTTTTCTTTCGCCTATAAAAGAGCCTATGCTTGTTGGTATCTGATTAGTTAGCCGTTTTATTCCGCTAAAGCATGTTTCCTTCTTAATCAAGTAAACCCGAGTATCATCAACTATATTCAAAGCGTACCTTTATTCTTAAACTTCTTCGTTAATCTTCTGACTTTACTCGTTAAATCCCTTAATAACATCCCGTCCCCATTCGTTAATCCTTATCTCAGAACCGGGCTGTTACAGATGGTATCAGAGCAGGCTTGCAACTCTGTAGACCTGTCTCTTTATTTAAGTTATGGCTAAGTGTTTATGTGCATATGAATTGCTTCGTGATAAGTTACAGCAGCAACCCACAGCTCGCCATCACCCTCGTATCTTCAACAAAAATCGAGGTATGACAGAATAGAGATTTTAGATTTTGAATTCATAATTTTTGACTCTCGAAAACGAAGAGATTTGAGCAAGCGTGCCTCTTTTATGGATAAGGGGAAAACCTTGATAATGAAATTCCAAGTAAAAAGTATTCGGGTAAAATGATTTCCTGAGAAAAAAGGTTTGTGAAAGAACTTCTTGATCACAAAGAAAAGTGTTTAAAAACTTACTTTTAAGCATATGTCTTAACAAAAGATAAAAGTTTCAAAGAAGTGTTCTAGATTTAAAAGAAAAGGGTTGATTCATTCTCGAATTTTTGTTTTAAAGGAAAAGGTAAAGTTTATGATCAAAAACTTGGGCACCAAAATTTTTGTAAAAGTCAACTGCAAAAAGGATCTATGCATGCAAGATAAGTAGTCTGAATCTAAACGATAGCACGATCTCAAGAGAACCATAGGTCTCCCTTTTATAATCTAGACTGATTAAGCTTCATATTTCTAGATGGTTAAACGTCGTTCGACTACCAGGAATAATGTGCCTCTTTCCCGCCCCGTTCAAGAAATGAACGACTTTGGAGGAATGCTAGGAAAGGTATCCGACTTGGAAACATGCATCCGCATATGTGAGCAAGCACCGGCCGCTGAGAGGCCAGCAATGTACCGCATTCTGCAAAGCACCATCACCCGTGATCCCGAGACGCATGCTGTAATCGGGAACCTGACAGAATTCTCTTCAGCCTTGATGGCTCTTTGGGAGTTAAAGTATGGCTACGTGAATGCTCTAGCCGAACAAAATCCCTCATCCGTGATGGAACCAGAACTGCTAAGGGCGACTCTGAACAGTCCCCCAGAATTTCAAGCACCGTGCCCTCGTGCTGAAGGAACCTTAGAAGCAAGACCCTTGATCGTTTAGGACACCGAGTCTTTGTCCTCCAGAATGCACCAGTAGGCCCTTGCTTATCAACCAGTTGCCCCTCAGAGTCTGGGACAGTGAATGCCCCATCAGTTCCCTAAAGGAAGCTTAAGGAAATTCAAGTTCGAGGTACCAGAGACAGATGAAGATGAGGAAGAAGGGGACCCAGCATATAGTTAAGCTTTAGAAGTAGGCAAATGAGGTGTTGTTGTTAGAACACCTTGCTGACCTGTTGTCCGTTTATCCGCTTTAATCCAGATCGTATTATGAAAATGTATTAACCAACGTTTTAGATTTTGGTAGCAGCAGTAATTCTCCAAAAGGTAGCCCTATTTTTGGATGTAACCAAGAACCTCTTTCTTATTTATGCCAAAAGTCCTCTTATGAGGCAATTTTCCCGCTTTACTTGATCTATCCTGCGTAATCTAAAGACCTTATCAAAAGGTATTTCATTTTGCTTCGTGCAAATTCGAGCGAGCATCTCTAATATGTAGGATTCTTTAGAATGTCGTTGAGAAGACATCAAGCCAAAAGGATGAGGCCGCAAGCAAGCAAGTCCTGAACCACGACTCAAGAGCCAAGAATGTGTTTCTCAAACACAACCTTTCCGTTCTAATAGTCTAGAAGACCCGATGGGAGTCGAGAAATGGGTTATTCTTTAGAAGTGAATTTTTGATTTTATAGTCTGATCGGAGGATGAGGAATTAGGTTGTGCTCTTTTAGGAATACGAACTTCGGGTAGGAGTCCATTCGAAGGATGATAAATTTGAGGCAATAAGCGTAGTATGATTGGGATGATTTCAAGTACGAGTTATATCAGAAGTATATCCCGAACTGTTCATAAGGTAAAGGAGATAGAGATCTGGAGCTAGAAGCTAGGAAAGAGGACATTGTCAATGTACGATCAAGAGTTCGATCAGCTATCAAGGTATACCCCGCATTTGTGGTTTCAGACGAGAAGAAAACGCGTATAGATCAGGTCGCTTTGTTGTATCCCTTCTAATAAGTGAAAGTGATTCCCGTATGTCACCTTTTCCAGCCAAGTATAGCTAATTGAAGGCCAACCGACTCATGCTATTTCATAGCAACCTAGTAAAGAAGAAGATGCGTGAAGATCAAGGAAAGAAAGAGAAAGAACCTGAAGAAGATCGTTAAGCAGATAGACCTAGAAGTGGTAGATTAAAAGTTTCAGTAAGATAAGAAGTTTTGATGAGTCTATTCATTCATTCTCGCATCAATTAAAACAATCACCTTTCAACAGCTTCATATTAATTGAAATTCTTCATTTATATCATTTGAATTTCTTCAATATCGTTTTGGACAAATTATAATCTTTTGATGCTACTTCTTTAATCATCCAGAATCAGTGATAGCATTCCCTTGTTAAAGTTATGCTGATGCCTTTGCAAATATTCAGTACAGTTCTCAGTTGTTAATCATTGATTATCTCCCATACGTTAGCTACACGCAAAAACCCCTTTTAAGTTTATAAGTCCTCTGAAAAGGCAATGTTTCTAGTATAAATAACCCAATGTTATATCTCTTCCAGCTTTTGGAACTTGTTAAAGAATTATTGATCAAGATAAAGTCCTCACTCAGAGGTAATCATTTTGTTTTGCTCCCACTCATAGAGCTCGAGTGTGGATTCTTGATTAGAGCAGAGAGTATAAAGCAATATTCCTTGGGAAGAATAAGAGGGAGTAGTCCCAAATAGGAAGAAGAATCTAAGTATGATAGTTAGCGCCCTTCTAGTAGGACGCGAATCTCTAAAAGTGATCTTTCAGCTCGTCCAATATTAAGAGACCATCTGAAGAATGACGTTAGATAAGTTCTGAGCTTACGATCAAGGTCCAGTCATGCGATCTTTATGCCTGCAAGTGACGGTTATCCCTAGCAGAGGCTATAAAGTCAGAGTACCATCGAAAAGCAGTTGCAACAAAGAAAGAGGAAGGAGAGTTTGCAATAGAAGGTGTTTCAGGCACAAGAAAATTTTGAAGACGTATTTCCAAAGGACCTATCAGAACTACCACCATATAGGCAACTGGAATCCACTATCGGTTTAGAATCAGGAGCTGCACCAGTCAAAAGCCCCTTACAGAGTGGCACCTAAGGAGTCGCAAGAACTCAAGGTTCAACTGCAAGAGTTATTAGACCTAGGTTTTATCCAACCTAGTGTGTCGCCTCGGAAAGTTCCAATCTTGTTTGCGAAGAAGAAGGATGGCACATTGAGAATGTGCATCGACTATAGAAGGCTTAATAAGTTGACCATCAAAAATCGATACCCTCACCTAAAAATAGATGATCTCTTTGATCAAGCTTAAGGGAGCAAGTGTCTTCTCAAGGATAGACTTAAGATCTGGTTATCATCAGCTGAAGATCTGAAAGGAGGATATTCCTAATACTGCTTTTAGGACTCGCTTTGGACATTACGAGTTTGTGGTAATGCCATTCGGATTGACCAACACCCCAGCAGTCTTCATGGATTTATTGAACCGGGATTTTACTCGTATCTAGATAAGTTTGCGCCAGTTTTCATATATGATATCCTCATCTATTCGAAGGACAAAGAGGAGCATCAAGAGCACCTAAGGGTGGTGCTAGAGAAGTTAAAGAGGAGAAAGGCTTTACGCTAAGTTTAGTAAGTGTGAGTTTTGGCTTAAAGAAGTTATGTTTCTAGGTCATATGGTTTCAGTAGAAGGAATCAAAGTAGATCCAGCTAAGATTGAAGCTGCAGGCAACTCGAAGTCTCCAAGAAACGTGAATGAGATAGGAAGTTTTCTAGGACTTGCGGGATTCTATCGTAGATTCATCGAAGGATTCTCGTCAATAGCTAAGTCTATGACGCGAATATTGAGGAAGGACTTCAAGTTTAGTTATGTAACGCCCCAAACTACTCCGTTTGGCCACGTCACTTAACATACTTATAACGTCCCAAACTACTCTGTTTGGACACGTCTCTTAACAATAATTCATTTACATGCATTTGCATTCTCATAATAAATTGAGCGGAAGCTAAGGTCAAATAGCATATTGAGGTATAACATCATAATTTCGAACATAAATTTTTCTTCCACAATTATAACATGCAACCAATCATAATCTACCATGTCACAAAGCATCGTATTTAACGGAAGCATAGAATAAACCCATCCACATCATTCATACAATCATCTAACCTATCGGGCTCATAGGTCTTAGACGACCCGCCCGTCTAGCACCCTAAATTAACAAACGTAGCATAGGAATGTAATGGCTTATATTTACACATCATAGGCTCCTAGGTCAATCGACCTGCCTTTAAAACATTGACATATTATATTAAGCTAAATACAATCACAACTACAAAAATCGAGCTAATCTCATTCCTAACAAATGTTAATCATAGAACAAATAGGTCGATCAATAAAATTATCATAATATGCGTATTCAAAAGCATGAAAAGTAAACACAATCTGGTGGGGGTTCTCTTGTGTTCACAACGCTCCTACTCGAGCCTCGACTCCTCAACCTGAAATTCATTGAATGAATAGGGTGAGTATTTAACAACAAACTCAGTGGGGAACACTGTAAACAGTTATAGCCAATTGCACAAGTGAAAATATAACATATGGACTTTTCTTTACTTTGTGGAGACTAGTCTCAACCCCGTAGGGTCTAAACATCATGATGCCCCCGTTAATGAACATCTTTGGCCCTGTAGGGATGCCCGTAGACATACTACCCCCCAGGGAGGACATTAACAGGTCTATGTTCGATCCCAAAGGATCTCTCCCCTGAAGGGTCTCTTTGTCGACCCCGAAGGATCTCTTTCATCTCTGGTCCGAAGACCCTTCATAATTATACAATCAAAGCACAACAATAACTATAACCTTACACGTGTTCACAGTTTAGAGTTACCCCACCTCATGAGACGCTTTCACAATTTCTCAACCTTTGAAATACTTCTTGGCTGTGCACCAGTTGTCCACCTCGAGCCCCAACACGTCACCTAGCACCTTTCAATTCTCTTTTCATTTTAGACGTCGAGCCATAAAATTAAATCATAACTTTAACCCAACTCATGCTATCCTTTACTTTAAAGAATTCATACATATCCATATACATAACTTTGGATATACCAACTCATAATATGATTTTGGACTCAAAATACACATTAAAGCTCTTTAAAGCATTTGATCGAACATGTTACGGGCACACATTTAAACCACATGCTCATAACTCATTTTAAATCCTTTAGACCCAACATTTCTAATATAAACACCTTCATCCTAGGGCTCTAACATACATGAAAATCAACCCCAAACCACCAACACAACACCTCCAAACGATTATCAACAAAACAAAGGGAAATTAGGGCAAAAAATCCAAACCCTAGCAATAATGAACTATAGGAATTCGATATAACTTCACATATAGCCTCAATGAGGTAAATAAACCATATGTTTGAGATGTCAAAGCAAGAGGATCAATAAAAGTGAAAACCCTAATTTTTGAGTATGAACCCTAGTTTCCAATCAACATGGAAATGGTGTTTTAATCACCAAGGTGAAGAGGGTATGAAGTTACCTTGGTTGATGGTAGATGTTGAAAGGATCCATCCAAAACTTGAAGAATTTTCTTGAGAGATATGGTGGAAGAATCGCCCAAAAGAGAGAAGAAATGAAAATGAAATGAATAAGTGTGGTATTTATAGGCAGAGAAATCATCCCAGCCCGCGCGACCGCGCGAGGGGGCACTCGGCCCAGGCTTCCCGCGAGCGCGCACACCCCGCGAGCGCGCGCCTCGCCTGCCCCACGGGCGCGCAGCCTCCCGCGGCCACGCACGGCCCCGCGGCCGCGCACCACCCCACGAGCGCGCGGTGTGCCCCCTTCAACCCCGCTTCTATTTAGACTCCCAGACATTTTTAACTCCATTTTAAAATGACTTATATTTTTGAAACACTTTTAATTCATACCAATCAACTCAGCGTTAGGGTGTTCAAGGTTTTGGCAAACAAAACTCAATGCAATAACATGCATTCATTATCATATAACTCGACACTTTAGTATTAAAATTCAAACTGTGTTATACACTCAGTATAACATCACTGTGCTGTGACGTATCGGCTCAAGTAGAACAACCTGCATTAAATCAACGGCATAATACAAACATACTCACATGATTAATATTCAAATAATATCAATTTCAAAACCATTTTCCAAAAATTATAATTCATAATTTAGAAAAAGGGACGGGGTATCACAAGGTAGACACCGGAGTGCGAGGAAAGTTTCAAGAAAGAAGATGTTAACCACAAGCCCGATGATTGGCCATTTCTGAAGAAAATGAAGATTTCATGGTTTATGCTTATGCGTCGAGAAAAGGATTAGGATGCATGCTGAAGAAGAGAGGAAAGGTGATCGCTTATGCTTCGAGGTAGCTTAAGAATCACAAGTAGAACTACTTCACGCATGACCTATAGCTAGCAGCGATTGTTTATGCGCTAAAGATCTGAAGGCACTATCTCTACGGAGCCAAGGGTGAGAATCTTCTTAGATCATAACGGCCTAAAGTATTTCTTCAAGCAAGAGGATCTTAGCATAAGGCAGAGAAGATGGCTAGGACTTGTAAAGGATTACGACCGCACGACTCGCTATCACCCAGGTAAGGCAAATGTGGTAATTGATGCCCTAAGTAGGAAGGAGAAGGGAGAGTTAGGACTCGCTCAAGTTAAGAAGAAGCTTTGATAGGAATTCATGAAGTTAAGAATCGAGGTGCTAACACCACCTGCAATCAATTAAGCACAAATCGCCGCGATAGTCGCTCATCCCGACCCGAGACAAAGGATAGTTAAGGTTTGGAAATGAAATGAGTTTCTTGAGAAGAAAAGCCTAGAAGCACGATTAGATAGCACGCAAGACTTCGCAGAAGCCGCCGATAAAGCGCTCTTATTCAAAGGAAAGCTTTGTGTGCCAAGCAAGAAAGAACTAAAGGAGGAAATCATGTACAAGGCACATGAAAAGCCACATACATCACATCCCGGAAGTACCAAGATGTCTCAAGCCCTCAAAAAGAACTTCTAGCAGAATAACATAAAGAGAAAAGTAGCCGTCTTCGTAGAAAGGTGTTGATTTGTCAACAAGTGCAGCCTTGCATCAAAAACCTTCTGGTTGCTCCAACCCATAGAAATTCCTGAATGGAAGTAGGATCATAGTAGTATAGGCTTTGTAGTAGGATTACCAAAGTCTAAGTGGTGGAATACCGCTATTTGGGTATAATCGTGAATCGATTATCGAAAGCAGCACCTCTCATTGCTGTTATTATGAAAGATGGGCTAGATCAATTAGTCAAGATGTATGATAGGAAATTTGTGCATATTGCATGATGTGCCGGTCTCGATTATATCGGATCGTGATATGAGATTTACGTCAAGATTTTGGAGGAGTCTACAAGAGGCAATGAGATCAAAGCTCAATTTCAGCACAACATTTCATCCTCAGATGAATGGCCAGTCCCAAAGGACTATTCAGATTCTAGATGACATGCCTAGAGGAGTGGTCATCGATCAAAGAAGCAGCTGGGAGGAACTACTGCAATTGGTAAAGGTTGCGTACAACAGCAGCTACCAGTCATCGATCGACATGGCCCTTATGAAGCCCTGTTCAGAAGAAAGTGTAAATCACCCTTATATCGGGACGAAGTTAGAGAGAGAAGGATACTTGGACCTGAAATGGTCCCGGAAGCGGTCGAGAAGATCGAGCTTGTTCATCAGCAAATCAAGTAAATTCAAGACAGACAGAAGGCTTACATAGATGAAAGAAGAATGAAACTAAGATTCGACATTAAAGATAGTATTCTTGTAGATGTCTCCGTCAAGGAGTGGTTGGTTTTGCCAAACGAAACAAGTTAAGGCCCATATTTATTGGACCTTTTGAGATTTAGAAAAGGTGAATAAAGTAGCCTACAGGTTGGCCTTACCACCCAACCTGAGTGATGTTCATGAGGTCTTTTCATGTCTCAATGTTGAGAAAGTACGTGTTTGATCCAAAGCACGTGATTTACAAGGAAGAGATAGTCCTGAATGAGGACTTAGCCTATGAAGAGAAGCCTCAAGCCTTTGTGAGTTAAAAGATCCAGAAGTTAAGGAACAAGGAGATCAATCTTGTAAAGATGATCTGGAACCTTCATGGTTCAGAGGAAGCAACATGGGAGCTCGAATCCGAGCTAATCAAAAAGTACCCTGATATCGTTTATCATGGTTAGTAAATTTTGGGACGAAATTTCTTTAAGGGGGGTAGGATGTAACACCCCAGATTTTCGATTAAGGTTTGGAGGATTCTTAATGATAATTAAGAAGTTAAGGAAGAAAATTAATTAAGGTTAATTGAGGTCAGATGTCAGTCACGACTTTAAGGGTCAGTTTTCGTGAAAATCATCTTTTCGGAAAATTTGATCTTAATTTTTTTATGGCCATTCGTGGTCTCGTTAGAAAGGTTTTAACTCAAGGAGTATGCCGGTGTTTTCGGATTTTAATTCTGAAGTCAATTGAGTTCCCGGTGATGAAAAACGTATTTAAAGGATGAATGAATAGTAACTTTTGCGTGCGTTCATGTTTTGAGAAATTTACGAAATCCTCCTCATCGATCCGAGTCTAGTTCTGTCATGCCCCACTTATGGGAAATGACCTAAGGATTCCGTTGGGATTCACGGATTACCATTCTGAGGTCAATCAAACGCTCGGGAGTAAAATCTGTCAGTCTGAGTGAATAGTAAAAAGTAATTTCAAAAAGGGAATCTTTGCTCGTCTTTCTTCAGACGACCCCGTCTTTTTCACGAATTAAGTTGGTTCACTAGTATTCGAGCCAATGAGTCTCCCGGTATTTTTAGATTTCGTATCTGAGGTCATTTGGACCTCGACATCGAATAAAGCAGCTTTTAACCGAACCCGGGGTAACTTTTGCAGTATTCTTGCACTGAAGTGGCTTCCCTTGGAAGCCAAAGCTTTTTCTATAAATACAAGGCCACCCCTTTGCATTCATTTGCTCATTTCCATCCATTTCACTTTATAGAGAGTGGGAAAGCTCGTAAGAGCTGAGAAAGTTTTGTCGAAGTAAAAAAGCGTTCTTCATGAGTGTTCTGCAAGACGACGAGCAGAGTGGCGTAGAAGGGATGCGGTGAGGGAAGGTGCTAGAGGCATCGTTGGGTTGTAGCAGGTGGCTCTACCGCCGTTGCAACTCGACGAGACGCCGAGCTAGCCACCTTCCTTCGACGCACCTAACCCCGTCCATTCTTGTTCGTCGGTCTCGATCTCCATTTCTTTTCTGTCTTTAAATTCCGCATTTACTTTCCATTCTTTACGTTCTTCACATTTTTCATTATTGCTCGTTTACCTTCCGTCTAAGTTATATTTCAATTTTTATTGAAGTTCCAAGTTAATAACGTTTACGTTATATTTCTCGCTTTATTCCTGTCGTTATTCTTCTTGAGATTAGCCCCGTTTATTCCATTTAAATTCCGTTCAAGCTATATTTAGAGATTTCGTCGTTATTCTAAATATTTAAAAAGGATTATAGTTTTATGTCGTTATAATGTTAAAATTCTTTTTAAAGTTAAAGCATTTTGTTGCATGTTAATTTCAAGTATGTCGGGTTGAAGAAAATTCGGGTTAATTGTTCTTCGTGTTCTTCGTGTTCGTCGAGGAATCAACGAACACGAAGAACTCAGTTGAAGAACACAGTTGAAGAAACCCAGTTGAAGAGAGAGAGAGAGAGAGAGAGAGAGAAAGAGAGAAAAAGCCCCGCGGAGGGGGGTACGCCGCCGCGCCACACCCCCCTCGGCCGCGCCTAGCCCGCCGGGGGCGGGGAGCCCACCGGGGCAAGGTGGCCCCGCGGCGGGGGGGAGCCCGTCGGTGCCCATGTGTGCTGCGGCAGCCCCCCTTCTCCGTGTTGTTTTCCACCATTTCTTTTCCAGCTATTTCAGTACCCTCTTCCCAAGCTTTTCAAGCTTTTCAAGTCGTGTTATTTCCAAGTTATTTTCAAGTTAAATTTTAGAGAAGCAATAAAGATATTTTCAATTTATTTCGAGTAATCTATTCAAGTTATTCTTTGTCTAAAAATTGGGAAATCAAGTCGAGATGTTCTTTAAATAAATTCTTCTTGAAATTTATAAAGTCGTAAAGTCGTGAATCTGTTAATAAATCTTAGATTTTAGTCTTCGAGTAAAATGTCATTATTTCACGCTTTAGATAGTCGATTTCTTCAAAGGAGGTCGCTAAGTCGATGATTCAACTTTTGTAGGAGAAAGTGAGCCTCGTAGGAAATCGGAGAAGGATCTTCAGCTCGTTGCTTCATCTTCTGTCCAGTAATCAAGGTGGGTAAATCTATACTCATCTAATGTTTGAGCTAATAAGCTCTAGAAACATATGGGGCAAATGAAATATCCAATAAAGCATTTTTGCTCTGCCTGATCGATCTCTGTACAAGGAATGAAGGAAAGAAAGATATTATGTTCTTATTAAGCTCTTGAGCATGTTTAGAAATATTAAAGTATTGTTATGCTTAGCATGTGATGTTTAGAATAGTCTTTAGTTGAAATTCGTATTCATTTATGTTCATCTCCTTGTATTGAATGTTTATATTGTGTTAAGGCTCGTAAGTTTAGAATTAAGGATTGCCTTGTTAGGGTAGCGTTAAATCCCTTATAGGCCAAGATTATGCTTTATTAAAGGACTACCCTTAGACGTTGCTCTAAGATTGGTTTTGCTAGCAAGATGAAGGAAGAAAGGGACTTAGCATTTCCCTTAAGTAGAAATTGAGCTCACAACTTTTAGAGGGAGTCACTGCTGGGTTAATTCCCTCGCAAACTCGTTTGGATATTTGAGTTAACCCATCTTCTATCCCATGGCATGCCTAAGGGTACAGTTGACATCAGGTTTGAGCCAAGGTTGGGCCCAAAAGTAAAGAAAAGGTTTTGCGGATATGGAGAGGGCTTTTACGTTTTGCTCTCCGTATACCGTCAGTTCATTGTTGGATATTTCTCAAGTTATTAAAGAAGCTTTCATTAGAAAACCCACTGAGTACATTAGTGCTCATGCCCTCTTTTTCAAATGTTTTCAGGTTGAGATGCCGAGGATGATGGTGGCTGTGGATGTGGGTTGGCTGCCAAGATTGTTTTGCCATTATATAAGTTTCTTTGAAATCCCATTATGTGTTCTGCTACTCTGATTAACTCTTTCTAAATTCCGTTCAAGGTTCTATTATGATTATTCGAGATTCTAAGAATATTTCCAGACGATTACATATATATAAGACGCATATTAAGTTTATTTCCGCTTTCCGAGTATGTTTTTCTTTCGCCTATAAAAGAGCCTATGCTTGTTTGTATCTGATTAGTTAGCCGTTTTATTCCGCTAAAGCATGTTTCTTTCTTAATCAAGTAAACCCGAGTATCATCAACTATCTTCAAAGCGAACCTTTATTCTTAAACTTCTTCGTTAATCTTCTGACTTTACTCGTTAAATCCCTTAATAACATCCCGTCCCCATTAGTTAATCCCTATCTCGGGACCGGGCTGTTATATAATAATCAGTTAGTCAAGATAAACTAACTTATCAGATTATTCTATGGTGTACCGATGGTGTGTTCAGGACCATCTAAGCCGTGAGCTCTTTAATACAATACAGGGTTCTAATGATATGATCTTACCGTGTGACTCCCCACACCATATCATCTACAATGTAAGTATATTGAACATTGCATAGAACAATTATAGAACATAATCTAAATGCAAACAGTGACTGCAATAACTTTCATTTCATATCATCATATCATCAGAAAAATATACAAAGAAACGTCTTCTAGTATACAAAACTAACAAAATAAGACTCGATTATAAGCTGAATTAATACTTGACAATTAAGTATCTAAGATACCTAGATTAGTGACACAATTAAGACAAAACACAATACCAAATAATACGGAATAGCATGTATGGGCAAATTAGAAATTAGCATAGGGTGGCTCGGCTATAGCTTGATAGGAATGAACGAAATATGGGACTTACTTTGATGGATGAAGGCTGAATAATGATGATGAACTCGATAGGTTGTGGATGTTGTCGTTGGCGTACAGATGATGAAAGATGGATGTTGTTGATAGCGGCGACATGTAGGTGTAAGATAGATTAGATAGGATATTCAACTGAACCCCGGCTTCTAGAGACGAAACGCAGCTCCTTCGATCTTCTCTGCTAGCAACTTCCTTAGAACGTGACAAACTAATAAAGCTTGAATAAAACCTTAGACTTGCTGGATCTAAAGAATATTTTTTTTAGACTAAAACAATAAAAGTATAAGTTTGATCAATAGATGGGTCGTAAGACACAGACATAATAAACTCAAATATCAATCAATGTCTGAAAAATAAAGTTCACAACTGATCCTTTTATATAGTGTAGGGATTATGAACAGAAATAAAGTCTTAAAATACTAAGAAATCAAAAATAAAATGGTTTTCTACCTTGATTAGAAGTCTAATTAAGGTAAGATAAAAAAAAGTTCAAAAATTAAATAATAAAAATCTAAACTAGATAAAATAAATCCTAATTCGACTTGGGTCTTCAAACTTCAAATTGGACCTTTATAAATGTCGAACATGGGCTGGAATAATCTCTCAAATTCATGGCCCACATTGATCAAAATAACTCCATGCATGCAAATCCGAGGTATGACTGTCTCCCATGCAGATTTCCATGCACACGTCTACATTGACTCGTTCTTTTTCCTAAGCACTCGAGCTGCCTTCCTCATCCATAATGGACGTGAAGTTTACCCATCTTAGACTCCACGACTGCTCGAACATCGGCTCCTCGAACTGCTTTCTCACAATGGCTTGAAAGTAAGCTTGAAGCTTCTTTGCTCATAACCGCGTGATCGGACATTTCAGCTGCATATCTTCATCAACTTGATCGATGCTAGGCCCGTACTCATCAGTCTCCTCCTCTTGAAAACAATTCATCCTCAAATTCGAACTTCCGGGATCAAAGATGAACACGAACTGACCATCAAAATCTTTTTGCACAAACTGCATAAAACGCATCTTCAAGATCATGAACATCCACTCGATGACGAGTGGTTGAAACTTCAGCTCCTTAGAATGCATGGCATGTGCAAACAAATCTCAGGGTACACCAATATCCAATGGAACATTTTCAGCAACCTGTAGAATATAGACATCACAAGAAAATGATGGACAAATAATGTTAGAAATCGACAGCTCCTCCATGCTTACTTGATCGAGTCATTTGTGTTCCACAATCACTTCCTCACTGATGTCATTCTCCTTTTCAAAACAAGGTTGTATCTCTATCAACTTCTCAACTATTTCGGATTTCTCAACGGCGGCAACAATCTCCATTTCTTCTTCTTCGACTTTTCCAATGTCTAAGCATATGGGAACAGATGGTAATGAGATAATAGGTGCTTCAACAAAGTCTAGAATTGGTACCTTGGAAGTAGAATCTTCTTTGATGGTGATGAACTTAGTTGACAACTCTATATTCGACTCTACTTGAACCACTTCATTTTGCCTCATCTCTAGACTCTCCAACCACTTCTCTATCTTAATGGCGTATTGCACCATGTCTTCCAACTTTTCAAAATGATACAATGCTACTTCTTCTCGGATTGCCCATCGTAGACCAGCTAGAAATCTATCTATTGTATCTTCTAGATACTCCTCTACATCAGCTCGTCTCATGGCTTCAATCATTTTGTTGTAGTAGTCTTCTACACTTCAATCACTTTGCCTAAGCTTTTGTAGCTTTTTCTCCAGCTGTCGTTGATAGTGGACTGGTATGAAGCATTCTCGCATCTCATCTTTCAGCTCTAGCCATTTGTTGATAGGTGACTGGCGATCTCTGCAGCACGAGTTTGCTGGAAATCCCACCATGTTGCTACATAGCCTTTAAACTCCAATGAAACTAATTACACCTTCTTTTGTTTGGGGAAGTAGTAGCACTAAAAAATCTTATCAACTTTCCGTTCCCAATCTAGGTAAGTATCGTGATTGTGTAAATCTTTAAACTCGGGAATGATCATTTTGTTTCGGTGTAGACCATCAGTATCTCTGAATCAATTCAGACAGGCTTGGACTGGATCCATCTAACTTGATGATGTGGGGCTGTTGTATAGTTGTTGTAGGTAAACCGGCTGCCTTTGGTGAATAGTGTAGGTATACGGGTGTAGAGACTGTGTGGGTGTACGGGTGTATGGTCCGGATGGTGTACGGGTGGTGTATGGTGAACTAGGGCAGCAAGGATGTCCCCTAATTGATGAGAGATGAAAATTTGGTGTTTAGAAAGAGATTATGGTAGGTTTGGAAGGATTGGGATGGAAAAAAGCAAGATAGGAAAGAATTAAGCTAGATAAGGAAGGAGGGATTTGGATGTGTTTTCACTTAGTGTGGACACAATCTAAATATCCTAAGGTATCTAACTATGATGGAAAGAGTCTAAAAGAAGTAGGAAAGAAGTGATAAAAATGAATCATAATCTGATTTTTCTTCTTTTTTTTTTTGCAATTAAGCTCGTTCCTAACCTCAACAGGAACAAATAACACTCCTAAACACAAGAACACGACTGGAATAGCAAGATGAAATCAATTTTTTTTACTAGCCGATTGCTTTTGTTCTTCTCATTTTTTGTAATACAGATCTTTTTTTCAATGAATGACACTAATTACAACTCAATGACACGTAGGATTGACACGTCATATTGAACCATGACCAGCAATGCTGATGTGGCTCTGATGCCAAATTTATGATGTGATCCGGACTTAGATTCTAATCCGAATCTAGAGAACGCGCGGAAGACTTCTGGAATCGAACACATGTCAACTAAAGAAGGATTCAACTCGACTAACAACTAGAACAAATAAACGACTAAACAACATGAAATAAGACTCGATTATAAGCTGAATTAATACTTGACAATTAAATATCTAAGACACCTAGATTAGTAACACAATTAAGACAAAACACAATACCAAATAATATGGAATATGACGTGTATGGGCAGATTGGAAATTAGCACAAGGTGGCTTAGTTATGGCTTGATAGGGATGAATGAAAGATGGGACTTACTTGGATGGATGAAGGCCGAATGATGATGATGAACTCAACAGGTTGTGCATGTTGTCATTGGCGTTCGGATGATGAAAGATGGATATTGGTGATGGCGGCGGCGTGTAGGTGTAAGATAGATTAGATAGGATATTCAACTGAACCCCGGCTTCTAGAGACGAAACGCAGCTCCTTCGATCTTCTCTGGTAGCAACTTCCTTAGAACGTGACACACTAATAAAGCTTGAATAAAACCTTAGACTTGCTGGATCTAAAGAATATTTTTTTTAGACTAAAACAATAAAAGTATAAGTTTGATCAACAGATGGGTCGTAAGACACAGAGATAATAAACTCAAATATCAATCAATGTCTGAAAAATAAAGTTCACAACTGATCCCTTTATATAGTGTAGGGATTATGAACGGAAATAAAGTCTTAAAATACTAAGAAATCAAAAATAAAATGGTTTCCTACCTTGATTAGAAGTCTAATTAAGGTAAGATAAAAAAAAATTCAAAAATTAAATAATAAAAATCTAAACTAGATAAAATAAATCCTAATTAGACTTGGGTCTTCAAACTTCAATTTGGACCTTTATAAATGTCGAACATGGGCTGGAATAATCTCTCAAATTCATGGCCCACATTGATCAAAATAACTCCATGCATGCAAATCCAAGGTATGACTGTCTCTCATGCAGATTTCCATGCACACGTCTAAATTGACTCGTTCTTTTTCCTAAGCACTCGAGTTGCCTTCCTCATCCATAATGGACGTGAAGTTTACCCATCTTAGACTCCACGACTGCTCGAACATCGGCTCCTCGAACTGCTTTCTCACAATGGCATGAAAGTAATCTACAAGCTTCTTTGCACATAACCACGTCATCGGACCTTTCAACTGCATATCTTCATCAACTTGATTGATGCTAGGCCCGTACTCATCATTCTCCTCCGCTTGAAAAGAATTCATCCTCAAATTCGAACTTCCGGGATCAAAGACGAACACGAACGGACCATCAAAATCTTTTTGCACACACTGCATAAAACGCATGTTCAAGATCATGAACATCTACTCGATGACAAGTGGTTGAAACTTCAGCTCCTTAGAATGCATGGCATGTGCAAACAAATCTTAGGGTACACCAATATCTAATGGAACATTTTCAGCAACCTGTAGAATATAGACATCACAAGAAAATGATGGACAAATAATGTTAGAAATTGACAGCTCCTCCATGCTTACTTGATCGAGTCATTTGTGTTCCACAATCACTTCCTCACTGATGTCATTCTCCTTTTCAAAACAAGGTTGTATCTCTATCAACTTCTCAACTATTTCGGATTTCTCAACAGCGGCAACAATCTCCATTTCTTCTTTCTCGACTTTTCCAATGTCTAAGCACATGGGAGCAGATGGTAATGAGATAATAGGTGCTTCAACAAAGTCTAGAATTGGTACCTTGGAAGTAGAATCTTCTTTGATGGCGATGAACTTAGTTGACAACTCTACATTCGACTCTACTTGAACCACTTCATTTTGCCTCATCTCTAGACTCTCCAACCACTTCTCTATCTTAATGGCGTATTGCACCATGTCTTCCAACTTTTCAAAATCATACAATGTTACTTCTTCTCGGATTGCCCATCATAGACCAGCTAGAAATCTATCTATTATATCTTCTAGATACTTCTCTACATCAGCTCGTTTCATGGCTTCAATCATTTAGTTGTAGTAGTCTTCTACACTTCAATCACTTTGCCTAAGCTTTTGTAGCTTTTTCTCCAGCTGTCGTTGGTAGTGGACTGGTATGAAGCATTCTCGCATCTCATCTTTCAGCTCTCGCCATTTGTTCATAGGTGACTAGCGATCTCTGCAGCACGAGTTTGCTGGAAATCCCACCATGTTGATACATAGCCTTTAAACTCCAATGAAACTAATTGAACCTTCTTTTGTTTGGGGAAGTAGTAGCACTAAAAAATCTTATCATATTTCCGTTCCCAATCTAGGTAAGTATCGTTATCGTGCAAATCTTTAAACTCGGGAATGATCATTTTGTTACGGTGTAGACCATCAGTATCATTGAATTAATTCAGACGGGCTTGGACTGGATCCATCTAACTTGATGATGTGGGGCAGTTGTATAGATGTTGTAGGTAAACCGGCTGCCTTTGGTGAATAGTGTAGGTATACGGGTGTAGGGACTGTGTGGGTGTACGGGTGTATGGTCCGGATGGTGTACGGGTGGTGTATGGTGAACTAGGGCAGCAAGGATGTCCCCTAATTGATGAGAGATGAGAATTTGGTGTTTAGGAAGAGATTATGGTAGGTTTGGAAGGATTGGGATGGAAAAATGCAAGATAGGAAAGAATTAAGCTAGATAAGGAAAGAGGGATTTGGATGTGTTTTCACTTAGTGTGGACACAAACTAAATATCCTAAGGTATCTAACTATGATGGAAAGAGTCTAAAAGAAGTAGGAAAGAAGTGATAAAAACGAATCATAATCTGATTTTTCTTCTTTTTTTTTACAATTCAACTTGTTCCTAACCTCAACAGGAACAAATAACACTCCTAAACACAAGAACACGACTGGAATAGCAAGATGAAATCTTTTTTTTTACTAGCCGATTGCTTTTGTTCTTCTCATTTTTTGTAATACAGATCTTTTTTTCAATGAATGACACTAATTACAACTCAATGACACGTAGGATAAATTTGACACGTAAGATTGACACGTCATATTGAACCATGACCAGCAATGCTGATGTGGCTCTGATGCCAAATTCATGATGTGATCCGGACTAAGATTCTAATCCGAATCTAGAGAACGCGCGGAAGACTTCTGGAATCGAACACATGTCAACTAAAGAAGGATTCAACCCGACTAACAACTAGAACAAATAAAAGACTTAACAACATGAAATAAGACTCGATTATAAGCTGAATTAATACTTCGCAAATAAATATCTAAGACACCTAGATTAGTAACACAATTAAGACAAAACACAATACCAAATAATATGGAATAGGGCGTGTATAGGCAGATTGGAAATTAGCACAGGGTGGCTCAATTATGGCTTGATATGGATGAATGAAAGATGGGACTTACTTGGATGGATGAAGGCCGAATGATGATCATGAAGTCGACAGGTTGTGGATGTCGTCGTTGGCGTACGGATGATGAAAGATGGATGTTGTTGATGGCGGCGGCGTGTAGGTGTAAGATAGATTAGATAGGATATTCAACTGAACCCCGGCTTCTACAGACGAAACGCAGCTCCTTCAATCTTCTCTGGTAGCAACTTCCTTAGAACGTGACAAACTAATAAAGCTTGAATAAAACCTTAGACTTGCTGGATCTAAAGAATATTTTTTTTAGACTAAAACAATAAAAGTATAAGTTTGATAAACAGATGTGTCGTAAGACACAGAGATAATAAACTCAAATATCAATCAGTGTCTGAAAAATAAAGTTCACAACTGATCCCTTTATATAGTGTAGGGATTATGAACGGAAATAAAGTCTTAAAATACTAAGAAATCAAAAATAAAATGGTTTCCTACCTTGATTAGAAGTCTAATTAAGGTAAGATAAAAAAAAAGTTCAAAAATTAAATAATAAAAATCTAAACTAGATAAAATAAATCCTAATTGGACTTGGGTCTTCAAACTTCAATTTGGACCTTTATAAATGTCGAACATGGGCTGGAATAATCTCTCAAATTCATGGCCCACATTGATCAAAATAACTCCATGCATGCAAATCCGAGGTATGACTGTCTCTCATGCAGATTTCCATGCACACGTCTAAATTGACTCATTCTTTTTCCTAAGCACTCAAGCTGCCTTCCTCATTCATAATGGACGTGAAGTTTACCGATCTTAGACTCCACAACTGCTCGAACATCGGCTCCTCGAATTGCTTTCTCATAATGGCTTGAAAGTAAGCTTGAAGCTTCTTTGTTCATAACCGCGTGATCGGACCTTTCAGCTACATATCTTTATCAACTTGATCGATGCTAGGCCCGTACTCATCATTCTCCTCCTCTTGAAAAGAATTCATCCTCAAATTCGAACTTCTGGGATCAAAGATGAACACGAACTGACCATCAAAATCTTTTTGCACAAACTGCATAAAACGCATATTCTAGATCATGAACATCCACTCGATGACAAGTGGTTAAAACTTCAGCTCCTTAGAATGCATGGCATGTGCAAACAAATCTCAGGGTACACCAATATCCAATGGAACATTTTCGGCAACCTGTAGAATATAGACATCACAAGAAAATGATGGACAAATAATGTTAGAAATTGACAGCTCCTCCATGCTTACTTGATCGAGTCATTTGTGTTCTACAATCACTTCCTCACTGATGTCATTCTCCTTTTCAAAACAAGGTTGTATCTCTATCAACTTCTCAACTATTTCGGATTTCTCAATGGCGGCAACAATCTCCATTTCTTCTTCCTCGACTTTTCCAATGTCTAAGCACATGGGAACAGATGGTAATGAGATATTAGTTGCTTCAACAAAGTCTAGAATTGGTACCTTGGAAGTAGAATCTTCTTTGATGGCGATGAACTTAGTTGGCAACTCTACATTCGACTCTACTTGAACCACTTCATTTTGCCTCATCTCTAGACTCTCCAACCACTTCTCTATCTTAATGGCATATTGCACCATGTCTTCCAACTTTTCAAAATGATACAATGTTACTTCTTCTCGGATTGCCCATCGTAGACCATCTAGAAATCTATCAATTATATCTTCTAGATACTCCTCTACATCAGCTCGTCTCATGGCTTCAATCATTTTGTTGTAGTAGTCTTCTACACTTCAATCACTTTGCCTAAGCTTTTGTAGCTTTTTCTCCAGATGTCGTTGGTAGTGGACTGGTATAAAGCATTCTCGCATCTCATTTTCAGCTCTTGTCATTTGTGGACAGGTGACTGGCGATTTCTGCGGCACGAGTTTGCTGGAAATCCCACCATGTTGCTACATTGCCTTTAAAATCCAATGAAACTAATTAAACATTCTTTTGTTCGGGGAAGTAGTAGCAGTCAAAAATCTTGTCAACTTTCCGTTCCCAATCTAGGTAAGTATCGTGATCGTGCAAATCTTTAAACTCGGGAATGATCCTTTTGTTACGATGTAGACCATCAGTATCTCTGAATCGATTCGGACGGGCTTGGACTGGATCCATCTAACTTGATGATATGGGGCTGCTATATAGATGTTGTAGGTAAACCGGCTGCCTTTGGTGAATAGTGTAGATGTACGGGTGTAGTGACTGTGTGGGTGTACAGGTTTATGGTCCGGATGGTGTACGGGTGGTGTATGGTGAACTAGGGCAGCAAGGATGTCCCCTAATTGATGAGAGATAAAAATTTGGTGTGTAGGAAGAGATTATGGTAGGTTTGGAAGGATTGGGATGGAAGTAAACAAGATAGGAAAGAATTAAGCTAGATAAGGAAGAAGGGATTAGGATGTGTTTTCACTTAGTGTGGACACAATCTAAATATCCTAAGGTATCTAACTATGATGGAAAGAGTCTAAAAGAAGTAGGAAAGAAGTGATAAAAACGAATCATAATTTGATTTTTCTTCTTTTTTTTTGCAATTCAGCTTGTTCCTAACCTCAACAGGAACAAATAACACTCCTAAACACAAGAACACGACTGGAATAGCAAGATGAAATCAATTTTTTTTACTAGCCGATTGCTTTTGTTCTTCTTGTTTTTTTTATACAGATCTTTTTTCAATGAATGACACTAATTACAACTCAATGACATGTAGGATAAATTTGATACGTAAGATTGACACGTCATATTGAACCATGACCAGCAATGCTGATGTGGCTCTGATGCCAAATTTATGATGTGATCCGGACATAGATTCTAATCCGAATCTAGAGAACGTGTGGAAGACTTCTAGAATCGAACACATGTCAACTAAAGAAGGATTCAACCCGACTAACAACTAGAACAAATAAACGACTAAACAACATGAAATAAGACTCGATTATAAGCTGAATTAATACGTGACAATTAAATATCTAAGACACCTAGATTAGTAACACAATTAAGACAAAACACAATACCAAATAATATGTAATAGGGCGTGTATGGGCATATTGGAAATTAGCACAGGGTGGCTCAGTTATGGCTTGATAGGGATGAATGAAAGATGGGACTTACTTGGATGGATGAAGGCCGAATAATGATGATGAACTCGACAGGTTGTGGATGTCGTCATTGGCGTATGGATGATGAAAGATGGATGTTGTTGATGGCGGCGGCGTGTAGGTGTAAGATAGATTAGATAGGATCTTCAACCGAACCCCGGCTTCTAGAGACGAAACGCAGCTCTTTCGATCTTCTCTGGTAGCAGCTTCCTTAGAACTTGACGAACTAACGAAGCTTGAATAAAACCTTAGACTTGCTGGATCTAAAGAGTATTGTTTTTAGACTAAAACAATAAAAGTATAAGTTTGATCAACCGATGGATAGTGAGACATAGAGAAAAAAAACCTTAAATATCAATCAATGTCTGAAAAATAAAGTCACAACTGATCCCTTTATATAGTATAGGGATTACGAACGAAAATAAAGTCCTAAAATACTAAGAAATAAAAAATAAAAAGGTTTCCTACCTTGATTAGTGTTGGAGTTTTTTCGAATTAAACCACCGCAGGATCATTTGGATGTTCATTAATCCAAGTTCATGCAAATCATATTTTTTATGTCTATGACGAATAACATGTAGAGCAAATCGAATCTAATTAATCGGAATACATAGAATCGAATTACTTACAAATTGGTAGATGGTCTGAGGACAAGATTACAGATCTAATCTTGCTGTTGAATTAAACAGGAACGACACCCCTTCTTCTTCTTAGGATCGGTCGTCTCCACTAAGTATTCTACTCTAAGATCTTCTGTTGTATTTCGGGACTGAGTATCAGATATAGAGTCAGCTGTATACTACCGATAGGGTTCTAGAATCTGTGGATATCTTGAGAGACAAAATAGGGGCTGAATGTGTGTATGTGATTTTCGAACCCTCCCTATAATTAAATAGGGAGGTGGCCGAAAATCCAACTCCAAACCCTACTACATTTGGGCCTGCATCCCCCCTCTCTTCTAAGCAGGCATCTTCCAATCATTTTTCTCCTCTTCAGCAGGATCCCCCTGATCTTGGAGCATCGTCTTATTATGCTCATCCCGCACCTCGACTTGCCTCGACCGTCCATAAAGTGGTTGAGGACAAGATCGGTGCTCTTGAAGAGGATAGCATGGATTACTCCTCTAATCCTGACAGCTCATCTCACGAGCGTGCTCCTCATCATTCTATTCATTTCCCACCTCCTCGTTCTGAGGACGGTGAGATCCCGCCTGATAGGCATGCTCGTATGCCCCCATCATTTTTTGATCCCGGCCCTCCGTCGAGATCGAGAGTGAGTGGTGCTCCCCCCTCCTCCTCTTGTTGATATGAGTGCGAACTTTCTTGTCTGGAATGCCCAAGGGATTGGGAATTTTCCTACTCAGACACGGCTTCAAGACATGATTCGCACTCACCGTCTTTCTGTTGTTGCTATTCTCGAACCCATGGCGAGACCTGATTTTCGATTCTTCGATTGAAGATTAGGTGGCCTCAGGGGTTTGAGCAATTGCAACAACAAGATCTAGGCCTTCTTTAGGCCCTCTTTTCACTGTGATGTCCTTATGGACTCCCTCCAACTTCTGCATCTTCGTCTGACGGATACCGCCCTCTTTGTCCGGCCCCTCTACCTCACATTTGTGTATACAGCCTGTGACCGGGCTGAGAGGTACTCCCTATGGGACTCATTTCGTCAGATTGCTCCTTCCATGGAGGATTCACTTTGGCTAGTGGTTGGAGATTTTAACATCTTCCTCCACTACTATGAGCGTACTGGGAGCTCCACAGACCGACATAGAGAGATGGCGGACTTTGCTGATGCCATTGCTGATTGTCAGTTCTCTAATGCTGGCTATTCCGGTTCCGATTATACTTGGGAGGTCCGTTATATATTAGAGCGCCTTGATAGAGTTCTTCTGAATGAATCTTGGTCCTCTGATTTTGCTGTTACTCTTGTTTGACACCTCCCTCGTATTCATTCGGACCATGCTCCCCTCCTTATCACGTGTCAGTTTTCTCTTCAGATTCCCAAGTCATCATTTCACTTTCAGTCGATGTGGGTTCGTCACCACACCTTTCATGATCAGGTTTCGATGATCTGGGCTGCTCCTACTGGTTTCCAGGGACTTCTTAACCTCCAGTTCAAGCTTAACCGGGTTAAGAAACACTTGAAGTGGTGAAATAAGAATGTCTTTGGAAATATCTTTGACAAGCTCAGGGCGGCTGAGTAGGCGGTCGCTGTCTGTCAGGACGCCAATGATTCACACCCCACCCCTGAGCTTCGTGCCCAGCTTCATCGATCCACAATCGAGTACACCCTCCGGGCCAAAATAGAGGAGGATATCTGGCGCCAGAAGGCAGCCATCCACTAGGTTATTGAAGGCGAGCACAACACCCGTTTCTTCCAAGGATGGGTGAAGCAGAAGCACTGCAAGACCAGGATCCACTACATTCAGGCTGGTGATCAGGTGCTAGACTCAGAGGAGGAGATTCGAGAGTCAGCTGTGTCCTTTTTTCATGCCGTTCTCTCCTCTGAGCCTGGTGAGCTCAACCCCCCCATTCTGGATGACATCCAGACCCTTCCCAAGTCTGTTGACAGGGAACAACTATATGCTGCTCCTTCCTTTGATTAGATCCATTCTGCTGTCTTTGGGATCTCCAAGGATAGTGTCCCCGGGCCTGATGGCTTCTGCTCCTTATTTTTTCAGCCCTATTGGGACATTGTTGCCCCAGATGTAGTGGCGGTTGTTCTCGATTTCTTCGATAGGTCTCCTCTCCCCCATAGCTATACCGCCACTACCATTATCCTTCTTCCCAAGCAGCCTCATCCTCAGTCGTGGGCTGATTTCTGCCCCATCAGTCTCTGCAATGTGACTAACAAGATAATATCCAAGATTCTCATGGCCCACCTTGCTCCATTACTCCCTCTGCTTCTCATGCAGAATCAGAGTGGGTTTGTGCAGGGTAGTCTCATCAGTGATAATATCTTGTTAGCACAGAAACTGATTCACGATCTCCCCAAGGCTCACCCCACCCCGAATGTCACTCTCAAGCTTGATATGGCTAAGGCCTATGATAGGGTGCAGTGGCCTTTTCTCCTTTCCGTCCTTCGTAGGATGGGCTTTCCGGAAAAATGGATCGGCTTTATCCAGAGATGTGTGCAGAACTCCTGGTTTTCTGTGCTCATCAATGGATCTCCTGCTAGGTTCTTCCACTCTTCTCGTGGCCTTCACCAGGGAGAACCCCTCTCGCCATCCCTCTTTGTCCTTGCTGTTGATTACCTGTCCAGGGGTGTCGATAAGCTTATCAAGTCCCATCCTGATATGATCTATCGTACCTCTAGACGCGGTTTTCATATTTTCCACTTGGCCTACGCGGATGATATTCTTATCTTCACTCAGGACAAGTCGGATGCTTTGTCCTGGCTTATGGGCTTCCTCACCCACTACTCTATTGTATCGGGACAGCAAATCAATGCTAGGAAGAGCAGCTTCATCATTCACTCGAAGCATGCTCGGGCCTGTTAGTCCTCAATTGAGGAGGTTACGGGATTCTCCCCCGCCTCCCTCTCTATCTCCTATCTTGGTATTCCCCTCTACAAGGGGCTCACCAAGAAGGAGCTCTTCTTCGATCTTTGCCAGAAAATCTGTGCGATGATCCATGGTTGGTCGCACCGACACCTCTCATTTGGCAGCCGCCTCACTCTTATTAAGAATACCCTGGCCGCCATACCTCTCCATTACCTTCAGGTCATGAGACCCTCTAAGGGCATTCTCCAGTAGCTAGAGCAGCTCATGGCTCACTTCTTCTGGGGGTCGAATGACGAGGCCCGAAAAGCCCACTGGATCAGTTGGAAGCAGATCTGTCTTCCGACTGTTGAGGGCGGCTTTGGCATTCATCGCCTGTTGGACATCTATGATGCTTTCAGCTTCAAGGTCTGGTGGAGATTCCGGTCCCAGAACTCCCTCTGGGATCGCTTCACTATGATGAAGTATTGTGGAGGCTCTTTCTCGAGACGTGTGCCCGTCTCTCCTCTTGACAGCCGCATTTGGCACTGCCTTCAGACTGAAGGTATTCATGCCCAGCAGCATATTTCTTGGTCTGTCGGGATGGGCGATGTGAGTTTCTGGGATGATGTGTGGTTCGGGGCTGCTCCCCTTTACTTGATGTGTCCTTCTGTGCAGCGTGATCATAGACCTGTGAGCTTTTATTTGCATCATGACTCCTGGCATGTAGATAGGTTGCATTCACTGTGTGCACATTATGATTTACCTGCTGAGTTTGAGGATTTCCTGAGGACTGTGCCGATCCTGTGGGGCGAGCGGGATGCCCCGAGATGGAATTTGACCCCTCATGGTGAGTTCTCTTTGACTTCTGCTTGGGAGTGTGTCAGACATCGGGCTCCGAGACGGGCTCTCTTGGCTGATTTCTAGAGTGATTGTCTGACCCCTACCATGTCCATATTTCTCTGGCGTCTGTACTTTGATCGCATACCTGTCGACGCCAAGCTTCTGGCTAGGGAGATCCCCCTAGTTTCTAGGTGCCCCTGCTATTCTGTTCCTAGTACTGAGTCCGTTCCTCACCTTTTTCTTCAGGGGGAATCTGTACAAGCAGTTTGGATGCACTTTTCTTCATAGTTTCACATCACACCACCGCACTTTACACAGATTTCACATACAATTAGTTTATGGAGGCACCTCATTCCACGTGCCACACAACGTCATATATGTTTTCTGATCTCATGCCTGATTTTATGGTTTACTTGGACTGAGAGGAATGACCGCAAGCATAGAGGTCGTCCCTTTCGGTCACCTCATATTATTTTTCAGGTTACTCGGCATCTTCAGCAGCTCATGCTCAGTGGCAAGCTCCTGCCTCCCCAGTGGGCCAGTTGTCTTCCACAGGTTCATTTCATACCGGCTGTCGAGACTGTCAGACATCCTCTCAGGTCCCGTGCAGTCACTTGGCAGCCTCCTTCAGAGCCATGGGTGAAGCTGAATTCCGATGCATCATTCGATCGTGCATAGTAGACTGCAGCGGGGGGCGGGTTACTTAGAGATCATAATGGTGAGCTGCTCACCTCCTATTGTCTCCCGCTGCAGGCTAGTTCCAGTTTTGAGACGGAGCTCCGGTCTCTCCTCCAGGGGCTCCTCCTCCTCCCCAGACGGCTTTCCATGTTTGGACTGAGCTCGACGCAACGACTGTGGTCACAATCATCACATCTGATGCTCGAGGTTCGGGACAACTTAGGGAAGTCTTCTCCCGACTACGTCTGCTATTCCGAGATCATCATGTTCGAGTCACAAACATCCATAGAGAGGACAATCGCCATGCTGATTTCCTTACCAGACTCGGTCATGAGGTTGACAGCTTACACATTTTTTATGCTCAGACGGCCCCGAGGCGCCTTACTTCCCTGGTTACAATGGACCAGCTGGGCTATCCTAACTTCAGGTTCCGGCGTTGACATTTTGATATATTTCCATGTTCTTGTCTATTATATTTGGTTTTGTACTTATTTTGTTATTTTCCTCATTTGGAGACTCTAGCTATAGTTCCATACTTAGCATGTTTTGTCCCTATTCTAGGTTTATCATTTACAGTTTTTATGCCTTGTATATTAGTGGGGGAGTCAGTTTTGGGCTCCCTTCACACAGACGATGATGTATCATGACATTATTGATATATATATCTCCACCAGTTAGGGTGTTTCTTCAAAAAAAAGAGGTCCATATGTAGTCCACTAACAATCTATTTGGGCTACAATAGAGATCTAGAAGAATATTAAATTGGCCAACTAATTTATTTACTTTCTAATATCAAATAAACTTAGGATATAAATAAATAAATTAAGCATTACTTTTATTCCACTAAAGAAGTAATACTGACCTACCAATTTAATACATATTTGTCAATATATGCTTTCTCCTTTAGTTCAGTCATTCTTCGTGTTTAAGATATAATGTTCATTAATTAATTTTCTCAGTCTCTGACAGCTATAATTAATTAATATCTAAAACCTTGAGTTGTACTACACAAGCTTTATCATGTACCGAATAAATTCCACCTACGAGGTTTTAACATGAACTTGTGTTTTCTCAAGAGAACATCATCAACTTGGCTCACCAGGACACTGTGCTCATGCATATTGCACGACACATCATGTATACACTATTTTTACCCAAGATATCGATTTTATTGATCCACAAAAGGATCTCACCCATTGATAAGTCAAAGTAATAAGTAATGTACACATATGCTCACCAACAAACATGTGTTTAGAACCCGAACTCTGTGGATCTTTATTCTCTCACTATCAGGATCAGAGTAGAGAATAGTATCCTATCGTGATCCTCCTCAATACAATAACAAGTGTACTAGAATAATCAGTTAGTCAAGATAAACTAACTTATCAGATTATTCTACGGTGTACCGATGGTGTATTCAGGACCACCTAAGCCGTGAGCTCTTTAATACAATACAAGGTTCTAATGATATGATCTTACCGTATGTCTACCCACACCATATCATCTGCAATGTAAGTATATTTAACATTGCATAAAACAATTATATAAAATAATATAAATGCAAACAGTAACTGCAATAACTTTCAATCCATATCATCATAATTGTCAGAAAAGTATACAAAGACATGTCTTTTCAGTATACAAAACTAACAATCTTCCACTTATACTTGAAGCATGTCTTTCAAGCATAAAAACTAGTTGGCTAACTCTCCAATCTAAACTATCGACTCAAACTGCACCATCAGGTCTGCATTTACTCCCATTTTCTCCATGTGACCATCAAAGGTCTTAGCCGGCAGGCTCTTCGTGAATAGATCAGACAAGTTGTCCTCGGATGCAATCTTGATGACCGCCACATCTTCTCTCTTAATGATCTCTCGTATAAGATGGTACTTTCTCTCTATGTGTTTACTTGTCTTGTGGACTCTGGGTTCCTTCGAGTTTGCCATTGCACCAGAATTATCATAATATATCGTGATAGTCTTAGGTAACTCAGGAACCACACCCAAGCCCACTAGGAAACTGTGGAGCCAGACAACCTCTTTTGAAGCCTCAGAGGCAGCTACATACTCGGCTTCCATGGTGGAATCAGCAATGAATTTCTACTTTATGCTCCTCCATGCGATGGCTCTGCCTCCTAATGTAAACACATAGCCCGAGGTAGATTTACTCTGATCTTTATCGGATTGAAAATCTGAGTCCGTATAACCCAAAGGTATTAGACTATCAGAGCGGAATACCAACATATAATCTCGAGTCCTTTTAAGGTATTTGAGAATGTTTTTGACCACAGTCCAATGACCTTGTCCACGGTTAAACTGATATCTACTTACCATGCTGAGGGCATAGCATATATCAGGCCTAGTGCATGGCATGGCATACATTAAACTTCCCACAGCCAAAGCATATGTTACTTTCTTCATCTCTTCTATCTCAGACTGTGTTTGGGGACAAATTTCCTTGGATAGATGAATTCCATGCCTATAAGGTATAAAACTTTTCTTGGAATCTTGCATGTCAAACCTAGCTAGCACTGTATCGATATAAGTCGCCTAGGACAGACATAACATCCTTTTCTGGCGATCTCGAATGATCTTGATGCCAAAGACATGTCCGGATTTACCTAGATCCTTCATATCGAACTGCTCGGACAACCACACCCTAATGATTGACAACGCCTTCTTACTATTTCCAATAAACAAGATGTCTACAACATAAAGTATGAGGAAAACCACTACGTTTCCATCACATTTCTTGTACACACAGCTCTTGTTGGGGTTTTTTCGAATTGAACCACCGCAGGATCTAATTGGATATTCATTAATCCTAATGTCATGTAGATCATAAATTCATGCATCTCATATGTTTTAATTAACCGAGTTTAATTAACATGTAAATCCGGTTTAAACGATTCTATTAAAGCGGAAACATAGAAATCGTAAAATGACTTACAAATCAAATGACGGGTGGAGGACAAGATTAAAGGTCTAATCTTGTTGTTGTGTATGATGATGATCGGCGCCCACTAATGCTATTCCACTCCTTGATCTTCTGTTGTATTCTCGGATTGAATCTAGTTTCAGGGTGGGCTGAAATCTACTAGATCGGTATGGAATCTGTGGAGATAAAGAGAACACAAGAGGAGCTGAATTGTATTCTTAAAATTTCATCCCCCACCCTCTTATATATAAGGGGTGGGCGAAATTTCAGTGTCCCAACCCTACTGGGTTTGGGCCTCTATCTCTTTTTCTATCTCCAATCCATTAAAGTCATATTGGGCTACAACAGGGATCTAGAAGAATATTAAATTGGCCTGCTAATTTATTTAATTTCCAATATCCAAAAAACTTAGGATATTATTAAATAAATTAAGTATTATTTTTATTCCACTAAAGAAATAATACTGACCTACCAATTTAATACATATTTCTGAATATGCTTTCTCCGTTAGTCCAGCCATTCTTGTGTTTAAGATATAATGCCCATTAATTAATTATGTAAGTTTCTGACAGCTATAATTAATTAATATCTTATCCTTGAGTAGTACCACACAAGCTTTACTCATGCACGGAATAAATTCCACCTGCAGGGTTTCAGCATGAACTTGCATTTCCTCAAGGGGACACCATCAAACTGGCGCACCAGGACACGGTGCCCCTACATATTGCACGACCCATCATAAGTGTAAATGTCACAACCCAAGATATCGAGATTATTGATCCTATGAAAGAATCTCACCCTTTGATAAATCAAAGCTGCAAACACTACACGTATATGTCTGCCAACATATAGGGGTTAAGAACCCGAACTCTGTGGATTCTTATTCTCTCATTTAAGGTCAGAATAGAGAATAGAATCCTAAGTAGATCCACCTTAATACACTTGCCCGTGTATTAGAATAATCCGTTAGTCAAGATAAACTAACTATCATATTATTCTACGGCGTACTGATAGCAGGTTCAGTGCCATCTAGACCGTGAGCCTTTTAATACATTAAAATGAACCGATGATATGATCTAACCGTGTGTTTACCCACACCATATCATCTACAATGTAAGTATAGTGAACATGCATGTAAATATAACAATTTAAATGCAAACAGTGACTGCAATTGTATTCATTCTATATCATCATAAAACCATTATTAATAATGTATACAAAAGACAGGTCTTCTAGTATACAAAACCAACAATCTCCCACTTATACTTGAAGCATGTCTTTCAAATATAAAACAAACTGGCTAACTCTCCAACTCTAACTAAAATCTCAAACGGCAACACCGGGTCTGCATCTCACTCCCATTTTCTCCACGTGACCGTAGAAGGTCTTAGCCGGAAGGCTCTTCATGAATGGATCAGCTAAATTGTCCACCGATACAATCTTGACCACTGCCACATCTCCTCTCTTAACGATTTCTCGTATAAGATGGTATTTTCTCTCTATGTGTTTACTTGCCTTATGGGCTCTGGGTTCCTTCGAATTTGCCACTGCACTCGAGTTATCATAATATACCGTGATACTCTTAGGCAAATCAGGAACCACGCTCAAGTCCAACAAGAAGCTCTTGAGCCAGACGGCCTCTTTTGCAGCCTCAGAGGCAGCTACATATTCGGCCTCTATGGTGGAATCCGTAATGCATTCCTGCTTTATGCTCCTCCATGTAATGGCTCCACCTCCCAAGGTAAACGCATAGCCTGAGGTAGATTTACTCTGATCTTTATGGGATTGAAAATCTGAGTCCGTGTAACTCAAAGGCACTAGACTATCAGAACGGTATACCAGCATATAATCTCGAGTCCTTTTTAGGTACTTGAGTATATTCTTAACCTCAGTCCAGTGACCTTGTCCAGGGTTAGACTGATATCTGCTTACCATGCCGACTGCATAGCATATATCGGTCTAGTGCATAGCATAGCATACATAAGGCTTCCCACAGTCGAAGCATATGGAATGCCCTTCATCTCATCTATCTCAGCCTGTGTGTGGGGACACATATCCTTGGATAGATGAATTCCATCCCTGAAAGGTATAAAACCTTTCTTGGAATCCTGCATGTTAAACCTAGCTAGCACTGTGTCGATATATGTCGCCTGGGATAAGCACAACATCCTTTTCTGGCGATCTCGAATTATCTTGATGCCAAGGACGTGTCCGGCTTCTCCCAGATCTTTCATATCAAACTGCTTGGACAACCACACCCTTATGTTAGACAATACTTTCTTACTGTTTCCAATAAGTAAGATATCATCAACATACAGCACGAGAAAAGCGACCACGTTTCCATCACTCTTCTTGTACACACAGCTCTCATCCGGACATTGCACGAATCCATATGACTAGATAACCTCGTCAAACCGGATGTTCCAAGACCTTGACTCCTGCTTAAGTCCATAAATGGATCTCTTAAGCTTGCACACTAAGTGCTCTTGGCCTTTAGCAATGAAACCCTCTGGTTGCTTCATGTGGATGTTTTCCTCAAGACTTCCATTCAGGAAAGCTGTCTTGACATCCATCTGCCAAATCTCATAATCCAAATGAGCGGCAATAGACAAGAGAATCGGATTGACTTAAGCATGGCTACCGGTGAAAAGGTTTCCTCATAATCGATTCCTTCTTTCTGAGTATACCCTTTCGCCACCAATCTTGCTTTGAAGGTTTCAACCTTCCCGTCAGCTCCTCTCTTGCGTTTGTAAACCCACTTACACCCAATGGGTTTTACCCCATCCTATGGTTCTACAAGCTCCCAGACTTGATTGTGATCTATAGATCCAATCTCAGACTCCATTGCAATTTTCCAAGAGTCTGCATCGTTGTCTTGGATTGCTTCGTCGTAGGTCCTGGGATCCAATTCATTTAGTCCTTCAGGTAAATCCGAAGATTCACCCAAACCAATGAATCTATCAGGTTGGCGTACAACCCTCCCACTGTGACGAGGCAGTTCCTGTACTTCTGTGACACGTTGTGCAGTAATTTGTGGTTCCTCTTCTTGTACTGTTGGTGTCAGATTCGAATTTTCCTCTCGTAGTTCCTCGAGTACTATCTCACTTCTTGGCTTGTGATTTATTACATAGTCTTCCTCTAAGAATCGAGCATTGGTACTCACAATGATCTTCTGATCCTTAGGACTATAAAATAAACCACCTTTCGTTCCTTTGGGATATCCAACAAACAGTCTAACATCCGTACGTGGTGCCAGCTTATCAGCTTCCTTATCCAGCACATGTGCTGGACTACCCCAAATCTGAAAATGTCCAAGACTGGGCTTTCGTCCAGTCCAAAGTTCTGTGGGCGTAGATGGGACTGATTTTGATGGAACCACATTAAGAATATAGGCTGCCATTTCCAGGGCATATCCCCAGAATGAAATAGGCAGATCTGAATAGCTCATCATCGATCTAACCATCTCTAACAATGTTCTGTTCCTTCTCTCCGCCACACCATTCTGCTGTTACGTTCCCGGTGCAGTCAACTGGGATGTAATCCCATTCTCTGCTAAGTAGTCCCTAAATTCATTCGAGAGGTACTCACCACCACGATCAGACCGTAGTGATTTCATACTTTTACCTGTATGTTTTTCCACTTTCGTTCTGAATTCTTTGAAAGTCTCAAAGGATTTCGACTTACGGCGTAACAGGTATATGTATCCATACCTTGAGTGATCATCAATGAACGTGATGAAATACTCGTACCCTCCTCGAGTTTGAACTGACATAGGGCCACATAAGTCAGAGTGAATCAAATCTAGTACCTCTTCAGATCTATTCCCTTTATCCTTAAAGGGTCGCTTGGTCATTTTACCTTCCAAACAGGATTCACACAAAGAGAACGATTCTAGGACCAATGAAGACAAGGGCCCATCGTTTACTAGTCTTTGTATCCGTTTAAGGTTAATATGGCCGAGCCTAAGATGCCAAAGATAGGTTTGATTCATTTCCGAAGGTTCTTTTCGTTTATTAGGGTTTATGACCGATGTATTCAGTAAATGCATTTGTGTAGTGTTTTGCATAGAATTAAGTAAATAAAGATGCCCATCCAATGTGCCAGAACAGATAAAATGTTTATCACTAAAGATAACAACCTTGTTATCAAAAGAAACAGAATATCCATCCATAAAAAGTTTAGAAACTGAAATCAAGTTTCGCCTAAAACCAGACACATAAAGACAATCCTTTAAAACTAAAATCCTATCACTAGTAAAAGATAAGGTTACGTCTCCCACTGCAACTGCCGCCACTTTCGTAGCATTGCCCATGTAGACTGAAATCTCTCCATCACTCAGCTGTCTTTTTACCAGGAACCCCTGTAAAGACATGCAAACATGATCAGTAGCTCTAGTATCTACTACCCATGACTGAGTAGAACAAGTAGCTAAACATGTTTCAACGACGAGAGATTGAGATGTACCCTTCTTCTTCTTGTTAGGACAATCCGCCTTCCAGTGACCTGGTTGGCCGCACTTGAAACACTTTGTCTTTGACTTAAATTCCTCGGGAGGAATCTTAGTCGTAGACATCTTCACCTTAGGCGCCCCCTCTGCAGCTTTTTTGGGTGCGTTCTTCTTCTTCCTTTTAGTACCGGAAGAAGACGCCCTATTTTCAGCTAGGTGTGCCTCTGGATTTCCTTTTTGAAGTAACTCAGCTGCCTAAAGATCCATGAGCAGTTCAGTCAGGCTGACATCCCTTTTAATCATGTTAAAGTTCAGCCTGAACTGCTCAAACCTCGAGGACAGGCTATGAAGAACAATGTCGATTTGAGAATCGCCATCCAGCTCTCCACCCAAGGTCTCGATCTCAGCCAGCTACCCCATCATCGTGAGAACGTGATCCCTAATAGGTGTGGAGTCAGACATTCTCGCATCCATTAGCTTCTTCATTGCCAAATGGCGTGCCGAGCGGTTCTGATGACCAAAGAGTAGCCTAAGGTTGTACATGATATCATAAGCAGTTTTCATAGGTTCATGCTGATGTTGGAACACATTCGACATAGATGCCAGAATGTAATAGCGCGCTATCTCATTGGACCTAACCCTCTTATCATATGCAACCTTTTGGGCTTCGTCAGAACCCTCATCTGGCTTCTGAGGACATATTTCTTCAAGTACGAATTTGTGTCCTTCCGCAGTGAGAACAAGATTAAGGTTTTGAATCCAGTCATTGTAATTTTCACCGATTAACTTGTTTTGTTTGAGAATAGTAGATAGGTTGGAGAGTGCCATGATGATATAGAATAACTGAAAAGTAAACATGCAGTACAGTCACAAACTTTAGGATACTCACATATAATCGTATACCTCAAAAAATTATATGTAATCCACCGACATTTTAAAAATGTTTCTTATAAGCCACGTTAGTGTGGACGTTTATAAAATTCATCCTTAAACAGGTAAAACCACCTTTAATTTACCTCCAGTCAAATTTCCTTATGACAAGTAAATTAATAGTCGGAAATAACCACGGTCGTGTAACCTTCAAATTAATTAGCCACATTATGTGGACGTTTATTAATAAATTACACCTAAGTGTGAACACCATCATCTTAGCACCAAGTCTACTATTTCGAACTCCCTGCTCCAGTTGGAGGAGTCAGTTTGTTCTAGTAGTGTTCTACAGCTATCTTGATAAAGAAGTTTAATTTCTAGAGATAACAGTGATATGACACATCCGTTATGGAGGAAGACCTATTATCAACTCGCATGTCAATCACATCTCAATTAAACCAGATTAATGGAGACCGTTTGAGATTTCTACATACTTTGGTATGAATCTCTCCTACTTAGTTATTTAAGATTGAGGTTTCATTTTATCCCATTGTAAAACATGCAAACATCACATAAAATGATAAAACACCATTGCATGCTTCAAACAACATAATAAGCAATAATAATAAAAACCAACTATCATGGCTTATATCTCATGTTGTTGAATGAGATAAAACTGGAAAGTCAGCTCCAGAACCTCGGGCATGGCCGCCGCCCTCATCACTGCGCCTCGCTGAAAATCCTAGCTCCAATTAGGATTTCGGGACGTGAATCAGTGATACTTACTTTCTTGAGATGTACTACTCTCCTTCTTTGAGTTGATTTTCAAACTTTATTCAATATAGAATATCTATTCCATAAAGGAAAAAACTAATATATCTAGAATAAAATTACAACTCAATGACTTGGTCTACCAGTTTTATTTCTATTACATTAAAACAACATAAAATAAAACCTAGACCTAATCCATGGATTTTCTCATGGATTAAAATCACGTAGTCAAACCGGCATACGGCCCATCATACATCCAACATAAATTAAAACATACATCACATAATTAAGGAGCCATGATAGTCGGTAACCCTGCAAACAAGTCAGTTTACAAAACCAACAATCACAATTACATGATAAACATAAAATAACATATGATATCCAAACATGACATATTAAATAATATTCGAATTTTTCAATTAATAAAATTAATTAATTCGATATTATCCACAAGATAAAAATTAGAAATTAAAATAATTATCCACCAACTTTAAACTTGTTAAATTTCGAAAATATCTCTTAAATAAATCTGGAAATTATTAATAATTATCCACCAAATTTATTTAATATTTTCAAGTTACCCTAATTAAATAATAATTGGATATATTGATATAAATCAAAAATCTAATCCAAATATTATCCATAAGAATCTAAATCTTCAAGGATAAGGTTTGGAGATTTAATTCCAATCCAAAATCTTCCAAAACTTATCCAAATTTAAAATCTTATGACAATTGGATTTTAATAATTATTTGTATATATCCAAAATCACCTTATCCAATATTTAACCCCATAGATTTCGAAATTATTCAAATAATAAATTGGAGATTTGATCCATTTCAAATTCTTCCAAATTTAAAATTCTATTTTCAAATCTATCTAGATTAATATTAGGTAAATCAAGATATACATCAAATAACAACAAATCTAAATCCAATATACATAAATTTCGATCCACATCATTAAATAAATTTGGAAATTTAATTTTCATTAAAATTTCCTCCAAATTTAATTTAATAAAACCGAAAATTATATAAAATAACATATTTGGAAATTTTGACATTAATCAAAAAACTATTCCAAATAAATAACCTAAGTCTCGAAAATACCTAGAATAATAAATCTGGAAATTTTGATCCACTTCAAAAATTACCAAATTTAAAATTCTATTTTCAAACTTATCTAGATTAGAATTTTGTAACTTTTGATATACATCAAAAATTACCAAATCCAATTCTAATCACCAAAAATTTCGAACCCTATCCAAATTAAATCTGGAAATTTTGATGTTGATCAAAAATCCATCCAAATTTAATTCTAGGTATTCGAAAATTTTACAACACAAATTAGGGAATTTAGTACATCAAAATTTCGAAAATTTTGATCCAATAATTTTCGAATACCTATTAAAATAAATCTGAAAATTTTGAACTCATCAAAAATCTATTCCAAATCCGATTTTAATATAATCGAAAATTACAGCAAACCTCAAAACTAGAATTTTCGAACCACATCAAAAATTCATCCAAGTTTTGAATACTAAATTTCGAAATATATCAACATATAAATCTGAAAATTTAAGCAACATAAATATTTCATCAAATTTATACATATATTTCGAATAAATCCTAAGATTAAATCTAGAACAGTGCCAAAACCCGCTCTGATACCACTTGTTGGGGTTTTTTCGAATTGAACCACCGCAGGATCTAATTAGATATTCATTAATCCTAATGTCATGTAGATCATAAATTCATGCATCTCATATGTTTTAATTAACCGAGTTTAATTAACATGCAAATCCGGTTTAAACGATTCTATTAAAGCGGAAACATAGAAATCGTAAAATGACTTACAAATCAAACGACAGGTGGAGGACAAGATTAAAGGTCTAATCTTGTTGTTGTGTATGATGATGATCGGCGCCCACTAATGCTATTCCACTCCTTGATCTTCTGTTGTATTCCCGGACTGAATCTAGTTTCAGGGTGGGCTGAAATCTACTAGATCGGTATGGAATCTGTGGACATAAAGAGAACACAAGAGGAGCTGAATTGTATTCTTAAAATTTCGTCCCCCACCCTCTTATATATAAGGGGGTGGGCGAAATTTCAGTGTCCCAACCATACTGGGTTTGGGCCTCTATCTCTTTTCTATATCCAGTCCATTAATGTCATATTGGGCTACAACAGGGATCTAGAAGAATATTAAATTGGCCTGCTAATTTATTTAATTTCCAATATCCAACAAAATTAGAATATTATTAAATAAATTAAGTATTATTTTTATTCCACTAAAGAAATAATACTGACCTACCAATTTAATACATATTTCTGAATATGCTTTCTCTTTTAGTCCAGCCATTCTCCGTGTTTAAGATATAATGCCCATTAATTAATTATGTAAGCTTCTGACAGCTATAATTAATTAATATCTTATCCTTGAGTAGTACCACACAAGCTTTACTCATGCACGGAATAAATTCCACCTGCAGGGTTTCAGCATGAACTTGCATTTCCTCAAGGAGACACCATCAAACTGGCGCACCAGGACACGGTGCCCCTACATATTGCACGACCCATCATAAGTGTAAATGTCACAACCCAAGATATCAAGATTATTGATCCTATGAAAGAATCTCACCCTTTGATAAATCAAAGCTGCAAACACTACACGTATATGTCCGCCAACATATAGGGGTTAAGAACCCGAACTCTGTGGATTCTTATTCTCTCATTTAAGGTCAGAATAGAGAATAGAACCCTAAGTAGATCTACCTCAATACACTTGCGCGTGTATTAGAATAATCAGTTACTCAAGATAAACTAACTATCAGATTATTCTACGGCGTACCGATAGCAGGTTCAGTGCCATCTAGACCGTGAGCCTTTTAATACATTACAATGAACCGATGATATGATCTAACTGTGTGTTTACCCACACCATATCATCTACAATGTAAGTATAGTGAACATGCATGTAAATATAACAATTTAAATGTAAACAGTGACTGCAATTGTATTCATTCTATATCATCATAAAACCATTATTAATAATGTATACAAAAGACAGGTCTTCTAGTATACAAAACCAACAGCTCTCATCCGGACTTTGCACGAATCCATATGATTGGATAACCTCATCAAATCGGATGTTCCAAGATCTCGATGCCTGCTTAAGTCCATAAATGGATCTCTTAAGCTTGCGCAACAAGTGCTCTTGGCCCTTAGCAATGAATCCCTCTAGTTACTTCATGTGAAGGTTTTTTTCAAGACTTCCATTTAGGAAAACTGTCTTGATATCCATTTGCCAAATCTCATAATCCAAATAAGCGGCAATTGACAAGAAAATCCTGATTGACTTAAGCATGGCTACCGGTGAAAAGGTTTCCTCATAATCAATCCCTTCTTTCTGAGTGTACCCTTTTGCCACCAATCTAGCCTTGATGGTTTCAACATTTCCATCAGCTCCTCTCTTGCGCTTATAGACCCACTTACAGTCAATAGGTTTTACCCCATCAAGTGGTTCTACGAGCTCCCAACTTGATTGCGATCCATAAATTCAATCTCAGACTCCACTGCAGTTTTCCAAGAATCTGCATCTCTATCTTGAATTACCTCATCATAGGTCCTGGGATCCAATTCATTTAGTGCCCCCAGGAAATCTGAAGCCTCTCCCAGACCAATAAATCTATCAGGTTGACGTACAACCCTCCCACTGCGATGAGGTAATTCCCGTACTTCTGTGACACATTGTGTAGTGTCTAGTAGTACCTCTTCTTGTACAATTGGTGTAGGATTCGATCCTTCCCCTCTTAACTCCTCAAGGATGATATGACTCCTTGGTTTGTGGTGAATGACATAGTCTTCCTCTAAGAATCGAGCATTGATGCTGACAATGATCTTCTGATCCTTAGGTCTATAAAATAAACCACCTTTCAATCCTCTAGGATATCCAACGAACAACCTTACATCGGTATGAGGAGACAGCTTATCAGCTTCCTTATCCAACATGTGTGTTGGGCTACCCCAAATCCGAATATGTTTCAAACTGGGCTTTCGTCCAGTCCATAATTCTGTGGGCATAGAAGGAACTGATTTTGATGGAACCAAGTTGCGAATGTAGGCTGCTGTTTCTAGGGCATATCCCCATAATGAAATAGACAATTCAGAATAACTCATCATCAATCTGACCATCTCTAATAGAGTTCTATTTCTTCTTTCTACCACGTCATTCTGTTGCGGTGTTCTTGGCGCAGTCAACTGGGATATAATCTCATTCTCTGCCATGTAATCCCTAAATTCACTTGAGAGGTCCTCGCTACCACGATCAGAATGTAGTGACTTGATACTTCTGTCTGCTCATTTCTCCACTTCCGCCTTAAACTCTTTGAATTTCTCAAAGCATTCAGACTTGCGACGTAACAGATAGATATATCCATATCTTAAGTAATCATCAATCAGAGTGATAAAATACTTGAACCCTCCTCAAGCTTGAACTGACATAAGGCCATATAGGTCAGAGTGAATCAAATCTAATACCCTTTCGGATCGATTTCCTTTTGACTGTAAAGGACGCTTGGTCATCTTACCTTTCAAACAGGATTCACACAAAGGAAATGACTCTAGTACCAAAGAAGACAATGGTCCATCATTTACAAGCCTTTGTATCCTTTTAAGTTTGATGTGACCTAGCCTTAGATGCTAAAGATAGGTTTGATTCAAGTCTAAAGGTTCTTTTCTCTTGTTAGGATTAATGATCGATGTATTTAGAATTTGTCTTTGTGTACTGTTTTCAATTGGTTTAAGAAAGTATATGTGTCCATCCAATGTACCAAAACAGATAAAATGTTTACCATTGAAGATAACTACTTTGTTATCAAAAGAAACAGAATATCCATCCATAATCAATTTAGAAACTGAAATTAAGTTTTACCTAAAACCAGGCACATAAAGACAATCTCTGAAAACCAAAGTTCTATCACTACTGAAAGGTAAAATAACATCTCTCACTGAAATAGCCGCCACTTTCGTAGCATTGCCCATGTAGACAGTGATCTCATTCTCACTTAGCTGTCTTTTTACTAGGAACCCTTGCAAAGACATGCAAACATGATCAGTAGACCCAATATCCACTACCCATGACTGGGTAGAACAAGTTGCTAAACATGTTTCTACAACAAGAGTGTGAGATATACCTCTCTTCTTCTTCTTGTTAGGGCACAACGCCTTCTAGTGATCTGGTTGGCCGTACTTGAAGCACTTAGTCTTCGACTTGAACTCCTCAGGAGGAATCTTTGTCTTTGTCTTCTTCACCTTAGGTGCCGTATCTGCAGCCTTCTTGGGTGCGTATCTCTTCTTCTTTTTCACACCAGAAGACGACGCCCCTTTCTCAGCTATGTGGGCCTCAGGATAGCTCTTTTAAAGCAATTCAGCCGCCTGAAGGTCTATGAGCAATTCAGTCAAGGTAACATGTTTCTTGATCATGTTGAAGTTCAACCTGAACTGCTCGAGGACAAGCTATGAAGAACAATGTAAATTTGAGAATCGGCATCCAGCTCTCCACCCAAGGTCTCGATCTCAGCCAGATATCCCATCATCGTGAGAACGTGATCCCTAACAAGTGTGGAGTCAGCCATTCGCGCATCCATTAACTTCTTCATTGCCAAATAGCGTGCTGAGTGGTTTTGATAATCGAAGAGCTCCTTTAGGTTGAACATGATATCATAAGCGGTCTTCATAGGCTGATGCTGATGTTGCAACACAATCGACATAGATGCCAGAATGTAACAGCGCGCTATCTCATCAGACTTAACCCACTTATCATATGCAACCCTTTGGGCTTCGTCAGAACCCTCATCTGGCTTCTGAGGACAACCTCTTCAAGTACAAACTTGGGTCCCTCAGCAAGAAGAACTAAGTTAAGGTTACGAAGCCGGTCATTGTAGTTTTCACCGATAAGTTTGTTTTCTTTGAGGATTGATGACAGATTGGAGAGTGCCATTGATGATATGAAATAGCTGAAATATAAAACATGCAGTACAGTCACAAACTTTAGGATAAACAGTATATAATCGAAAGCCTCATAAAAATTATATACTTTTCCACCGACACTTTAAAAATGTTTTCTATAAGCCACGATAGTGTGGATGTTTATAAAATTAATTTTTAAATAGGTTATTAAACCTTTAATTTGCCTCCAGTTGAATTTCCTTACAACAAGCAAATTAATAGCCAGATTATAAACACGGTCATGTAATCGTCCCACTGATAAGCCACGATCGTGTGGACGTTTATCAATTTATTACATCTAAGTGTGAACACCATTATCTTCGCACCAAGATCATTATTTCGAATTTAACTGCTCCAGATGGAGGAGTCAGTTAGTTCTAATAGTGCTCTATAGCTATCCTTTTTAGGAGATTTAATTTCTACATAAATCTGTGATATGGCACATCTGATATAGAGGAAGACCGATGTTTGCATGCCCATCACTTCTCAATTAAATCAGATTTAACGAAGACCGTATGAGATTTCCACATACTTTGGTATGAATCGCTCTCACTTAGTTATTTATGCTTGAGGTTTCATTTTATCCCATTAAAGAACATGCAGGCATCACATAAAATGATAAACATACATTGCATTCTTCACAACAACATAATAAGAAACGGTAATATTCTAACTATCATGGCTTATATCTCATGTTGATTGATGAGACAAAACAGGAAAGTCACCTCCGGAACAGGGTTTGGCCGCTGTACCTCCTCACCGCGCCTCGCCGGAACCCTAGCTCCAATTAGGGTTTCGGGACGTGAACCGGTGAACCTTCCTTCTTGGTGCTGTACTACTTTCCTTCTTTGACTTGATCTCCGATCTTTATTCAATACAGACTATCTATTCCAAAATGGAAAAATCTACTATTTCTAGAATAAAAAATACAACTCAAAAACTTGGTCTAATAATTTTATTTCTATTACATTAAAGCAACATAAAATAAAACCTGGACCTAATCCATGAATTTTCTCATGGATTAAAATTCACGTAGCCAAACCGGCATACGGCCAATCAATTATTTAACATAAACATACATCACATAAAATAATGGAGCCATGATAGTTGGTAAACCTGCAAACAAAACACAGTCTACAAATCCAACAATCATATTTATATGATACACATAAAATAACATATGATATCTATGCATGAATAATAATATTCTAATATTTCAATTAATTAAATTAATAAATTTGAAATTATCAACAAGATAAAATTGGAAATTAAAATAATTATCCACCAATTTAAAATCTTATCTTTTTCGAAAATAACCCAAAACTAAATCTGGAAATTAATTAAAATTATCCACCAAATTTATTTAATATTTTCGACACACCCTAATTAAATAATATTTGGATATCTTGATATAAATAAAAAATCCAATCCAAATATCATACATAATGATAAAAAATTATCTAGAACAAAATCTAAAAATTTGATCCCTTTCAAACCTTCCAAATTATATTCTAGTTTAAATCCTTATCCCAATTGGACTTTGATAATTATTTATCTATATCAAAAATTACCTTATTCAATTTTAAATACATAGATTTTGAAAATTACCATATAATATATCTGGAAATTTAGTCCACTCCAAATATTCCAAGATTTAAAATTCTATTTTCAAATCTATTTGTATTATAATTAGGTAAACCAAGATATACATCAAATAATATCAAATCTCATTTCAATACACATAATTTTCGCCCCCTTTAGTAAAATAAATCTGAAAATTTGATTTTCATCAAAATCTACTCCAAATTAATTTATTAAAATCAAAAATTAACACTATATATCATATTTAAAAATGTTGATATTAATCAAAAAATAATCCAAATAATATAACATAGGTTTCGAAAATTACAAGAATAATAAATTTGGAAATTTTGATCCCTTTCAAAAATTACCAAATTTACAATTCTAATTTCAAACCTATTTAGATTAGAATTTGGTAACTTTTGATATACATCAAAAATTACCAAATCTTATTTTAATCATACCAAAATTTCGACCCAATCAAGAATTAAATCTGGAAATTTTGATGTTGATAAAAAATCCATCAAAACTTAATTCCATAGGACCGAAAATTTAATCAACAAATTAGGGAATTATATAACATCAATTTTTTGAAAAATTGAACTCAAAATTTTCGAACACCATCAACATTAATCTGAAAATTTGATGAACATCAAATATCAATCCAAATAATAATTTAATGATGGCCGAAAATTCTTAGCAATATCAAAACTATGATTTTCGAACCAAATAAAAAATCCATCCAAGTTTTGAACACATAAAAATTGACACACATGTATATTTAAATCTGAAAATTTAAGAACTATAAATTTAACATCAAACTTAAATATATATGTCGAATTTATGTATGGATTAAAACAAGAACAGTGCCAAAACCCGCTCTGATACCAATTGTTGGGGTTTTTTCGAATTAAACCACCGCAGGATCATTTGGATGTTCATTAATCCAAGTTCATACAAATCATACTTTTTATGTCTAAAGTATGTTTATCACATGTCTATCACGAATAACATGTAGAGAAAATCGAATCTAATAAAGTGGAACACATAGAATCGAATTACTTACAAATCGGTAGACAGTCTGAGGACAAGATTACAGATCTAATCTTGCTGTTGAATGAAACAGGAACGGTGCCCCCTTCTCCTTCTTAAGATCGGTCGTCTCCTCCAAGTATTCTACTCTGGGATCTTCTGTTGTATTTTCGGACTGAGTATCAGATACAGAGTGGGCTGTATACTACTAATAGGGTTGTAGAATCTGTGGATATCTTGAGAGACAAAAGAGGGGCTGAATGTGTGTATGTGATTTTCAAACCCTCCCTATAATTAAATAGGGAGGTGGCCGAAAATCCAACTCCAAACCCTACTGGGTTTGGGCCTCTTTCTCAAGTTCCATATCCAGTCGATTAACAGTCTATTTGGGCTACAACAGGGATCTAGAAGAATATTAAATTTGCCCACAAATTTATTTAATTTCTAATATCCAATAAACTTAGGATATAATTAAATAAATTAAACATTACTTTTATTCCACTAAAGAAGTAATACTGACCTACCAATTTAATATATATTTGTGAATATGCTTTCTCCTTTAGTTCAGTCATTCCCCGTGTTTAAGATATAATGTTCATTAATTAATTATGTCAGTCTCTGACAGCTATAATTAATTAATATCTAAAACCTTGAGTAGTACCACCACATAAGCTTTATCATGTATGGAATAAAGTCCACCTGTAGAGTTTCAACATGAACTTGTGTTTTCTCAAGACAACATCATCAACCTGGCGCACCAGGACACGGTGCTTATGCATATTGCACGACACATCATGTATACACTATTATTACCCAAGATATCGAGTTTATTGATCATGGGTCTTCAAACTTCAAACTTCAATTTGGACCTTTAATAATGTTGAACATGGGCTGGAATGCTCTCTCAAATTCGTGGCCCACATTGATCAAAATAACTCCATGCATGCAATTCCGAGGTATGACTGTCTCCCATGCAGATTTTCATGCACATATCCAAATTGACTCGTTCTTTTTCCTAAGCACTCGAGCTGCATTTCTCACCGATAATGGATGTGAAGTTTACCCATCTTGGACTTCGCGACTACTCGAACATCGGCTCTTTGAACTGTTTTCTCACAACGACTTGAAAATAAGCTTGAAGCTTCTTTGCTCGTAACCATGTGATCGGACCTTTCAGCTGCATCTCTTCATCAACTTGATCGATGCTAGGCCCGTACTTATCACAAGAAGCTTCTGGTGATCAAAGTTGCTTCTCAGATTGGTGATCATCATCTGCATCTGCAATTCAAGAGGTTCATTGCTTCATAAAAAGAATAATGATAAATCTGTAGAGAGGTCTTCAAAGAAAAATCTTATGCTGAAATTTCTAGAGCACAGTCTGGAGTTCCATGCTAGTTTGATCTCTCAGCATACTTTTGAGAAGATGAAGATTCAAGCTCTGATAGTTGAACTCTCATCTAGAGAAGAGTTTGCCTTTCCAGTAGCTAATGTACCTAAACATATTCACAACTTGCACAAGCTTACAAGTACTGGTGTAGCTACAACTTAGAAGGGGTCTCCATCGAATGCATCAAAAGGTGAAGAGCATGCTGATCAACCTGTAAAAAAAGAGGAGCAAAGGACTACTGAAGAAAAGGCTGAAGAGGTTGAAGAGACAGATGAAAAAAGTGATGATGATGAAGAAGGAGGATCTGAAGAAGAAGAGGAAGAGCCTTCATCTGACAAATCCGAGTAGATTTCTTTTTACTCATCTGCCTTTCTCGGTGGCAAATAGGGGGAGTAAATGCTAGATAATTTTTTAAAATTCTCCTATTCAAGTTTCATTATCTTGTATCCATGTTTTTGCAAGATATTTTTATGCTGATTTGCTGTAATATCAATTCATTGATATTATATATTGAACAAATGTTTTTATCTACCTTACTATGATCCTAATCTGCTAAAAAATTGAAACTGTTGATGAAGAGAAAAGAATATGATTAAAAAATGCATTACAGCAGAGCAGATTCAAGCTAATAGAAAAGTGAAAAACATCAGGACCATATGATGTTCATAGGGACATTCAAGAATGTTTTAAGGTATGTGATCCTTCAGATGAAAGGTTGTGTTCTTTAAAAATATGGAGCTGATTTGCCAACAAATAAAGACAAATAGGGAGATTGTTAGTGTCATCTGCACTAAGTGTTGTTCAGATTGTCATGATCTTTATAACAATTCAAAGAACACATTGATTTTGGTTTTTCAAGTTTGAAGACCATGTTCTGTACATTATGATATGAACATTCCGCTGCCAATCTGATTTAAGATCGAAGAATGTACTTGAGCATGTTTGTAAACATGATCATGTACATGGTTGTCTAGAGTGTTTCTAAGAGACGTGCCAAGCTGATTCAAGGAGTTGAAGCTGCTTTTTCAAGATGGACATTTCAGAATAAAAGCTGTATTTTTCGAAGATAAAGATCAGGAAGGAATAAGGTGAGTTCTATTCAAGGAAGGATTCTAAACTAGGAGTTGTCCGATTTAAACAATGAAAGTTTCCTTATTGAGTTTGAGTTAAAATAGGACAATCTGATTACCTTGTTTAGGCTATGACTAGTGTTTATAAATAGCCTGGGAATCAGACTGGTTTAGTGCCGAGCACAAAATTTATAAATACACAAAGGGTAGAGAGTCTAAAAGACTTCATCTTTGAACCATATAGTATTTGGGTAGACTAGGTTTGATCATTGTGTGTCTAGTCTATGTTTGAAGTTTATTTATACACATCTTTAATGGAGTCTCGGGAGATATTTCATGTGGGAACTAGAAGGATTCTAGGTTGTAAGGGGATCTTACAATTCGGTCCATCGAAAGAGGTTGTAGTGTGTAGGAAAGGGGTCTAGTGAAGGGAGGTCATCATGTAATAGCCTTTGTTACCTTGGAACGGAGTAGTGGATTGTTTCTCACGGACTTGTGAAGTCCCCCTGGCATAGATCAGTTGATCGAACAGGGATATCAACCTCGTTCCATTTACTTACTTTTAGTTTATCTATTCTGATCTTGCATGTTCACTATAATTGTAACGTCCCAAAATCAAATACGAGCCCAATCTTTTATTTCAGGGCCCAATTGTTAAAACATGTCGTTTTAATTTCAAAAGAGCCAGGTATTAGGCTTTTGAGTCCATTTTAAGCCCGTCTATAAATATTTTTATTTTCGGCCCAATTATTTTCGGAATGAAATAAAATGAATACTTATACATTAGACGATAGTTATTGTCGAAACCCAATTTGACCCAATCACTCGGCCCATTTATTTTAAATACCTAATTATTTTTATGTTAAGACCCAAAAGTAAAATAAATAAATAAACCCAATAGAAATAATTTATATGTATGTGTGTGTGTATATAGCTTATATGTGTGTGTGTGTATATATATAGCTTATATGTGTGTGTGTATTATATTTCTCCATCATTATATACATTAGAGAGAGAAAAGAAGAAAGAAGGGGGAGGGAGAAGAAAACCAAGAGAAAAGAAAGAGGAGGAAGAAGAAGAAGAAGAAGAAGAAGAGAGAGAGAGAGAGAGAGAGAGAGAGAGAGAAGCAAGCAGATAAGAGAGAAGACAGAGAGAGAGAGAGAGAGAAGCAAGCAGATAAGAGAGAAGACAGAGAGAGAGAGTAGAAATCCAGAGAGAGACAAGAAAGGGGAGAAGAGAGAAAGAAGATCGAGAGAGAGGGGGGGCAGCTGCTGCTGCCATCTACGACCACCAGCGCCGCCTGCACCGCCGCCGTCGCCGGAGAAGGAGGCCGTCGCTACCGTCCACCCGAAGCCGCCTCCGTCTTTCACCATTTATCATCGTTGCATCGATCGATTTCTTATTATTTTTGCTTGATTTTCGGATATGTCGTGTATTTGTATATGTTCTTCATTTACTCTTTTGACGTCGTTGTCGATCAGTGGCTGGAAAATGGGCGTAGAAGCCGTTTCTGGCCAGATTTGATTATTTCCCATTTCAGGGTCCCGAATCGAAAATATTTGAACTGGAAAGTTGATCGAAATAATATTTTCTACTTGCCTGTCGAATTTCGTAATTTTTGAACGAATTTTAAATAATCTCGATTATTTAATTTAAACAGTTATTTTTGTACCGGAAACATGTGTTATAAAAAAAATTATAAAACTCTCAAACTTTAGTCTTGGCATGTATAGGAGTCTCCCTGAATATTTTCGTAATTTTTGAACAACTATAAAGTGTCATGGTGCAGATCTGATAAAATTGTGCAAAATGGCAAATTGCAAAAACTGACCCTTGTCAAATCTGATGGTCCCATTAAATCAAAAATAATATTTTAGAATTTATGTCCCTCTGAATTGAATTTATGCGAGGTCGTTAGAGTAGCACAATCTACTTTTGAATGAAATAAAATTTAAATAAATGTCCCAAATATAACAGATAATTCCCAAAGTTGATACATTTTAGTTACCCATGTCTAGGATCATCTTGTTATTTATTTTGTAATTTTGGATGAGTTTTGATTTTTATCAAATACTTAATTCAAGCGATTATGTTTTTTTATACCAAAAGCTCGGGTTTTGAGAAAATTTTCAAACTTGTATATTTTATTCCTCGTGGATATAGGATCATCATTTATTTATTTTGTAAATTTTGGGATGATTAATGTTTTATCAAAATCCCTTTTAGGCATCGAATTGAGTAGAAGTTTATTTTAAAATCGTGCCCTAGGATTTTGATAGGCTTAATGAGTCATTAATTGATTTTGTGTAGGACGAGTTGAGTTTAAGGAATAAGAGGAACAAATCCGAAGTCGCTGCTCTACCCCCAAGACTTTAAATCGGGTGGGTAATACTATACTTTTCTTTTGTTTGAGCTAATAAGCTAGAGAAGCATGTTAGGGTAAAATAAAATATCTTAATAAATGATTTTGTGCTAGTCTTGATTAGTCTATGTGCAGTCTATGTAATTTAAAGAATATTGATCTATGAAATTATCTATGGAATCATATATCGAATGATTTATTGGATATGAATTTATGAGATAAATGATTGAGCATGATATGAGATGCTAGCATTATATGAATTGATATGAGATTTAGACAACCATGCTTATAGATTATTATTGGAATTGATATTATGAAATGAAGGCATTGTCTTGATATATGATACCTTACGAGATTGATGTAGTAACCCTAATAATCGATGATGCTATGCTATTAATTGATGAAGGAATGAAACCTAGATGATGCATTCTAGGTTGTAACCTATATTATTGGATTATAAGTTAAGATTATTGTTCATTCGTCTAGTATTGTTATCTATGATATTAATTTAGGAACCCGGGCGCTTGACCCTTCCTTATGCTATGACATATGATCAGCACTCTAGTATGTTGTTACGATATGATCTTATAAATAAGTCCTTACCGTAGACGGTAGACTTAGAACGAGCATAGTTTGATCAAAGCTTCAACTACTATAGTTATAAGGTGGATGATATCTATCCAACACGTGACTTATGTTTCAAAATTTGTATAATTGCAAGTTATTAAACTCTAGGGTTCCCGTTATGAGCACTTCGGTGCAGTATGAGCACTTCGGTGCGGTATGATATAGCACTTCGGTGCGGTATGGCACAGTTGTGTAATTATGGTACTACGGTACAAATATGTCACTTCAATGAAATTTATATGATAAGGAACCATATTGAGTTAACCTTCTATATGTTAATGAGCACATACTTTTTATGGGCATTATAATAAATATGTTTAATATGCAAACTATTTATTGAATGGTCAAGTATATTTTAGAAATTTAAAATCCCACTGAGTGTTTTCTGGCACTCGGCCCATCTATTTTTCATAATATTTTCAAGTATTTGATGACGGTTGGCGGCTGATATGGACCAGTGCGAATTTTTATTTCATTGACCACTTTAATGATTTCTAATTATTAATTATGTGTAGTTTGTGGTCGCTTCCGCTTTATGATTATGAAATATTTAATTATTATAAGGTCAATTAGGAGTGTTGTGGTCTATACAACATATTTTAAATGTCGAAGGTTGAATTTTGACTGGTCTTGGTCATACAGGTTTGAATTGTGAGCGTGGATATTCTGAATATTTTAAACGGAATGCTGCCAAAATTTTTATATCCACAAATGTTTTTTTAATTTTGAATTGTGAAAATTTTTATTGGCAATTATTTTAGTGTGTTTTCATTAGCATCTGGGCCTTCCGGTTCGGATCACTACAATAATGTACATGTACATGATGTTGAACATGTTCACACAGTTTATGTAACTTCACAGCGAAGCGTCCGAACTCTAGGATTCTCACCACCAAACTTAGGGAAGTCTGCCCTTGGCAATGGTGTGTATACTTAATTTCTGTAATGATCCCCTACAGTCCGACCTCTAGAGTGATATGGGGTCCTGGACTGAGGACCTTCATGCATCCATCGTGAGGGGGTACGGTTCTCCTAGAATGGACTCCTCCTCCACCACCCCTTTACCTCTGTCAGACTTTAGAATTTGTGTGTACAGTGCAGTTATAAGGTCGGAAAGATGTTCAAACTTACCCTTCATATCAGCTTGAATATCTGAAATTTGCTCAGAAATTTGTTCCTTAAGTTTAAGCTCCGCTGCATCTCTTTTCATGGTTTTAGTCTTCAGTAGCTCGTCTAACTTTCTTTGCCCTTCATGCAGCTCTTTCAAGTTGGTGCCGTTTGTTAGTTTTGTATACTGGAAGACTTATATTTGTATACTTTTCTGATGATATGATGATATGAAATGAAAGTTATTGCAGTCACTGTTTGCATTTAGATTATGTTCTATAATTGTTCTATGCAATGTTCCATATACTTACATTGTAGATGATATGGTGTGGGGAGTCACACGGTAAGATCATATCATTAGAACCTTATATTGTATTAAAGAGCTCACGGTTTAGATGGTCCTGAACACACCATCGGTACACGGTAGAATAATCTGATAAGTTAGTTTATCTTGACTAACTGATTATTCTAGTACACTTGTTAGTGTATTGAGACGGGCCGAGCGCCAGAAAACACTGATTATTCTAGTACACTTGTTACTATTCTCTATCTCTGACCCAGTTAGTCAGAGAATAAAGATCCACAGAGTTCGGGTTCTGAACTCATGTGATATTGGCGGGCATTTGTGTGCGTTGTTTATTACTTTGATTTATCAACGGGTGAGATCTTTTCATAGATTAAACTCGATATCTTGGGTAATAACAATGTATACATGATGTGTCGAGCAGTATGCATGAGCACCGTGTCCTGGTGCACCAGGTTGATGATGTTCTCTTGAGGAAACACAAGTTCATGTTGAAACCCTACAGGTGGAATTTATTCCGTACATGAGTAAAGCTTGTGTGGTACTACTCAAGGTTTTAGATGTTAATTAATTATAGCTGTCAGAGGCTGACATAATTAATTAATGAACATTATATCTTAAACACGGGGAATGGCTGGACTAAAGGAGAAAACATATTCGTAAATATGTATTAAATTGGTAGGTCAATTTTACTTCTTTAGTGGAATAAAAGTAAAACTTAATTTATTTAATTATATCATAAGTTTATTGGATATTGGATATTAAATAAATTAGTGGGCCAATTTAATATTCTTTTAGATCCCTGTTGTAGCCCAATTGACTGATAGTGGACTGGATATAGAACTTGAGATAGAGGCCCAAACTCAGTAGGGTTTGAGAAGTGAAATTTTTCCCACTTTCCTTTTTCTAGGAAAAGAGGGGGGGTGAAATTTTCAGTGCAAGAAATCAGCCGCTCTTTGTCTCTCAAAGTTATCCACAAATTCCACAAACCTATCTAGTAGATTTCAGCCCACTCTGAATCTAGATACAGTCTGGGAATACAATAGAAGATCTTGGAGTAGAATTGTGTGGTGGATGATTTTTCTGAGGAAAAAGGGGTGCCTATTTTGTGTTCATTCAACAGCAAGATTAGATCTTTAATCTTGTCCACAGACCGTCTGACAATTGTAAGCAATTCGAATCTATGTCTTCCGCTTTATTAGATTCATTTTACATGATTTTGTGCTAGACGTGATAAACATGCATGGTACATAAAAATATGATTTGCATGAACATGGATTAATGAACAACCAATAGATCCTGCGGTGGTTTAATTCAAAAAAAACCCCAACAACTGGTATCAGAGCGGGTTTTAGCACTGTTCTAGGATTAATCCGAGCATGAAATTCGAATTACATATTAAATTTGATGATAAATTTATGGTGTTTAAATTTTCAGATTTAATTGTGCATGTATTTCGATTTTATGGTATTCAAAACTTGAAAGAATTTTTGATATAAAATTCGAAAATTCTAGTTTTGAGTAGGCTTGAATTTTTGGTCACCATTAAATAAGATTTGGGATGATATTTGATGATCTTCAAATTTCTAGATTTTATAAGTGTTCGAAAATTTGGAGATCAAATTTTTGAATTTGATGTGTTAAAATTCCCTAATTTTGTGTTCTATGCTTTCGATACCTAGAATTAAATTTGGATGGATATTTGATCAAGATCAAAATTTTCAGATTTATTTTGGTAGTGGTTCGAAAATTTAGTTGATTAGAATTAGGATAGGTAATTTTTTGTGTATATCAAAAGTTATCTAATTCTAATCTAGATAGGTTTGAAATTAGAATTTTAAATTTGGATAAATTTGAAGTGGATCAAATTTCCAGATTTATTCTTTGGTAAATTTCGAAACCTATGGTTATTATTTGGAAATTTTTTTTGATTAATGTCAAAATTTCCAAATATGTACATTTTATGTAATTTTCGAAATTAATAAAATAATTTGGAGAAGATTTTGATAAAAATCAAATTTCCAGATTTGGTTATTGATGTGGATCGAAATTTACATGTATTGGATTAAGATTTGATTTGAAATCTTAATCTAGATAGATTTGAAAATAGAATTTTAAATTTGGAAGAATTTGAAGTGGATCAAATTTCCAGATTTATTATTTAGTAAATTTCGAAATCTATGATTAAAAATTGGATAAGGTAATTTTTGGATATATACAAATAATTATCAAAATCCAATTGTTATAAGAATTTGAATTTGGATATGATTTGGAAGATTTTGGAGTGGATCAAATCTTCAAACTTTATCCTTAAAAGATTTTTGATTAGATATTGGATATTAAAACATAATTTATTTAATTATATCCTAAGTTTATTGGATATTGGATATTAAATAAATTAGTGGGCCAATTTAATATTCTTCTAGATCCCTGTTGTAGCCCAATTGACTGATAGTGGACTGGATATAGAACTTCAGATAGAGGCCTAAACCCAGTAGGGTTTGAGAAGTGAAATTTCGCCCAGTTCCCTATTTAAAGGAGAATAGGGGGTGAAATTTTCAGTGCAAGAAATCAGCTGCTCTTTGTCTCTCAAAGTTATCCACAGATTCCACAAACCTATCTAGTAGATTTCAACCCACTCTGAATCTAGATACAGTCCGGGAATACAACAGAAGATCTTGGAGTAGAATTGTGTGGTGGACAATTTTTCTGAGGAAAAAGGGGCGCTTCTTTTGTGTTCATTAAACAGCAAGATTAGATCTTTAATCTTGTCTACAGACCGTCTGACAATTGTAAGCAATTCGAATCTATGTCTTCCGCTTTATTAGATTTGTTTTACATGGTTTTGTGCTTGACTTGATAAACATGCATGGTACATAAAAATATGATTTGCATGAACATGGATTAATGAACAACGAATAGATCCTGCGGTGGTTTAATTCGAAAAAAACCCCAACACCGTTTGCCATAGCCAAGGAAAGATGGCTTTGGATACCAATTGTTATGATCTCGGTTGTTTCCCTGGTGTTTTTTACCTTTCTTTTTCCTATTTTGGTAGATCTTGTATTAGATGGTATTGTATGAACTGGATCTGGAATAAAGGTGCAATCTTGGTATTCTTTCAGTAACAAAAATGGGGAAAAATGAAGTAGAAGAAATAAGGGAGAGAAGATGAAGAAATGAGTAGGGCAGAACTTAGATATATTTCTTGCTGCGTCTTTACAATGCAAATGTGGTATTTAAACCATACAACTTAATATGGGTTCCACAAAAACTATGAAATAACAACCCTAACAAAAATGGACTAAGTCCTTGATTTAATTAAAAGAAATGCGGACCAGATAGTTATAAGGCCCAACAGTACTTTGTTCAGCCCATTTCCACTGCTCCGTCTATCTCGACCCGACCCTGCATACGACCCATCTGAATGGTCAACTTCTCCACACCTTTCCTAATTTCAACTTTAATTGTTGTAAACCCTAAAAATCCCAACTTTTCACCCAACATCCCCGGCTGCGTTCATTCCCTTACTCCGGTGACCTCTATCTCCCCCTATTCTCAATTCCAGTCATAACAGATCATTTGGATGCATGTTGTTTGAATAAAAATTTTGATCAAAACGATCCCACTTCCTATTTCATGCTTAAACCCAATCTAAATCTCATGCGCAGTGGAAAATTGAGATTATAGGATTATCTTGCAATCGGAGAGATACTGTACGTTGAGAAGATGTAGATATAAAATTTGTAGCTCCTCCATTCTTCATGTTATCCACTCCATAATTTTCTGTTGTATGTCTCAACCTCGATCTAGATGTCGTGTGGGCAACGATCCTCTAGACCTTGTAGAAGCTTGGAGATGAAGAACCCGACCTTAATGATGATCGAAAATTTCTAGCTTTTGGAAGAGCTAAATTTTCAAAAATGTTAACTGCGGTGGCTGGGGTTTTTCGTCTTCCTTCATAAGGTATATATAGAGCTACAATAGGGATCTAGAAAGAGAATTAAAGTTGGGTCTCCAATAGGCCTTATGTTCTTCATGTTCGTCCCCAACAAAACTTAAGCCCATTAATATTAATTCAATCCACTAAAGAATTAATACTGCACTACCTTCCCAATTCCATAATTACGGATATGGCTCCTTCGACTCAATTAATTCCACATGTTTAAGATATCGAGCGTCCATTAATTAAATCGAGTATACTGATAACTCAATTTAATTAATTGTTTATCCATGAGTTGTACCACTCAACATTTATTATCATGTTGGATTAAAAATCCACTTCCAAGATTTAACATGATAATCCTTTTTTAGCTCCTTAGGGGACATCATCAACCCGGCATACTGAGACACGGTTTCCTTCTATAACTAGTAACCCATCATATATAGAAATCCCACTACCCAATCTATCGGGCTTATTGATTCTTTAATTAGAATCTCACTCATTGATAGGTCAAAGTAATGTACATTAAAATATACATGTCTACTATTATACAATGATTAAGAATTATGAGTATCTGAGATTTATATTCTTATGTGATGTCAGTCCATAAGAATTATCTCGCTGCGATCTAGTTCAATACACTACAAAAGTGTACTAGTATGATTTTATAGCCAAGATAAACTAATTCCAAATCACACTACAACTATATCGATGGTTCGTCTAACTCCATCTAGGTTGTGAACTCTTCTCATACTTTATAAGGCATTGATGATATGATCTTCTGTGTGTGTATTCCACACACCATATTATCTACAATATTAAATATAGGACGATTTGCATTATTTATAATATAACATAAATGTAAAATATGTGAACGTTATTCTCATTCATAATTAAAGAGAAATAATTATATACATAAATGATATGTTTTTAGTATACAATCCCAATAGGAAACTTATATAAAAGATAAAAACTATCCATTTTTAGATGAGTAATGATCCTCTAGTTCCCACTTGCATGTGCCAATATTAAAATTATATATTGTTAATAATGTTTTTTATAAAAATTAAAAATTATTTACAACTAATCATAATTAATATTTATTGCTAAAAATTAAAAAATTTAAAAATTATATACCCTAAGTTTGGAATAATCAACCCCAAAAATCAATTATATTAACTACAAAATGAAAATTAAATATTAAAAAAATAATTGTAAACCCTAATTGGGTGGAATAACCTCTAAACAATAATGTAAAATTATACTAAAACAAAAGAAATTAAAATTGAAGAAAAAAATGAAAGAAAAAGTAATAATTTTGAGATTTGGCACACGATTGGAACACACAAGTTGAGACTAGAGAATCTCAAGTGCCATTTAGATACTAAATAATTGAATCTATGGCTCAAAAATAAAATATTTTGTTGTAAATATATCTAATAGATATATATGATATGAGTGATGGTCAAGTTACTAACTCTAAAACCCTAGCTCTTGTACAATTATATATAGAGGTATTTGGTCCTCATATTAAAGACATACAATTGATATTCTCTCTTGTCTCTCTCTAGTTTACAATACATTATCAGCACGATTGTTCTACCCTCTCCTTCAATTCTAGAAGTCCATCGATCCTAGAAGGTACATTTTTTTTCTACATCATGTTTATTGGCTTTAATATATTATGTCTGTTTTTCTTATTGTTATAATAATCGGTCTTTTCTAATTTAATCTTGAAATATTAAATATTGATGCTATTCGAGTAGCACAAGTAATATTCATGAAGAATATTACATTCAAAATCATAAATTGATGTTATTAAAGTAGCACAAGTAATATTCCTGAAGAATATTATATGCTCTAAAGAGCAAATATATTAAACATGTGAATAATAATTCCTTGATTCTTTGTGCAGAATTGCACGAATGGCAAACATAGCCAAACTTGAGTTCATCACCCTTGACATCTCGGGCAAGAATTATATATCATGGACTCTTTATGTTGATGTTCACCTGATCTCAAGGTGTCTAGGGGAGACAATCAAAGAAGAAAACAAAGCATCTCAACAGGATTGCGCTAAGGCGCTGATTTTCCTTCGTCATCATCTTCATGATGATCTAAAGACGGAATATTTGACCGTCAAAGATCCGAGTGAGTTGTGGACAAACCTGAAAGAAAGGTTTGATCATCAAAAGACTGGCGTCTTTTCTAAAGCTCGTTACGAGTGGATACATCTTAGATTGCAAGACTTTAAGTCTGTGAGTGCTTATAATTCTGAATTATTTAGAATTATTTCAAAATTGAAACTTTGTGGAGAGAGCATCACTGATGCTGACATGCTTGAGAAAACATTCTCCACTTTTCATGCTTCTAATGTGCTATTACAACAACAATATAGGGAGCGTGGTTTCAAAAAGTACTATGAACTAATATCTTGTTTGTTGGTTGCCGAGCAAAATAATGAATTGCTCATGAAAAACCACGAACTCCGCCCCACTAGTTCCGCTTCATTTCCTGAAGCCAATGCAACTTTCAACCATGACAATGGACATGGTCGTAGGAACCAATGTGGATGTGGGCGTGGACGTAGACGTGGATATGGTCGCAGTCGTGGATGCAGTAAACTAAATGATGCAACCTCTAGCAACAAAAGGCAGAAAACATCCAACGAGCACAATTCATCCAAAAAGGAAGCTGCATGTCATAGATGTGGTATGAATAGACATTGGTCACGTACTTGCCGAACGGCAAAACACCTTGCAGATCTATATCAAGATTTGATCAAGGGAAAAGACAAGAAGGAAACCAATGTTGTTGACTTTGACAGTCCAATTGATACTACTCACTTATATGTCTCCGACTTCTTCGATGACCCAAAAGGAGATAATATGGATCAGTTGATTGGTGGTGGTGTGCTTGAAGACGATCATATGGACATTGTTTAGTCCTTTATCATTTATTTCTAGTTGATAAGAAGACATTGCTTATTTTCATATCGTTGTTTTTCCGTTAAAAACAATTGTTTATTTTCCTTTCGTATTTTTACTCAATAATAATTGATCTTCTTTCAAAAACGTCGCAGACATTCAAATGGAATCTTGTGATATTTATTTTGCTGATAGTGCCACTACATACACCATTCTCCAAAATAAGAAATATTTTCTTAAGTTGACATTAGCTAAGGATAATATTAACACAATATCAGGTGCATCAAACATCATTAAAGTCTCCGGAAGAGCTTATATCATTTTACCAAATGATACTAAATTAGATATTGAAAATGCTTTGTATTCTAGTAAGTCCAAAAGAAACTTACTAAGTTTCAAGGATATCCGCTATACATCGAGACTGTATCAGAAGGTGGAAATGAATATCTCTGTATAAATTCTTTTATATCCGGCCATAAGCGAACAAAAGAAACATTATTAACACTACCTTCTGGGATGTATTACACATTCATAAAGGCAATTGAGACAAACCATGTCATGAACCCGAAGTTCAATGACACAAAAAGCTTTATGCTTTGGAATGATAGTCTTGGACATCCTGGAGCAACTATGATGCGCCGAATAATCAATAATTCATATGGGCACAACATGAAGAATCAAAAGATTCTTATGAAAAATGAATTCCCATGTGATGCTTATGTGCAAGACAAGTTAGTCATTAGACCTTCATATATGAAGGTTAATATTGAATCTCCATCTTTCTTAAAGAGAATTCAAGGAGATATTTGTGGACCCATACATCCACCATACGGACATTTTCGATACTTTATGGTAGTGATTGATGCCTCTTCTAGATGGTCACATGTATGCTTGTTTTCTACTAGAAATGCAACATTTGCTAGACTACTTGCTCAAATTATAAAATTACGAGCTCAATTCCCAGACAATTCAATTAAAAGAATTCATCTTGATAATGCTAGTGAGTTTACATCTCAAGCATTTGAAAACTATTGTATGACTATTGGAATTGAGATTGAACATTCAGTCGCTCATGTCCATACTCAAAATGGTTTAGCAGAATCATTTATTAAACGTCTTCAACTCATTGCTAGACCGTTACTTATGAAGTTAAAAATCCCAACTACTGCTTGGGGTCATGTCATATTATATGCGGCAACATTAGTTCGTATTAGACCATCGGCCAATCATGAATACTCCCTAATGCAAATTATTTTAGTCGAGAACCAGATGTTTCTCATTTACGAACCTTTGGTTGTGTGGTTCAAGTCCTAATTGCACTCCCACAACGAACAAAAATAGGTCCCCAATGAAGGGTTGGAATATATGTTGGATTTGATTCACCTTCGATTATAAGATATATTGAACCTTTAATGGGTGATTTATTTACTGCACGTTTTGCAGATTGTCATTTTGATGAAATGACATTTCCAACAAATAGGTGGAACGAATCTACATTCAGAAAAGCACGAGGAAATATCTTGGAATGAGAAAAGCTTGTCACATTTTGATTCTCGAACTAATCAATGTGAACAAGAAGTTGAAAAGATTATTCATTTGCAAAAGATTGCAAACCAACTTTCTGATGTTTTTGTAGATACAAGAAAAGTGACACAATCTCACATACATACTGCAAATACTCCAGCCAAAATTGATGTCCCTGAAGGACAAATAGCTTTGGCAGCAAATGAGTCTAAAATTCATCAAAAACGTGGTCGACCAATTGGTTCCAAAGATTATGTGCCTAGGAAAAGAAAGGGCAAGATGGAAACTAAACAATGATGAAAATGATTAATCAATCAAATGAAAGTGATATAATTTCCTGAAGAATTACAAGTATCTGAAAATCATAAGATCTTAATAAATTATTTATCTTCTAATCAGATACTGGAGAGAGAACATATCATTGTAGATGATATATTCGCCTTTCATATAGCTCATCAAATTGTAAATGAGGATCCTGAACCATAATCTATTACAGAATGTAAGCAGAGAAATGATTGGCCAATGTGGAAAAGAGCTATAGAAAGGGAATTAAATTTCTGTGATAACCAGAAAGTATTTGGACCTATAGTCCTAACTCCGAAATCTGAAACCTCTGTTAGATATAGATGGATATTTGTTAGAAAGAGAAACGAGAAAAATGAAGTTACGAGATATAGAGCAAGACTTGTAGCACAAGGTTTCTCTCAAAGACCAGGAATTGATTATGAGGAAACATACTCTCCAGTAATGGATGCGATTACTTTCAGATTTTTGATTAGTCTGGCTGTGTCACAAAGGCTTGTTATGCACCTTATGGATGTAGTAAATGCCTGGCTCATTAGATAATGACATATATATATATATATATATATATATGAAAATTCCTGAAAGATTTAAAATGCCTGAAGCATTAACGTTCAACAAATTCGCTCAAGTGACAATTTGGCGGACTTTTTCACAAAGGCATTACCAACATCAACATTCAGAAAGTTGGTACACAAGATCGGCATGCGCCGACTCACAGATCTACAGTGATCTCAAGATCAGGGGGGGCAGTTGTACTCTTTTTTCTTCGACTAGGTTTTGTCCCACTGGGTTTTTCCAGCAAGGTTTTAATGAGGCAACATTTGTTTTAGAGATTGGTCACTCAAGGGGGAGTGTTGTAAATATATCTAATAGATATATATGATATGAGTGATGGCCAAGTTACTAACTCTAAAACCCTAGCTCTTGTACTATTATATGTAGAGGCATTTGATCCTCATATTAAAGACATACAATTGATATTCTCTCGTCTCTCTCTAGTTTACAACATATTTCAGTTTTTTTTTGGAGAAATTATAAATATAGCCTGCAATAGACTCTTAATAGACCAATATAATTAATTCAATTTGAAATATTATTTAAAATACATATTTTGCCCTTACAAATCATAACCTATTCACAACAACTCTAAGAAATTGCCACCCTTTAATTTAATTAATTTAGACACCTATCACACAACCCCAATAACCTTTTTGATTATTAGAAATCGATATAAACTAGTATTTATTTATGTTGAAAATAAGTATTCATTTTTCGGTATAATATATTTTATTTAATTATGGTTGAAAAAAAAAAATTAGCATCGTCTCGTTGGATGTGGTCGGTCAACTCAACTAAAACATATAAATTTCTTAAAAAACCTAAAAAAATATTTATGCACATGAAAAAGAAAGAAAAGAAGAAGTTTCTAACTAATCAATGGTAGTTGACTACTTGGGGCTGTGCGATAATCGTGGCAAAATTAGAGAAGCTGCAGTTTCATAGAATTGTTGAGTAAATTGGTTATAATTTTCAAGGACAAAATAGGGTTTTTAAATAATATTTCAAATTTAACTAATATGAAGGCTAAACAAAGTATATTGCCATGTTTAGAATTTTATTTTGTATTATTTTATTTAAGTTAATTTTATCCATTTAGACTCTCAGTTGGTAGGTATTTATATCATAAAAGATAACAAATTAATAAGAGGCACACTTGTATGAGATCGTCTCTCTTACATTAGATGGATTTCTATTTAATTGATAATTAGGGGGGTGCTCCTCTCTTTTTTCTTTTTTTTTTTTTTTTTATTTTTTAGCGCCTCCTTTCCCTTTCCATCCCCTTTTCCGTTTTTTAGTTTTTTTTTTTCACTTTTTAGTTTTTTTATAAACATATATTTATTGTTTTGGATTAATTTAATTTTTTTAAAATAAATATATACCATAAAATGAAATTAGTGAATCCTAAAATTGAATTGATTTAATTTAATTTTTGTATCCGGCGTCTCGCTCAACACATTCATCCGACGCTAATGCGTAGGCTCATGCATTAAGCTCGATATAAAATTAAGATTTAAAAAAATTGAAAAAACAAAAAAAAAATGAAAAAAAAATCGAAAAAAAGAAAAAGAAAATGGGGGTTGTCAGATGCTTCATAGATAATGATATTTCGTTTCATTAGTAGTGATACCGTACTTCATATATATTGGTACTTGTTGTCTGGAGTTTCAACAAACATATTTTAGAAAAAGATAAATAAATCAACTAAATTAAAAGTCCACAATATGATTTATGTAGAAAATAATTCATTTTTTTTCTTACATTGTGAAAACATTTCATAGTTGATGATATTTCAATTTATATTAAGTGATACTTCGACACATAACTAGTGATACTTTATTTTATAATAGTGATACATGATATCTGGAGAATCAACAAACATATTCAAAAAAAGAAGATAAATGAATCAACTAAATTAAAATTCCACATTATGATTTATGCAGAAAACAATTCATTTACTTTCTTCTTAGTATGTTAAAAAATACTTCATGGTTAATAATACTGCAATTTATATTAAATGATATTTCAATTCAACATATAATTAGTGATACTTTACTTCATACATAGTAATAATTTACTTTATATCTAGTGATATGCGCGTGCCTGCGCGTGGGCGGGTGCGTGGATCCCACATGGTTGACTGTTTTGGGGGGGGTTTAGATGAGTTTTTTGGACGGATTTGAGTTCTATTTAACCCGTCTATAGACCTGTTAGACGGTCTCATACAAGTTTTTATCAATTAACAATGATCGATTTAGATACTAAATAATTGAATTTTAGGCTAAAAAGTAAAATATTCCAATCTTTAAATTTTCAATTTTTTTAGGGCGTCTCCAGTGTAAATGCAGTCCAACGGAGATGGCAAACAGAACCGTAAAATGAGGGAGATGAGGGAAGGGACGCCAAAAAATAAAAATGGCACAATTTTTTTATATTGTTTTTTATTTGTATTTTATTTTTCATTTTGTATATTGTTTGTAGTTTATTTTGTATTTTTAATAATGTGTTGTTAAAATTTATTATGTACTAAAATAGATAAAATTACACCTACAATAAAATATACATAAAAATATTAAAATAGATAAAAGTACATGAAATAAAAACATAAAAATACACATAAAGTAACAAAAATGTTTCAATAATTTTTATGAAATGTTGAATTTAATTATAGATTGATAGATATCTATTAAATATATATGTTAGCAATTATAAAATAATAATTATAATAAAAATAAAGAGAATATTCCATAATTTTTTTTTTGGTGTAGAATTATAATGCAGACCGTTGGAGATGGAATGCAAAATTTGTAATATTTTAGTGATAGTGATGATGTATTATAGTGCAGACTGCTGGAAATGATCTTACTAAACGGAGCTGCATTTTCAGGTAGTAATTTAATTGAAAATTATAGTGGATTTGGAACTATCTAGTAATTAAAAATAAATAGTAAATGGAATATGAAAATAAAATTTAAAATATAGATTGCATATAATGATGTGTTTTCTGTAAAGTATAAATTCCCCCACTATATGAGATATATGCTAATGGTTCTCATGAATGTTCATCTCCTAGTTAAGTAATTTATAATGCGAAAGTTGCATTATTTCCAAATTCTAGAACAAGAATCGCACCAAGTTTGGAAATAGAAAAGTCACATGGATAAGAGAAAACTTGAATTTTAAGTTGTGTTTCGTACATATATAGTAATTTCTGAAGTGTACAACAGTACAAGTATTTATAGATTTAATTTTGTATATCGTCGTTAGCAATCACAACCTTTGTATTTGCATTTTTTAAGTACAAAGGCTGGATCATTTATGCATCTTTGTATTTTCGAAATGAATCTGGACATATCGGATTGCCGGGCTAATCGAGCTACACTGATCAGTCTCCTTTGTGCAATTATTTGTTACATTATCTGTGTCAATTCTTTTTTTTTAAGTTTAATTTATTAGAATTTAATTTAACTTTAACATTTTATTTATAATTCATCCTTATCCAATTAAAATATATTAAAAAAATGACTTTGTTTGAAAAGGAATTAATTATGGCATAAGGAATGTATTGAAATATAAAATAGCACAGATTATCTGATCTGGGTCTTGGCAGCCTCATTATTTTGGTCAGAACTTTCTCTAAAAAAAATTGATTCATGAACTGCCAGTGACATTAAAAAACCGACTCATTTATATTTTCATTCATATATTACTCATTCGCTCAGGTTTCAAGTATTCTAAGGGGGTGCTTACTTTAAATAATAGATTAGATTGATAAAAATAAAATAGTCTAATCTAACACATACTTTGATGAATTAATTAAACCATTTTAAAGCTTGAATCCTTCAAATACTCAATCTCATATATTATCAATCTAATCTACCAAAGTTATGATCAAATGTAGACGAATCATATTGAATAATGTAATTTTTTGTTGGATGTTACTTTTTCATTTACTACATAAAATCATGAATTTATTACTGCTATTAAGACTATATAAATGGTTAGTATTATGTAGAAAAATCTTATTTGAATATTTGATAATTTGTTATTGGAGTTTGTGAATGCAAGTTGTTTGTTTATTTGTTTGTTCCTAATTAATTGGATGTTGAATATGACCCTTCACTTTTGTTTTAATTTCTTTTTATTTCCTTTGTTTTTTTATAGAATATTCCATTTCATATATTCATTTCTCGATAATTAGATATCATTCAAATTATAATAACATTGTATTATTTATTAAGTTTTAAATTGTTTAACTGTATTACATTATAATGTTGTCATTTGTTTAATAAATGAGAAATAATATTAAGATAAAATCAATAAGCTTCAAATGTCGTTGATGTAGGAAAATAATGCAATTCTAATATTTCAATTGATGATTGAACAATTATTGTGATGTGGTTATTATTTTTGAAAAATCAACTAAGGTTGAACAATATTGTCATGAAATGTACTGTTGGATTTTTATTTCCTTTGGGATGCTCTTTGTGTGTGTTGATTAAATATGCTTTTATTTTACCTTATTTTATTTTCTCATTATCTCTAATATTTTTGTATATTTGTTTATTTTAAGAATAATATAAGAGGATTATTTAAGGGCCGGTTATCAAGATAATTTAAACATGCTAATTATTTTTTGGAAAACTTGTTAGACCGTTGGGCTAGTAAAAAACCGAAGGGTTAGAGTAATGAATTTCTATATCAAAGAAAATTCAACCCTCCACATAAAAAAAAAAAATGAAAGAAAGAAAATTGAACCCGAATTAAACATAATCAAATTTCTTGATTATCCGACTAAGACTAAGCCGAAACCAAACGAATTGGCGAGATGCACATTTCTAGTCATATGACTCTGCTCCAGTATAAAATATATCACATCATGTAATTTTATTTGATTGATAAGGTGATATTCAATTTAATTTTGTATCTAATCACATATTGCAAATGAAATTTCTAAATCACAATCCACATTAATAATGATGATGATGATGATCGACTAGTCCGAACGAGCATGATCTTGATTTATTTTTGTATATATATTTATCTATCCACTAGTCCAACGTGCACGATCTTGATTTATTTTTTCATATATTTATCTATAGCCAAATGATGAAGTTAATTTTATTCCCAAAAATGAGATAAATAATAGTATGTTAAAAAAATTCAAAAATGTTATTACAAATCTAGCTCAAGTGGCGTATAGCACGCAGGCTCTTTGGAGTGTGAATTTTTTATTTTTATTTTTTTAAAAATTATTTTACGAACAGTATTTTAATATTTGATCCTATGGCAAATCATCTTCCTTTTTTCTTCAAACTAAAGCCTGCTCGTTTTCAAGCCCACCGCGTAATTAAATATTTAATATTCACAATGTGTTGCATGAGACTTTTGTTAAATATGGTCAGATCGTTAGACAGGAATTTACAGTATTTTTCATTGTTAAAAGTGATATTATTTAATATTAGAAGTCATATTGTTTCTAATTAAAAAAAATATAGTAGTAATTATAAAATAGTTACCGTCTTTTTATTTTTAACAGTAATTTCAAGTAAATAAATGTGATACTTTTGAGGAGAATTATTAATTTAGGACCTAAAACGTATGTTATATATCAACTGAGGACATGAAAGATCAAAATTATCAATTCAGAAGCCTACCTTCCTTTGGATCTGGGTGTCACACTGTGTCACGAGGCGCTTGTAGTGCTTAGTTTAGTAGCGCACCGTGCGGCTATAAGTCCGTCCTAGACTACGTCCGCCTCACTCTCAAAAGCTTTGCTCATAAAACTTGATGCACGATGACGACGCAATTCACACCCTCCAGTACTTTTAGTGGTTTCGGCAGAGCAAGCAACACACCATCACGATTGATCGAAATGAACTCTTCATTAATGCAAATAGAATGTTCATTATAGCTTGCCAGCAATTACAACACACGTTGGTTGGAGAGAGGGTTCACTCCTTGCAACGCTTACTCGTCAGTCAAAAGTTCGCTCTTACCCCCTATAATAGATTTAAGAAAAAAAAGACTAGTGACAACACTAGATACAAAAATGCTAGAAAATAACAAAAACGGTCGTGCAAGGCCGTGCTTACAAATATGTACATTACAAGGAAATTCCTAGCACTTGTAGCGACAATAATGGGGCTTCGGGCGGGGAGTTTGGTGGAGGTCCGCCCTGAAGGTAAGGTAGTGCTAGTGCTGGTTGTCCAGGTGGGTGCGGGTGGCCCGGGGTGCTGGGGCGCCAGTCACCGGAGCCCGACGGGCCTCGGCATCAAGTGGCCCGTCGTTGCCTATCCCGAGGATAGGGATAAATGAATGGACTTGTCCCGGCGTATCCTGAGAGAAGGGATAGGATGAGGGTAGCATCCCGTGAGAGCTCTCCCCCTCTTGAGTTGGTGACATTCTCGGCGCCATGGTCTTCAGGTAGGCGTCGATCAACGGCTGGAACGCCTTGAGGGTCGTCGCTTTCTCCCATGTGCTTTCTTCCTTCGTGCATCCTACCCACTTTACCAGGTACTCTCTGTGGAGCTTCTTTCACTTACCTGTGTCCCGGTGGTAGAGGATGGCTTCCGCGATCCGCTTCCCTGTGTTGTTGACCAGACAGAGCTGGGGATGGTCGGGAAATTGCACGTAGCGTCCACTTTATCTGCCTGGAACGACTTCAGTTGGCTGACGTGGATGACGTTGTGGATCCACCACCATGGGGGCAGCTCTACTCTATAGGTGACCTTCCCAATGCGCTGTAAAATGGTTAGTGGTTCGATATATTTTGGCATCAAGCGGACGTCCTGCCCTCGGGATGCTTTTAATAATAGTTGGTCCGGGACCTTAACTATAACTTGGTCTCCCACTTGATATTCTACGAAGTGACACTTCTGATCCGCATATTTCTTCATACGCTTCTGTGCTTTCTCCAGATAGCTTCGGACAAGGTCGACGTTCTGCTTTCATTCTAGAAAGAAACTTTGTACTGGCAAAACTCTAGCACCTTGTGGGGTGTCAATCGAGTGTGGGAGGAGCGGTTGCTGCCCGATACATATCGCAAAAGGCATACCGTTGATGGTAGAGCACTTTTGGGCATTGAAGCACAGCTGGACAGCATCCAAAAGCTTTACCCAGTCCTTCTGATTAGCGCTGACAAAGTGCCGAAGATATTCTTCTTGAATTGAATTGAAGCGCTCCGTTTGCTCATCAGATTGAGGGTGAAAGCTAGAGCTCATATTTAATTTGGACCTGAGTAATTTGAAAAGCGGTTCAAAAGCTGCCAATGAAACAGGAGTCCCGATCACTAACAATATCCTGTGGCAGTCCCCAAAACTTGACAATGTGCTTAAAGAAGAGTTGAGATGTCTCTTCCGCTATGCTTATCTTGGGGGCTAGCACAAAAGTTGCGTACTTCAAGAACCGGTCTACCACTACCACGATCGCATCCAGGTCTCCAACCTTGGGTAAACCGGTAATGCAGTCCATAGAGACACTCTTCTATGGTCATGAGGGTATGGGGAGCGGCTCTAGTAACCCTGCTTACTTATGTCGATCCGCCTTGTCTTGCTGGCACACCATGTAAGTACAGACGAACGTCTCGATTTCATCCCGCATCTGTGGCCAGAAGTAAGTCCTCTGTACGAGGGCCAGAGTGCGTTCTTCACCAGGGTGTCTTGCCCAGAGATCTACACAGGTCGCCACCTTTCGGGACATAGAGGTGGTTTTCCTTCGTCTTCAAAGTCCCTCTTCGAGCTAAAATTTCTGGGTTTTCTTTTGCTCTACTAGGTTGAGTAGGTCCTGCGCCGTAGGGTCTTCTTTGGTGAGCTTGCGAATCTTGTCCTTTAAGTTGGTGGTCGTCTTGCTGGAGGTAAGGGCCGCTACCATCTGCGGGTTATCCAGATCTGTCATGCGGCTTAGGACGTCAGTGACGTGATTGCTAGAGCACGTCCGGTACTCTAGTGAGAAATTAAACTCTGCAAGCAATTCCTGCCATCTTACTTGCTTCGCGGTCAGCTTTGGTTTGGTCATGATACAACCCAGACAATTAATCTAGATCGAATGAATACACTGTGAAAGACTTTAAGAAGTGAAACACGTCAACTAAAGAAGATCTCTAATCCGACTCAACAAAATAAACACAAAATATGAACTATTCTAGACAATATGATACTTAAACTATGACACAAAAATGAAACACAAAACCAAATACCAAAGTTGAATGGGACCAAGGTATAAGGCTGGAGTTTAGGTAATTTGAACGTGTAAGGTTTAGTGAAGAAGGGCTTGGAATATGTAGGATATGATAGTGATGGATTAGACTTACGTGTACAATGGTTCTCAGAGGATTTGAGGATGATACTCGACCAAGGCTTGTGGAAGAAGCTCGATCAATTTTGTGGCTTAAAGGATGGCAAATTTTGATGTCTTGATGAGTGTCGTCGATGGTGTATGATGGATGATGAACGTTGATGTGAATCACAACTCGATAGTCTCTTTGAATCTCGAACGTATCGAAAGCTAAAATCTCTAAGTTGATCTTCGAAAAGCAAATATCTGTTAATCCCTGAAGTGAATTAAGGAATACCCTTGAATAAGACTTAAAGTTACTAGGCTTCAAGAATGTATATTTTCGAAGGAAAATGAACAAAAATTTTTAATGGTTGAGACACAATTGTATGCAAAGGCAAATTTAATTCAATAATGTCTAAAGTTTAGTGTTCACAATGAACCCTTATTTATAACATAGGGAGAACCAAATTATAAGCCTTATGGGCTTAAAAATATGATCCAATTAGTTCTCCAACTAGACTAGAAAATTACCTAAGCTAGAATTATATTCAAGGTAGGAAATTACCTTAAATAAAATCTAGTCAACCTATGAGTCATTAAATTCGAAAACTACACGAATTAAATACTAAAAATGACTTAAAATAATTAAATACCATAGTATAAAATAATACTCTAGCATACGTACGAAAATCCCAAACAAAACAAGACGGGTCTTGGAATCAGCTAGACCGCACGGTCCGTGCGCTCAGGCTGGAGTTCTGCATGTTCCGTGTGGGAGTCTCTGGTCTTGTTTTCTTCATGGCTATATGGGCCGTGTGCTAAGCTCAGTCCTCTGCACGGTCCGTGCAGAGTCTTGATGATTCTCCTTCATCTTTGAACTTCAATACGGACACCAATCTCGAGCCGACTTGACTTGGTTCTTCCTCGAGCTTTTTGCGAATAATTCCTTGAAGTTACTCTTGTAATCTCTTAGCTCGAAGCCTCATAACTGGACCTTTGATTTGCAACTCTAGATTTGGCTCATTATTGCTATGCACGGTCTCATCATTCCCCCTATTGAAAAGAATTCATCCTCGAATTTGGATCATCGTCTTGATCGAATTCAACTGCACAAAAGGGAGATAAATCAGCTACGTTAAAAGTGGAAGAATACTTGTACTCACCAGGTAGATCAATGCGATATGCATTGTCATTAACATGGCTCAAGACGGTGAATGGACAATCTCCTCTAGGTGAAAGTTTCGACTTTCTTAAGTTTGGAAATTGGCCGGGACTCAAATGAATCCAAACACGATCATCGGGTTGAAAGATAACTTTCTTGCGCTGGGTGTTGCTGGCGGCGGTGACTGTAGAGCCTCATTGCTCGATCTGCGCTTGAACTTTCTCATGCATTTCTTTGATAAAATCAGCTTGTTTTAATCCTTTAACACTCATTAGATGCTCAATGGGTAAAGGAATCAAATCATTAGGCGTTAGTGGATTAAATCCATAAACTACCTCAAATGGAGACATATTAGTAGAAGAATAAATAACACGATTATAAGAAAATTCCGCATATGGTAAACATTCTTCCCAAGACTTCAAATTATTCTTATTTAAAGATCTAAGCAAGGTACCTAATGTACGATTCACAACCTCAGTTTGACCATCGGTTTGTGGATGACAAGCAGTAGAAAACAAAAGCTTAGTCCCTAATTTTCCCCATAGAACTCGCCAAAAATGTCCTAGAAACATAGAATCCCTATCACTAACAATAGTTCTAGGAATGCCATGCAATCTAACATTATGAATGATGAACAAATTGGCTATATGAACGGCATCATCGGTTTTTCTACATGCAATGAAATGCACCATTTTTGAAAACCGATCAACAACAACAAAAATGAAATCTTTACCCGATCTAGACTTGGGCAAATCCAAAATAAAATCTATAGAAATATCTATCCAAGGGCTAGATGGTGCGGGTAATGGCGTGTAAAGATCAAATGGATGCAATGTAGACTTAGCCTTATGACAAGTAATGCAATGACTACATGCATGCTCAATATCCCTACGGATATGTGGCCAAAAGAAGTGTTCTTGCAGCAAGTTTAATGTTTTATGAACTCCAAAATGACCCATTAAACCTCCCGCATGAGATTCTAAAACCAACAAATCACGCATAGAAAACTAGGGATGCATAACTTCGACTCTTTGAACAAGAAACCATCATGCACATAAAAACCATCATAGGACTTGGACATCCTCGAACATCTCGCATAAATGGGTGAAAAATATGGGTCTGACTCATACAAAGACTTAATTGAATCAAATCCAAGCATCTTGGCATGCATAATGTTCAAGAGAGCATACTTTCTGGACAGGGCATCGGTGACTACATTCTCTTCACCTTCTGTGTACTTGATAACATACGGGAATGACTTGATGAACTCAACCCATCTCGCATGTCGCTTGTTCAAATTGTTTTGCCCTTTTCAAATGTTTCAAAATCTCATGGTCTGTGTGGATAACTAACTCCTTGGGCCAAAGGTAATGTTGCCAAGTCTCTAACGCACGCTTCAAACAATAGAGCTCTTTGAGCTTCTCACTGAAATAGGCAATGGGGCCATTTTTCCTGCATCAAAACATGGCCTATACCCATCCAGGAGGCATCATACTCGATCTTGAAAGTTTTAGAAAAATCTGTTAAACATAAAACAAGAGCAGAACACAATAAAGACTTCAAAGTATTAAATGCATGCTCTTATTGTTTACCCCATTCAAATTTATGATCCTTCTTACTCAGCTCAGTAAGAGGCGCAACAATGCTAGAAAAATCGTGCACGAAGCAATGATAAAATCCGGCAAGGCCGTGAAAGGATCTAACTTCATATGCAGTTTTGGGTGTTGGCCATTCCTTAATCGCCTTGATTTTGGAACGATCAACCTCAATACCTCTAGAACTCACAACAAAGCCTAATAACATAACTTCATCTAAACAAAATGAACACTTAGACATGTTGCCATATAAATGAGCATCTCTCAGAAGCAAAAATACGCGTATAAGATGATCTAGGTATGCCTGTGTACTGTGACTGTATATCAGGATATCATCAAAGTAAACAACAACAAATTTCCCAATAATATCACGTAAGACATGGTTCATCAATCTCATAAATGTACTTGGTGCATTTATGATACCAAAAGACATGACTAACCACTCATATAAACCCTGCTTATTTTTAAATGCGGTTTTCCATTCATCACCTTCTTGCATGCGAACTTGAAAATAACCAGACCTCAAATCAATTCTAGAAAATACTTTTGATCCAGTTAATTTATCTAGCATGTCATCAAGTCTAGGAATGGGAAAATGATACTTAACTGTAATCTTGTTGATGGCTCAGCAATCCACGCACATTCTCCATTCATTATTCTTCTTGGGCACGAGAATAACTGGAACTGCACATGGGCTCATTGTCTCTCAAATTTGTTGTTTCTCCAACAACTCTTTCACTTGTCGATCAATCTCATTGGTTTCTTCAGGTGAAGTGTGATAAGATGGACGATTCGGTAGAACGGCCCCGGGTAAGAAATCAATCTGGTGCTCAATCCCACGAACCGGAGGTAATCCACTTGGAATCTCATCCAGAAAAAATCCTCAAACTCCTTCATAAGGGGCTGCACAACACTAGACAAAGAAACATCGTTAGTAGCACTGCTCTTACAAGTTAAAAGAACTAAAGGCAAACCTGTTTTAATAGCTTTTTCAACTCCTTTTATAGAAATAAACAAGCTACATTGTTTAGGGGTCTTGGCAGCTGGTCCGGATGTCAAATCCTTCTTGAAAGCATCACACAAAGGTAGAGGTGAAGGATAGAGGTCGGATGATCGAATAGTGGAGGAAATAGAGGCGCACGGTCCATGTATAAGGGCCTCGGGAGCGCATGGTCCATGTGGGACATTTAGGACTCCAGTCTGGTGGTCTTGCACAGTCCGTGCGGTCATGTAGTTACTCTGCACAGTCCATGCTGGGCTGGCAGACTCCGTGGCCGTTCATGTTGTGATCTTCTCTCATTCATCTTTGAACTTTGCTCGTATGATCTCTTGATCTTCTTGAACAGCTCTAGGACTCAAGGGTTTTAGCATGGTGATTCATCCATCTCTCTTGACGGCGTACGTATTCGCGACTCCGTCATACACAGTTTGTCGATCGAATTGCCATGGTCTACCTAGTAGTATATGTGCTGCATCCATAGGAATAACATCGCACAATACAGTGTCAGAATAACAACTAATGAAAAAGAAAATGTGCACCTGACCATTTACTCGAACTGTGCCTCGATCCGCAAGCTACTGCAATCAGCATGGCTTCGGATGCTTCACTGTGGTGAGGTTCAACTTATCAATAGAATATTGGCTAATTACATTGATGACATTGCCGCTATTAATGATCATCGCACAGGTCTTATCTTGAATTGCAACTTTCGTGTAGAAGATATTCTCTCGCTGCGATTGTTGCTCTTCTTCTCGATTTATGCTCAGACTGCGGATGGAAACCAAACTAACATGAGGAATCTCGAATTTCTTTTCTTCAAAATCAGCACGGGCAACCTCTACTGCAGCTGTGGACTCGCCTTGGGGCTGTTCTTCATCTTCACTGGCGGATTCAAGTCTGTTTTGATAATTTAGGAACAAAACACGCCGGTTTGGACACTGATTCTGAAAATGGCCTAACCTTGACACTTGTGACATTGAACGTCACGGGCTCGACTAGAGACTGCATTGGGTACTGAATTAAGAACATTTAGCCATGAGAAACTTGGCCTTGTAGGGGCCGCGACGGGTATAGGGTCGGTCCTACTACTCGGCTGTGGTGTGGAATGGTTGAAACGCCGTTTGGGCTGTCCAGATTGACCTCGGGGTCGTGCGGACTTAGTAGAAGGGGTAGAGATGATGTGGGAGGCATACCTTTGTTCCAAGAGGACCAGGTCAGTGCAGAGGTGTAATGAGATCGATGTCATCATTCTCGAAGCTGTCGCTCCACAATCGATGCATAATACACCATCTCTTCTACAGTAAAAAAATCCTTCAGTTCGACTTCACAAGCAATATCCGGATTCATACCTTCAATGTACCGGATTATGGTGGTGTCAAGGGACTCTTCTTTTCCAAATCAGTTGAGCATTGTCGCAAGCTCCTTGTGATATTCTTCAATTGAACGGGTTCCTTGCTTGATGCGGTTTAATTTCTTTTCTAACTCCCGTTCATAGTGCACTGGAATGAAACGTCCTCGCATGACGTCTTTTATCTCTTGCCATCTATTGATAAGTGGGTATCGATCACGACATCATCTCTTTTGTTAATTTTCCCACCAATCTGTTGCATATCCTCTAAACTCAAGTAATGCAAGTTGCACCTTCTTCGACTCGGGAAAATCATAACACTCGAAGATCTTATCGACCTTTTTTTCCCAATCAAGGTACATGCCTAGATCATGGCGTCCTTCAAACTCTGGAATGGTGGTTTTGATGTTGTTCACCATGGAGTTATCTTTCTCGAATCTGGGTCTTTCAACGCAGAATGCGCATCTGTAAGGTGCTTGGGGTCGATCACAGTGATTTCTCCTTCTCTGTGGTACAAAATCGGCTTCGTGCTCACTATCTGCAAAGAACTCGTGTCCCGTATCATGTGCGTCAAACACTAGCACTGGCTCTTCGGGGTTCAGGTTACCTTACTGCGTTTCCTTGAGGCTCTTGCTGTGGTGCGCCATCTTGAGGCTTGACTGGCTTCTCTGCAGCTCCTTGAACAACTTGTGGCTTGGTCGGCTGAGTTTGAAGTTGTGGAAGCTGCTCCGTTAACTTGGTTAGTTAGCTACCAAGTTCATGCTTCAGTAGACGATTTTGACGCTCAAATTATGATGTCGTAGCATCAAAGTGGTACTTGGCATTCCATACTGGAGTGGATGAGTAGGATAGCTCTTCTGGAGTATTTGGTTATTTTGGCTCCTCCAGTGGTGGTGTAGACGATTCCGGGTTGGTGTTATCTTTTTTTATTGTACCTACAAGACGAACAAATGTAAAGAAAAATAAGGTATGGACCTCACAATCTCATGTTCACTCTTTTGTTTTTACTCTTAGTTTTACCTCTCGTCTTTGCACTCAAATATGTGGTGCGATGTGTGTGTATCGTGTGTATGTGAGGGTGAGAAGTAGCTCTCGTGGTCGAATATTGAGGGTACAACATAATTGCACGAAGAATCGACTGGAATTGCTATCTAGGATCAAGTGTAGATTTCGGGTATGGGGGTGGTAGAATAGGTGATGTGGCACGGCTAGATTAGGTGAGGTGTAAGGGTGAGGTGTCAAGTAGGGGTGAGGTGGATTAGCGTTGAATGGATCCCCAATGGATAGAAGAAAAGAAGTAGAAAAGAAAAAGAAAAATGAATTAGGTAATTTGGAATATGTTACACAATTATGACACAATCTAAATATCCTAATTAAACTAGACTCTAGAAAGAAATAACAAAAAAGAAATTAGAACTAAAAAAAACTACCAACTATGTAATAAAACTAGAAGGAAAGTACTAAACTAAAACAAGACTCAATTGGAAATACTATGAATATTCCTCTTTTTTTTAAAAATTTCAGATATTTTTTTTATCCAAACACGTTTTTTAACCGAATGCTTCTTTTTTTTCGGTTTTTTTTTGCACAATTTTCTTTTTTTTTTCAATGCACTCTAGCTATTACAACTCAATAGACACGTAGACGGAAAATAAAGACACGTAGGATAAAAATATGACACGTCGGATTAAACCACGACCAACAGAGCTGACATGGCTCTAATGCCAAAATTTATGATACGACCCAGACAATTAATCAAGATCGAATGAATATGCTGCGGTAGACTTTAAGAATCGAAAGAGGTTAACTAAAGAAGGGCTTCAATCCGACTCAACAAAATAAACACAAAATACGAACTATTCTAGACAATACGATACTTAAACTATGACATGAAAATGAAACACAACCAAATACCAAAGTAGAATGGGGTGAAGGTATAAGGTTGGAGTTTAGGTGATTTGAACGTGTAAGGTTTCGTGAAGAAGGGCTTGGAGTAGGTGGGATATGATAGTGATGGATTAGACTTATGTGTACAATGGTTCTCGTAGGATTTGAGGATGATATTCGACCAAGGCTTGTGGAAGAATCTTGATCGATTTCGTGGCTTGAAGGATGGCGGATGTTGATGTCTTGATGAGTGTCATCGATGGTGTATGATGGATGATGAACGTTGATGTGAATCACAACCCCATAGTCTCTTTGAATCTCGAACGTATCCAAAGCTAAAATCTCTAAGTTGATCTTTGAATTGCGAATATCTATTAATCCCTCAAGTGAATTAAGGAATACCCTTGAATAAGACTTAAAGTTGCTAGGCTTCAAGAATGTATATTTTCGAAGGAAAATAAACAAAAGCTTTTAATGGTTGAGACACAATTGTATGCAAAGGCAAATGTAATTCAATAATGTCTAAAGTTTAATGTTCACAATGAACCCCTATTTATAACATAGGGAGCACGAAATTATATGTCTTATAGGTTTAAAAATCGGATCCAAATAGTTCTCCAACTAGACTAGAAATTACCTAAGCTAGAATTCTATTCAAGGTAGGAAATTACCTTAAATAAAATCTAGTTAACCTATGACTCATTAAATTCGAAAATTACATGAATTAAATACCAAAAATGACTCAAAATAATTAAATAGTATAGTATGAAATAATACTATAGCATAGGTACGAAAAACCTGAACAAAATAAGATGGGTTTTGGAGTCAGCTAGGTTGCACGGTCCGTGCGCTTAGGCTGGAGTTCTACACAGTCTGTACTGGAGTCTCTAGTCTTGTTTGCTTCATGGCTGCATGGGCCGTGTGCTAAGCTCAGTCCTCTGCACGGTCCGTGCAGAGTCTTGATGAATCTCCTTCATCTTTGAACTTCAATACAGACACCAATCTCTAGCCGACTTGACTTGGTTCTTCCTCGAGCTTTTTGTGAATCATTCCTTGAAGATACTTTTGTAATCTCTTAGCTCGAAGCCTCGTAACTGGATCTTTGATTTGCAACTCTGAATTTTGTTCATCGTTGCTATGCACGGTGTCATCAGGTCAAGAAGTAACTCACCGCAGTGTTGTCCGTCTTAACCATAAAAGGGAAGCCCAACAAATATTGTCGCCATTGTCTCAAACAATGAACAATGACCAACAGCTCCTTTTTGTGCACTAATAACGTCTTTCGACGTCCTTCAACTTCCGACTCTCAAAAGACACTGGGTGTGCTCATTGAGTTAGCACTCCGCCGAGGGTGAACTTAGAAGCATCCATCTCCATGACGAATGGCTTTGTTAGGCCGGAGAGTGCGAGCACGGGTCACTCATGATCGCCTTGTTCAGTTTCTTGAAGGCCGGTTGTGCTTGGGGTGTCCACTCCAACACCTCAGTTTTCTTTGTCATATCCGTCAAGGGACGGGCAATCTCGGAGTACTCCTTCACGAATCTCTTGTAGTAGTTAGCCAACCTAAGGAACTATCTCACTCCATGAACATCTTCCGCCGGCTTCCAATCCTCGATGGCTTGGATCTTCTTAGGATCCATGCGAATTCTTCCTCTCTCAATGATGTGGCTCAGGAACTCAATCCTGTCTTGGCCAAACGAACACTTCGATGGCTTGGCATAAAGCTTGTGCTTATGCAGTCTAGTGAATACCTTACGGAGGTGCTCCAGATGCTCCTCTAGGGATTTACTATAGATAACATTATCGTCAAGGTCCACCACCACAAACTCGTCCAGAAACCTGTTAAGAACCTGGTTCATTATGGTGCTAAAGGTGACAGGGACGTTTGTTAAGCCGAAAGGCATCACCAGATATTCATATGCCTCGTAGCTTGTCACGATGGTAGTCTTGAACTCATATTCCTCCTTGATCTGCACCTGCGAGTAGCTCAATCTCAAATTGATCTTCGAAATTGTTTTTACCCGGCTGAGTCGACCGAAGCAATCCGCCACCAGTGGTATTGGATATTTATTCTTCACCATCAGTTTGTTCAGGGCGGGATAATCACAACACATCCATAGAGTACCATCTAACTTCTTCTGGAACAGCACGGAGGCACCATACGAGGACTTTGCAGGTCAGATCAACCTATTGTCGAGCAATTCCTTTAATTGTTTCCAGATCTCCTCGAGCTCAGGATATGACATTCGATAAGGTGCTCAGACAGGAGGCTTTTTGCCCAGAACCATCTCAATTTCATGGTCGATTGCCCTCTTTAGCGACAGCTTCTTCGGTAGCTCATCGGGCATGACATCCTCCAACTCCCGAAAGATTCTCTTTACGACCTTGGGGATCTTCCCCGACTTCTCCTCAATGTCCTCAATCTAAAGGGTGTACATGAAGGATGGCTCGTTCTTCCGGCACCCTTTTACGAATTGCATGATGGACAATGGCTTTGAACTCATCTTGGGCGACACTGTCTGGGCCACGCAGGGTTTGTTGCCCATCATCATGAGGGCTCATGCATAGAGCATCACCGCTATCTTCATGTCCCGCAGAAAATCTAACCCGAAGATGAGCTTGAAGTCATCCATTGTTACCACGAACAAGTTGGTCCTTCCTTCATGCGGCCTAAATTTGATCAGCACGGACTTCGCAACTCTAGTGATCAGTTGGGCAGCGAAATTAATGGCCTTCACTTGGCTTACTCTTTTCTCCAAGACTAGCCCAAATCTTTCAACTTTGGTGCTAGCGAGGTAATTGTACGTGGCACCCATGTCCACCATCACCCGGATGGGCTTTCTATTGATCTTTACGTCGACAAACATCAATCCTTTCTCCTTGGTAGATTTTGTCGACGATTATCCAGCTGCTCCACCCTCCATTACGGGAGAGATCTTCATATTCCTGAGTAACGCTTTACCCTTCCATGCCGCCGTGCTCAACACGGCATTGCACCTATGCCAGAAGGTCTAAGAATTTCTCCATCGCTCTCGGAGTCCTTCTCGTCCTCTTCCAGAACTGGCACTGGTTCATTTTCTTTCTTCTTGGGCATCTGTTTGTCCCAATTGATGCCTCCACACAGGGCATTAAGTAGCTACCACTTCGGACAGTCCTTAACCATGCAGAGGCCATTGCACATGAAGCATCCATCAAACTTTGAGTTCCCTGCAGCTTTGTTTCCCCATTGAGGGCGACGTCTGTCCGTGCTTTCCTGGGAACTCTCTTGGAAATGAGAGGGATTTTTCCCTCCACCCCTGTTGTAAGTACGACAGAAGGTTCTGCCATTACCTACTTTCTGTTGGCTGCCACTGGGTATTGGTGGCTTTTTCTTCCTCGGCTTCATGTGATAGTCCATGAGGCACTCTGCCACGACCATTGCATCGTGAATGGTTAACATTCATTGGCGTTGAAGTTCGGTATGAGCCCATGACAAACAGGATTTTCACCTATATTCCCAAGCATAATTCGTCTAACTAGGATGTCCTTTTGCTGCATTTTCCGCTTTTAATTGTTATTTTTCCTTTAAGTTATATAATAAATGCGTTTAATGCATTCGTGTGTGTTCTAGAGCAAATCGAGCGGGTCAAGACTCCAAGAAACAAAATGAGGCGCGACCCGTGTGCAGTGTTCGCGCGAGTACGTGTTCAAATAGAGATCTGGAAATACCGTGTCGAGGAATGGCCCGAGCACAGAGCCAGGAGGCGCGACCAGCTCGGTCGCGCCAGGAAGCGCGACCCATGCAAGGCCCGGTACGAGAACAGAGCGGACGTGACTCGGCGTTCATTCAGAGACCCGAGAAACGTATGTTATGGCGCGGCGCAATCAAATTGGACAAGGAGCAACCAGCTCGGTCACGCCAGGAGGTGCGACCCGACCGAGCCCGTGTCACGCCTCTCTGGCATGTTCCGGATTTTAGCCTTTTTGTGCCATTTTTGTTTTAATTTTAATGTTCTGAAATTGAGGTAGTATATATATGAAACTTGGTTCAAAAATTTAGGGTAATCCATTTTACAGCCCCCAAAATAGACTTAGTTTTTGGAGAGTTTTTATATAAGAGTTCTTGTGCTAGGAAGAGAATTGTTGTACAAGGCAATTTTAAGTTTTTGAAGATTCTCAATAGTATTCCGGTTTATTCTATTCCTTATCTATGTTCTTTATTTTTCTTGTTGATTTTTTCTTTCTTTCAATTTTAAGCATGAGTAGCTAATTTTCCTTAGTTCTAGGGTGATGTGAAATTGACATTGGGTGTTGGATTTTTGGGTGTGAAATTCATGCTTCTATCCTCTCTCTATTTTTCATGAATCAAAGTTATGATTTCATCTTGCTTAGGGTTGGCCACCTTTAGTATGATTTTGTGTTGGGTTGCCTTTGAGAAAAGAAAATTTGACATGGGTAATTGATTTATGAATCCAATTTGATGTTAAAGCGAGAGTTGGATATCTAATTAGTTTTGGTGATTAATTGTCTTTAATTTGGTAAAATTATTATTTATTCCTAGAGATAGGAGAATTCTCATTTGTCCAATTATATGCTAAAAGCTCGAGAGAGTTCTAGGATTAGCTAAGTTTGAATCACATGAGTGGATGATTAGCTAAATTATTATTGCATGATTTTTATCCAAATTCCTATGTCTATGTTAATTAGCATTACCCTAGAGCCTCTTTATTTACTTGTTAATCCTCTTCATTGTGCTTGTGTTGCAATTTTCTTATTTTAATGGACTTCTTGAGTTTGTTTATTTTTATGCCTAGAGTATAAATCCCAACAAAAATGTATTTGTTCTGTTTGACTTGCGAAATAATATGAAATTGATACTTGTATAGCTTGAGTTATCTTAACTCCTCGTGTTCGACCTAATTCCATATATTACACGATTATACACTTGCAATATGGGATTAGTTAATTAAAACTTGTTTAGGATTGATTGTGTTTGCTTTGAATATTTTCCCATCAAGTTTTTGGCGCCGTTGCCGTGGAGTTTAGTTTTAATTCAAGTTTTTATGCAATATCAACATAAGTGTTATTTGCAAGCTCAGACATTTTTTTTATTTTGTTTACTTGAAGTACCCAACTCACTTGTAGCTCTTCTCCAGGTGGTGTATACGAACAAGGTCACAAGGTGACCCGTTGTTTGAAGTAGATCCCGAGATCAAAGCTACGAGCCACCACAACAACGCTCGTAGATGAAGAAAGAGGATGGCGGACAATCCACTACTACCCAATCAAGACCTGTTGATCCTTCAAATGCAAAGACAACTAGAAGAGATGAGGGGGCAATTAAGGGTACAAGAAGAAGCCCGAGCTCATGCCGAAGAATCTCCTATTCAAAACTTGTTCCAACCAATAGTGAATGAGGGGGCAGTTAACGGACAAACCATATAAGTGAATAATTTCGAGCTAAAACCGGCGTTAATAACCATGGTCTCTCAGAATTAATTTGACAGATCAGCTTTAGAAGACCCGCATGAGCATGTCAATCAATTCTTGGAGATTGCACGGATCGTGAAGATAAATGGGGTCCCTGAAGACACTATTCGTCTGAGGTTGTTCTACTTTACATTGCGGGACAAGCGAGGGTATGGTGGTTGAACCAACCACCCGGAACATTTTCGTCATGAAATGAGATGATTTCCATGTTCCTTCAGAAATTCTTCCCACCTGGGAAGACACTCAAGTTGAAAGAGGAAATTACCCAGTTCAGACAAAGAGATGAGGAGTCGATGTGTGAAGCATGGGAAAGATTCAAGGGAATACTTAGGAAGTGCCCAGGCCATGGTTTCGGCACGGATCACCAAGTCTGTGTGTTCTATGATGGGTGTAAGTCTCATGTGAGGAGTATTCTGGATGCATCAGCTGGAGGATCATTGTTAGCTCGAGGCCCCGATGAGGCCATTACTATCATTGAGGAGATAACCTCTAATGCTTATCAGTCGCCAGAGGAAGGAAAAATGTGCAGATACTGAAAAAGGTCGATACCATGAGCACATATGCCATTGCTCTCCTAGCCGCTCAAGTGTCAACCATGAACTCGAAAAATTGAAGTAATGACATCAATAAGGCCAGAGTCGTCTATATTTCCTAATTTAGAAGAGGCTAGTTTTGTTGGGTAAGGAGGATATGGAAAGTACCAGAGACTGTAAAACGAAGGCTTCAAGCCCCACTATGGAGGACTACATGGCCAAGGAGGTAACCAATACCATCAGTGGATGCCTCACCCAAATTTGTCTTACTCAAATCTGAATAATCATCTTCAACTGCCTCCTAGATTTTAAGTTACCAATAGGGTTATAGATGAGGAAAAGAAGAGGAAAATGGATGAGCTTCTTATGGCCTTCATGAACAAAATCGATAAGTACACGGGAGATTCTCAAACACGGTTTGAGAAAATAGAGAGCAATCAAGTAGTTGTGAACACTCAATTGAAGATGCTAGAGAAATAAATGGGGCAACTTGCCTCTGCTTTGGGAGGCCAACACCATCCAGGCCAATTTTCTTGAAATACTACAATCAACCCAAAAGAGAATTGCAAGGTTATCACTCTACGAAGTGGCACATCATACAAGGAGCCTGCTATGCCAGTTCAAGAGAAAGAAGCTAAGAGTGGCGATGAGACAAGTATATAAGGGAAGAGAGACTTGGAAGACGAAAAGGAAGATAGACCAAGGAAAGAGGAAGTGGTACCTATGGAAAGAAAAGAATTTAAGCCGAAGGTGAATGTTCCTTACCCTCAAAGGCTCCAAAAAAACGAGCATGAAGAGCAATTTTGCAGGTTTCTGGATATCTTCCTGTAAAACAGTAATCCGTGCTTTAAACGTTTTTAGTAAACTGCTTAAAAATTGTTCTATGATATGTGTGGGACAGATGCAAGAACATAAATAAATAAAGCAGTAAAAACGCATGAGATGATAACCTAGTTTGGTTCAACCAACCTACTCTGGGGGATTGCTCCCAAACTTGAAGATTCGACTGGTACTCCTTCGTCGAGTGTATTAGGGATATTATACATACAAGCCTCCCGCCTCATGCTACCTGTTCTTCTCTACGAACTCTTTCACTAGTCGAAAGTTGTAAGATCCCCTCATAACCGTGACACTAGACTCACTCTAGCTACCCACGACATCAACTTACAATCTCTCCCGAGATTGCGTACAAAATAGAATAAAAATCTCCTCACGTGTTTCACTCGTAAACACTCAATACTAGTCTATCACGTTGAACATTTTAATGAACAACTACTAGTTACAAAAACGACCACAAACTGATTCTAACACTAGAATCTAAACAAAATATCAGTGGTACCGATTGCTGCACAAATCGGTCTTCATATATAGGCTTCTCTTTAGCTTGGCGTCAATCTCTTGCTTTCCACCAACTAGGTAAGTGGTTTGTGGGTTTCCAAACGTGTGTAGATACTTCCCATGTGTAGGAGGGTTAATTCAGCACCGGATCTACACCACAAGGCAGTAAAACGAATCTATCTTGAGCTTCCAAACTGGTTTGGCGCAAGATGTTTCCAACAAGGAAACTGCCATAAATAGAGTGTCCCTGGTTCTGTCTGGGACATACTCTGGAATAGTTCACCAACTGTTCTTTCTTTTCTTGCACAACGAAAAACAAATCTTCGTGGGACATACCCAGGCACACATTGTCGAACATATCTCGCCAATTTAACAACACAAAAACTTAGTGCATGCAGTGGCACTAACAATCTCTCCCTTTGGCGTTTATGGTCGGCAATTATCATCACGATCTGCACAACACTTGAATAAACTTCGCAGATCAACAATATATCAAAATGAGTGATATATTTAAAAACTGTCAGAGACAGTTACAAGCACACTCCCCCTGAATCTGAACTGGGAGTGCCTTCATCATGATCAGAGCATTGTTTTCGCAGTATAGAACTGCATTGTCAGTCGATAAAAAAAAAAGTACAGACCAACAAAAATAAAATGGGATAAAACAGCATCCCTAATAAATTGTTTGTTCAGAAATCATAAAACATAAAAAAATGAGCACATGCTCATAGCAGCAGTAGCAGTGGAATTTGTGCACCAACACACTCTTCTCCCCCTTAATTGTTGCCAGAAACGGCAAACACCAAACTTCAGGCCGGGGAGGCAGCAGCATCATCATCAGCATCGGTATCAACAGCAGCTGACTTATCAGTAGCAGGAACAGAGAAAGCACTCGGCATGTCAAGCGGCGAGGCAAGGCCAAGGGCTCGGGCCCGGAGATCAATCAGCAAGGCCTCCAACTCTTATTTCCTAGTTTTGAAAGTCCGAATAGACTTGCTCAGAAACACAACTTCACGCTCCAAAGACTTGATATACCTGTCAAAGAAAACAGAAGTGACAACAAAAGAGGCAGCAGATCTGTCTAGGACAGATGGTGGCACAGGTCTCGAGCTTTCATCAGCATCACGGGAAGGAACATCCGGAGCATTGTAGCGCCCCGGTCCCGAAAGACCGTGGAAATGGACGCCACGGGGGTGGGAATTAAGAAGCGGGAAAGAAATGGGGTAATTAAATTAATGACGGGGTGTTAATCCAAAAGGATTAATGTTTGGAATAAAATTTAACAATCGAGTATGCCAAAGATAGGTTATGCCTTCCGAAAAATTAGGCAGCATAACCTCTGTAACTAGAGCGAATCCCCGTTTATAACGGCTTATAAGAGAAGAATGGAAGCTGTAACAATTCAATAAGCCCTTTTATAGGCCAAACGGAAACAAATAACCAGATACCAACAATTAATAGACTCATTCATAGGTCGACAAAGAAACAGACACCAATATGCTGAACAAATGAAGCCCTTCCATAGGCCAAAATGAATGATCAAATAGACATAACGAAAGACGGACTTCCTCCCCTTGGAATAATTATGTAGCTAAGCATATGATACATGTTAACTAGGAAGTCAACAAATGTTCAGAATCAGAGAAGCAGAATCATATCAACAAAATACCAAGATCAAAGTTCTTAGCATTTAGCAAAAGAATACCATAAGTGCGAAAGCTCAATTCTTAACAGAATACTAACAAAAAGGGACAACGGAAAAATATGTAAATCATAATAGCCCATATCTCAGCCTCGTCACCTCCACGCTCCAGCCTACTTACCTGAAAATGTTTGAAAAGATTTGGGCTGAGTACTAATGCACTCAGTGGGCAAGTTTTATAATTCAAGTTATGCAAATTATTTTATTAAAGTAATCTATCTGTGTTCATGCAGATAGTGAAACTTAGGAGGTTTAAAAGTTGGAAGCAACCTAAGTTCACCAAAACATTTTATCGTGAAGCGCTTAAGAGTATAACCCGTCACTGCCCGCAACCCAAACTACATCACCAGCGCATAACGTTGAGTATGGCCATAGTATACCCAAAGAGTATAATCAATACGTGTTTCATTTTAGTCTCACCGACAAGGAGTAGGGCAGGACAAACAATGCATGCATACTGTAGCTACTCACATTGACACAGCGCTGGTATATGAGACTCCGACAACATACAGTAGCACGTAAATATTTAACACAGATAGTCACATATGCAATTTTAACAAAGCAGAGCTTAATAACTCGAAAGATACAATTTGCAAAGATATAGTAGTATAACCCACCTTATACATACAGAAGTCCTTCCCTGGTTCCCCTAGGCTAAGATGCTCTAACCATCTCGAGATTCAATCCTTCACCTTCCTCGTAAGTCATGCAAATCCTACAAGGATCGATCTTCAGCTCAGAACGACTACTATATTTTCGGAAATTAATCTACTGTAATCCGAGCTATTATTTAATTTTATTCTTTTTAGAAATAGATTGCGCGACTCTAGAGACCTCGAATAATTCCGATAAAGAAGGAAATAAATTCCAAAATATTATTCTTGATTTATTGGGACCAACCGATTTGACAGGGGTCTCTTTTCAAAACTTGCCATTTTAATCGATTTTTATCAGATTTGTGCCACGGCACTTTCTAACCGTTCAAAAATTATGAAAATATTCAAGGACCATCCTATATATGCCAAGACTATAGTTTGAGAGTTTTAGAATTTTTCGATAACACATGACTCCAGTATAAAAATAACTGCTTATATTAAATAATCGATATTATTCAAAACTCATCCGAAAATTACGAAATTCGACGGGAGCATAGGAAATATTATTTCGAGCAACTTTCTAGAAGAAACTTTTTTGATTTGACGACCCAAAATGGGTGAAACGGGAGTTTCGGTAAGAATATTCACAGATTTTAGCTGAAAATGTATCGGTCTCGATCGAGCTCGATACTCGTTGGATTTTCGCTCAAAAGTACAATTTTTGATAGTGCAGAAAATAAGGAATTTAATGGTGTAATCAAATCAAAGATCGAACGGCTAGATCATAAATTCAAAACTGGCAGATTTATAATGTAATATTCGGATCCAGATTTCAAACGACAAGAAATCAAAAATCTATTCCGGTTAACTACAAGATCCAAATGATCAAAGACTATTTATAAAAAGAAGATTTCTAATACGACTATCCAGGAAGAGTAGATCTGAGATTTACATAAAATGAAAACGGGGAAAAATACCGAAAACTCACAACATCAAAAATCGGAATCGGTAGAATTAAAGATAATCGCAATATAAGCATATTTAGAACTTGAAATTTCTAAATTCATCGGTCCGAATGACCAGAATCGGAGAAAGTACCTTCTCCGAGGAATTGGCAGCGGTCACGATGATTTTCCATCGTGATCATCCTTCGTGTCATCATTTCAATCATGTATTCGTGATCTACGCGTTGACACCTTCAAAATGACTATTTCAGAATTGAAATAGGAAACTAGAGTTGTATATTCTCTGGAAGCTGCTCGGTGTTTCGATTTTGAAAATGAATGAAAAATGAAACCTTAAGCTCCTATTTATAGAGGAAAAATAAATAGGATAATAATGAATAAAAGAAAGAGGATAATGATGGAAAAAGAATAGGATAATTAAGAATAAGATAATCTTTTGAAAAAGAAATTGGATAATGACGGATGTGCCTTTTTATATTAAATTTATTATTTTCCAACTTAAAGTTGTGCCAGGAGTTCATTTGAACTCGAAATTTAAAATTTCAAAGGTTGGCACGATTCTTGAAATATTTCCTATCAACCCGAGAAAAATATCATAACATATTTTTAAGGTAATTTTTTACCAAATTAGATTTAACAGATTTCCCTGGCTGCGATTTTCCTTTATTTGAGTCATTTAAGGACCCAACTTATTTTCTAACTTACCAGAGGGTAACATAAGTTGAATTAAACCTTCTAAAATATTTCGGGGTATTACATTCTACCCCCCTTAAATAAATTTCGTCCCGAAATTTCCATATCTTGAGAAAAAGTATCAAAGTACATTCTCAGGGTTCAAAACCTCAATTTTTGTACTTCCTGCCTAGAACCGATATAGGTCTCCTATTCTTTAGGTTGATTCTCAACCTTTATCCCTCTTTCCGCTTTCTTCTTGGTCAAATACTTCCTTGAAGAGTCTATACTCGTTCTTCTTTTCCACGCAAATTTATCTTTCAGAAAGCCTAAACGTTCACCACCTTTCTCTATCCTTTATGAGAGCTATCACAATGCACCGACTTCATATAATATCCCCATGATTCGAATGAGAACACCCTTAGATGGTTGGATTACAAATTCTATCAGGTTCGAACTGTGTTTTATCTCTTTCCTTAAAATCTTGAGATTCGACGTTCACGTCTTCTTGAAGCGTGCTTGAATCGTATTTCCGATACAAATTAGTCTTATTTTACTTGTTATACTCTTCTCTTTTCTTTAAAGTGGTAATCCGATTGTCTAGCTCCCGCTAGTGATCACCTTCGCTTGCATGCATAATAAGAATCGCATGTCTAGACTTTAACTGTAAGCTCGAAACTTGCTTGTTGACATCCATTGATCATCTCAAATGTTACGACCTGAGAAATTACTTTAGAAATGTACTTTCGACTTTGGAGAACACTAACTGATTTTTTTTTTTTCGGTTCCATTCGTCATTATGGAATACTATCATTCGCTCTCCTAGCAATATACTTAAATGAATACTTCTATAAGCTCTCTCTTCTATTTGAAGACTCACACTTAAGTTCTATGAGTGAGATTAAAATAAATCAAACACCTCTGAGTGAGAACTTTATCTGATTAACAACAGTTGGAAGAGAGGTAACACTAGGTTATTTATACCGAAAATATTACCTTTTTAGAGGATTTATAACTCGAAGGGTTCTCACATTTTACAAAGATATATGAGAATAACAAAAGAAAATCAACGCTTAAGAACTGAGAACCGTGCTGAAATATTTTCATAAAGGCGTCAGCATAGCCTAACAAGTAAATGCCATTGCTGATTCTTGATGATCAAAGAAGTATCATCCAAAAGATTTCAAATTATCCAAGAGGATAAAATCAACGAATCGCAAGTGGTATAAATGGAGAATTTCAAACGATATGAAGCTGTTGAAGGGAAATTGATTCAATTAATAAGAGAATAAATCGATTTCAAAAGAGAATGAATAAATCGATTCTATCAACACGAGAATGAATAAATAGACTCATCAAAACTTCCTATCATAATGAAACTCTCAATCTATCGAACACTAGGTCTATCTTCTTAACGATATTCTTCGGGTTCTCCTTCCTTCTTTCTTGAGCTTCACCCATCTTGTTTTTTTTTACGAGGTTGCTACGATAAAGCACGAGTCGGCTAGACTTTGCACTGGCTGGAAAAGCGACGTCTCGGGAATCATTTTCTACCCATCGGAAGGATACGAGAGAACGACTTGATCTATGATACCTCCTATACTCAAAATAGTTTGACTTAACTTCTCATGAAAGCTGAGTAGAACACCGATAAACATATCTTTAAATTAATTTGGCTGCAATTGTGACGACCATCTTTACCCTCATTCTAAAAATTGATCTAAAACAAGCTACAAATCTTGGGAATGAAACACGCCAGGGCCTCGATTAGCCATCCACTGAGGTGAAGAGCTTTCTCTTGGAGGAACGAATCTTTATTCCCTGTAATCGCAACAGGATCGTTAAACGTGACTCCTGAGTTGAAAGCTTGCGTAGGGATTTCTTGAACGTGTAATAGATCTACAATCTGATAACTGGCCTATAAATCGATTACTCGTTTCTTTGCTTCTAGTTCAAAGTTAAAGCTTTATAACCTCATCTCCACATGGAGGTATAAAAGACGGTGATCGGTCTATTTCAATATTTCGCTCAGGTGACAATTCTGATGTTGAACCTTGTTTGTAGTAGCCATCATCGTCTAACATATCTACCCACAAAAATTCACAGTCTCCACATAGATCGTCGACTTATGTTTTTGTTTTCAAAATATTTTATTCCTTACTGTCTCCATCTTCCTAGTAACAACGCAAATTCTTGGTCAACTTTAACACAGCTCAATCTGAAAGACTTCTTCTAACCGAATGTTGACCCCCACAGAGTAGGTTATTTCCCCAATGAACTCAAACACCGAATCGATCTCTTTCTTGGTATATGTACAAAATCTCATAATCCGCTCATCGTGATATACATGTGGCAGTTATTCCGAGCCGTAAGTTTATGTTCAGTCATCAAAATGAAACGTTTCCTCAGTCAAACTATGTTCTCAACAATCTCATTAGTGTTTACAAATTCAGCCTAAGTTCATCAACTATAGGCTAAGTTAATCTTACATTCTCCCACTTTCAAGTTCTTGTACTCATCCAAGAGTATGAACAATAAACACATTCCGGCTATCAAGGTTTACAGTATGCATTCCGCACGTTCCCAACATCACAAGTATGCACAAGGCATATATAAACAAGTTCATACATATATGTAATCAACATAGTTTTTCGACAGAAACCAGTATGCTCACAGACATATTTCAAAACCAGTATGCTATCACCATAGCAACAGAGTACGCAATCAGTGTAGTTAATCAGAGTATGCTATCCGCATAATAATCAATCTTTCGAGGAATTCCCGTCAACACGGCGAATCTTAATCTTTCATTTTTAGACAGACTTAACATTTCAACAAATAATGTAAACTTTTAAAAACTAAAATTTGCATAAAAACATGCGTACCTTTTAAGCTGTTGCGTGAGTGACGAGCTGAGGGCTTATATAATATCATACGGAATTTCAATGAAAGACGAAATAAGACCCAACAGGTCTGCAGAGTTGCAAACCTGCTCTGATACCACTTTGTAGCGCCCCGGTCCCGAAAGACCGTGGAAATGGACGCCACGGGGGTGGGAATTAAGAAGCGGGAAAGAAATGGGGTAATTAAATTAATGACGGGGTGTTAATCCAAAAGGATTAATGTTTGGAATAAAATTTAACAATCGAGTATGCCAAAGATAGGTTATGGCTTCCGAAAAATTAGGCAGCATAACCTCTGTAACTAGAGCGAATCCCCGTTTATAACGGCATATAAGAGAAGAATGGAAGCTGTAACAATTCAATAAGCCCTTTCATAGGCCAAACGGAAACAAATAACCAGATACCAACAATTAATAGACTCATTCATAGGTCGACAAAGAAACAGACACCAATATGCTGAACAAATGAAGCCCTTCCATAGGCCAAAATGAATGATCAAATAGACATAACGAAAGACGGACTTCCTCCCCTTGGAATAATTATGTAGCTAAGCATATGATACATGTTAACTAGGAAGTCAACAAATGTTCAGAATCAGAGAAGCAGAATCATATCAACAAAATACCAAGATCAAAGTTCTTAGCATTTAGCAAAAGAATACCATAAGTGCGAAAGCTCAATTCTTAACAGAATACTAACAAAAAGGGACAACGGAAAAATATGTAAATCATAATAGCCCATATCTCAGCCTCGTCACCTCCACGCTCCAGCCTACTTACCTGAAAATATTTGAAAAGATTTGGGCTGAGTACTAATGCACTCAGTGGGCAAGTTTTATAATTCAAGTTATGCAAATCATTTTATTAAAGTAATCTATCTGTGTTCATGCAGATAGTGAAACTTAGGAGGTTTAAAAGTTGGAAGCAACCTAAGTTCACCAAAACATTTTATCGTGAAGCGCTTAAGAGTATAACCCGTCACTGCCCGCAACCCAAACTACATCACCAGCGCATAACGTTGAGTATGGCCATAGTATACCCAAAGAGTATAATCAATACGTGTTTCATTTTAGTCTCACCGACAAGGAGTAGGGCAGGACAAACAATGCATGCATACTGTAGCTACTCACATTGACACAGCGCTGGTATATGAGACTCCGACAACATACAGTAGCACGTAAATATTTAACACAGATAGTCACATATGCAATTTTAACAAAGCAGAGCTTAATAACTCGAAAGATACAATTTGCAAAGATATAGTAGTATAACCCACCTTATACATACAGAAGTCCTTCCCTGGTTCCCCTAGGCTAAGATGCTCTAACCATCTCGAGATTCAATCCTTCACCTTCCTCGTAAGTCATGCAAATCCTACAAGGATCGATCTTCAGCTCAGAACGACTACTATATTTTCGGAAATTAATCTACTGTAATCCGAGCTATTATTTAATTTTATTCTTTTTAGAAATAGATTGCGCGACTCTAGAGACCTCGAATAATTCCGATAAAGAAGGAAATAAATTCCAAAATATTATTCTTGATTTATTGGGACCAACCGATTTGACAGGGGTCTCTTTTCAAAACTTGCCATTTTAATCGATTTTTATCAGATTTGTGCCACGGCACTTTCTAACCGTTCAAAAATTATGAAAATATTCAAGGACCATCCTATATATGCCAAGACTATAGTTTGAGAGTTTTAGAATTTTTCGATAACACATGACTCCAGTATAAAAATAACTGCTTATATTAAATAATCGATATTATTCAAAACTCATCCGAAAATTACGAAATTCGACGGGAGCATAGGAAATATTATTTCGAGCAACTTTCTAGAAGAAACTTTTTTGATTTGACGACCCAAAATGGGTGAAACGGGAGTTTCGGTAAGAATATTCACAGATTTTAGCTGAAAATGTATCGGTCTCGATCGAGCTCGATACTCGTTGGATTTTCGCTCAAAAGTACAATTTTTGATAGTGCAGAAAATAAGGAATTTAATGGTGTAATCAGATCAAAGATCGAACGGCTAGATCATAAATTCAAAACTGGCAGATTTATAATGTAATATTCGGATCCAGATTTCAAACGACAAGAAATCAAAAATCTATTCCGGTTAACTACAAGATCCAAATGATCAAAGACTATTTATAAAAAGAAGATTTCTAATACGACTATCCAGGAAGAGTAGATCTGAGATTTACATAAAATGAAAACGGGGAAAAATACCGAAAACTCACAACATCAAAAATCGGAATCGGTAGAATTAAAGATAATCGCAATATAAGCATATTTAGAACTTGAAATTTCTAAATTCATCGGTCCGAATGACCAGAATCGGAGAAAGTACCTTCTCCGAGGAATTGGCAGCGGTCACGATGATTTTCCATCGTGATCATCCTTCGTGTCATCATTTCAATCATGTATTCGTGATCTACGCGTTGACACCTTCAAAATGACTATTTCAGAATTGAAATAGGAAACTAGAGTTGTATATTCTCTGGAAGCTGCTCGGTGTTTCGATTTTGAAAATGAATGAAAAATGAAACCTTAAGCTCCTATTTATAGAGGAAAAATAAATAGGATAATAATGAATAAAAGAAAGAGGATAATGATGGAAAAAGAATAGGATAATTAAGAATAAGATAATCTTTTGAAAAAGAAATTGGATAATGACGGATGTGCCTTTTTATATTAAATTTATTATTTTCCAACTTAAAGTTGTGCCAAGAGTTCATTTGAACTCGAAATTTAAAATTTCAAAGGTTGGCACGATTCTTGAAATATTTCCTATCAACCCGAGAAAAATATCATAACATATTTTTAAGGTAATTTTTGACCAAATTAGATTTAACAGATTTCCCTGGCTGCGATTTTCCTTTATTTGAGTCATTTAAGGACCCAACTTATTTTCTAACTTACCAGAGGGTAACATAAGTTGAATTAAACCTTCTAAAATATTTCGGGGTATTACAGCATGCTGGGACGAAAACAACTTATGGCTGATTGATAGCGGTTGCGCAACAGGCGCATACACATCATTTGCAGAAACAACATCATGCTGGGCCAGTATGATGTTGAAGATTAGGCCAGGATAGCCAACAGGTTGTTGGGTACGAGTCTATTCGTCATGAGCAATGACGTTCTCAAAGATCAGCAGACCCAGATTAAACTCACTACGAGTGCCTACTGTGAACAGCAACAAGGCCATGGACTTGCCAACAGTAGAATCATGAGTACTGGGCAACCAATTCCGAATAGCAACCTTGTGAAGTATTGAGTATTTCACACTCAGATCAGACGCCAACAACGCACGCCCCGAGGGCCACACCACCCGACTTCCTCCAGTTAATTCTGACACCACTTCATTCAGATCAAAAACAGGTGCAGGAGCAACAAGGTTCTCACGACCCAAAAAATCATTAATCACGGCAGGGGAAAATGCAATCCAATGACCCCGCACAAACACAGAAAATGCATGCGCATAGGAAGCATCACACATACGCTTAGACAAGTTGGCATAAAATTCATGCACAACAGTAGTAATAAAAGGAGGAGCAGAAAAAGCAGACTTCTCTAATCGGAGATCATGCAACAGAGAATCAACACCAGTTCCCTCTATATCGGACTTAACCAAACAACGCTTGGAAATCAACGAGCGACCAACAACAATCTTGAATTTATTTTGATGAAGGGCAAAGATAAACTTACTTGAATCAAAGTCCTCAGAATCGGAATCTGATCTGTTTGGAACAGACTCAGGGACATCCGCTGCTTATTCATCAGAGGGGGAAGGCGCTCTGGCTTGCTTCATCAGCGGGCGACGACGTCCCGACATCAACCCCATCCTCTGCTCGGACACACTCCGTGTAATACGGCGAGCAGGAACAACCTCAGACTTCTTAGGCACAACCTTTTTCACAGCAGGCTTCACTGATTTTGTGGGTTTTGACGAAGGCCCCTTCTTAGCAGCAACCTTGGCCAACACTTTGGATTTTAATTTGGCAATGAGTGTGTCATCTTCATCATCAGACACTGAAGAAGTGACTGGTTCATCTCTCAACGCCAACTTGCGTTTGGACCCGCGAGTTTTGGAGGAGGTAGCCTTTGGAGGAGGGACAGAAACATCCACAGTAACAGAAGACTCCTCATCGAGGAAGGAGATATCAACATCATCTTCACCTTGATCATAAACAAGGTTTTCAGCAGCAGCAGAAGGTGATACTTCACCAAGAGGAACTTGAACCGTGACAACGAACGTGTCACTCACCACATGATCAGCAACAGAGATGGACGGAGCTTGAACAAATTTCAGCGCATCAAGAGATGCAGCAAATTCCTCAATAGAGGTAGGATCTTCATCAACAACAGGGGTGACGACAACATTATCTTCAATAGAGGCCATGGAGACTTCATTTCCTCCAACATTCTCAATAGCAGCTGTAATTGAGGCATCCAAAATTTCCGCAGACACCATGGGCGGAGACAATGGCACTTCAGAAACCCTAGGAGAGGGTTGAACATCGAGATCTGTCTCAGACACAGATCAAGGCGGCAAATCAGCAGAAGGTGCCATAGAAGTTGGCACAAAAGCAAGCGCTTCAGAGGAAGCAATAGATGGCTTCACAGAGACAGAGGCAATTGAAGACGAAAACACAATGGGTTGAGAAAGCTCCGCAAGCTATCGCCGCAAGTCATCAATAGAAATTCTGGGTTTCTTTGCATGAGTGGGCTTAGAAGAAATAGCTTTGTCCGCCATTAGAGTTCGTACAACGAAAATTCAAACACACACCACAGAGAGAGAACGGCTTGGAAAATTTGTAACGATTCTGTCTCTTTTGAAAAATAAGGTTAAGACCTTAATTAGGATACTCTAAAAGGAAATTTTCTTAACTCACTTATTCCTCACACATCACCCCGCAGCTAGGTGTGGAGAAGTGAAATCGATCGTGGTGCGAAAATCAAGGCACAACTTGTAACAGCCCGTTTTTTCAATCACTGTTTAAATAAAATATTTATCTTTAGTTATGTGATTTATCAAAATTTGTGAATTTTAAAGGTTTGAGTTATGATATAGTCTAAATCGCGGCCATAGATAATTATTCGATCTCATTTAGTAAATTAAGATATATTTACTTAAAATCATATACGAAATTATGTTGTATCAATTTATTACTATATTGTTTCAATTTAGAATATAGGTCCGAGCGTACATAGTCGAAGCATATAAAGTCATGCATTTTTTTATTATTTATTTTATTTTATTTTATTTTATTTAAGAGTTTTTGTTTTAGCTCTCAAATGCATGTTAGATACGTATATAATTAGTTCAACATTTTTATTTATAGCTATATTACAAGATCATGCATTATATCATTATAAGAAGTGAACATAGTCCTAAAAGGTATCTACGTTCATCCATTTATCTATTTACATTTATATATAATCAATTGGTATTAAAAGTCTTATCTTAGTAATTAGACAAGTTTTGAAATTTAGCTAAATAAACTATGGTAACAAATCATAGTTCTCCATTAATTAGGAATAAGTTTTTCAAATTTAATTATTTTGATGGAATTCAAAATGCTTAATTTTCGAATTTGCCATTTAACTATGGAGTGGAGTTTTAAAATTTAATTTAAAATAAAGAGCTTAGCAGATTGAAAAATTTTACATTCTCCTAAACTACATACAAAATTTTTCTGTTCTTGCTTACGAAGTTCGTTGAAGGAGGTAAAATCAATTCTTTTTTTATTTGGTTTTTTTTTATGCATTCTTATTAGATTGTAAATCATTTGGTCATGTTGCTGGGTATATTACATATCATATATGTACATCTATGGTCATTATTTAATTTGAAAATCTAGGGATATTAAATAAAATAAGTATTGTTTTCATATTTTGAATTAATTCTAATTATTTTTTTTCAATATATATATATATATGCATATGTAATCTGATTTTAAACACCTCATATACTTATATTCCAAAGTGAATTAATAATATACAAATGAATATATATATATATATAGTTATGAAATTATATTTTCATTGTTAATTTCTAAATTTATTTAATTACTCTGCATTAAGTTTCTTTTCTCAAAATATTTCAAGTCCAACACTTTAATTTTAATCATAGAATTCATTATTATTTTACTAGAATTAATGGCTGCATAATTTATTTAAACATATATAGAGCATAGTAATGATTATTTCTTTTGTATTAAATTGCTAAGATTTTTGTATACATTCTTTCAAATCGAAACTATATATATATATCAAAAGGTATATTTGTATATCAAATTATATTATTTTGGAATAAATGAGGTTAAGATTTATATGCCTTTTAATGTTAATGTTTTAATATGCGAAAATAATTTTTAAAAGGTTTTGATCGAAGTTAGATGCTCAAATTCATTATGTCAGTTAACTTATGTTTTTAGATGCTCATTTGATTTGGTATTGCAAAAATAATATATGCATGCACACAAATTTAAGATGTGGCATGTCATGGAATTTATAAGTTGTGAGTTTAACTTTTAATTATAATGCCAAAGTTAGATAGTTAAGGTTTCCTTTATTTCCGAATAATTAATGGTAGTGTAGGTTGTGTTGTGAGCTGAATTAATATAAAAGTTTAATTAGTTAAATTAATTGGAAGAGTCCAGATACTAATCAGAGTTCTAAATATTTTAATAGTTGTTTATGTTTTATTTAAAATCTCATTCAGTAAATTGGATGAATTAATTTGAAAGTATAATTAATTTTTTCTAATTGGACGAATTCAGATAACATTGAGGATTCTTAATTTTCAATTTCTTTGTTTGAATCGTACATCAGATTTGGATTTCTGATTTTATTTAACATCTCAGTTAAAGCCAAGAGGCGTTTTGTTATTTTATTTCAAGCTAGTTTGTATTTAAAAAAAAACGAACACGCATGTATAAGGTTCTCTATCATTTCATTTCAGGTGCGGTGCGACTAAGACAATAAGTTCTTACTAGTATTTCATTCGAAGTTCATCAATCCAGTTAAGGTGTGGGATTCATTTATTTTATGTCGTAGATTTATATTTTACCCATTTTAATATCACGTGTTTGCCATATATCATGTTACTATCAATGGGCCCTTGGACTATTTGTTCATTCATTTGGCTCTCAGTATTTGTGCACAAATATCAATGTCGCTATGCGATTCAATTAGTACTACAGTACTATCATGTTTCGGTACTAAGGTACTATCAATTTTCAGTATCAGTTATATGTGGACTACTGTTTTATTAACTTGGGTAAATCTTTACATAATTTCCCACACTGAGTATATTTTATATATGCTCATCCCTCATTAACATATTTTTCAGGTAACTGATTTGGTGGCGTGTGGTAGATCGAATGACCGTTCAAGTGAAATCTCATTTCTTCCGCATATCATAGTTTAAATTTCTTTAAATTAGTTATTTCTAATTCAATGTTTTTATGGATCATGTTGTTTCTTAGACATCTACTCATGCTATTGTCTTTTAGTTTATTTTATTTTTTAGAACTTATCATAAACTTTTCAAATAAAAATATTTCAGTTTCATCTCTATTCTATAATGTATTATGTATCATTTCCTTTTGTTAAATTCATGTATTTATTTTTTCTACTCAAATGCTTTAACTAATTCAAGTAGAATTTTATTCTATTAAATTCAAGTATTTATTTTTTCACTCAAATGCTTTAACTAATTAAGTTAGATTATTATTTTATAATTTTTTTAAAAAAAAATGAATCACATTTCCGCGTCAATTAAAATCATTAAAAAAAATCAGTTTAACACTTTAAGAAATTTAGGGTGTTACAGTGTGGTATCAGAGCGGGTCTACTTTCCTGTAGACTTCGTGAATCATTCATGCATTTAAATTCATTTCATGAGTCATTTGGTCACCACGCGCCCCAGTATCAAGGTATAAGATTTCATTTTTCAGTTGATTGAGTATGTGATTTTTGGTTGTTATGTTGAAATTTGCTATTTAAATTCATTGGGTGATATAATGTTTATTTCATTTTGAATTTAGTTCTCGAATTTAGAAAGAACTTAGAAAAACTTCTGAGCTTCTCTATCATTTCTGTAGGTCGATGAAGGAGAATAAATTTTGGTATTATGAATGGGACATGCACATGGGGGTTTTTCATAATATTGTCAAGATGCGTGATATTTGGAGGGATCACGTGGCACCTGGGGATTTACTACATCAAACCGAAGCGGCCCGAAAGGTTCGTGATACCATACCCGAGAAAGGACGAGGTATTGCAATGGAGGAGTTCCGAAGAATGTCTCTATATTCTCCTCAACGGATAGCACGGGTTCAATTTGAGACTTACGTGGAGGCTTTATTAAAGGAATACGGATTCTTTATCCATGGTGAGCCAATGTGGGGTGATCCACACTACTCCGCTCCACCAACACCACAGCCGCAACCCCAACCACCTACACCACCTCATATTCCAATGGGAAGTTCGGACAAAAATCCGATAGATGTGGATGATGACTCGGCAGAAGATACTTCGTCGGAGGAGGATCCGGAGGAAATGAATTCCTCGGAGGATGACCCGACTATGGATTGAGGGAGAGGATTCTTAGTTTTATCTAGCATATAAGATAAACCCTTTAGACCTGTGGCACTATTTTATATGTTGGACCTTGTTTTTATTTTCAGTTTTCTCTCATGACGATACAAGTTGAAATTTCGGTTTATCTGTGGTTTGTTACTGAGATTATGCTATTGGTTGAAATTTTTTATTTAGCACCAAATTCCTTATTTTTGTAGCTCATGTTGGATATCGTATCTTTCCGTTTAGGGTGTGATTGAGTTTTGTCAAAGGTTATGCATTTAGTGAACTTATAGCATATACAGTGAATTTTCAATTGGGCAAAGCCATACTACATGTCAAAATGTGCATGTAAATAAGTGTATCATTCCTATTCGCATTTATTTTTGTAAAAGAAAATGAGGAAGATAAATTTATGATATATGTTATACTTGGCCTGTAAATTCGAAAAAAAAAAATGTTATTATTGCATGCATGCAAAGGAGTTGTTTTATTTTATTTTTTTTAAAATGTTTATTTTCATATGTTGCATTCCGTAGCCAAACCCTTTTATATTGAAATGATTTATGAAAAATTCCATATTTTGGATTATATATCGATCAAGACTCGCTCTCTCTACATTTTTTTAAAAATTGGGTTTAGATATGAAAGAAGTGTAAATCTAATATTTAATGTAAAGTACTAACTGTTTTCTACATTTCTCAGTTTTGATCAAAGAGTTTTTCTTTTGAACTCAGATTCTCAAGAGAACACAAATTATGGATGTAATAAGTGCTTCTCATTTGAAATTCCAAAATGATTTAAAATATTTTTTCTAGCAGTGACCTTGTGAAAGTGTTTAGGGGTCTTGCACCGATATTTTTTTAAGTACCTGTTTAAAAAAAAAAAATCTTTCCGACCATAAGCTTTATGTTCCTTACAAAGTTTTTTTTTTCCTATTTTATTTCTTACCCATTTTCGAATTAACTGGTTTATGAAAAAAAAAACCTTATGTTTCTTCGAAAAAAAAATTCTCATAGCCCTACTATTTTATGAATGTTGGGAAATCAATTTGTTTATGAAATAAAATTTCTTTATACAAAGAATCAGTGTTCTAGTAGTTTCATAAAAGTATTTCAAACGATTCTAGTTGTACTGATTTAAGTTTATCAAATATATTTATTGTCATTGAAACTTCTTTGCACATAGGTATTTCAACTGTTAACGTTATTATTTATATTTTTTCCTTTGTGTACGAAAAAAAAATGTTACCCTCATTTAAATCTGAAAATTCAACCATCTTTTGGAATCCTTAGGTATTGTAAGATTTAAAATCATCTTAAAATCCATTACATTAATAAATACCAAACGTACATATATTCTTATGGATCAACCCACTTTGATATCAAATGAATTATTCTATAATAATGTTATTAACTATACTCATGTTCGTATTACATATATAAGTGCATGCATGTACTCAATTCATTAATTTTAGAATTTTAGTTAATAGAGTTGTAAAGGCCTCATTTTCGTGTGATACCTCCCGACCGGGTCAATTTAAAATGTTTAGCATTTATTTTTTTAATGTGTTTTTCCCCCTAATTATTGTCTTTGAAATTGTTTAAAAAAAAATTCGGAGAGTGCGGTTTTAAAAGAGTTCATATTTTGAAATTGTTAGTTATTGGTATTCCGTTTTAATCAACTATAGACCTTAAAAATTTTGAATCAAGCATTTCTTTTGAAGTTAAATTTTTCTATTATACACACTCATGTTCATGTATACAAAAATTTTTGCAAGAGAATGCGTTAAGGGTTGGTGATGGCATAAAAAGGGTGGCATGCATGACAAGTGCCGAGATAGGTCATTGTTACTTTTTCATGGAGGATTCCTATTGGATGAAGAATTAACTAAGTTCATTTTTTATTTTTTTTTCATTTTTTTGTGTTGGATTTTTTTTTTGGATACTAGTGTTGCCGGTACCTAATGAAGATTTAACTATTACCTTAGGGCATTGGGAAGATTGCATCTAAGTAACTACCGAATTCAAATAAGAGTCCAGTCCCATAACTAGCAAGTGGTTGTTTCCCCAAAGGAGAGCCCAGTGTCATTTTAGATCGAAAGGTTAATACGTCGAGAGTTGGCGTATCAGATTTAATCAAAATTTCAATGAGTTAGAGTTGAGGAAGCTATTTGCGAGGTAGAGAAAATATTATGGCCTCGTGATATATTTTAGACCTAAGTAAGTTTAATTTCGAGGACGAAATTATTTTTAGTGGGTAGGGTTGTAACAGCCCGTTTTTCCAATCACTGTTTAAATAAAATATTTATCTTCAGTTATGTGATTTATCAAAATTTGTGAATTTTAAAGGTTTGAGTTATGATATAGTCTAAGTCGCGGCCATAGATAATTATTCGATCTCATTTAGTAAATTAAGATATATTTACTTAAAATCATATACGAAATTATGTTGTATCAATTTATTACTATATTGTTTCAATTTAGAATATAGGTCCGAGCGTACATAGTCGAAGCATATAAAGTCATGCATTTTTTTATTATTTATTTTATTTTATTATATTTTATTTAAGAGTTTTTGTTTTAGCTCTCAAATGCATGTTAGATACGTATATAATTAGATCAACATTTTTATTTATAGCTATATTACAAGATCATACATTATATCATTATAAGAAGTGAACATAGTCCTAAAAGGTATCTACGTTCATCCATTCATCAATTTACATTTATATATAATCAATTGGTATTAAAAGTCTTATCTTAGTAATTAGACAAGTTTTGAAATTTAGCTAAATAAACTATGGTAACAAATCATAGTTCTCCATTAATTAGGAATGAGTTTTTCAAATTTAATTATTTTGATTGAATTCAAAATGCTTAATTTTCGAATTTGCCATTTAACTATGGAGTGGAGTTTTAAAATTTAATTTAAAATAAAGAGCTTAGCAGATTGAGAAATTTTACATTCTCCTTAACTACATACAAAATTTTTATGTTCTTGCTTACGAAGTTCGTTGAAGGAGGTAAAATCAATTCTTTTTTTATTTGGTTTTTTTTATGCATTCTTATTAGATTGTAAATCATTTGGTCATGTTGCTGGGTATATTACATATCATATATATACATCTATGGTCATTATTTAATTTGAGAATCTAGGAATATTAAATAAAATAAGTATTGTTTTCATATTTTGAATTAATTCTAATTATTTTTTTTTCAATATATATATATATGTGTGCATATGTAATCTGATTTTAAACACCTCATATACTTATATTCCAAAGTGAATTAATAATATAGAAATGAATATATATATATATATATATAGTTATGAAATTATATTTTCGTTGTTAATTTCTAAATTTATTTAATAAATCTGCATTAAGTTTCTTTTCTCAAAATATTTCAAGTCGATCACTTTAATTTTAATCATAGAATTCATTATTCTTTTACTAGAATTAATGGCTGCATAATTTATTTAAACATATATAGAGCATAGTAATGATTATTTCTTTTGTATTAAATTGCTAAGATTTTTGTATAAATTCTTTCAAATCGAAACTATATATATATCAAAAGGTATATTTGTATATCAAATTATATTATTTTGGAATAAATGAGGTTAAGATTTATATGCCTTTTAATGTTAATGTTTTAATATGCGAAAATAATTTTTAAAAGGTTTTGATCAAAGTTAGATGCTCAAATTCATTATGTCAGTTAACTTATGTTTTTAGATGTTCATTTGATTTGGTATTGCAAAAATAATATATGCATGCACACAAATTTAAGATGTGGCATGTCATGGAATTTATAAGTTGTGAGTTTAACTTTTAATTATAATCCCAAAGTTAGATAGTTAAGGTTTCATTTATTTCCGAATAATTAATGTTAGTGTAGGTTGTGTTGTGAGCTGAATTAATATAAAAGTTTAATTAGTTAAATTAATTAGAAGAGTCTAGATACTAATCAGAGTTCTAAATATTTTAATAGTTGTTTATGTTTTATTTCAGATTTATATTTATGATTTATTTAAAATCTCATTCAGTAAATTGGATGAATTAATTTGAAAGTTTAATTAATTTTTTCTAATTGGACGAATTCAGATAACATTGAGGATTCTTAATTTTCTATTTCTTTGTTTGAATCATACCTCAGATTTGGATTTCTGATTTTATTTAACATCTCAGTTAAAGGCCAGAGGCGTTTTGTTATTTTATTTCAAGCTAGTTTGTATTTAAAAAAAAACGAACACGCATGTATAAGGTTCTCTATCATTTCATTTTAGGTGCGGCGCGACTAAGACAATAAGTTCTTACTAGTATTTCATTCGAAGTTCGTCAATCCAGTTAAGGTGTGGGATTCATTTATTTTATGTCGTTGATTTATATTTTACCCATTTTAATATCACGTGTTTGCCATATATCATGTTACTATCAATGGGCCCTTGGACTATTTGTTCATTCATTTGGCTCTCAGTATTTGTGCATAAATGTCAATGTCGCTATGCGATTCAATTAGTACTAATGTACTATCATGTTTCGGTACTAAGGTACTATCAATTTTCAGTATCAGTTATATGTGGGCTACTGTTTTATTAACTTGGGTAAATCTTTGCATAATTTCCCACACTGAATATATTTTATATATGTTCATCCCTTATTAACATATTTTTCAGGTAGCTGATTTTGTGGCGTGTGGTAGATCGAATGACCGTTCAAGTGAAATCTCATTTCTTCCGCATATCATAGTTTAAATTTCTTTAAATTAGTTATTTCTAATTCAATGTTTTTATGGATCATGTTGTTTCTTAGACATCTACTCATGCTATTGTCTTTTAGTTTATTTTATTTTTTAGAACTTATCATAAACTTTTCAAATAAAAATATTTCAGTGTCATCTCTATTCTATAATGTATTATGTATCATTTCCTTTTGTGAAATCCATGTATTTATTTTTTCTACTCAAATGCTTTAACTAATTCAAGTAGAATTTTATTCTATTAAATTCAAGTATTTATTTTTTCACTCAAATGCTTTAACTAATTAAGTTAGATTATTATTTTATAATTTTTTTTAAAAAAAATGAATCACATTTCCGCGTCAATTAAAATCATTAAAAAAAATCAGTTTAACACTTTAAGAAATTTAGGGTGTTACACAACTAGCTGTTGAAAAGTAACCGTTCGTCCAAAGCAGAAACTGTCCGAGACAGATATTGGCACAACACTTACAGACCATATTAACCATGATCTCTATACATACATCACTGACCAAGACTGTATAGAGAGTCTTCTCATAACGGAGAAGTTTAAAGAACACAAAGACCCAAGGAGGATCTTAGTGTTTCAAACCTTCTTCTATCAAGTGCCTTTGTAAAGATGTCCACAAGCTGGGCATCTGTTCCAACATATTCGATCACAAGAGATCTGTCTTCAACAAGCTCCCGGATGAAGTGGTGATGAATGTCTATGTGCTTTGTACGAGAGTGCTGAACTGGATTTTTTGAAATGTTTATCGCACTCATATTGTCAGCAACTTCTAGCAGCGATATATTCGGCTTCGGCAATAGACAGCGAGATAGAATTCTATTTCTTGCTGAACCATGACACCATGTTATTTCCAAGGAAGAAACATCCTCCAGAGGTACTCTTCCTATCTTCAGTATAACCTGCCCAATCTGCATCGCAAAACCCCACCAAACTAGGGTTTGTATCATAGGAAAACCAAAGTCCCAACTCAGAAGTACCCTTTATGTACTTGATTATGTGCTTGACAGATTTCAAGTGACTTTCTTTGGGTTCATATTGGTAGCGAGCACAAACTCCCACACTGTAACATATGTCTGGTCTACTTGATGTAAGGTAAAGCAGACTCTCAATCATACTTCGGTACAAAGTTTGCTCAATGGCAACACCAACTTCATCTTTTGACATCTTTGAAGATGTCCCCATCGGAGTTCTTTTCGGGCTGCAACTTTCCAATCCGAATTTGCTGATTAAGTTCTTTGCATACTTCATTTGAGATACAAAGATTCTATCATCCTTTTGCTTCACTTGAAGCTCCAGAAAGTAGGTTAGTTCACCTACAAGACTCATCTCAAATTCGGAAGTCATGTCCTTCACGAAGTCTTTCACCATTCTGTCCGAGACAGATCCAAAGACAATATCATCCATATAAATCTGAACGATGATCACATCAGATTTTTCTCTCTTGATGAATAGAGTTCTATCAGCACCATCATGAACGTATCCTTTCTCCAGAAGGTATTTGGTAAGTCGTTCGTACCAAGCTCGTGGAGCTTGCTTGAGAACGTAGAGGGCCTTCTTTAGTTTGTACACATACTCAGGATGGTATGGGTCTTCAAAGCCTTTGGGTTGGCTTACAAACACGTCTCCAGATAAGTACCCATTTAAGAAGGCACTCTTTATATCCATTTGGAACAATTTAAACTTCATCCATGCAGCCATGGCAAGGAGCAACCTGACAGATTCAAGACGAGTAACTGGAGTGAACGTCTCGTCAAAATCCACACCTTCAACTTGTGAATAACCTTGTGCCACAAGTCTTGCCTTATTTCTGGTTATGTTCCCTTCTTCATCAGTTTTATTCTTGAAGATCCACTTTGTGCCGATCACATTAACACCTTTAGGACATGGAACCAAATCCCATACTTCATTTCTTTCAAACTGCAAGAGCTCTTCTTGCATGGAATGAATCCATCGATCATCTTGTAAGGCCTCTTTAACGTTCTTGGGCTCAGTTGTAGAAGTATAGCAGACATTTGCAATCATCTCACGATAATTCTTCAAACTCCTCTGGTTCTAACTCCTTCACTCACATCACCAATGATGTCTGCTGCAGAATGATGCTTCTGCACACCTTTTGACGGTTTGAACTCTTCCAGATTTTCATTTCTCAACTCAGCTTGATCATTGTGTTCCGAACTGTCTAGAACAGAAGCTGGCACAGGAGTTATGACATCAACAATCTCCTCATCAATCTGGGCAACAGATTCTTCCAGATCATCTACCACAATATTGATAGACTCCATCACCGTCTTGGTCCTCTTGTTGAACACTCGATAGGCCCGACTATTTCTCGAATATCCGAGAAAAATGCATTCATCTCCTTTGGCATCAAACTTGCCAAGCTGCTCTCGGTCTCTTAACATATAACAAGTACTTCCGAAGATGTGAAAGTACTTTAAATTTGGTTTCTTCCCTTTTCACAGCTCATAGGGAGTAACTCATGTCTTGGGTCTGAAATACACCCGATTAATAGCATGACATGCTGTATTCACAGCTTCAGCCCATAGATTGTCAGGGACAGATTTTTCCTTCAACATGACTCGGCTCATTTCTTGAAGAGTCCGATTTTTCCTCTCAACAACACCATTTTGTTGAGGCGTTTTTGGTGCAGAAAACTCCTGAGCAATACCTTTTTCTTCACAAAAATATTTGAAGTAAGCATTTTCAAATTCACGACCATGATCACTTCGAATTCTCATCACAGCTATTGCCTTTTTCAGTTCAAGCTTGAGACAAAGATTTTTGAATGTCTCAAAAGTTTCTCCCTTATCTCTAAGGAACTCCACCCAGGTGAATCGTGTGAAATCATCCACACACATAAAAATAAACTTCTTTCATCTAATACTTTCAGTTTAAACAGGCCCCATCAAATCCATATGCAATAGCTCCAAGGCTTTTGAGGTGGTAATCTTCTTAACAGATTTATGTGATGTATGAATCTGTTTTCCCACTTGACATGGCCCACAAATTTTGCTTCGATCAATATCAAACTTCGAGACTCCATACACAGCTTCTGTCTTCAAGAGTCGCTGCATGTTTCTGTAACTCACATGGCCGAGCTTTTCATACCATATGTTTGCTTCATCAAGTTGAGTTCTGAAGCAATTACCTTTTATGTTGAGAAGATAACAATTTTCCCTTGATCTGTCTCCATCCATCAGCAACACACATTCTTTGTTTTTCACAAGACATTTGTCTCTAGTAAAATGAACCAAGAGACCTTGATCGCAAAGTTGACTTATGCTAATTAAGTTAGCTTTCAGTCCTTCAACAAGCAAAACATCCTCCAAGTTGGGTATCCCTTCAACATTTAGATGACCACGGCCAAGAACTCTTCCCTTAACACTGTCTCCAAAAGTAACGGATTGATAAGAACAATCCTTTTAGATATTCTTCAACATACTGGCATCTCCAGTCATGTGTTGCGAGCATCCGCTGTCAAAGTACCAGCTGCTCTTTGCGTGAATATTGAGGGCAGTGTGAACCACATAGTTCATGTGACTGTTCCAGTATCTGTTCTGCACAGATAGTCTTCTGAAATTCAGGTCATTCTGAGATCGACCTTTCCTCCTCATTCTTCTGAGATCATTGATGTAGTACCTACAGTATGGTCGAATGTGACTAGGTTTTCCACAATAGTGGCAGACAACTCCATTCTTTCACGGTTGTGACTTTGGAGGCTGTGGCTGCTTGATCTCTGATTTAAATTCAGGTTCTGGAACAGATTCATCATGCTTTCCAGATGTTTGTCCTTGATAGAAACGATCGGAAACCTTCCCACCAATGTATCCAAGACCTGTATGGTCCTGCGGACTTTTTCCTTTAGAAAGGATGTTATCGAGCTGAGATGATCCAGAGTTCATCATCTTGACAAGCTTCTTAAGATAAAGCAGTTAACCATTCTGAGAGTGAGAATTGTTTTTGGACTGTTGAAGATCATTCTGCAATTCACTGAGGCGCGTGGACAAACAATCTCTCTCTTTAATGAGATCACCATTCTCTTTCATCAGCCATTCATTGACTTTAACCACCATGATCCAGCTCTTATGAAGCTTTTTGTAAGCTTCTATGGTAGACTCTTCAGTGAATTCTTCATCATCACTGCATTCCGAAACATTGTCATTATGTTTGTCAGAGACAGAATTAGACACATGTTCTTTGTTAGAATGTGTCATGAAAGCAATATGGTTGCTCACGCATACTTCATCACTCCCACTATCATCTGGATCATCACTTTCACTAAGAGTGGAACTGAAGGATTTATTCTTCTTCTTTAAGGTGTTAGCACATTCAGCTTGATAGTGCCCAAGACCCCCACATTCTCTACACTTGACCTCCTTCTGTTTTTCTTCAATGGAATCTTCATCTTTAGATCTCCGAGATTTGGAGAATCTATTCTTGACAGAATTATTCTGTGAAGACTTCTCATAACATTTGACAAATTTTGAGATATTCTTTGTCAGAAGGGCAATTGACTCAGCCAGATCATTTTTGTCAGAGACATTACTTGGATCATCAGCACTGGGGCCAGCTTGAAAAGCTATGCTTTTCTTCTGAACTATCTCTTCGTCTGTTAGTCCCATTTCAAAAGTCCTCAAAGACCCCATCAGCTCCTGTAACTTCATCTTGCTCACGTCCTTGGCCTCTTCTATCGCCGTGACTTTATATGTAAATCTCTTAGGAAGAGATCGCAGAACTTTCCGCACAAGTTTCTCGTCCGAGATGGCATCACCAAGTGCAAAGCTTTCATTAGCTATGTCACAAATCTTGGCATTGAAATCAGCGAGCTTTTCACCTTCATCCATTCGAAGGTTTTCAAATTTGGTAGTGAGGAGCTGCATACGAGATGCACGAACACTGCTCGTTCCTTCGAAAGCAGTTTGAAGGATATCCCATGCATCTTTTGCCTTGTCACATGTGGAGATGAGTTTGAACACGTTCATGTCCACTGCAGAAAAAATGGCGTTCATGGCTTTAGCATTCAGCCCCATGATCAGATAATCAGCATCGTCAAACTCTTCTTCTGGCTTCAGCACCGCTTTGCCTTTCTCATCCTTCTTGGTAGGAGGCTTCCACCCTTCAGTCACCATCTTCCAAGCACGCTCATCAATTGAGCGAATGAAAGCTGTCATACGAGCTTTCCAATAGGCATAATTATTGCCATCAAGGAGCGGAGGTCACACCGTCGAAGCTCCCTCTTTTATCGAGTCTATCTCGGTAAAAACAACACAATAACATGGATTAATACCCCAAGATCAACCCTGAATACAGGCAACCGGCTCTGATACCAATTGTAAAACAGTAATCCGTGCTTTAAACGTTTTTAGTAAACTGCTTAAAAATTGTTCTGTGATATGTGTGGGACAGATGCAAGAACATAAATAAATAAAGCAGTAAAAAAACACGAGATGATAACCCAGTTTGGTTCAACCAACCTACTCTGGGGGATTGCTCCCAAACTTGAAGATTCGACTGGTACTCCTTCGTCGAGTGTATTAGGGATATTACACATACAAGTCTCCCGCCTTATGCTACCCGTTCCTCTCTACGAACTCTTTCACTAGTCGAAAGTTGTAAAATCCCCTCACAACCGTGACACTAGACTCTCTGTAGCTACCCACGACTTCAACTTACAATCTCTCCCGAGATTGCGTACAAAACAGAATAAAAATCCCCTCACGTGTTTCACTCGTAAATACTCAATACTAGTCTATCACGTTGAACGTTTTAATGAACAACTACTAGTTACAAAAATGACCACAAACTGATTCTAACACTAGAATCTAAACAAAATATCAGTGGTACCGATTGCTGCACAAATTGGTCTTCATATATAGGCTTCTCTTTAGCTTGGCGTCAATCTCTTGCTTTCCGCCAACTAGGTAAGTGGTTTGTGGCCTTCCAAACATGTGTAGATACTTCCCATGTGTAGGAGGGTTAATTCAGCACCGGATCTACACCACAAGGCAGTAAAATGAATCTATCTTGAGCTTCCAAACTGGTTTGGCGCAAGATCTTTCCAACAAAGAAACTGCCATAAATAGAGTGTCCCTGGTTCTGTCTGGGACATACTCTGGAACAGTTCACCAACTGTTCTTTCTTTTCTTGCACAGCGGAAAACAAATCTTCGTGGGACATACCCAGGCACACATTGTCGAACATATCTCTTCAATTTAACAACACAAAAACTTAGTGCATGCAGTGGCACTAACACTTCCGAAGGGTGCAAATTAATATACCCCTTGTAGAGGCCTTGCAACAAATGCCAACATATGCCAAATTCCTCAAGGAGGTCATTACAAGAGAAGGTTGGGTGATTTTGAGACTGTGAATCTTACTGATAATTGCAGTGCTTTAATCCAACAGAAATTACCCGTGAAGAAAAGGGATCCGGGGAGCTTTAACATTGCGGTCACTATTGGAGTCCATTTGGAAGGAAATGCCCTTTGTGACCTGGGAGTGAGCATCAATTTGATGCTTCTCTCTTTTTTCTTAAAGCTCAACATAGGGGAGATAAAACCGACGACCATATGTCTCCAAATGGCCGATAGGTCTTTGACATACCCACGAGGCAGAGTTGAGGATGTGTTGTTGAAAGTCCAGGACTTCATTTTTCCTGTAGACTTTGTTGTGTTAGACATGGAGGAGGACAAAAGTGTACCTTTGATTTTGGGGAGGCCCTTTTTGGCAACCGAAAAAGCATTGATAGATGTCTCCAAGAGAGAGCTTACACTTCAGCTAAATGATGAGAGTGTCACTTTTTTCATCTACAATGCAATGAAATTCCATGATGATGAGGAGGCCAAAGGAGTGGAGGAATGAAAAGTCATGAGAGTGGTTGAATCGTGCGTAAAAGAGACAATGACCGACTTCTACAACTCACATGACGCCTTGGAGCTATGCTTGTTTAATTCTCTCTACTCTTCCTCTCCTTTTGATTTGTTTAATGCTAACCTTGATATTGTGGAATCTGCTTGTGCTCTTGATTCATTTCAGGAAGTACCAAGAAGAGGAAACCCTTTTTTACCTTTGAGGGACGAAAAAGAGGAAGCATTGAAGAAAAGTGAAGATGAGGAAAAGGACTCCAAAATTGATTTGAAGTCCCTTCTGGGGCATTTAAGGTATGCATTTTTGGGAGAAGAAGAAACCTATCCTGTTATTGTGTCTGCTTACCTATCTGCTTCTGAACTTGACAAGTTGTTGAGAGTTTTGAGAAAATACAAGTCCGTTATAGGTTAGTCTATTGCTGATTTGAAGGGGATTAGCTCCTCTGTGTGTATGCATAGGATTTTTCTTGAGGATAATTATAAACCTCGTGTGCAACCACAGCGTAGGCTTAATTCAATTATGCAAGAAGTAGTGAGAAAAAAGGTTTTGAAATGGTTAGACGCGGGGATAGTGTATGTTATATCCGATAGTGAGTGGGTGAGTCCCACTCATGTTGTAGCTAAAAAATGGGGCATGACAGTTGTTGAGGATGAGAGTAGTGGATTAATAGCTACTAGACTTGTGACAGGATGGAGAGTATGCATTGATTACCGTGCTCTAAATGCCACAACTAGGAAAGATAATTTTCCTTTGCCATTTATTGATCAAATGCTTGATAAATTAGCTGGGAATGAGTTTTATTATTTTCTTGATGGCTATTCCGGTTATAATCAAATTCTGATAGTCCTTGAGGATCAACGCAAATCTGCATTTACATGTCCTTATGGCATTTTTGCGTTTCGTAGAATGTTTTTTGGTTTGTGTAATGCACCTACCATGTTTCAAAGATGCATGATGGCTATTTTTCATGATCTCATTGAAAACATAATGGAAGTTTTTATGGATGATTTATCTGTTTTTGGTAATTCCTTTGATCATTGTTTAGTAAATCTCATCCAAGTGTTGCAGAGATATGAAGCGACTAACCTAGTTCTCAACTGGAAGAAGTATCACTTCATGGTTAGGGATGGAATCGTGCTGGGGCACAAAGTTTCTGCTGCAGGATTGGAGGTTGATCGAGCCAAGATAATTGCCATAGAGAAACTTCCACCTCTAACCAATGAAAAGGGTGTTAGGAGTTTTTTGGGACATGCAGGGTTTTATCGTTGCTTTATTAAAGATTTCTCTAAAATTTCTAAACCCTCATTTCGCTTGGTAGAAAAGGTTAATGAATTTGTGTTTGATGGTGATTACTTGCAGGCCTTTGAGACACTCAAGAAGGCCCTAATGACAGTCCTTGTGCTCATCACTTCAGATTGGGGTGAGCCATTCGAGCTAATATGTGATGCGAGTGAAGTTGCTGTGGGGGCCGCATTAGGCCAAAAGCGGGAAAAGATATTCTCAGTAATTTACTATAGGAGCAAGACTCTTGACCGAACTCAAGTGAATTATACCACTATAGAGAGTGAACTCTTAGCTGTGGTGTATGCCTTCGACAAGTTCCAGCCCTACCTCATTGGGGCCCGAACTATAGTACACACAGACCATGCGGCATTGAGGCACTTATTTGCAAAGAAAGACGCCAAGCCTAGGTTGATAAGGTGGATCCTCTTACTTTAAGAGTTTGATATTTAGATAAGAGACCGAAGAGGGTGTGAAAATATGGTAGCCGACCACCTCTCACATCTAGAGCACACTCCGGATGAGTTAGAAGATAAGAAGCGCATCAATGATAATTTTTCAGATGAAAGAAATTTTAGCCACACAGTCAAAAGTACCATGGTTCGCAGACATCGTCAATTATCTTGCTGCTGGTGTGGTACCCGTGGAGACGAAGGGCTATTAGAAAAAGTAGTTCTTCCATAATCTTAAGTTTTTCATATGGGAGGAGCCATATCTCTTCCGAAGGTGTGCTGATTCCTTGCTCAGAAGATGTGTACCAGAGGAAGAATGGGGGAGATTCTTGAGGCTTGCAACAATTTACCTAGTGGAGACTATTTTGGGCCGAATAGAACCGCAAGAAAAATCCTACAAAGCGGGTTCTATTGGCCTTCTTTGTTCAGATGTTGTGGAGAGCTCGTGAAAAGCTATGAACAATGTCAGAAGATGGGTTCGATTTCAAAAAGAGATGAGATGCCGATGAATCCCATTATAGGACTAGAGTTGTTTGATGTAGGTGGGATTGATTTCATGGGCCCCTTTGTGGCTTCAGAGGGAAATCTATATATTTTGCTAGCAGTGGACTACCTATCTAGGTGGATTGAAGTGATTCATATCAAAACTAATCACTTAAGGGTTGTGCTCAAAATCCTCCAACAAAATATCTTGATAAGATTTGGAGCCCCTAGAGCCTTGATAAGCGATGGATGAACCCATTTTTGTAACAAGTGGATGGATAGCCTCCTAGCTCGACATGGGATGAAGCACAGAGTGATGAGCCCTTACCGCCCACAAGCTAATGGGAAAGTCGAGCTTGCAAACCGAGAGGTGAAACAATTCCTCTAGAAGGTGGTAAGGACAAACGGAAAATATTTGGCAAGTCACCTTAATGAAGCTCTTTGGGCCTATTGCATGACTTACAAGAGCCCATTGGGGATGTCGCCTTATCAGATGGTTTTTGGGAAGTCGTGTAATCTTCCAGTAGAACTCACTCACAAGGCATACTGGGCTACTAAGAAGTTTAATCTTGATTTTGCAATGTCGGGGAAGGAGAGAATCTTCCATTTGAATGAGATTGATGAATTTAGGCTGGAGACCTTTGAGAATTCCTCCATCTACAAAATGAGGACCAAGCTCTATCATGATAAGCTTTTGAGGAGGAAAGAACTTACACTGGGAGATACCATTTTGTTATTCTACTCGTGCTTGAATTTATTTTCTGGGAAACTAAAGATGAAATGGAGTGGCCCATTTACAATAGAAAAAAATTTTGATGGAGGAGTGGTTGAACTCAAAGGAAATGATGGTTGCCTTTTTGTGGTGAATGGGCATTGGGTTAAGAAGTTTTACAAGCCAGAAGCTACCACATGCTACCTCCGGGATGTCTAGCATGGTAATCCGTCGAGCTAACGACGTTAAACTTAGCACTTATTAGGAGGCAACCCAATTTTTGTTTCTTTTTGTTTTCTTTAATCTTTTTGCTTTTGTTATTTAAGTTTTATGTAGTTATGTGTTTTTTGGTGTTTTTAGTCTTTGTATTTTTTTTGGTCTATTAATAGTTTGGGAAGTTAAGTGTGAAAGTGCAGGGTATAGAGCTAAAAATTCACCAAGTGTTGAGCCCCAAGCATAGGGTGGCGGAGCCCAGGTACAGTATAAGCACGAGTGCGTGTGTAATCAGAGGGTATAAAAACCGGTTACACAGCACGACCCGTGCCACAAAAGGCTAGGCACGAGCACCTCAGTCGCGCCCCGAGGCATGGCCCGATCAGCAAAAGGATGGGCATGAGCAGCCCGGTCGTGCCTCCGAACGGAAGAAGATCGGCGTGACCCGACTCGCGCCCCATCTGCAGGTTTTTTAAAACCCTCATCTCTCCCACTCTATTTCATTTCTTTTCCTTGTGGTCAATTGTGGTGCCAACGCCTGTTATGTGTTATGCCTCTTAAAATGTTTTCTTGATGGGATTTTGCTTTGTATTTGCAATGTATGAAAAGGTGAGGTCGTGAGCCACGTAGACAAAGACAGATTGAGTCTAAAAGTGAGGAAGAGGAGGCTCAAGACCATCAACAGAAATCTGAGGAAGAAGAAGTTGAGAATGAAGAAAGTAAGAATGAAGAGGCCGAGGATGATAAGGCCGAAGATGAAGAGGATGGGGATGAAATAGATGAAGATGACATAGAAGAGGATGAGGCCTCGTTCCCTCCATTAAACTGGAATGGGGATCATCCAAGCCAAGTGGGAATTCATCTGCTCAAGCATGAGCAAAGGGTGAAGTGGTTGAAGTTAGCGAAGCATTTCGAAATTCGGGCTACAAAATATGTAGATGCAGCAGCTGCCCGACAGTTGGGCATTTATGATGACGTATGGAGATTATTTGGCCATTTGGGGTGGATAAATGTGTTGGAAGGAGGATGGGTCACCTACCCTATGTTGGTAAAGGAGTTCTTATCTACACTCAAGGTCAATTCCACAGATAGGAGAGGGCCTATCTGGTGTAAATTTCACCTGGGGAATCAAAATAGCTGCCTTACAGTGGATCAGCTGAATCGCATTTTCGACAACCCACGAGATGGGTTTTTTCATTCACACCCTACTTATCGCGCTGATGACTTCTGGAGATGCATTATTGATCCTGACCCCAAGATGGTCCGCTATGAGTCGAGCAAGGCCAAAGCTTCCCATATCCAGAACCTTGTCTTCAGATACATCCAGCAGGTCCTTTCTTCCACTGTTTTAGCTCGCCATGAGAACAGTGGATTCCGCACTCAGGAGATCTACATACTCTGGTGCATGCTGAAAGCGATTAATGTGGATTTGCGGCTCACTTCTTGGACCAGAGCAAGAGACAGGTTGTACCAGGTAGTGGCAAAATATACATTGGGGGCTTGATCACCCCAATTTCTAGAGCTTTGGACGTGGATTTTTGCCCGGGTCCAGAAAGCTTAACTTGCAGCATCTTCACAATGCAAGGATGATAGGGTCTGCCGCTCCCCCACCATTCTAGTTCCAAATGAAGAATCGCGTCCAGTTCCCCCTCCCTAACCCTGCTCTCACCTCTGTCACTACCTATGATGATCAGAGGAACTAGATGATAAACTCTCCTGAGCATCATGCCCTGATGACATGGTTGGATGTCGTTCCACGTAGGCCCTCTCAAGCGAGTGCATCTACCCCAGAGCCCTCCAAAGTGAGTAGGCAAATATGAGAGGATGTGCAGGAGGAGCAGTTTAGCAACATGGAGGGGATGATGGCTGAAATTGTTAGGAAAAACTATCAAGGGTTTTCCTGACTGGGGTTTTGATGAGATGTCAAAATATATCAAAATATGCAAAGATCCTTGAAAACTGAACAAGAATCAAGTAGAAAACTTAGGATGATCATAGAAAAAAATTGAGCTATCAAAGTCTGAAAACGATCAATCCATGAGAGGAAAGAAAAAGAGAAGAGAGAAAGGGAAAAAAAGAGGAGAGAAATCAGCCAAGAGCTGAGAAAAGAAAAGAGAGAGAAAAGAACAGAGAGAAAAGAAAAGAAAAAATCCAGCCACAAGAGCTATTGAATAGAGAGGCTGTAACTTGCTAGATTAGTTACAAAGATAAACTAAAAGTTACAGGTACTATCAAGCTTGGAGTACCAAATTCCATCAGTCTACAGTCATGAACTGAAGAAGGCACCGATTCAGAAGTGCCTATTTCCAGCTAAAGAAGAATACCAGCTGAAGCTACCAGTTAAAGGCACCAGCCCAGAAGTGCCCAAATTCTAGGTGAAGAGAAGTTCCAGCTGAAGAAGATTACCAGCTGAAGAGAAGACCAAGTCTGACCTGAAGGACTGATGACATACCAGCTCAAGAAGATTCCAGCTGAAGAAGAATGTCAGTTGAAGTGCAGAACAAGTCAGAACTGAAGGACATACCAGTTTAAGATGAGTTACAGCGGAAGAAGAATACTAGCTGAAGAATGCACCAGTTCGAGTTGAAGAACATACCAACTCAATGGGAATTCTAGCTGAAGAAGAATGTTAGCTGAAGGGTGTATTAATCCATGGTCCGAGCTGAAGGAAATACTAACTCAAGAAGTCCAAGCTAAAGAATGAAGTTCTAGTTCAAGAAGTACCAGTTCGAAGGATACCAACTGAAGACGCATCAATTATGAAGTCCAACTGAAGAAGCGCCAGTCCCTAAACTGAAATCCAGTCCAAGGAAGTTCTAGCTGAAGGGACACCAATCTAGAATACCAGCTGAAGAACACTGGTTCAAACAGCCAGCTGAAGCAAACCAAACTGGAGCTCAGAAAGCATCAAGCCAGAGTCCAGAACTGCCAGCTGAAGACAATCTAAACTGGAGCTTTCCAAACTGCCAAGGATGTGCAGAACTAACAGATAAGGATCTGAAGATTCTAACTGACAGACAAAGCCCAGAACTGAAGATCAAGATAGAAACCGTAATTGAAATTCAAATTTCAGAAAAGCCAATAAGAAGATCTTGAAGTTAATGCAACCAAGATCTTGGATCAAAAGTTTATCAGAAACACAAAAGCTACTCAACGGCTCTCTTTAAATGAAAGCCCCTCAACATCTTTATAACTAATGATCACACAATGATCATCAACGGTCACCAGCCACTCGTCTATAAAAGATGAGCAACCCAGAAAATGACCGTGACTTTTTGACTCTTGAAGAGAACTTTTCCTCAGAATTTGTGCATAGACTTTCAGTGAAGACATTCGCCAAAGCTTTAAAGCCTCACACTTAAACTCAGCAAAAGCAAAAGTCCAATTGAGAAGAGAAAGAGCCAGACCGCTCATCAAGCTAGCTGTTGAAGAATTTCAGCCAGAGCAACTCTCTCAGTTTTATTCTACATAGATCAACTACTCAGCTCAACCCAAGACGCGCAACGAAGCACATTAGTTGATACCAGTTTCAAGACTGTCTTCTTGAAGATCGAAAGAGATCTAAAACCTTGTAAAGACCGTAATAGTACTTAAAGTCTCAGCAAGCAGTTGAGATCGGTAAGTGTGTGTCATCGCCCAGAAACTGGCTGAGGAGGCTACTTGCGTTGGTTCGTTACTCCGGGATAGCAATAGTTGGAAAGGAATCTGTGACTCGTTAAGTCACCGACAGCCAAGTCCAATACCTGTCTTCACTGTATAACTGTAATAAAGAAACTTTACACTTGCATAGTGAATTGTCCTTCTGCGGAAGGAAGAGAGGATGTAGAAGTTGAGCTTTGATCCTCTATAAAACTGCTTGTGTGCTCTGCTTTACTTTTCAGTTTCAATTGCATGTTTTAACCTGCACACCTCTAGCACCACAGTACTCCGAGCTAGCTGATCTTCTCAACTGATCTCCTAACAGCATGGATAACTCAGCGAGTCAAACGGGCCCTGAATATTCTGCAATTATTGTTAAGTTTTTTTGAATCAGTTTATTCACCCCCCCTTCTAAACTGATTCTGACTCGCTCCTGGACCAACAAGTGGTATCAGAGCGGTTGATTCAAAGGATCAACCATTTCTACATATCAATTAAATCAGATCTTATTATCTGTGCTAATCTGTCAGCTATGGAAAATCATAAGGTACCTATTTTTTCAGTTGAGAACTACAATAACTGGAGCGGGAGAATGAAGGCGCATCTCTGCTCAATCCACGAAAACATGTAGGAAGTTATCGAGAAAGGTCCAATCACAATCATGATGGATAATAATGCCCACATTGCTGATGTTAACCAACCAGCAAGGATCCTGAAGCCAACTCATCTTCTCACGAGTGAAGAGAAGAAGTTGAAGAACCTAGAGTTCATGGCCTAAGTCGTGTTGTTCCAAACTCTAGATAAAGACTTCATGAAGGACACAAAAAATTCCGGCATTGCCAAGGAGATATGGGACTTACTTACACACCTATGCAAAGAGTCTGAGGCCATTAAAGGAAACAAGCTCCAACTGGTAGTGGATAGATATGAGTCCTTCAAAATGCACTCAGATGAAACCATCTCAAGCCTTGAGATAAGATTTCTCGGCATCATCAGCGAGATAAACAATCTGGGTATGACATATCCCAATAGTGAGATGAACTCCAAAATCTTGGACAATCTCACAGAGGAATGAGATATGAAGGTGATTGCTACAAAAGAGTCAAGAGACATGAACATCATCATCCCAAGAGAACTTTTCAGTTCTCTTAAGGCCCACAAGTATAGCCTTGTAATAGCCCGGTCCCGAGATAGGGATTTACGAGTGGGGACAGGGTGTTATTAAGAGATTAACGAATAAAGGTGGGGGATTTACCAAGCAGTTTAAGAATCAAGACGTGCCCTAGAAGTTATATGGTGATGCTCGGGTTTACTTGGATTGAAGGAAAACATGATTAAGCGGAATAAAACGACTTATTAACCGGATACTAACTTGTTAGGCTTCTTTGCAGGTGAACGGAGATCATACTCAAAAGCAGAGATAAACATAACATGCATTTTGTAGGAATTGAATCGTTTCTGAGGGGATTATTCATAGAGTCTTGCTAAACATAATAGGACTTAAACAGAATTGAAGATGAGTGTATCAGAGTAACGGATCACAAAGTGGGATTTCATAGAAACATTAGATAATAGCAAAATAGTCTTGGCAGCCAACCCACATTCACAGCCACCAGCATCCTCAGCATCTCAACCTGAAAACATTTGAAAAGAGGGGGCATGAGCACTAATGTACTTAGTGGGTTTTAGCGAAAATGCTTTTATAACTTTCAAGATATCCAATGATTAATAGACGGTATACGGAGAGCATAACGCAAAAGCCCTCTTCGTATCCGTAAAACCTTTTCTTTTCTTTTGGGCCCAACTTAGCTCAAACCTGTCGTCAACTGTACCCTTAGGCATGCCATAGGATAGAAGAGGGGTTACCTCAAATATCCGAATGATTTTACGAGGGAGAAACCCCTCAGCGACTACCTTAATAGTTCTGAGCTCGAGTCCTACTTAAGTGGATGCTAAGTCCATCTCTTCCTAATCTTGCTAACATTACCAAGCTTAGAACAATGTCTAAGGCTAATATCTTATCACTACATGATCTCGGCCTACAAAGGGGGGGTAAAGCTACCCTAACAAGGCAATCCTTGAACCTTAACTATACGAGCTTTATTAAAGCATAATCATTCAAGTACAAGGAAATGAACGAGGATAAACATCGATTGCAAATAAAGCAATTCTAAACACTTCATGCTAGCATAAATTGTAGATAAACAATTCTAGCATATCTAAACATACTTGAGAGCTTGCTTATCTTAAACTAGCTTTCTTTACTCTACCTACCCCAAATAATAATTCAGCATAATCATGCATAACTCCATTTATTCCTTTCCTTGTACAGAGATCAAACAGGTTGAGCAAAATACTTTATTGGATATCTCATTTGCCCTAACATGCTTCTAGAGCTTATTAGCTCAAACTTTAGATGAGTATAGATTTACCCACCTTGCTTACGGAACGGAAGACGAGGCAACGAGCTGGTGGTTTTCCTTAGTATTTCTCCGAGGCTCGATTCCTCCTACAAAAGTCGAATCATCGACTTAGAAGCCTTCTTTGAAGATTTCTGATAACATGATATTAAATAACACCCAACTAGTAACCCCTTAGCTAGGACTTAATATGGATAACACGACTTTGACCTAATGAGGGTCCGAAAAGGGTTTATTTTATTTAAAGGAATTTCTCAAAAAATATTCTTAGTTTAAGCTTGAGAATTACTCGGAAAAACATGACTCGAAGAGGAACTCGAAAAGTCAGAAGGGCGAGCGTCGGACAACACGGGAAGGGAACCTCGCGCGCCGGCGGCACCCTGCGTGCCCGCGCAGCCCCGCGCCCGCGCAACCTCCGCGCCCGCGGGGTCCTGGGCCGAGGGAGGCGTCGCGCGGCCGCGCACCCCCGCGGTCGCGGGACCCTTTTTCTCTCTCTCCTGGGCGATCTTCAACTGGGTTCTTCGTGTTCGTCGATTCTCGATGAACGCGAAGAACACAAAACCTGAAATTTTCCAAAAACAACTTGCTTAAATTTATCATGCAACAACATACATTAACTTAAAATAATTTCGGCATTATAACGACATAAACACGATAATCCTCCGAAAATAATTAAATATGGCTTGATGGATTTTTAACAGAATAACGAGGTTAATCTTCTTAGAATAACAATAACGGAATTTAAAATGAGAAATATAACGCAATAGTCATAATCTTGAAATTCCAACAAAAACTTGAAATGTAACTTTAGATGAGAAATAATGAAGAACGCGAAGAACGTAAAGAACGGAAAGTAAATGCGGAAATTTAAAGATGAAAAAGAAATGGAATTGAGACCAACGAACTAAAATGGACGGGGTCAGGTGCGTCGAGGGAATGTGGTTAACTCGGCGTCTCGTCGAATCGCAACGGCGGCAGAGCCGCCTGCTACGATTTCAACGGCGCCTCCTAGCACATTCCCTCACCGCATCCCTTCCACGCCACTCCGCTCGTCGTCTCGAAGAACACTCACGAAGAACGCTTTTTATTTTGACAGAACCTTCTCGGCTTTCAAAGCTTTTCACCTCTCGATTTTTAGAAGTGAATGGAAGAGTAAAGTGAGCAAGAAAAGCTAAAGGGGTGGTCCCCTATATATGGGAAAAGCTTTGGCTTCCCTTGGAAGCCATTGCTGTGCGGGAATACTGCAAAAGTTACCCCGGGTTCGGTTAAAAGCTGCTTTATTTGATATCGAGGTCCAAACGACTTCAGACGCGAAATCTAAAAATACCGGGAGACTCGTTGGCTCGAACACTAGTGAACCAACTTGATTCGTGAAGAAGACGGGTTCGTCAGAAGGAAGACGGGCAAAGATTCCCTTTTTGGAATTACTTTTTACTATTCACTCAGACTGACAGATTTGGCTCCCGAGCATTCGATTGACCTCAGAATGTCAATCCGTGAACCCTAACAGAATCCTTGAGTTATTTCTCATAAGAGGGGCCTGACAGAACTGGACTTGAATAAATGAGGAGGATTTCGTAAATTTCTCAAAACACGAACGCACGCAAAAGTTACTATTCATTCTTCTTTTAACTGCGTTTTTCATCACCGGGAACTCAAATGACTTCAGAATTAAAATCCGAAAACACCGGCATACTCCTTGAGTTAAAACCTTTCTAACGAGACCACAGATGGTCATAAAATAGTTAAAATCACATTTCTCAAAAGGGCGATCTGACTTCTAAAGTCGTGACTGACATCCAACCTTAGCTAATCTTAATTAAATTCCTTCTTTAATTAATTAACTTATCATTAACATTCCTCTAAACCTTATTCAGAATTCTGGGGTATTACATCCTACCCTCCTTAAATAAAATTTCGTCCCGAAATTTACTAACCATGATAAGGGATATCAGGGTACTTCTTGAGCAGCTCGGATTCAAGCTCCCAAGTTGCTTCCTCTGAACCATGGTGGTTCCAGATTACTTTCACCAGGTCGATCTCCTTATTTCTCAGCTTCTGAATTTTTCGATCTACGATGGCTTGAGGCTTTTCTTCATAGGCTAAGTCCTCATTCAGGACTATCTCTTCTTTGCTAATCACGTGTTTTGGGTCAAACACGTACCTTCGTAACATTGAGACATGAAAGACGTTATGTACGTTACTCAGGTTGGGTGGTAAGGCCAACCTGTAGGCTACTTCATTCACATTTTCTAAAATCTCAAAAGGTCCGATAAATCTGGGACTTAATTTGCTTCGTTTGCCAAAACGAATTATTCCTTTTGATGGAGACACCTTCAAAAACACTTTATCTCCAACGTCGAAGCTGAGATTCATTCTTCTCTCATCTGCATAAGCCTTTTGTCTATCCTGAGCTTCCTTGATGCGTTGATGAATGAGCTTGATTTTCTGGACGGCCTCCTGGACCATCTCGGGTCCAAGTATCCTTTTCTCTCCAACCTCGTCCCAATATAGGGGCGATCTACACTTCTTTCCATAAAGGGCTTCATAAGGGGCCATGCCGATCGATGTCTGGTAGCTGTTGTTATAGGCAAATTCTACCAAAGGCAGTAACTCCTCCCAATTGCCTCCTTGATCTATGACGACTCCTCTAAGCATGTCTTCTAGAATCTGGATGGTCCTTTCAGATTGGCCATCCGTTTGAGGATGGAACGCTGTGCTAAAGTTGAGCTTTGATCCCATTGCATCTTGTAGGCTCCTCTAGAATCTTGATGTAAATCTTGAATCACGGTCCGATGTAATCGAAACCGGCACTCCATGCAAACGCACAATTTCCTTAACATACAACTGGGCTAGTTGATCTAGTCCGTCCGTCATCCTAACAGCAACAAAGTGTGCCGATTTAGACAATCGATCAACGATTACCCAAATGGCGGTATTTCCCCGCTTGGACCTTCGCAGACTTACGACGAAGTCCATGTTGATATGATCCCACTTTCATTCAGGAATTTCTAGGAGTTGAAGCAAACCAGAAGGTTTTTGATGCAAAGCTTTCACTTGTTGACAACTCAGACACCTTTCCACGAAGGCGGCTATCTCCCTTTTCATTTTGTTCCACCAGAAATTCCTCTTGAGGTCTTGGTACATCTTGGTGCTTCCGGGATGTGCTGTATATGGCGTGTCATGTGCTTCGCACATGATTTCCTCCTTTAGTTCTCCTTTGCTAGGCACACAAAGCCTTCCTTTGAATAAGAGTGCGTTGTCGGCGGCTTCCGCAAATTCTTGAGAGTCATCAGTTCGCGCTTCCAACCTTTTCTTTTCAAGAAATTCGTCTCCTCTCTGGGCTTCAATTATCCTTTGCCTTAGGTCGGGCTGAGCGACTATCGCGGCAATTTGAGCTTGGATGGTCTCGGGTGGTGTTAGCATCTCGATCTTTAACTTCTCGAATTTATTGCGAAGATCTTCCTGAGCTGAAACGAATCCCAACTCTGCCTTCTCTTTTCTACTTAGGGCATCTGCTACTACATTTGCTTTCCCTGGGTGGTAGTGAATTGTACAGTCATAGTCTTTTACGAGTTCTAGCCATCTTCTTTGTCTCATGTTAAGATCTTTTTGCTCGAAGAAATACTTCAAGCTCTTGTGGTCTGAGAAGATCTCACACTTGGCTCTGTAGAGATAGTGCCTCCAGATCTTTAGCGCATGAACGACCGCTGCTAGCTCCAAGTCATGCGTCGGGTAGTTTTGTTCATGATTCTTAAGCTGTCTAGAAGCATAAGCAATCACCTTTCCTCTCTGTATTAGTACGCATCCTAATCCTTTGCTTGATGCGTCTGTGTAAACCATGAAATCTTCATTCCCTTCGGGGATGGCTAAAACAGGGGCTATGGTTAGCATCTTCTTCAAGGTTTGAAAACTTTCCTCACATTCAGGCGTCCACTTGAACTTGGAATCCTTCTATAGCAGTCGCGTCATAGGCTTGGATATAGTCGAGAATCCTTCAATGAATCTGCGATAGTATCCAGCGAGTCCTAGGAAACTCCTTATCTCGTTCACACTTCTTGGAGACTTCCAGTTGCTTACATCTTCAATCTTGGCCGGATCCACCTTGATTCCTTCTACCGAGACTATATGACCTAGAAACGTTACTTCTTTGAGCCAAAACTCACATTTGCTGAACTTAGCATAAAGCTCTTCTCTTCTTAAGGTTTCTAGCACCACCCTTAGGTGTTTCTGATGTTCTTCCTCATCCTTGGAATAGATGAGAATATCATCTATGAAAACTAGGACAAACTTGTCAAGGTACGGGTGAAAAACCCGGTTCATTAAATCCATGAACACTGCTAGGGCGTTGGTTAATCCGAATGGCATTACCACAAACTCGTAGTGCCCATAGCGAGTTCTAAAAGCGGTCTTAGGGATATCCTCCTTTCGGATCTTCAGCTGATGGTACCCCGATCTTAAGTCTATCTTGGAGAAGACACTTGCTCCCTTGAGTTGATCGAAGAGATCGTCTATTCTTGGGAGAGGGTATCGATTCTTGATGGTTAGCTTATTAAGCTCTCTATAGTCGATGCACATTCTTAACGTGCCATCCTTTTTCTTTACGAACAAGATTGGGGCTCCCCAAGGCGACACACTAGGTTGGATAAAACCTAGGTCTAATAACTCTTGCAGTTGAACTTTGAGTTCTTGCAGCTCTTTAGGCGCCATTCTGTAGGGGGCTTTTGAGACTGGGGCGGCTCCTGGTTCCAACTTGATAGCGAACTCCACTTGCCTGTCTGGAGGTAGTCCTGGCAGCTCCTTTGGGAATACGTCGGGATATTCTCTTACGACTGGAACGTCTTCGATGGAAAGCTCTCCTCCCTCTTTCCTTATTAGGTTAACTAAAAATGCTTGGCAGTCGTTCTTCCTTATCATCTTGGTGGCCTTCAGGGCGGATATCATTGGAATTTTGGTTCCCAACCTTGATCCGTAGATTTTCACCTCGGGTTTCCCGGGTGGTCGAAATGTTACCTTCCTCTCGGGTAAGCTTATGGAAGCATTAGCTGAGGCTAACCAATCCATCCCTAGGATTATGTCGAAGTCCTAAATCTTTATCACATAAAGATTTGACTTAAAGTTTTTCCCTTCTATGTTCAATTCTAGGTTAGAGCAGACCTTCCTAGACATCATTTTCTTTCAAGAAGGAATACTTATTTCAAGAGCATTCTCAGCATCCTCAGGTTCAATCTTCAGTTTCTTACAAACAGACTCAGCTATAAACGAATGCGATTCTCCTGTGTCAAATAGAGCTAAAATTGGCGTCTCGAGGAGGGTAATCATACCTGCTAGATTACCTGGGGCCTTAGCAGCTTGCTGCTGATTGAGAGCATAAGTACGAGCTGGCTGAGGTGGCCTTTGTCCTTGATTGAACCTTTGGTCTCGCCCTTGGTTCGGTCTTGGGTTCAGTCCCGGCCTTTGACCCTGAGGTCCTCCTTGCTGCAGTCTTGGCTGGTTTCCAGGAAGTTGCTGAAGTGGTTGCGGGTACATGGGTTGCTGTGGTGTTTAGGATCGTTGGTTGTTTCCTTTAGGACATTCTCTTTTGAAGTGCCCCTCCTCACCACAGTTGTAGCACCCAGTTAGATTTGCTCGACAGACTCCAGGATGCATTCTTCCGCACTTTTGACACGGCCTAAAACTAGGGGCGTTGCTAAGTTCATTTCGAGGCACCTCTGACTCTCGGTTTTGCCAGTGGGGTTTCTTTCTTCTGTCATCCCTTCTCCCTCCTTCCCACTTCCTTTTCCCCTTCGGATCATTAGAGGACTGAGAGGGTTGAATCTTCTGAGGAAGGATGGCTTCTATGCTCAATGCTTTGGCTAAGGTTCGGGTATAAGACATGTCTTCTTGCCCAGCGAGGGCTATGCCAATCTCGGATCTGAGTTCTTTTTTGAACTTGCGTGCTTTCTTCCCGTCTGTGTCCACTAGATGTGGAGCATGCCTTGACAACTGGTTGAATTCTCTATCGTATTCTGACACTGTCTTATTTCTTTGCTTTAGATTCCAGAACTCCATCTCCTTTGCCTCTCGGTAACAATCCGGGATATACTTCTGATACAGATCATGCTTGAAATCTTCCCAACTATAGTCTTCCTATTGAACCGGGGTTCTGGTCCTTCGCACGGACTCCCACCAGTAGTCCGCATCCTCCGTTAACATGAAAAGAGCGCAACTTAGTTTTTCTCCTTCAGTGCAAGCTATGAAATCGAAGATTCGTTCTAAGGAGCGAACCCATTTTTCGGCATCCATTGGATCTCCTAAACCATTAAACGATGGAGGGTTGTGTTTGAGAAACACACTTTCGGCTTTTGGACCGAGGTTTGGGGCTTGCTCAGGTTTGTTCTCATCCTCATTCTCGGCTTGACGTCTTCGAGGCGGCATTCTAAAGAACTAAATATTAGCGAGGTTTGAACAAATTCATACAAAGCAAGAATGCCTTTTGATAAGGTCTTTTAATTTGTACAAGATAGATCAAACAAAATGAAATTTAGGCGTCATTCAAGCATGATGGGAAAATTGCCTCATTTTAGAGGACTTTGGCATCGATACAGTAAATTATGGGTTACAACCGGGATAGGGCAGTCTCTTTGGAAAATTCACTGCCACTATTGGGTTTAGAATTCTTAAAGCATCTATTACATATTAAAGTCTTGGTCAGAGCGGATATTAGATTACAGGCAAACAGATGGATTAAACATCTAGGTGTTCTAACAGCAACACCTTCTACACCTCCTTTCTATGCTTAATTATGAGCCGGGCCTTTACCCTTTTCCTTGCATGGCGATCCTACTTCCTCTTCGCCTTCTTCTGGGTCCTCATCTTCTTCTTCTTCGTCTCCAATATCAACCGTTTCCGGGACGGTAAACTTGAATGTCCTCATGCGAACGCTCCCTTCAGGATACTGATGGGGCATACACTGTCCCAGACCTTGAGAAGCGGACACAGGGGTCCACTGGTTCACTTGAGGAGTGCAGGAGAATAGGGATTCGGTGTGGTTCACGATTCGGGCATTTGAAGGTCCTGCTCCTGTGGTTCCTTCGTCGTGAGGACGTGGCACTTGAAATCCAGGGGGACTGTTGAGAGTCGCCCTTTGCAATTCTAGCTCTACCACGAGAGAGGGATTTTGCTCATCTTCTTGCTGCTCGGCTAAGGCGTGCACGTGGCCATACTCCGATACCCAACGAGCCATTAAGGCTGACGAGAATTCCATCAGGTTTCCGATCTCAACGTACGTCTCGGGATCGCGGGTGATCGTGCTTTACAGGATACGGTACATTGTAGGCCTCCAAGCAGGTGGCGCATGCTCGTACATGCGGATACACGTTTCCAAGTCGGATACGCTCCCGGGCTCTCCTCCGTAGCCCTTTGCCCAAGCCCACCTTTCGAGGTATCTTGCCATGTAGGACAGCAACTGTTCGTTACAATTCCAAGTTTCTCTTCTGAACCTCTCAACTCTTTCTTGCACAGGGCGGAAAAGAGGCACGCTCTTCCTAGCTGTCGAACGACACTTAACCATCTAGAAGAGAATAACTTAATCAGTCTAGATTCAAAAAGGGAGACCTAAGGTCCTCCTAATGTCTGGATTTAATCTTGCATGCTTAATTCCATTTTATGGAGCAGTTGACAACTTTTATAAAAATTTTGGTGCCCAAAGTTCTTTAAACGTACATTGTTTACCTTTTCTTTTGAGTCAAAATTTCAAGAGATGATTTTTAAGTCATTTTGGAATCGAGAAATCTTTTCACAAACTTTCCATCTGGGAAATCATCTTACCCGAACACCTTTTACTTGGAATTTCATTCTCATGGTTTTTCTCTTGTCCATAAAACAGGTATGCTTGCTCAAATCTTTTCCCTTCCTGTATTCCAAAATCATGAATCCAAAATCCAAAATTTCTATACTATCATACCTTGATTTTTGGTTGAGAGTGCGAGGGTGATGGCGAGCTGTGGGTTGCTGCTTTAACTTATCAGAGAACAACTTATATTCACATAGACTTATTTCAAACAAAGAGACAGGTCTGCAGAGTTGCAAACTTGCTCTGATACCAACTGTAACAGCCCGGTCCCGAGATAGGGATTTACGAGTGGGGACAGGGTGTTATTAAGAGATTAATGAATAAAGGTGGGGGATTTACCAAGCAGTTTAAGAATCAAGACGTGCCTTAGAAGTTATATGGTGATGCTCGGGTTTACTTGGATTGAAGGAAAACATGATTAAGCGGAATAAAACGACTTATTAACCGGATACCAACTTGTTAGGCTTCTTTGCAGGTGAACGGAGATCATACTCAAAAGCAGAGATAAACATAACATGCATTTTGTAGGAATTGAATCGTTTCTGAGGGGATTATTCATAGAGTCTTGCTAAACATAATAGGACTTAAACAGAATTGAAGATGAGTGTATCAGAGTAACGGATCACAAAGTGGGATTTCATAGAAACATTAGATAATAGCAAAATAGTCTTGGCAGCCAACCCACATTCACAGCCACCAGCATCCTCAGCATCTCAACCTGAAAACATTTGAAAAGAGGGGGCATGAGCACTAATGTACTCAGTGGGTTTTAGCGAAAATGCTTTTATAACTTTCAAGATATCCAATGATTAATAGACGGTATACGGAGAGCAAAACGCAAAAGCCCTCTCCGTATCCGTAAAACCTTTTCTTTTCTTTTGGGCCCAAATTGGCTCAAACCTGTCGTCAACTGTACCCTTAGGCATGCCATAGGATAGAAGAGGGGTTACCTCAAATATCCGAATGAGTTTGCGAGGGAGAAACCCCTCAGCGACTACCTTAATAGTTCTGAGCTCGAGTCCTGCTTAAGTGGATGCTAAGTCCATCTCTTCCTAATCTTGCTAACATTACCAAGCTTAGAACAATGTCTAAGGCTAATATCTTATCACTACATGATCTCGGCCTACAAAGGGAGGGTAAAGCTACCCTAACAAGGCAATCCTTGAACCTTAACTATGCGTGCTTTATTAAAGCATAATCATTCAAGTACAAGGAAATGAACGCGGATAAACATCGATTGCAAATAAAGCAATTCTAAACACTTCATGCTAGCATAAATTGTAGATAAATAATTCTAGCATATCTAAACATACTTCAGAGCTTGCTTATCTTAAACTAGCTTTCTTTACTCTACCTACCCCAAATAATAATTCAGCATAATCATGCATAACTCCATTTATTCCTTTCCTTGTACAGAGATCAAACAGGTTGAGCAAAATACTTTATTGGATATCTCATTTGCCCTAACATGCTTCTAGAGCTTATTAGCTCAAACTTTAGATGAGTATAGCTCAAAAAGCAGTTGCTCAAACCAGTCAAGGAGGAACCCTTCCTGGTTTTGTCAAAGTTGTACCAACCCAACCAGTTCAAGAGATTGAAGGTAAGGGAACTGAGAACATCTCTTCAATTCAGCCAAAGCATTCCAATTAATCCTCCCAGCTGAAAGGTTCAGTTCAGTTTAAGCCATCATCTCATTAAAGGCCACCAGCTCGAAATAGACAGTTCGCCTATCAGCAAAGCCCACCAGCTCAGCAAAGGCAACTAGTCTATCAACATAGGTCATCAGTTCAGCCAAGACCTCCAGCTCATCAAAGACAGTCAGTTCAACAAAGATCACCAATCTATCCAAAGCCAGACGCTCAATACAGGCCTAAGATGAACAGAATTGACCGGCCAACTGAAGTATGGAGAAATACTAGGTTTGGATCACAGTCTTATCAAGATAAGGCACCAGTTCAGTATAGAACTGCACCACCAACCTATCTTATAGACATCTAGCAAGTTAACCCAGAAGAGATATTGACTTAAGGAGGAACATGCATACAAAGTTGTATTGAGCACGCCAACATGTTCCAATTCCCCTAGAAAAGTTCCCTCTATCCGACTTTGCCACTCAGTATAATGAGTGCTTGGATTCAAGGAATGAACCAAGGACAAACTCCAACTACGACTGGTTTGCAAACTGGCCATACTACAAGAGCGACAGAGCTCATGAAGTCAAAGAAAATTGGCCAAAGAAGAGCTATACAAGCTCAAGATTAGAGAGTTATGATCAAAGTTTTCTATCCTACTAACTCTCGACGCAGGTACAAGTCAAATAACTCAGCTCAGAGGAGGAGAGCTGAAAAGAGAGTGAAACTGATCAGACGATCAATATCTGAAGACTCGGTACCTGCTGATAAGCCAAAATTTTGGCAAATCTGGATCCCTAAACACTTGATTAGAAAAGAAGGGCCTGATATCATGCGGGTTCCTAAAAACTAATCATCTCTCTTGCAGGAAAAGGGCATCCTATCTAAGAAGATGACCAAGGAGGTTTGGTACCTAGATAGCTGGTGCTCAAAACACATGACGAGAGACAGAGAGGATCTAGAAGGATACAAGGAAGTGAAAGGACCATTAGTCACATTCGGAGACAACTCCAGAAGCCGAACCATTAGAGAAGGGTTCGTGGTTAAAGGAAAGGTGGTAGTCAATGGAGTCTCCCACGTAGAAGGAGTGAAGCACAAACTACTTAGCATCAGTCAATTATATGATAATGGATATGCTGTTGATTTCATTCGAAGCTCATGCGACATCAAAGATAAGTCAACTGGAGCAATCCTCCTAACTGGTGTAAGGAGAGGCAACATGTATATTGTAGACTGGTCAACTGGATATGGAGAAGCTTGCTTTCTTTCAAAAGGCTCAACTGAAGCAAGTTGGCTATGGCATCGATGACTTAATCATCTCAACTTCAAAACCATCAATCATCTAGCCAAGAAAGAGCTAGTAGATGGGCTTCCCAAGGAGATTTTCAATAAAACCAGCGTCTGCGGACCATGCCAAAAAGGGAAGCAAGTGAGGTCGTCATTCAAAAATAGAAGTCATCCTTCAGGGACAACTGCTCCCCTCCAACTGCTACAGATGGATCTATTTATGCCAATCATACCATCAACGCCCAAAGGAAAAAGATTTACTCTGGTAGTAGTGGACGACTTCTCAAGATATACATAGGTAAAGTTTCTCAGAAGCAAGGATGAAACCTACTCCAAGCTATCAGCGATGATTAAAAGGCTACAAACTGAAAGAGAAAGATCAGTTTAGCAAATTCATTCAGATAATGGAACTGAATTCATCAACCAGCAGATCATCAGTTTTCTCAGTGAACTAGAAATAACTTAGGAGCACTCAGCTGCTAGAACACAACAGCAAAATGGCATAGCTGAAAGGAGAAATTGCACACTCAAGGAAGCAGCTCGAGCAATGATAGCTAAAGCCAACATAGCAGAAGGATATTAGGCCGAAGCAGTCAACACTGCGTGCCACACTCAAAATAGAAGCGCCATCGTCAGCATACATAACAAGACACCTTATGAGCTATACAAGGGTTGTAAGCCATCTATATCATACTTCAAAGTATTTGGCTGCAAATGTTATATTCACAACAATTGCAAAAGTCAACTGAAGACTTTCAGTGCCAAAGCTGATAAGGGAATATTTTTTGGTTACAATTCTTCATATGTTCAAGCTTACAGAGTGTTCAACAAATGAACACTAGTTGTGGAAATAACTTGTCATGTTGTTTTTGATGAGTTTGCTAATAAGTACAGGAGCAAAGAAGTACTCAATACATCAGTTCAAAAGCTACCTCGCAAAACTGATAACTCTCAGGACTACATAAACCACACAGTTCCAGAGGAGTTTGAAGTTGGACTAGAAGATGAAGGAAATGAATCCAGCACCAGACCAACTGAGGGCAATCAAGCCAATAAAGAAACTGATCGTGCTGAGACATTCAACCCCATAACTGAAGCAGGGAGAAGAATTGATAAAGATGAAGGGAAAACTGAAGATAAGACATCAGAGGATGTTAATGCAGAGGATCCAACTGAAAACTCAGCTGAAGACAGCCTACCAAAATGGCTCAGGAGCCACCCAGCTGACAAGATTGTTGGAGACCCAAGAAGTCGAGTTTCGACCAGAAGTTCAACAGAGCATGCTCTCTTCATATATTTTCTATCTTAAACTGAACCGACAAACATCAATGAAGCTCTTGAAGATACAGGTTAGATAATAGCCATGCAAGAAGAGCTGAACCAGTTCACAAGAAATGATGTTTGGTTTCTTGTTGATATGCCAAAATCCCAGAAAATTATCAGAACCAAGTGGGTTTTTCACAACAAACTGGATGAACAATGCATCATCACAAGGAACAAAGCAAGACTGGTATCCAAGGGATACTCTCAAAGTGAAGGGATCGACTTTGATGAGACATTTGCACCAGTTGCAAGGTTGGAAGCTATCAGACTGTTCCTTACCTATGCGGCTCACAACAATTTCATAGTCTATCAAATGGACGTGAAAACTACTTTTCTACAAGGGATGCTCAAGGAAGACATGTACGTCAAGCAACCACCTGGATTCGAGATTGGAGATCAAGTCTTCAAATTAAAGAAAGCACTCTATGGGCTGAAGCAAGCACCCCGAGCCTGGTATGAAACCCTCACAATATTCTTACTCAAGAATGGGTTTCAAAAAGGAGTAATTGATCGCACTCTATTCACAATAAAGTGATCATCTGAGATATTAATGGTTCAAAATTATGTGGATGACATAATATTTGGATCGAAGAGTAAGGATCTCTGCACTCGATTCACACAACTGATGCAGAGTGAATTCGAGATGAGCATGATGGAAGAAATAACATTTTTCCTAGGACTCCAAGTAAAGCAACTCCAAGATGGGATATTCATTAGTCAAGCCAAGTATAGAAAGGAGCTCATCAAGAAGTTTGTAACTGATAAGGAAAAAACTATCGAGATCCCCATGAATACATCAGTTCAACTGACTCTCGATGAAGAAGGAGAATCAGTTAGCCAAACTTACTACAGAGGCATCATCGGTTCACTTCTCTACTTAACTACAAGTTAACCAGACATTTCATATTCAGTCGGTTTATGTGCACGCTTCCAAGCCAATCCGAAGAGGGGTCATCTCGAAGCAGCAAAGAGGATCATCAAATACCTCAAAGGAACCATAAATCTTGGATTATGGTATCATAAAGATAACAACTTGAGTCTAACTGTCTATTCAGACTCAGACTTCGGTGGATGCAAGATTGATAAGAAGAGTACCAGTGGGACATGTCAGTTTCTTGGTCACAAACTGATATCCTGGTTCAGCAAGAAGCAGCATTCAGTTGCAACATCGACAACTAAAGTAGAGTATGTAGCTGCTGGAAGCTGTTGTGCACAGATACTCTGGATGAAGTAGTAGTTGAAGGATTACAAGGTCGAAACTGACGAAGTACCTATCTTCTGAGACAACAACAGTGCCATTGCTATTTCTCAGAATCTAGTTTTGCTTTCGAGAACAAAGCACATTGATATAAGGCACCACTTGATGAGAGATCACATTGAAAAGAAGGACATATGCATCCAATATGTCAACACTGAGAAGCAGATAGCTGACATCTTCACAAAACCATTACCAGAAGCAAGATTTGTAGAGTTATGTATCCAATTGGGGTTATTGGAGCTAGCTTCAGAAGATGAAGATGATCAAGCAATTGGGAAAATGCAGAGAGCAATCAATCCCAGTTAATGAGAACAAGAGAGCAGAAGTTGAAACTGAACTAAAAGATGCATCAGTTCAGTCAGCAAAAGGAGTCAAAACTGCTTAACCCATCAGTTCAAGCAAAAAGCAAGTTGAGAAGTTTGCAAACTGATGAGAAGCGTGGAAGCTGAGAAATCAAAATGGCCAGAACTGATCGGATATTCAATCAGTTCAAAATGGCCAGAACTGAGCATGAAAGCAGCTCGTGGTCAGCTGAAGCAAGTAGTTGAACTAAAGAGAGAGCTGGAAGCCATCTCAGCAAGACGAGGAGCTGAACTGAAAAATATCTCAGTTGAAGCGGATAAAGCTAACTAGAGAATGCTAGATGAAGGTGAATCATCCGATGACGTCAGCAGCTCAAAGCCACACGGAAGCTCCCAAGAGAGAGAAATTTGAACAGATAAGTTTGAATTTACTTTGCTTAGTGGAATGATAAAATGACGTGTCACAGCATTATTACCGTTGGACCCACTATCTCTCTCCTCATTTAATCGCAACGAATAAATCTTGAGATTTAATCAATGAATTAATTGGAACCGTTCGAATTAAGCTCCTCTTAAATTCTTATTACCGTTAGATTATTAATCAGAGTTGAAGGCTATAAATAGATTGGCCGAACCTTTTCAACCCACTCAAAAGCCAACAAAGCCTTCAAGCATCCAATTTTAGAGCCTAAAACCCGAGTTTTCTATTCTCTCAAAAGCTTTAGAAAACTCTCTCAAACTTCTGAAAATAGCTAAATTTTCTGACAATATTCACCGAAGGAAGTTTAACTTCAAACTCACCGGTGAAGATTCATTAGTTATCTGCAAGGATCTATATCACGACAAGATACTGAGTCGAGACAACTACAGACTATTCATCAACCACTCATAGATGGGTGAGTTCATTTTGGTACTAATTGAACCAGCAACACTAAGAACATTCACAGAAAGTACTCACACGAAGGTGTATCCAGAAGCCGTGGCAGAATTCATTCTGAACTCCTACAGCGAAAAAGATTCCTGGATGATCACAAGTGATGTAAGGGGTATTAAAATCCTAATCACCCCTTCAGTCCTTAAAAACATATTTGGTTTACCAGAAGAAGGAGACCAAATTGAAGAAACAGAAGTAAATGCCTGATTATGCTTCAATAGTTAGGCAACTAATACTGCTACAGAAAACTTCCACATCAATCATCAGATGTCCAAATTCCAAAAGGAATTTCAGGTGTTATCAGCCGCAGCCACACAGATGATGGTAGGATCGTGCGAAGGCCACGATAAAATGTCAAAGATCAAATATAAGATCTGTAATGCCATCTGGGAGACTAGAGGGATAAACTGGTCTCTATTTCTCTTCAAACAACTGAAGAAATTTGTAGACATCGTGGAAGACGAGACTAAATGCGTCTTGTTCTTCCCGCAAAAGATGTACTACATCAACAAAGTCAACTTCATCCTAGAATAGCTGATTCCCGATCTGATGGTGGAGGAGACGATTCATCAGCAAGTTGATCCTGATGACTTTGTTCCAAAGGTGGAAAAAGAGATACTGCCTTCATTAACGATCAGAGAGCCGCAACCAAGACTGAGGCAGAAATTGATCCCAACTACTCCAGTAACAAAAGGGAAAGGGAAAGCCAAGATGGCAAAGTCGGTAGTTTAATCAAACTCCGACACAGATGATGTCCTCCTTGTAGTTCAGAGATTCAAGTCTTCAGGAGAAGGGGATGATGGGAGAAAAGACTCCAAGAAAAGTCCAACTGAATAGAGAGATGCATCTCTAACTAAGTCTGAAACAGTTGAAAAGCCAACTGCGGATCAACAGACTGGAGAACATCAGCTGGATGTGGGTCAAGAGACTGGAGAGCATCAGCTGATTACAGAAAAGACTCGACTGAATGCCCAATAGGCTAAGAAGCAACAGCCGGGCAAGGCGTCAAAGCAGTTCAAGAAACTGATCAAAAGTATGAAGAATCAGGTAAAACTGCTCTCTGAGTCAATTCTACAACTGGAAGCATACTCTGGAACTGAAGACTCTTAGGAAGATTCCTCCAAAAATGAGGACATGCCAGACAGTTCCAGAAGGGCCGAGAAAATAAGAACTGACAACAAGAAGCACTAGAGGCCAATCAAGCTGAAATGAATCCCTAGAAATAACTTCTTGTAAAATCAGTTTCCCATCTTTTCTTAATAAAAATATTTTTACCTTAAATTTTTAAAATGTCTTGTCAAACATTTATTTCGCACCTTCCTACCGTTGAAATCCTAATAAGGGCATTTAAGGCAAAACAAACAAAAGTAAGGGACAACAAACTTTTCAAAGATATATGAGTAACATTTATTGCTCATAAATCAATTCAGATCTAAGTCCCCTCTGCTAAAGAAGAGACACACTCATTTCTCAAATCATTCAAGAAAGAGTCTCTTCTCAATCTCATCTCTCTTAATCAAAAATTCTAGCCATATTTCTTCAAAGGTAGAATTCCTCAGTTCCCCCAATTCCTTCAAAAACCAGATGATGAGAGATAAATTCCTTGAGATGAAGAAATTCCAGGCAATTCTTCATGAATCAAACGGCCAAAACCTACTTATTAGTGTTCACAAGACAGGAATTCTTCACTACCTGGAAACACCACCAAGGTTCTTCAGACAAATTTGGGTGTGTGAATTTCTTCTTCAAGCACAAATCAGTGCTAATGACAAGGAAATTACATCAGTTATCCAAGGCCGACCTATCAAGATAACTGAAGAAACAGTTGCCGAAGTTTTTCAACTTCCAAGGCAAGGAGCAACCGTTCAGAATTTAGTGAAGCAGCTGAACCATACTGGAGAAAGTGGAAGACCCCCACCTGCAAGAAGGTATTCAGTTTTACCACAGCTAAAACTGATCTAAGACTAGAGTATGGAGTTCTGCTCGACATCACAAACAAGATGATGTTTGGAGTAATTGAAAGCCAAAGCCAGCTTACCTAGAAAAGGTACAAGGTGATGATTCACCTAACTGAAGGACGTGAGATAAACTGGGCAGAGTTTGTATTTTCTCAAATCAAGTGTCAAGTCCTCAAGGCCTCCAACTCAAAGATAACAAAGAAATTTGAGTCTATGGTGGGACTCATTCTCAGAATGAGCAAGATGATTAAAGATATCTTGAAGCTGCCAAATGATGATGCATTACCAGTCCTCATCTCTGACTGGATTCTCAAGACAGAAAGCATTCATATTCTCTCACTCAAGAAGAAAATGATGACCAAAGGCAACATAAGTGCCACAGCCTCAACAACCTCAATTGCCAATGTCGTCCCATCACCAATCTCAAAGAATGGATCAACAGCAGATTTCCAAGATTGTTCTGATCCAGATAAGCTCATTCCATTCATTGGAATTCATCATCGAGACTATGGAGCTGAACACTTCAGGAGAACTTGCCCTCCTCTCCAACTAACAGAAGAAAATATTCGCATTTTCTAAAGTGGTGAATATGCTGCCAAAAATGCACAAAAAGAGGTAACCAGTTTACTTCTTACTGAATTTGCATTTGTGGCCAAGCAAGATCAAGAGCTCTTCAAGCAACTGCACCAGTATTTCTACTGGTACAACTGGAGAGATTCAATGTCTATCCAGTCTCATTTCTTGAGCACTGCTTTTCACGGCATGAGTTTTTGGCAAAGAGAAGAAGTTTGGAGCTTAAAATGGATAGGGTCTTCAAATCCATTTCCTCCAAAAATCATGCAAGTACAGAGGATTATGAGTCATTGATTGACCAATAAAATTCCTCCAACTACTCTACTTGCGGAACTGAGAAGTGACATCAAGGTTCAAGAAGAAGCAGAAGCACAGCAGCTAGTGATCTGCACAACTAGCCTTGCCTACCAAAAATTGAATTTTGACAATCTGTTAAATTAGTTAGCTGAGCTACATCGACCAACTGAACATGCAGCTGCACAGATGCACAAAGAGCCACCTTTCACGCCAGATGCAGTAAGTCGAATGTGTGATGTTGAAGATACTACCACATCACCAAATCTCTTCTCTAAGAGATATGTCTCCCCATTGATCGCTTCAAGCTCCAAGATAGCCACCCAACTAAACCCTCAGGAAGTTCAGTTCAAGTCATCCCTCAAGAGGAACTTGCAGAGTAGGTAAAGGGTCACATCAGCTAAAGCCATACAACGAAGCAAATTCGTGAAGACAGCTAGGCCTGAGAAGCCTGCTGAAAGAACTGAATCTGTATCAAGAAGTAAAAGACCAAACTGCTCTGACGAGAGTAGTGAAGAGAATACAGTTCACCTCATCAAGAAGAGAAAACTGACTGAGATTTAGTCCAGTAGTTTAGCAACTGATGTCATCAGTTCAATGATGAATCAGTTACAGGGGTCAAGAAGAAGACATGATAAGAACTGATTGATCAGTTGCCACATCATCAGTTCACCAAAAGTCATCAGTTGGACTGTATCCCAACTGACAAAGGATAATTTTTAAAATAATTATTATTTAAGCTTATTCTTAATAAAAGTATTGCCACTGTGATTAATTTTTTTTTACACTCCAACAGGCATAATTTTCAAATGGGAGATCTCTCAAAGATAGCTAGCATTAATGCTACAAAGCAGAATCAGCCACTAAAGTGGAATGTGAGTTGATTGCTTGAGAGATATAAATAGCAAAATCTTGCACCAAATATTTGTTATTTATGGCAACTACCCCATTTTTGAATGGATGAAATCTTAACCGCTGATCTAAAGTTAAGTTAAACTTGTAGATGGCTGAGATGTTCATCACATTTAAGCCAGCTGAGCATCAGTCAAATCCATCAACTGATCAACTGAGGAGTACTCGAGTGCAAACTCCTGTACAAGTATGCAAAGCTTCCTTTAAATGCTAAGGAGACACAGATCAACCATCTATCTCCTAACTCTCCTTGCATTACTTTGCATCTATCTCTCTCTCTAATCCATTCAATCTCTTTAAAGTACTCTCTTTTTTTTGCAGAATGGAACTGCCCGCGTAATACATCGATCCAGCTAGACTTGTTCTTAACCTCAAAAGAGACAAGTTCGTTGAACTAGATTATATGATAAAGAGACTCAAAGCTGATGAGTTTCATCGCTTGATCTCTGCAGCGGAGGGAACTGAACTTTTTTAATTTCTTACACAAGGTCTTTATTTTGGACATTGCTTTCCGGAGTTAGTTGCCGAGTTCTACATCTACTCACAAGTTGCAGAAAATGGCAACATCATCTCTTCAGTCAGAGAGTACCCCGATCGTGATATCCAAGGAAAAAATGATGGAAACACTCCATCTTCCAGAAGCAGGTTCTCAAGTAGGCTCAATAGCCATGCCTAATCAACGAGAATTGTGGAGCCAATGGATAAAACTAGGAGTTGAGCATAATGATTATTCACACAGGCTGTCTTTGGTCGGAGTTCATCTAACTCCAAGATATAGTCATCCACTGCCTGAGAGGCAATCTGAACTATACTCGCTTTAGTGCCAAGCATGCTCATCTGATGACACTCATCTACAAATGATGCAAAGTTGACTGGGCATCATATGTGCTATCACAACTGCGCTAGAATGTTCGCAAGGTCAGTTTTGACCACCAAACTGGAACATTTATCGAGAAGTTAGGGTTTCTCAACCAAATTCTCCATCACCCAGGCGAGTTGCTAGACAGAAGGGATCATCTCCCCATAATTTTTATCAGAAGAGGAAAGAACCTAAAGCCTTTTGGCAAGCGATTGAGGCGGCAGAGAGCTGCTGAAGAAGAACCCTCCACTCCGACTGAACTGACTTCAGACAGTCGAGGAAAGCAGATCATGTCAGAAGATGACATGACAACTGAGTCAACTGCGTCAACTGAGTCCGAACCAACTAAAAACAACTACATGGATGGCGTTGAATATCTCTTCAATGAAACTCTCAACAATCTGCTAAGCAGATTCTACATTATTGAGAGCCACGACTCTGATCTCTTCAATCAACTGAAGCGACATCTCAGATGGTCACTCTGGAGACATCAAGTTGATGAAGCAGTAATGTTTGAACTGCTCGACAGGAAGGGATGTCATTTCTGGAGTCAAGAAGGAATTTGGAGCAGAAATTGGATGAACAATCCATCCACAGCCACTCTCACACTCTCCAAAATTGTGGATTCAATGATCCACAGAATCCAGTATGGAGTACCAGCTGCAGCTCCACTGCCCTTTGTAAAGCCATCCAATTCATCTTCTACTCTGATAGAGTTCAACCACATACCTCCAACTAAAGAACTCTTCCCAAGTTTGGCCATGATAATAACTGAACCACAAATTCAATCTCCACTGCCAGATCTACGGCAGTTTATGCCAATCAAAGAGGCATCCAACTGGCTACCCTCACCACGAAGAGAACAGCCATACCCCTCCCCATTTGAAGGTAACCTAGCTACCATATTTAGCTTGTTACCAAATGTTCTCATTCCATCTTTTGATATACATATGCCCATCCTTTTGGATGATGCTAAAAAGGGGAAAGCGAATGAACAAATTGAGAAAGATGATGGAATAAATTTTCTGAGTCTCTCGGATGAGATTCAAAGGGAACCCTCGCAGTTTTAGGGGAAAGTACAGCCTTAGGAGGAAGTATTGTGGTCTGTAGGAACTGCTCGAGAAGAGAGGTATCAGCCTCAGGGGAAAGTCTGGGAAGCTGTCTGGAGAAGAGCCGCCAGAGATGAGAGGTATCAGCCTCAGAGAGAAGTTTGGGGTGACGTTTGGAGAAATGCTTGTACTAGATAAAAAGGAGAGTCTAGCAACTGGTGGAATAGATGAAGAAGGAGATGAATACCAGCTGAAGAAGCGCGGCAGCTGAAGAGCTAGAAATTGAAGAAAAAGAAGAAAAAGAAAAACGAACTGTTGTAGGTTGAAAGAGATCTAATCAGTTCATATAATCAGTTTCTCAGCTATAGAAAGTTTTCTTGCTTGATTATGTTTTTTTTTACACAACTCAAAACTTCTTAATCAGTTTTTCCATCATTGCTCAATTTTGCTATGTTTTGGACATCATCAAAAGGGGGAAATTGTTAGGAAAAACTATGAAGGGTTTTCTTGACTAGGGTTTTGATGAGATGTCAAAATATATCAAAATGTACAAAGAGCCTTGAAAAACTGAATAGGAATCAAGCAGAAAACTAAGGATGATCATATAAAAAAATTGAGCTATCAAAGCCTGAAAATGATCAATCCATGAGAGGAAAGAAAAGGAAAAGAGATAAAAGAAAAAAAAGAGGAGAGAAATTAGCCAAGAGCTGAGAAAAGAAAGGAGAGAGAAAAGAATAGAGAGAAAAGAAAAGAAAAAATCCAGCTACAAGAGTTCTTGAATAGAGAGACTGTAGCTTGCTAGATCAGTTAGCAAGATAAATTGAAAGTTGCAGGTACTAACAAGCTTGGAGTACCAAATGCCATTAGTCTATAGTCATGAACTGAAGAAGGCACCGATTCAGAAGTGCCCATTTCTAGCTGAAGAAGAGTACCAGCTGAAGCTATCAGTTCAAGGCACCAGCCCAGAAGTGCCCAAATTCCAGCTGAAGAGAAGTTCTAGCTGAAGACAGTCCCAAATGAAGAAGATTACCAGCTGTAGAGAAGACCAAGTCCGAGCGGAAGGACATACCAGCTCAAGAAGATTCCAGCTGAAGTGCAGAACAAGTCAAAACTGAAGGGCATACTAGTTCAAGACAAGTTATAGCTGAAGAAGAATACCAGCTGAAGAATGCACCAGTTTGAGTTGAAGAACATGCCAACTCAAGGAAATTCTAGCTGAAGAAGAATGTCAGCTGAAGGTTGTATCAATCCAAGGTCCGAGCTAAAGGAAATACCAGCTCAAGAAGTCTCAGCTGAAGAATGAAGTTCCAACTAAAGAAGTACCAGTTCGAAGGATACCAGCAGAAGACGCATCAGTTCTGAAGTCCAACTGAAGAAGCACCAGCCCCCGAACTGAAGACTAGTCCAAGGAAGTTCTAGCTGAAGAGACACCAGTCCAGAATACAAGCTGAAGTACAATGGTTCAAACTGCCAGATGAAGCAAACCAAACTGGAGCTCAGAAAGCATCAAGCCAGAGTCCAGAACTGCCAGCTGAAGACGATCTAAACTGGAGCTTTCCAAACTACCTAGGGTGTGCAGAACTGACAGACAAGGAACTGAAGATTCCAATTGACAGATAAAGCCCAGAACTGAAGATCAAGACATAAGTCGTAACTGAAATTCAAATTTCAGAAAAGCCAACAAGAAGATCTTGAAGTTAATGCAACCGAGATCTTGGATCAAAAGCTTGTTAGAAGCACAAAGGCTACTCAACGGCTCTCTTTAAATGAAAGCCCCTCAACGGATTTATCATTTATGATCACACAGTGTTAATAAACGGTCGCTAGCCACTCATCTATAAAAGATGAGCAACCCAGAAGATGACCGTGACTTTTGACTCTTGAAGAGAACTTTTGCTTACAATTTTTGCATAGACTTTCAGCGATGACATTCGCCAAAGCTCTAAAGTCTCACACTTAAACTTAGCAAAAGCAAAAGTCCAACTAAGAAGAGAAGGAGCCAGACCGCTCGTCAAGCTAGTTGTTAAAGAATTCCAGCCAGAGCAACTCTCTCAGTTCTGTTCTACAAAGATCAACTACTAAACTCAAGCTAAGACGCGCAAAGGAGCACATCAGTTGATACCAGTTTCAAGACTGTCTTCTTGAAGATCGAAAGAGATCTAAAACCTTGTATAGACCGCAATAGCACCTAAAGTTTTGGTGAGCAGTTGAGATTGGTAAGTGTGAGCTGTCACCCAGAAACCGGTTAAGGAGGTTACTTGCGTTGGTTCATCGCTTCCGGGACAGCAACAATTGGAAAGGAATTCGTGACTCGTTAAGTCACCGATAGCCAGGTCCAATACCTGTCTTCACTGTGTAAATGTAATAAAGAAACTTTACACTTGCATAGTGAATTTTCCTTCTGCGAAAGGAAGAAAGGACGTAGAAGTTAAGCTTCAAACCTCTATAAAACTCCTTGTGTGCTCTACTTTACTTTTCAGTTTCAATTGCATGTTTTAACCTGCACAACTCTAGCACACACAACACTCCGAGCTAGCTGATCATCTGAACTGATCTCCTAATAGCACGAATAACTTAGCAAGTCAAACGGGCCGTGAATATTCCGCAATGAATTAGTTTATTCACCCCCCCTAAACTGATTCTGACCCGCCCCGAGACTAATAAAAATGACGACCAATATGGGCCACATGCAGGTAGACATGACTTCGAGATTTTGGGACATGCGCACAGAGATGAACGTTCACTTCATGGGGATGCATGAGACATTTGATACGAGATTTACTATGTTGCAGGAGGATATTAGGACCCATTTCACAGGAATGCATGAGGAGCTGGACAAGAGGTTCACCAACCTCTAGTCGCACGTTGATTCTCATTTCACCAGAATCAGTGCCGAGATCCAGGGCCTACAAGGAAGCTTTAACACTTTTCAATCTGGTTTTAATGATTTTGCAGGTATGATGAGGCAGTGGAGTGCACCAGGCTCCTCTTCCAGCAGCTCGCCTCAGCAATTCCAACCCTACTCTCCATATTCGTATTAGTACCCGCCCTATCCACCTTACCAGCCCCATCGGCCACCTCAAGATCCTGACCACTCTGAAAATTGAGTTTGCACCCTCTGATGGTCCCACTCTTCTTCCACTTAAACTTGTCCTTCCCTTGGTATGGTGCAAGTTTGGGGAAGGGGGTATGCTAGTGGTGACCGTTGAGCTCTAGTCATTTATAAATAATTTTTAATTTATGAACAATTTATGTTATGTTTATTTGGATACTTCGGGATGTTTATTTGGATGTTATTTGTATAGCCGTAATTGATATCTATTGATATATTTGATCGATTATGATTTTATTTGGGCTATGTAATAAGTTATGCTCGGATTTAGGTGTGGATTCGTTTATGATATTCTCCTATGCTTGAACCTTTATTTGTCTTCTTTGCATGGGTAGAGAAAATCAGGATGAGATTAAACATCATTGGGGATTAGCTTTACCTTACCTATAATGATTAAAATCTGTTTAAATTTTTTGAAAAATCATGCATGGAAATGGGTGATTAGCGATTGGCATACAGATTGAATTATGGAATTTTGGTATATCTTGTAGCTTACGTGAGATTTGGGCCATATTATTTTTCTTGCTTGAGAGTTTCTTCGACAATGCTAGGATCTCTAGAACTTGCTTGACAAACTCGTATGATTATGTATGTGCTAAAAGAAATGTGAAGATGACCTAAGGCGGTTCTTGTCGAAATTTTGAGCCTCCAATTTTCTTTTGCTATGAAACACAGCCTTCGTCCATCCTTTTTGAGCCTTGAATGAAATTATTTTGTTGGAAAGTCAGGGGTAGTGGGCATTGAGGAAAATAGTAGATATGAAATGAAAAAATTGAGAGCATAAAACGTGAAAATATTTCCAGAATGATAAATGTTATTGTTAGCCTTGATGAATGAAAATTGATTTCTTCCCCTAGAACTAGAAAGAGAAGCAATAGAATGAAGATGAAAAATAATAGAAGAGAGACAAAGGAACGCTCTAGCTCTTGATTTAAAAGTGAATGATTTTATATAGGCGAAGTGAACCAAAATAGGCTAATGAGTATCCATTTTATTACTCTAAATCCTTAAGTGAAATTGAGAAGGGTAGAAGAAAGCTCTTTAGTTTTGCTCGGTTTAGATTGTTATAAGGAAATGGGATCGATTTGGAGTCACTCTTTCCTATATTTCCCCTACCCGTCCAAAGAGCCGAACGCTTCAACCCGCAAGACCTATGTGATTCTTGTTTCTAGCACATATTTTCGTTATATTGAGTTGTCTTTCAAGCCTATGGTTGCATGTTGGTATTGTTTGATGTTGAGTGAAAATGTGCCCTTTTGATCCCTGTGAGATTTATTTGAGTGTTCGATCAGTTAACTTAAAGAGAGGGGAGCTGAAATTCCGTAGGTCGATCTTTATGCTTGTAAATATTTGATCTCATTTGCCTTGCATGTCTTTATATGATTTCTTCTGAGGCAATAAGGTTTGAAAATCCCCTATGTTTGTTTCTTTCGATTTCTAGTGTCTTTATTTCTTATTTGAGGACAAACAAGGGTTTAAGTTTTGGGGAGTTGACAAATGGGATTTTCACCTATATTCCTGAGCATAATTCGTCTAATTAGGATGTCCTTTTGCTGCATTTTTCGCTTTTAATTGTTGTTTTTCCTTTAAGTCATATAATAAATGCGTTTAACGCATTCGTGTGTGTTCCAGGGTAAATCGAGCAGGTCGAGACTCCGATGGAAAAAATGAGGTGCAACCCATGTGCAGTGTTGGCGCGAGAGCGCGTTCAAACAGAGGCCTGAAAACACCGTGTCGAGGCACGGCCCGAGCGCAGAGCCAGGAGGCGCGACCAGCTCGGTCGCGCCTCCATGCAAGGCCCGGTGCGAGAACAGAGCAGGCGCGACTCGGTGTTCATTCAGAGGTTCGAAAAGCGTATGTTGTGGTGCGGCGTGATCAAATTGGATGAGGTGTGACCAGCTCGGTCGCGCCTCCTACCGAGCCAGATGAGGCGTGACCAAGCCCGTGTCGCGCCTCCCTGGCATGTTCTGAATTTTAGCCTTTTTGCCCCCATTTTTGCTTCATTTTTAATGTTCAGAAATTGGGGTAGTATATATACAAAACTTGGTTCAAAAATTTAGGGTCATCCATTTTATAGCCCCCAAAATAGGCTTAGCTTTTGGAGAGTTTTTATGTAAAAGTTCTTGCGTTAGGAAGAGAATTTTTGTAGAAGACAATTTCAAGTTTTTGAAAATTCTCAATAGTATTCGGCTTTATTCTATTCCTTATCTATGTTCTTTAATTTTCTTGATGATTTTTGCTTTCTTTCAATTTTAAGCATGAGTAGCTAATTTTCCTTAGTTCTAGGGTGATGTGAAATTGACATTGGGTATTGGATTTTTGGGTGTGAAATTCATGCTTCTATCCTCTCTCTATTTTTTATGAATCAAAGTTATGATTTCATCTTGCTTAGGGTTGACCACCTTGAGTATGATTTTGTATTGGGTTACCTTTGAGAAAAGAAAATTTGACATGGGTAATTGATTTATGAATCCAATTTGATGTTAAAACGAAAGTTGGATATCTAATCAGTTTTGGTGATTAATTGTGTTTAATTTGGTAAAATTAGGATTTATTCCTAGAGATAGGAGAATTTTCGTATGTCTAATTATATGCTAGAAGCTCGAGAAAGTTCTAGGATTAGCTAAGTTTGAATCACATGAGTGGATGTAGCATGATTTTTATCCAAATTCCTATGCCTATGTTAATTAGCATTACGCTAGAGCCTCTTTATTCACTTATTAATCCTCTTCATTGTGCTTGTGTTGTAATTTTCTTATTTTAGTGGACTTCTTGAGTTTGTTTATTTTTATGCCTAGAGTATAAATCCCAACAAAAATGTATTTGTTCCGTTTGACTTGTGAAATAGCATGAAATTGATACTTGTATAGCTTGAGTTATCTTCACTCCTCGTGTTCGATCTAATTCTGCATATTACATGATTGTACACTTGCAATATGGGATTAGTTAATTAAAACTTGTTTAGGATTGATTGTGTTTGCTTTGAATATTTTTCCATCAAGTTTTTGGCGCCGTTGCTGGAGAGTTTAGTTTTAATTCAAGTTTTATGCAATATCGACATAAGTGTTATTTACTAGCTCAGACATTTTTTTATTTTGTTTACTTGAAGTACCCAACTCACTTGTAGCTCTTCTCCAGGTGGTGTATGCAAATAAGGTCATAAGGTGACTCGTTGTTTGAAGTAGATCCCGAGATCGAAACTACGAGCCGTCACAACAACGCTCGCAGACGAAGGAGGATGATGGCGGACAATCCACCACCACCCAATCAAGACCCGTTGATCCTTCAAATGCAAAGACAACTAGAAGACATGAGGGGGTAATTAAGGGTATAAGAAGAAGCCCAAGCTCAAGCTGAGAAAGTTCCTATTCGAAACTTGTTCCAACCAATAGTGAATGAGGGGGCAGGTAACAGATTGGCCATACAAGTGAACAATTTCGAGCTAAAACCGACGTTAATAGCCATGGTCTCTCAGAATCAATTTGGCGGATCGGCTTTAGAAGTCCCGCATGAGCATGTCAATCAATTCTTGGAGATTGCACAGACTGTGAAGATAAATGGGGTCCCTGAAGACGCTATTTATCTAAGGTTGTTCTACTTCTCGTTGCGGGACAAAGCGAGGGCATGGTGGTTGAACCAACCACCCAGAACATTTTCATCATAGAATGAGATGATTTCCAAGTTCCTTCAGAAATTCTTCCCACCTGGGAAGACACACAAGTTAAAAGAGGAAATTACCCAGTTCAGACAAAGGGATGAGAAATCGATGTGTGAAGCATGGGAAAGATTCAGAGAAATGCTTAGGAAGTGCCTAGGCCATGGTTTTGGCACGGATCACCAAGTCTGTGTGTTCTATGGTGGGTGTAAGTCTCATTTGAGTAGTATTCTGGATGCATCAGCTGGAGGATTATTGTTAGATCGAGGCCCCGAGGAGGCCATACTATCATTGAGGAGATGGCCTCTAATGCTTATCAGTGGCTAGGAGAGAGGAAAAATGTGCAGATACTGAAAAAGGTCGATACCACAAGCACAGATGCCATTGTCCTCCTGGTCGCTCAAGTCTCAACCATGAACTCGAAAATTGAAGCAATGACATCAATAAGGCCAGAGTCGTATATATTGCCTAATTTGGAAGAGGCTAGTTTTATTGGGTAAAGAGGATATGGAAACTACCAGAGACCGTACAACCAAGGCTTCAAGCCCCACTATGGAGGACCACATGGGTAAGGAGGTAACCAATACCATCAGAGGCCGCCTCACCCAAATTTGTCTTACTCAAATTTGAATAATCATCTTTAACCGCCTCCCAGATTTTCAATTACCAATGGGGTTATAGATGAGGAAAAGAAGACGAAAATGGATGAGCTTCTTATGGCCTTCATGAACAAAATCGATAAGTACATGAGAGATTCTCAAACACGGTTTGAGAAAATAAAGAGCAATCAAGCAGCTGTGAACACTCAATTGAAGATGCTAGAGAAACAAATGGGGCAACTTGCCTCTGCTTTGAGCGGCCAACACCATCCAGGCCAATTCCCTTCAAATACTACAATCAACCCAAAAGAGAATTGCAAAGTTATCACTCTACGAAGTGGCACATCCTACAAGGAGCCCGCTATGCCGGTTCAAGAGGAAGAAGCTAGGAGTGGGGATGAGACAAGTGTAGAAGGGAAGAGAGACTTGGAAGACAAAAAGGAAGACACACCAAGGAAAGAGGAAGTGGTACCCATGGAAAGAAAAGAATTTGAGCCGAAGGTGAATGTTCCTTACCCTTAAAGAATCTGGAAAATCAAGCATGAAGAGCAATTTTCCAAGTTTCTGGATATCTTCTGAAGGGTGCAAATTAATATACCCCGTGTGGAGGCCTTGCAACAAATGCCGACATATGCCAAATTCCTCAAGGACGTCATCACAAAGAAGAAAAGGTTGGGTGATTTTGATACCGTGAATCTTACTGAGAATTGCAATGCGTTAATCCAACATAAATTGCCTGTGAAGAAAAGAGATCTCCTTTAACATTGCGGTCACTATTGGAGACCATTTGGAAGGAAAGGCCCTTTGTGACCTGGGAGCGAGCATCAATTTGATGCTTCTCTCCTTTTTCTCAAAGATCAACATAGGGGAGATAAAATCGACGACCATATGTCTCCAAATGGTCGATAGGTCTTTGATATACCCATGAGACATAGTTGAGGATGTGTTGGTGAAAGTCCAGGACTTCATTTTTCCTGTAGACTTTGTTGTGTTAAACATGGAGGAGGACCGAAGTGTACCTTTGATTTTGAGGAGGCCCTTTTTGGCAACCAGAAAAGCATTAATAGATGTCTCCAAGGGAGAGCTTACACTTCGGCTAAGTTATGAGAGTGTCAATTTTTCCATCTACAATGTAATGAAATTCCATGATGATGAGGAAGCCAAAGGAGTGGAGGAATGCAAAGTCATGAGAGTGGTTGAATCGTGCGTAGAAGAGACAATGACCAACTTCTACAACTCACATGACGCCTTGGAGCTATGCTTGTTTGATTCTCTATACTTTTCCTTTCCTTTTGATTTTTTAATGCTAACCCCGATATTGTTGAATCTGCTTGTGCTCTTGATTCATTACAGGAAGTACCAAGAAGAGAAAACTGTTTCTTACCTTTCAGGGACGAAAAAGAGGAAGCATTGAAGAAAAGTGAAGATGAGGGAAAAGACTCTAAAATTGAGTTGAAGCCCCTTCTGGGGCATTTAAGGTATGCATTTCTGGGAGAAGATGAAACCTACCCTGTTATTGTGTCTGCTTACATATCTGCTTCTGAACTTGACAAGTTGTTGAGAGTTTTGAGAAAGTAAAAGTCTGCTATAGGTTGGTCTATTGCTGATTTGAAGGGGATTAGCCCCTCTGTGTGTATGCATAGGATTTTTCTTGAGGATGATTATAAACGTCGTGTGCAACCACAACGTAGGCTTAATCAAATTATGCAAGAAGTAGTGAGAAAAGATGTTTTAAAATTGCTAGACGCAGGGATAGTGTATGCTATATCCGATAGTGAGTGGGTGAAAAACAGTTACACACACACACACATATATATATATATACACACATGTAACTACTTATTTCAATTAAAATAAAGTTATATTTATTTAAAATTTTAGCATCGTAAGTTGTACTCGATGTTTCTTCATAATTTTAAATTCATCTATGATTGAGTCGGTATCAAAAGTTTCAATAATTTCTTTCTCAATGTATATCGGGGAATGAAAAATCCTAACTTAAACTTATTACAAAACTCAACAAAATTAATAAAAAAAATAACTTAAATGAACAATTTAAGCATAATGATACACTATTATATTATAGGTAAATTATGAAATCATAAAACATAAATAAAATCATAACATTAATGTCTTGAATCATTCATTCTCAAATCCATAAATATATAAAAAAATACATCAAATATATAATGAAATAAATTTATATTATATTCATATAATAATTACACATACTCACACACACATATATATATGTTATTTTTTAACAAAATATGAGGGGAGGGCGACTGCACCCACCAGGGCTACATATATTAGTAAGGTAATCAGATTACTTTATCTAGTAAGGTATTCAGATTACTTCATACATCTTTATATGAATATATTAAATGAGTCAAATATGGATGTTTGAATACATTAAAGTGAGGGAAAATGTGAAAAAAATTAAATTTTCCACCTCGATTGTGTAGAATGACACTCTTTGTGAAACAAAACTAAAGTGCTAGAATAACACTTATTTAGAAAGGATCGAGGAAGTATTTTTTTTTTATGGATTTGTATTTTTTTTTATATTGTGATACAACAATGATTCATTTCAAACAAATAATTTCATTTATTAATATTATTTCGTTAAGTTGTTTATGCCTCCTAAATCCGAATTGAGTTTCACTTATATGCAAGACTTCATGCCTAAATTTTAAAATTTTGATTATTGGACTATCAAATTATGCTAACTTATATATGTTGAAAATGAACATTTTTTTAGTTAGCATATTTATATTATAATGAGCTTCAAATATGAGAAACCACATGTTTGAATATTTCTATGCTGCCTTATTTGATCTAAGAAATTATTTATACAACACGATTCAATTTCTTTAATATTTTTCTTTGATAGTTAGATATTATATGTATATTTTTTATGTATCATAATAAAAATGACCAATGTTTAATTTCACACTACGTATATATAGACCAATATTTTTTACAATAATATAATTTAATACATTAATACACGTGTGTAAAGGGGCATAAAATTATATGATGTCAAAGGTGGAGTTTGTTGTACCACAATAAAAGAGATAATGAAGAAGCATTAATCAAATTGTGAAAGCGCTACTCAAGTCGTGGTAATTCTCCATCAATGATTACTGTATATTCACTTCACACGGTCTGAAAGGATGACGTATATGCATATATGATAATTCTCTTAAATATATTTTACGGTGTTGTATCATTTTCTTCTTAATTTTTCTCATTGTAAATAAAATTATAAATAATTTTAATTATGTTTGTAGTGGATTTCAGGGGTTTATGATATTTGTTTTATTGAGAACAATGAATGAGAAATGTAAATTTATTCATGAATACAGATTGTCTGCTAATAAAATAGTGAACAAACTTGAATATATATATATATATAATTGTTCATATTAATTATTTAACTGTAATTTAATTATGTTATTTGTACAAACGATTTATTATAAATTATTTATGTATCTTTCACCGTGCATTGCACGGGATGTAATACTTGTAATATATAAAAATCGACAGAATATTCCAATTTTTAATTAGTCCAATCCGATCTTTTCGATCCGGTCGATCTTTGCACACCCCTAGCGTTAAAGCACAATCCGAATCACTATAATATGATTGGTAACAGAATAATTACTATTTCCCATTACTATATATTTAGAAAAAAAAATTAGTGTTTAGTTGAATAATCGATTAAATTATGGCTAGGGTAAATAAATGCTAAAGCCGGAACCCTAGAAAGTGGAAGTTTAATTTATTTTGATAATGAGTAAATGAATCGTTATTTTAATATAGAATTCCAAGCTTTATGTGCTGCATCTCCACTGATTAGTTGGTGGGATCTGCCCTTGATTTTGGTTCGCCTTTTCATATATTGTAATTCAAATATCGCTGTCATAGTCGTATAGGCTTAGCATTTTGAAAATTATTAAAATATAATCATGCGACTAACCAAAACTTGACAGCTTTAATCCCACAGATTTGGGACATTATTGTACACATCAAAAGGCCTAAATTCTCTAACCTTAAACAATGAAACTATTTCCACTTCCACTAATTTTGCTTCTCATTGGCTTTCGTTTTATGACGTTAAAACCTGATTGGAGAGGAAGACTGCAAATTGTCCACTCCAATTTTAACTTCTTTTTGTGCTTTTTTTTCGTTGTTCGAGATCTAGAAATATGTTTCATGTTTCGATGGCTTGGCATGTAACCATAGGCTCAGATTCGAGATATCTATATAATTCATTAATAAACCATGATTATGAATTTTTCTTGTAGTTATCCGAAGGTGTACAGTTACTATTTTATTTATATTTTACTATACTAATTAAGAAAATTCCATACCACGGACTTGACTAAAAATATTTAAGCCGGCCTCAAGATTTCAAGGGCCATATGTGTGAAGGATTAAAAATGATGTCCCTATTTTAATAAAATAAAATTTTATAAATTCATATAAAAAGGGCCTTAAAAAAATTTTATTTTTCATAATTACAAAATTTATTTGATATATTCAAATTCACAGCAAAATTGTATTCTTAAAACTTTCAAATCATGTAACTTGTCATTTCATTAGTTTTGAACACACTTGGAATAAAAGAAACAAAATTACTTTAAACAATATCATATATGAGACCCAAAATACAAAATATCATTTAAAGATACTTCTTTTAGCAATTTTTTAGAAGAAACTCACTAATATATTTTTCAAAATCAATATCTCCCAACAAATCTTTTTTAAATGTGGCTCCTCATATCGTAGCCTAGATGACCTAATCGAGTATATATTTATTCATAATTTGATATATGACCTAATGAAAAATATTTATTTATCTTAGATTAAGAGGAATTTATTTTAATAATAATACAAAATATTAATCAGTTGGGTCATTTAGTGGTCACAATCCATCAAACGTAACCATATATGGATTAATTCTCATACTTGATGACATATTTATAATTTATTGATATCTATACATATATTAAAACAAAATCGTGAGGGCAAAATTGTCAAAAAAATAATCTATAAAAACTTGGTTAAAAATAATATTTTCGGCTAAAATATTACAAAAATATGTCTTTAGTTTAGTGGTCGTTGAGTTTCCTTGAACTACATGCGGGAGCGTCGCTGTGCAGGATCGAATCCAATTGTCGACATTTTAATTTTTTTTGATTTAATGTTGTCTGCCCTGCCCACACCGCCATGCGATTCAATTCTAATTATTCTATTTGTTTAAAGATTTTTAATTATTGTATGTATTTAATGGTTTATTGTTTGTTTATGATTTCCTTATTTTATGCCGCTGCCCACACAATTTAATTTAAATTATTCTATTTTTAATGACTTTTAATTATTGTATGTATTTAATGATATAATTTTGTTGTTTATGATATTTTGATTTCATGCTGCTACCCACACGATTCCATTTTAATTTCTATTTATTTAATTTAATGAGCTAATGATAACTTTTATTGTTATAATCAGTTATGACCTTTGGTGTAAATCTATTAATGAAAAATTTCAAACTATTTAAAAAGTTTAGACTGTTGGGTTCCATTGTGGGTTCCATCGTATTCATATGACATATGGCTTTCAACGTATTTTTATTGCCATGATGATTGTGCTTTTGTAGCGCCCCGGTCCCGAAAGACCGTGAAAATGGACGCCACGGGGGTTGGAATTAAGAAGCGGGAAAAAAAGGGGAATAATTTGATTAACCAAATCTCAAAAGAAGACTCACAATAACCAAACATACTTTTTAATACATATATTTATTCAAAACACCAAGATCAGGGTTATTAACATTTAACAAAAGAGTAGCATAAGTGCGGAAGCTTAATTCCCAATAGAATATTAACAAAAAGTGATAATGGGGAATAAGTAAAATATAACAGCCCATATATATCTCAGCCTCGTCACCTCCACGCTCCAGCCCACTGACCTGAAAATATTTGAAAAGATTTGGGCTGAGTACTAATGCACTCAGTGGGCAAGTTTTCACAATCCAAGTTATGCAAATCATTTTCTTAAAGTAATCTATCTATGTTCATGCAGGCAGTGAAGCTTAGGAGGTTTAAAAGTTGAAAGCAACATAAGTTCACAAAAATATTTTATCGTGAAGCGCTTAAGAGTATAACCCGTCGCTGCTCGCAACCCGAACTACATCACCAGCGCGTAAAGTTGAGTATGGTCATAGAATACCCAATGAGTATAACCAATAAGTGTAACCAATGAGTGTAACCAAAGAGTGTAACCAATAAGTGTTTCATTTTAGTCTCACCGACAAGGAGTAGGGCAGGACCAATAATGCATGCGTACTGTAGCTACTCATATTGACACAGCGCTGGTATATGAGACTCCGACAACATACAGTAGCACGTAAATAGTTAACACAGATAGTCACATATGCAATTTTAACAAAGCAGAGCTTAATAACTCGAAAGATACAATTTGCAAAGATAGTATAGCCCACCTTACACATACAGAAGTCTTAACAAGGATTCAACACTCGAACATGGTACTGGAGACGGAGCAACGGTCCGGAGTTCCTTCCCGAGTTCCCCTAGGGCTAAGCTGCTCTAACCATCTCAAGATTCAACCCTTAACCTTACTCGTAAGTCAAGCAAGTCCTACAAGGATCAATCTTGCTTTAGGATCAATAACTACTTCCGGAAAATAATCTAATATTCGCTTTAATTTAGTTGGAGCCTTACTAATTTTACTTCAACCAGGAATGCGCATTACTCGGGCAGCAACTTCAAAAAATCATAGAAAATTCAATTAAAATCGGATTGAGACACGGTTAGCGGCCACGCGTCGGTCACAACGAGACCTACAATCGGTTAGAAGGAGTCGGAGACAAATCTCGATCACCCTGGCCTGAAATTGGCTGGAAAGGTACTGTTTACTGTTCCCGGAATAGATTTTTCATCAAAAAGTTTGAGGCTCAAACGTGCTCGATACTCAACGGATTTTCGCTCAAAAATACAATTTTTTATACTAGAGGAAACAAAGATTTCAACGCAGTAAATGGATTTAGATTTTATAATGTATAACGACTATAAATAAGCATGAAATTCAACAATATTAACATAAGACATAATCTGAAGGAAACAAGTTGGTTTTCGGGAAACTTACGACTTGATTTCGGAAGAACAAATGATATTGGATCATGGATTGGAAAATATGTCTAGAAAGATTGATATGAAAAGATTGTGCAATCCAAAAATCAAGTCAAGAGGATGGAGGAATTGACGAGAAATAGCCTCCAAATTTGCACTCGCAACACGACGATTTCTGCGGCAGATTTGACATGTCGATTTGCGACGTATCTTTGATAGACCAAATGATATCACATCGACGATCCGAGACCTATTCTGGAAACCTTGAAGAGTGAAGTTTATAATGACATAGATCTCATAGAAAGATAATGGCTGGATCTATGGGAAAAATGTTGGAAATGACTTCAATGAGTTATGAAAATTAAACCACCAAGAAAATAGTAGAGCTTCGTTTAGGAGTTTCAGAAATCCAAATTGAGAAATTCTTGAGCCTAAAATCAACTACATAATTAGAGGAAAAAGATACTAAAATTTCAGAATTTATGGATGAGATTTAAGGGACGAAAATGGTAAAATACAACTGCTACACTAATGATAAAACTTACAGCTAGAAACCCCAGTTTTGCATGTCTTCATTTCTGACTTTCGGTGCACCAAATCGAGCGATTCCAGTGGCTAACATCAATTACGTGAAGAGAAGAACAACATATAAAAATTTCAGCTATGATGGTGGAGATTTGAGGGTCGAAATGTACAAAATACAATCATTGCTGCAGCTTGGCGGAAAACAGCGACCACTGCAATGTTTACCTTCGTTCTCGACCATATGAGAACCAAATTGGATGATTCCTTCGGCTAACATCATATACATCAAAGTGGAAATCTCTCTGTAAAATTTCATAATTGTTGGCTAAGGTTTGTGGGTCGAAATTAGAAGAGAAAGAAAGGATGCTGCTGGGAGGGGAAGAGAAAAACTAATGGAGAAAAAAAAATGTGAGAGAAAATAGGGCTCTTGCTCATCTTCTCTCAATTTGATTCATCCAATAACTATGATGAACATGTGTAGGACATGTATGAAACTAGGTGGAGTAGATGGTGACACATGGAATACCCTTGACATGCATGGTGACACTTGGAGCAATGCAAGGTGACATTTGGAACAAGGGAAGGTTGACACTTGGAGCAATGCAAAATTGAATGGTGGCAATCAATTTATGATGTATTTTAATATATAGTATTGGGTTGAAATAGAGAATGAATAAAATTGGGTTGGAAGGTCAAACGAACTCCCTTTTTAATGAAATTAACGACCACACGATTATGAAAATATTTGTAACTCCTAGTCAAAGACGAAACCAATTTTCGGAGTTAGACATAAAGTGGTAGGATTTTATTTTAGGAATAAAAATATGGTCTTTCAATAATTAGGACACCCATGATTTAATAAATGTCCAAATGACGAATGAAAAAGGCTCATGGAAATGTCTCATCATGAGGAACAAAATATGTGATCGAGAATTAGAGTGCAACATGATTTTAAGAATAGAATTGAGCCAATTTTGGGAGTCCTTTTCTCTATATTTGGAATTTTCTAAAATCATTTCAAAGCATCATATAATCAACATATGATTCCTATACGGTTGAAGTAATTCATAGATTTATTTTGGGACGGGGTGTTACAGCTTTTGTCTTTGAAATATCACTTTTAAGACATAAATACCTCCTTTTGTTCTTATGAATCTCCATTGTTTATGTTGATCTCTACAGAATTTCATTCTCAATGCCCAACCTATAGAAGAGAAAATTGAATGTTACATTAAATATTTTTTTTTAATTCACATTTTAGAATGCATTCGTTTAGTGTTTATTAGTAGTATTCATAGACAAAATGAGATGTAATATGACATTAAATATTTTATATATTATTTACAATTCTCTCAATAATTTTCTAATGCATCCCAATATAATTTTAACATGATTTTATGTAATTTTCCAAACGAGGATTCAAATATTGTTTTATTTTTGTTGGCTCTCCCTCACCGAGTACTTGGAAGACATGTACACACCTACCTATAATCCACATTAATATATTTGCGATTGTACTTTCTCTCTTAAGTTAAAAAAAAACTAAAAACTCATTTGACTCCCAAATCAATTCAGTTTGGTTTCAAAGTTCCTAAAATTCGTTGATTATAAACTATTTATATTCATGATTTATTTGATATATAGATAGGTTCAAGATCTATTATGGATTTAAAATTTTATTTGTCATTCTATTATATTAATATTAAAAATAATATATATATATATATATATATCTAAATTTGTGAATCGTACAAGAGAAAGTCTAATTGTCATAAAAATAAATTAGTCAAAAGTTCTAATAAAAAATTAACATTAACAATCATTCACATCTTTAATTTTTTAGATTTTCTAATACAAAATATCACCAAAAAATAACAAAATACCCATAAAAAATATATAATATATATTTTTTAATTCTAATACTACTTTTGGTGTAATCAAATGACTTATTACGTAACTAACGGCGTTTTGAATGACAACCATTTAAATTTTTAATTTTTTAATTCTAATACCACCTGTGGTGTAATCAAAGGGATATGAGCTCTTAATAAAAAAAAAAGAATAAAAGAAATGAATTCGTTTAAAACTAAATAATGAAAATTTGAAATTGATTTTTTATTGTAATTAATATATTTCTTCATATATCTTTAATACGTTAAATCTAAAAAATAAAGAAAGTAATCAATTTTGTCTGTTGAAAAATAACATTACTATGTGGTACGTGTTCATACGTAATAAGTGTATATAAATCTCAAATTGATTTAGTTTAAAAATATAAAAACATTCTAAACGTGTTTATGAATATATTTTACAAATATATAATGTGATATATGTAAACTATCATTTGATAAAGTTGTAATTATTTCATACTATATATTAATACTATACAACCAATATTTCAACTATTAATAAATTTTAAATTTAAAATGTGCAGATCGATTTCCGTACATCGTGTTGGTTTTGTATACTAGAAGACCTGTCTTTTGTATACATTATTGATAATAGTTTTATGATGATATAGAATGAATACAATTGCAGTCACTGTTTGCATTTAAATTGTTATATTTATATGCATGTTCACTATACTTACATTGTAGATGATATGGTGTGGGTAAACACATGGTTAGATCATATCATCGGTTCCTTGTAATGCATTAAAAGGCTCACGGTTTAGATGGCACTGAACTTGCTATCGGTACGCCGTAGAATAATCTGATAGTTAGTTTGTCTTGACTAACTGATTATTCTAATACACGGTCAAGTGTATTGAGGAGGATCTACTTAGGATTCTATTCTCTTTTCTGACCTTAAATGAGAGAATAAGAATCCACAGAGTTCGGGTTCTTAACCCCTATGTGTTGGCAGACATATACGTGTAGTGTTTGCAGCTTTGATTTATCAAAGGGTGAGATTCTTTCATAAGGATCAATAATCTCGATATCTTGGGTTGTGACATTTACACTTATGATGGGTTGTGCAATATGTAGGGGCACCGTGTCCTGGTGCGCCAGTTTGATGGTGTCCTCTTGAGGAAATGCAAGTTCATGCTGAAACCCTGCAGGTGGAATTTATTCCGTGCATGAGTAAAGCTTGTGTGGTACTACTCAAGGATAAGATATTAATTAATTATAGCTGTTAGAAGCTTACATAATTAATTAATGGGCATTATATCTTAAACGCGGGGAATGGCTGGACTAAAGGAGAAAGTATATTCAGAAATATGTATTAAATTGGTAGGTCAGTATTATTTCTTTAGTGGAATAAAAATAATACTTAATTCATTTAATAATATCCTAAGTTTATTGGATATTGGAAATTAAATAAATTAGCAGACCAATTTAATATTCTTCTAGATCCCTGTTGTAGCCCAATATGACTTTAGTGGACTGGAGATAGAAAAAGAGATAGAGGCCCAAACCCAGTAGGGTTTGGACACTGAAATTTCGACCACCTCCCCTATAAATAGGGAGGTGGGGGATGAAATTTTAAGGTGAAGAATCAGCTCCTCTTGTGTTCTCTTTATCTCCACAGATTCCATACCGATCTAGTAGATTTCAGCCCACCCTGAAACTAGATTCAGTCCGGGAATACAACAGAAGATCAAGGAGTGGAATATCACAGTGGGCGCCGATCATCATCATACACAACAACAAGATTAGACCTTTAATCTTGTCCTCCACCCGTCGTTTGATTTGTAAGTCGTTTTTCGATTCTATGTTTCCGCTTTAGTAAGAATCGTTTAAACCGGATTTGCATGTTAATTAAACTCGGTTAATTAAAACATATGAGATGCATGAATTTATGATCTACATGACATTAGGATTAATGAACACCCAATTAGATCCTACGGTGGTTCAATTCGAAAAAACCCCAACAACTGGTATCAGAGCGGGTTTTGGCACTGTTCTAGATTTAATCCTAGGATTAATTCGAAATATATGTATAAATTTGATGAAATATTTATGTTGCTTAAATTTTCAGATTTATATGTTGATGTATTTCGAATTGGTTGTGTTCAAAACTTGGATAAATTTTTGATGCAATTCGAAAATTTTAGTTTTGATGTTCTAAGAATTTTCGATAGTCATAAAATTAAATTTGGGATGACATTTTGATGTTCTTCAAATTTCCAGATTTGTTTTGTGATGGTGATCGAAAATTTGGAGTCAAATTTTTGAATTTGATGTGTTAAAAAATTCCCTAATTTGAGCTATGTATTTTCGGCCACTATAATTAAAGTATGGATGATGTTTTGATCAATATCAAATTTCCAGCTTTAATTTGGATAGGGTCGAAAATTTCAAGTGATTAGAATTGGATTTGGTGACTTTTGATGTATATCAAAAGTTACAAAATTCTAATCAAGATAGGTTTGAAATTAGAATTTTAAATTTGGTAATTTTTGAAGTGGATCAAAATTTCCAGATTTTTAATCCTTGAAAATTTCGAAACCTATAGCTATATTATTTGGAATAGTTTTTTGATTAATGTCAAAATTTCCAAATGTGAAATATAGTGGTAATTTTCGAATTTGTTAAATTAATTTGGAGAAGATTTTAATGAAAATCAAAATTCCAGATTTATTTAATGATGTTTTCGAAAATTTGGTTGTTGGATTAAAGATTTGATGTTATTTGATGTATATCTTAATTTACCTAATTTTAATCTAGATAGATTTGAAAATAGAATATTAAATTTGGATGAATTTGAAGTGGATCAAATTTCTAGATTTATTATTTGTGATATTTTCGAAATCTATTGATTAAATATTGGATAAGGTGATTTTGGATATATACAAATAATTATCAAAATCCAATTGTGATAAGATTTTAAATTTGGATAAGTTTTGGAAGATTTTGGATTGGAATCAAATCTCCAAACCTTATCCTTGAAGATTTAGATTCTTATGGATAATATTTGGATTAGATTTTTGATTTATATCAATATATCCAATTATTATTTAATTAGGGTGGTTAGAAAATATTAAATAAATTTGGTGGATAATTATAAATAATTTCCAGATTTATTTAAGAGATATTTTCGAAATTTAACAAGATTTAAATTGGTGGATAATTATTTTAATTTCCAATTTTTATCTTGTGGATAATATCGAATTAATTAATTTAATTAATTGTAAAATTCAAATATTATTTAATATGTCATGTTTGGATATCATATGTTATTTTATGCTAATCATGTAATTGTGATTGTTGGATTTGTAGACTGACTTGTTTGCAGGGTTACCGACTATCATGGCTCCTTAATTATGTGATGTATATTTTAATTTATGTTGGATGTATGATGGGCCGTATGCCGGTTTGGCTACGTGATTTTAATCCATGAGAAAATCCATGGATTAGGTCTAGGTTTTATTTTATGTTGTTTTAATGTAATAGAAATAAAACAGTTAGACCAAGTTATTGAGTTGTAATTTTATTCTAGATATATTAGTTTTTTCCTCTAAGGAATAGATATTCTATATTGAATAAAGTTTGAAGATCAACTCAAAGAAGGAGAGTGGCACAGCTCAAGAAAGGAAGTATCACTGATTCACGTCCCGAAATCCTAATTGGAGCTAGGTTTTCGGCGAGGCGCAGTGATAAGGGCGGCGGCCATGCCCGAGTTTCCGGAGCTGACTTTCCAGTTTTATCTCATTCAGCAACATGAGATATAAGCCATGATAGTTGGTTTTTATTATTATTGCTTATTATGTTGTTTGAAGCATGCAATGGTATTTTATCATTTTATGTGATGTTTGCATGTTTTACAATGGGATAAAATGAAACCTCAATCTTAAATAACTAAGTGGGAGAGATTCATACCAAAGTATGTAGAAATCTCAAACGGTCTCCATTAATCTGGTTTAATTGAGATGTGATTGACATGCGAGTTGACAATAGGTCTTCCTCCATAACGGATGTGTCATATCACTGTTATCTCTAGAAATTAAACTTCTTTATCAAGATAGCTGTAGAACACTACTAGAACAAACTGACTCCTCCAACTGGAGCAGGGAGTTCGAAATAGTGGACTTGGTGCTAAGATGATGGTGTTCACACTTAGGTGTAATTTATTAATAAACGTCCACACTAACGTGGCTTATTAATTGGAAGGTTACACGACCGTGGTTATTTCTGACTATTAATTTACTTGTCATAAGGAAATTTGACTGGAGGTAAATTAAAGGTGGTTTTACCTGTTTAAGGATGAATTTTATAAACGTCCACACTAACGTGGCTTATAAGAAACATTTTTAAAATGTCGGTGGATTACATATAATTTTTTTGAGGTATACGATTATATGTGAGTATCCTAAAGTTTGTGACTATACTGCATGTTTACTTTTCAGTTATTCTATATCATCATGGCACTCTCCAACCTGTCCACTATTCTCAAAGAAAACAAGTTAATCGGTGAAAATTACAATGACTGGATTCGAAACCTTAATCTTGTTCTCACTGCGGAAGGACACAAATTCGTACTTGAAGAAGTATGTCCTCAGAAGCCAGATGAGGGTTCTGACGAAGCCCAAAAGGTTGCATATGATAAGTGGGTTAGGTCCAATGAGATAGCGCGCTGTTACATTCTGGCATCTATGTCGAATGTGTTGCAACATCAGCATGAACCTATGAAAACCGCTTATGATATCATGTACAACCTTAGGCAGCTCTTCGGTCATCAGAACCGCTCGGCTCGCCATTTGGCAATGAAGAAGCTAATGGATGCGAGAATGTCTAACTCCACACCTGTTAGGGATCACGTTCTCACGATGATGGGGTATCTGGCTGAGATCGAGACCTTGGGTGGAGAGCTGGATGGCGATTCTCAAATCGACATTGTTCTTCATAGCCTGTCCTCGAGGTTTGAGCAGTTCAGGCTGAACTTTAACATGATTAAAAGGGATGTCAGCCTGACTGAACTGCTCATGGATCTTCAGGCGGCTGAGTTACTTCAAAAAGGAAATCCGGAGGCACACCTAGCTGAAAATAGGGCGTCTTCTTCCGGTACTAAAAGGAAGAAGAAGAACGCACCCAAGAAAGCTGCAGAGGGGGCGCCTAAAGTGAAGAAGTCTAAGACTAAGATTCCTCCCGAGGAATTTAAGTCAAAGACAAAGTGTTTCAAGTGCAGCCAGCCAGGTCACTGGAAGGCGGATTGTCCTAACAAGAAGAAGAAAAAGGGTACGTCTCAATCTCTCATCGTTGAAACATAATTAGCTACTTGTTCTACTCAGTCATGGGTAGTAGATACTGGAGCTACTGATCATGTTTGCATGTCTTTACAGGGGTTCCTGGCAAAAAGACAGCTGAGTGATGGAGAGATTTCAGTCTACATGGGCAATGCTATGAAAGTGGCGGCAGTTGCAGTGGGAGACGTAACCTTATCTTTTAGTAGTGATAGGATATTAGTTTTAAAGGATTGTCTTTATGTGCCTGGTTTTAGGCGAAACTTGATTTCAGTTTCTAAACTTTTTATGGATGGATATTCTGTTTCTTTTGATAACAAGGTTGTTATCTTTAGTGATAAACGTTTTATCTGTTCTGGCACATTGGATGGACATCTTTATTTACTTAATCCTATGCAAAACACTACGCAAATGCATTTACTGAACACATCGGTCATAAACCCTAACAAACGAAAAGAACCTTCGGAAATGAATCAAACCTATCTTTGGCATCTTAGGCTCGGCCATATTAACCTTAAACGGATACAAAGACTAGTAAACGATGGGCCCTTATCTTCATTGGTCCTAGAATCGTTCCCTTTGTGTGAATCCTGTTTGGAAGGTAAAATGACCAAGCGACCCTTTAAGGATAAAGGGAATAGATCTGAAGAGGTACTAGATTTTATTCACTCTGACTTATGTGGCCCTATGTCAGTTCAGGCTCGAGGAGGGTACGAGTATTTCATCACGTTCATTGATGATTACTCAAGGTAAGGATACATATACCTGTTACACCGCAAGTCAGAATCCTTTGAGACTTTCAAAGAATTCAGAGCGGAAGTGGAAAAACGTACAGGTAAAAGTATCAAATCACTACGGTCTGATCGTGGTGGTGAGTACCTCTCGAATGAATTTAGGGACTACTTAGCAGAGAATGGGATTATATCCCAGTTGACTGCGCCAGGAACGCCACAGCAGAACGGCGTGGCGGTGAGAAGGAACAGAACATTGTTAGAGATGGTTAGATCGATGATGAGCTATTCAGATCTGCCTATTTCGTTCTGGGGATATGCCCTGGAAACGGCAGCCTATATTCTAAATGTGGTTCCATCAAAATCAGTCTCATCTACGCCCACAGAACTTTGGACTGGACGAAAGCCCAGTCTTGGACATTTTCGGATTTAGGGTAGTCCAGCACATGTGCTGGATAAGGAAGCTGATAAGCTGGCACCACGTACGGATGTTAGACTGTTTGTTGGATATCCCAAAGGAACGAAAGGTGGTTTATTTTATAGTCCTAAGGATCAGAAGATCATTGTAAGTACCAATGCTCGATTCTTAGAAGAAGACTATGTAATAAATCACAAGCCAAGAAGTGAGATAGTACTCGAGGAACTTCGAGGGGAAAATTCGAATCTGACACCAACAGTACAAGAAGAGGAACCACAATTTACTGCACAACGTGTCACAAAAGTACAGGAACTGCCTCGTCGCAGTGGGAGGGTTGTACGCCAACCTGACAGATTCATTGGTTTGGGTGAATCTTCGGATTTCCCTGAAGGACTAAATGAATTGGATCTCAGGTCCTACGATGAAGCAATCCAAGACAAAGATGCAGACTCTTGGAAAATTACAATGGAGTCTGAGATTGGATCTATGGATCACAATCAAGTCTGGGAGCTTGTAGAACCACAAGATGGGGTAAAACCCATTGGGTGTAAGTGGGTTTTACAAACGCAAGAGAGGAGCTGACGGGAAGGTTGAAACCTTCAAGGTAAGATTGGTAGCAAAAGGGTACACTCAGAAAGAAGGGATCGATTATGAGGAAACCTTTTCGCCGGTAGCCATGCTTAAGTCAATCCGGATTCTCTTGTCTATTGCCGCTCATTTGGATTATGAGATTTGGCAGATGGATGTCAAGACGGCTTTCCTGAATGGAAGTCTTGAGGAAAACATCCACATGAAGCAACCAGAGGGTTTCATTGCTAAAGGCCAAGAGCACTTAGTGTGCAAGCTTAAGAGATCCATTTATGGACTTAAGCAGGCGTCAAGGTCTTGGAACATCCGGTTTGACGAGGTTATCCAGTCATATGGATTCGTGCAATGTCCGGATGAGAGCTGTGTGTACAAGAAGTGTGACGGAAACGTGGTGGTTTTCCTCGTGCTATATGTTGATGATATCTTACTTATTGGAAACAGTAAGAAAGTATTATCTAACATAAGGGTGTGGTTGTCCAAGCAGTTCGATATGAAAGATCTGGGAGAAGCTGGACACGTCCTTGGCATCAAGATAATTCGAGATCGCCAGAAAATGATGTTGTGCTTATCCCAGGCGACATATATCGACACAGTGCTAGCTAGGTTTAACATGCAGGATTCCAAGAAAGGTTTTATACCTTTCATGCATGGAATTCATCTATCCAGGGATATGTGTCCCCACACACAGGCTGAGATAGATGAGATGAAGGGCATTCCATATGCTTCGGCTGTGGGAAGGCTTATGTATGCTATGTTATGCACTAGACCTGATATATGCTATGCAGTCGGCATGGTAAGCAGATATCAGTCTAACCCTGGACAAGGTCACTGGACTGCGGTTAAGAATATACTCAAGTACCTAAAAAGGACTCGAGATTATATGTTGGTGTACCGCTCTGATAGTCTAGTGCCTTTGGGATACACGGACTCAGATTTTCAATCCGATAAAGATCAGAGTAAATCTACCTCAGGCTATGTGTTTACCTTGGGAGGCGGAGCCATTGCATGGAGGAGCATAAAGCAGAAATGCATTGCGGATTCCACCATGGAGGCCGAATATGTAGCTGCCTCTGAGGCTGCAAAAGAGGCTGTCTGGCTCAAGAGCTTCTTGTTGGACTTGAGCGTGGTTCCTGATTTGCCTAGGAGTATCACGGTATATTGTGATAACTCGGGTGCAGTGGCAAATTCGAAGGAACCCAGAGCCCATAAGGCAAGTAAACACATAGAGAGAAAGTACCATCTTATACGAGAAATCGTTAAGAGAGGAGATGTGGCAGTGGTCAAGATTGCATCGGTGGACAATTTAGCTGATCCATTCACGAAGAGCCTTCCGGCTAAGACCTTCTACGGTCACGTGGAGAAAATGGGAGTGAGATGCAGACCCGGGGTTGCCGTTTGAGATTTTAGTTAGAGTTGGAGAGTTAGCCAGTTTGTTTTATATTTGAAAGACATGCTTCAAGTATAAGTGGGAGATTGTTGGTTTTGTATACTAGAAGACCTGTCTTTTGTATACATTATTGATAATAGTTTTATGATGATATAGAATGAATACAATTGCAGTCACTGTTTGCATTTAAATTGTTATATTTATATGCATGTTCACTATACTTACATTGTAGATGATATGGTGTGGGTAAACACATGGTTAGATCATATCATCGGTTCCTTGTAATGCATTAAAAGGCTCACGGTTTAGATGGCACTGAACCTGCTATCGGTACGCCGTAGAATAATCTGATAGTTAGTTTGTCTTGACTAACTGATTATTCTAATACATGGTCAAGTGTATTGAGGAGGATCTACTTAGGATTCTATTCTCTTTTCTGACCTTAAATGAGAGAATAAGAATCCACAGAGTTCGGGTTCTTAACCCCTATGTGTTGGCAGACATATATGTGTAGTGTTTGCAGCTTTGATTTATCAAATGGTGAGATTCTTTCATAAGGATCAATAATCTCGATATCTTGGGTTGTGACATTTACACTTATGATGGGTTGTGTAATATGTAGGGGCACCGTGTCCTGGTGCGCCAGTTTGATGGTGTCCTCTTGAGGAAATGCAAGTTCATGCTGAAACCCTGCAGGTGGAATTTATTCCGTGCATGAGTAAAGCTTGTGTGGTACTACTCAAGGATAAGATATTAATTAATTATAGCTGTCAGAAGCTTACATAATTAATTAATGGGCATTATATCTTAAACGCGGGGAATGGCTGGACTAAAGGAGAAAGCATATTCAGAAATATGTATTAAATTGGTAGGTCAGTATTATTTCTTTAGTGGAATAAAAATAATACTTAATTCATTTAATAATATCCTAAGTTTATTGGATATTGGAAATTAAATAAATTAGCAGGCCAATTTAATATTCTTCTAGATCCCTGTTGTAGCCCAATATGACTTTAATGGACTGGAGATAGAATAAGAGATAGAGGCCCAAACCCAGTAGGGTTTGGACACTGAAATTTCGACCACCTCCCCTATAAATAGGGAGGTGGGGGACGAAATTTTAAGGGGAAGAATCAGCTCCTCTTGTGTTCTCTTTATCTCCACAGATTCCATACCGATCTAGTAGATTTCAGCCCACCCTGAAACTAGATTCAGTCCGGGAATACAACAGAAGATCAAGGAGTGGAATATCACAGTGGACGCCGATCATCATCATACACAACAACAAGATTAGACCTTTAATCTTGTCCTCCACCCGTCGTTTGATTTGTAAGTCGTTTTTCGATTCTATGTTTCCGCTTTAGTAAGAATCGTTTAAACCGGATTTGCATGTTAATTAAACTCGGTTAATTAAAACATATGAGATGCATGAATTTATGATATACATGACATTAGGATTAATGAACACCCAATTAGATCCTGCGGTGGTTCAATTCGAAAAAACCCCAACACATCGTACGGGAGACATACTAGTTTAATAAAATATACTTATCACGTAAACATAATTGAACATGAATATTATAACGTGAGGGGTAATTATTTCATAATTAAAAAAAAAATTAAGATTTGCTTATTGCGTAAGTGTTGTAGGATTTATGAATTTTTGCACATCAAACATCTTGAACTTGATGAGAAGGCCAAACTATTTCTAAATATATTACATAGGCTAAATATTTATTGATTTATTTTCTTTTTCGTAGACATGATAAAATTTCAGAGCTAGAGCTTGAAAATTTCTCTTCTTACATATTGCTTTGAACAACCAAATTCAAACGAATAAAACCAAATAAATTATAAATAGAACATAATTACATAACTGTAAATTTATACATGCTTAATTCATTCTATGAAAATATTTAGATAATTTCGATGTCAAATAAATTTTTACAGTAATTATATGCTGATATATTCAAATAAGAAACTTTCCATTGCTTTGAGGTTGGACCTGGACCAAATCATCTTCAAAACTCTTAATCACAAACTCTTAATTATATGTTTAAGGTCATGTCGTTTTCTGTAAAATAGCAAACAAATCATATCACAAGATAAAATATTTGAATGGATTATTCAAATTTAAATGGAAAAAAAGATAACAAATGAAAATAAAAAAATCTTCAATAGTCTCAAACAATATCGAATACATAACTTAGAGTTATGATTTTTTTTAGAACAACTCAGAGTTATGATTTTGTAACAACATATAAATGTATTTTACAAGCGTGGAGATCCATTTGAAAGATGGTATTCAAATTTAAAAATTTGAATTTTAATTTATTGATAATATACTGAATTATGGTTAATTTTTTCAGTTACCACAACTAATTAATGTTTGTGACATTAATTTTCCAAAACACCGTATTTAATATATTTTTTAAGTTGTGGCATTTTTATATGGAATAATTTGACAATAGTAGTCAGTAACATGATTATAATATGCAATAATTATTGCGATTATATATATATTTTAGTATATAGTTGCGATTACATATCTTATTATGGAAAATTCATGGATAATGTTTTTTATTTTTTGATGTTGAAGGTAACCCGCAAGGTCTGCAATGGGTAAATCCCGCCCCCTGTTTAATAGTCTGCAAACCACATAAGAAGTCGAGATCAAGAGAGTACAAAAGAGGGGCTGATTTTAGATGCCCTAATTTTCGTCCCCCCTCCCCCTATAGCATTTATAGAGAGAGGTGGCCGAAAATTAGGTCTCCAAACCCTACAGAATTTGGGCCTCTCACTCTTGTTCCATTCTTAGCCCAATAAGGTCATATTGGGCTACAAGTGGGATCTAGAATAATATTAAATTGACATGCTAATTTATTTAATTTCTAATATCCACAACTTAGGATATAATTAAATAAATTATGTATTATTCTTATTCCACTGAAGAAATAATATTGACCTACCAATTTAGGCAATGTTTGGTAGCTTGGATAAAGGCATATTAGTATAGGTATCCAGCAAGAATCGTGTGTTTGGTAGCCATTATTCGTTCACGCAAGGCCCGGTCCTAACGCGAGGCCCGGGGTGTAATTTACTGATTCGGCTGGATAATGTATCCGACGCCCCCCTCGGATACAGTTTCTGGCGTAGCAATCTTAGTATATATGCCTTTATCTAGGCTACCAAACATTGCCTAAACTAATTTACTCATTCCAGAACTTAGTCTACCAAATAAAATAATGTACCAAACAGATGTGTGAAACAATCTTAGTATATTTATCTTAATAACCAAACACACAATTAAAATAGCTAATACGCAATTATCTTTCAAAGCAATCCAAATTTTATTAATGTGGGTATATCCGTACCAGCATACCAAACATTGCCTTAATGCATATTTACAAATATGCTTTCTTCTTTAGCCCATCCATTATCCATGTTTAAGATATAATGTCTATTAATTAATTATGTAAGCATCTGACAGCTATAATGAATTAATATCTTGTTCTTTGCGTAGTACCATACAAGTTTTATCATGTACGAAATAAGTTCACCTATAGGGTTTCACATGAACATTGGGTTTCCTCAATGGACACCATCAACCCGGGTTTCTCTCATTTAAGGTCAAAATAGAGATTAGTATCCTATCATGATCCACCTCAATACACAAATCAATATACTAGAATAATCAGCTAGTCAAGATAAACTAACTATTAGACTATTCTATGGTGTACCAATGGTGGGTTCAAGACCATCTAAGCCGTGAGCCTTTTAATACATTGTAAAGAATTCGATGATATGATCTTTACCGTATGTATACCCACACCATATCATCTACAATACAAGTATATGGAACTGGCAGATAAATATAACTATAAATAACTGAAATAAATATTCAATTTATATCGTCAAATAAAACATTGTATAATGTATATAAAGACAAGTCTTCTAGCATACAAAACTAACACATGGAGAGCATTTGATTGACGATAAGATAAAAGTCTAAAGATTAAAGAGTTCTAACATGATAAGTCCTCGATTTTAGTTTCAATAAGGAAAGTTTCCTTATCAGATTTCTAGTTGGTTTAGGACTTCTGATTATGATGTTAAGGCTATGTTTCTGTTATATAAATAACCTGAAATCAGACTTGTTAGAAGACATTGAATTCACTGAATAGATATATTCTGCATAGAATTCTTAAGAGCTCTAATTGTTTAAAAGGCCACATAGTTTCGGCCGTGAGTTTTACACTAGAGATTAGTATTCTAGTCATCGTGTATTGAAACAATTTTCATACGCTGTTAAAAGATTTCTTGGGAGATAATACCTGTGGGAACTCGACAGAGAGAGTGTAGGTTGTGAGGGGATCTCATGATTCAATTCAATGAAAGAGGGTGTACGGGTAGAAAGGATATCGAGTGATAAGAGGTAAGCTGCATGTAATATCCCAAGTAAATTGTAATACCTCAAAATTTTGCTATCTAAATTTAGTTAGGAAAATAAATATATATATTCAGATTGGGCCTAACACTATTTTTATTTTTATGGCCCAAATATCTAAGTGCAAACATTTTAAATTGAGGCCCAATTTATGGGCTTTTTAGCCCCTTTCATGTTTTAATTTTTTTTCGTGACCTATAGTTATCGGAACGAGACGAATAAATACATTAGACGATAGTACTAATCGATACGAAACCATAGAACTTGATTTCACCTTAGAAGGACTTCATTTGACCAAGTTATGAATTAATTCTTGATTTAATTAGATTTAGGGTTTAGTTTAGGGTGTGGTATAAATACCCCTTATTTCATTTTAAGTTCATTTGTTGGGTATCCAAAATAGGTCAGCCCCTTTCCCCTCTCTTCTCTCTCCCTCTTGCCTCCTCCTCTCCTCCGGCGCCGGCGCCGCCTTCACCGACGGCCGGAATTTTTCCGGCGACTTTTTTAACATGCAATTAGATTTTCGGACTCCCTTTCTTCTCCTCTTTCTTTTTCTTTGATTATTTCTATGAGATTTTGAGGTTTAGGCTTCTGATTTCAGATCTAAGAATAAGTTAAACCCTAGCCTATCAATACTTCATTTCCTTCTTTATTTTTCAACTTTGTTTTCGATTTTAGTATGTATATTGTGATTTTCGGGCTGTTTTGAATTATTTCTTTAAAATATTTTCTTAATTTTATTTATAGTGTTCTTGGTGTTCTTGAATACTTTAATTTAATGTTAAATGGTGGATTGTTGAAATGAAAAGAAAAGAAAAAGAAAAAAAAATGTAATTGTTTCAGATTTTTGTATATTGTTGTGAGTGTGCGCGTGTGTTACTGATGTGTGTGTATTTCTTGTTCTTTGTTTTGTTATTACTTTTTATTTATTTAGTTATTTTCACTTTTTCCTATAGATCCTTCCATATTAATTCAAAAGCATAAGTTATACTTTAAAATCAAATCATAGCCTAATTGATAAATTATGCATTTTTCTTGTTCAATCCTTCTCGCAAGAAAATTGCAATTTCAGTCCCACAGGACATGTTCGAGTCTGATTTTGGTCCCGACACTATCACTTTTGGTCCTATTTCACAAATTATTATTAAATGTGGTCCCATAGCACTTGAATTATCAATTTTGGTCACACAATTTAGACGGCTGCTTGACGGGTTAACGAAGAAGCAGTTGCACGTGACCCACGTGTTTAATTTATCTCCAAATTGAATCAAAATTCCCAAATCAAAAGAAGGAACGCTAATTTTCCCGGATTTCAAAAAGTCCCAAACCTTTCTCTCCGAGAGATCGAGAGCGGGAGCGGGCGGACCGGTCAATGCGGCAACCAGTTCGGCGCCAAGTTTTGAGAGGTGGTGTGAGTGAAGCACGGCATCAACGCCACCAATCGCTATGAAGGCGACTCTGATCTGCAGCTGGAGAGGGTTAATGTCTACTATAACGAGGCCAGTTGCGGGAGATTCATCCCACGGGCCGCATTCGTGGACCTCGAGCCAGGGACCATGGACAGCCTTCGCTCCTGCCCGTACGGCCAGATTTTCAGGCCCGATAATTTTGTGTTCGGGCAGTCTGGCGCTGGTAACAACTGGGCAAAAGGGCATTACACAGAGGGTGCTGAGTTGATCGACTCCGTTCTCGATGTGGTCAGGAAAGAAGCTGAGAACTGCGATTGTTTGCAAGGTATCAAGTGTGTGAAAGAAAACTTTTGTGTTGAGCCGAAGAAGATGAAAGAAGAGTAATTTTCTATATCCTATTATGCCATTGTTTTTAGCAAAAAATTGAGGTTCATTTATTGGATATGTTAGTGCAGGAAGAAGCAGAGAATCAATAGGATGCACTAAGAATGATCGGGTTGTATCAATAGAACTGTAGAAGAAAAGGCTTGTTAATTAGTATTTCTTTTTGGTATGAATCTATAGACATCTTCTTTTCCATTCAAACCGGCCATGAGTTAGTTCGATGCTTTTATATAATCTCTGTCTCTCTGCAACCTTAAGTTATGGAGAAAAAAATGATTAGGAGGCAAAGATTGATACAAGAAAATGAAACATATTTTATTACACCATCTGCTGCTTAAGTATATTTTGGACTTCTAGTATTAAGTTATGCTCGTCTATCTTTGCTTCTGATTTCTCCTATCTCGTTACACCTCAATGATTTATGATTGATTGATTCTTGTTTTTGATTGTATAGATAGATCTAGCCACATTAAGGAAATGAGTTGTTGATGCTCATGTTCGAGGTGGAATGGTTTGGAGGCCTATCTTTCATGTGCCTTGAGTTCATGCAGTTCTCATATTTCTTGAATTTTATTTCATTTTTGTTGTTTGATAAATTGTATTAGAATGTTATATTTAAGTTTCTTTGATAAATTGCAGTCAGTCTTGGCAGGCTTGGCTACTTCGAGGGGCCTTAATCACAACTTTGGAAGAATCGTCTTTGTTCATCACTTCGAGCAGCTTTATACTTGTATCTTCTTTGTAGTTAGCCATTTTTTTGAAATAGATTGTTGGGTTAGTGCTACTCCAAAAATTGATAAGGTGTTATGTATTGTTTTCATTTTTCTTATTTATTGACCATTGTATATTACTATGAAGTTTTTTACTTCAGAATTCTTTTCATTTGAAATAAATGGAATAGCCTCATTTCTTTGTTATTTTCATATTTCCATTTATATATTGACAGTTGGACACTATAAATTGCACAATATTGACATTATATATAATGAAAGTTCTAGGGAAGAGTTGGAGATACCATTTTTCTAGTTATCTACTATTATGGAAGCTACTGATCACTTCTCAATCGAGAACAAGCTCGGAGATGGTGGATTTGGATCTGTTTATAAGGTAAATAATTCTTGTCATTGCTAGACTCAGCATAGTTTTTGATATTGAAAAAGAAGCATTGCATTTCTGTAGTTTGGGTTAAACAATGCTTTTGGTATATAATGCATCACACTTAATTGTTTAATGTTTGGGATTTTTTGCTTTCTTTTGATTTAGTACTTGTAATTTGATGAATTGGTGAGTATATATATATATATATATATATATATATATATATATATAGATGCATGTTAGTGGGAAATTTGGAACCAAATCAGGTTAAATTTCTACCAAATCAGTTCAATTTTGCCTCCAATTGAATTGCAAAAAAAATTTCTGGCATTGTTCTGTTTGGGACCAAAATCGATATCAAAATGGGACCAAAATCAATAATTTTTTAATGGAAAACGTTACGGCGGGACCAAAATTGATAATTTAATCGATTTGGGACCAAAAGTGATAGGGATGAGACCAAAATCGGACTAACCCATGTCCTATGGGACCAAAATCGAAATTTTCTCTCCTTCTCGCTAACAGTTTAATTTGTACTCTTTTTAATAATTATTAAAAATAGAATTATGATATAATTTAATAAAAATAAAAATGAACGAAAAAACATAGCCAAAATTTTATTACATGCTCTTCTTGATTAATGGTTAAGGACTATTCTTGTTAGTTGTTACAAAGATCTAGGGTTCAAATTTATTTGAGAGTAGATTATTATTTTAATTAATAGGTGTATTTTATGACTATATTTAAATAAAATCTTGGAATTATTTTTCAAAAATGGGATTTGGTTTAGTGGTTGGGGATTAATGTTTATATTAAAGAGGTTTAAGGTTCAAACCCTATTGCATGCATTTTGAGACATCTTTATATCTTTTTATTGCAATTAATATCTTCTGTTTCAACTATAATTAATTAAAATCATTTAATTGAAAGGTTAAGGGTTTGTGTTCCATTAATATAGTTTTAATTTAATTTTAATCATTTTTATCTAAGATTATTTTGGATCTTATATAATTAATGTCATCTAATTAATTTCGAAAATGGTACTTAGTTAAGTGGTTAGAGTCCATAATACTATTTCGAAAATGGTACTTAGTTAAGTGGTTAGAGTCCATAATACTATTTGAGAGGTCGATCGTTTGAATCTCATTGAAGTTTATACTTATGCTTTTAATCTTTTTATCATAAGACCTTTCTGGACTATATAAATCATTAATGATGGATTTTAAATTTAGAAAATGAGTCTTAGCCTAGTGGTTAGTGTTTTAATTGTGATTAAGGGCTCCAGGGATTCAAAACCCCTTTGATGCAGTTTTATTTCTTGTTTTGTGTATTTAATTCAAAGCATTTATGAAGTCATTTAATTAAAGTGGTTTGTTTTATGTTAGATAAAATCATTTGATATAGCGGTTAAGGTCTCATTATTTTATAGTAAAGTAATGGGTTCAAATCTTTTTAACTACAATTTTATTCATGTATTTATTTAATTTATTTCTTTTCTATTTTGTTTAATTGTGGAATTTAATTCAAAATTAAGTATTATGTGAAGTGACACTTTATTGGGATATCATTATCTTTTAAACCATTCATTTAATTATATAATTTTAATCTACGTGATTAAAATATATTTTCTCGATCAAGTACTCGGGTATAGCTTCCTAAAGCTAGGATTACCCGTTTGATCTTCAAGCGTCGTATTTTCACGACCTTATTCTATAGACTTGCCTTTATACCCTTATACCCGTATTTACATTATAGAATAGGTTAATGATCTCAATAAGCTTCTAAGTCTTAGTCTTTATGTGTAGGACAAAACCCGAAACATCGGACTTAGGGGACTTCTAGAAGAATCGCTAAAGCTTCAGCTTTAATAGCTATCAAGGTGGGCTACTATACTATCTTTGCAAATTATATCTTTCGAGTATTAAGCTCTGATTTTGTTAAAATTGCATATATGACTATCTGTGTTAAATATTTACATGCTACTGTATGTTATCGGAGTCTCATATACTAGCGTTGTGTCAATGTGAGTAGCTACAGTATGCATGCATTATTCGTCGTGCCCTACTATTTGTCGGTGAGACTAAAATGAAACACTTATTGGTTACACTCTTTGGTTACACTCATTGGGTATACTTTGACCATACTCAACTTTACACGTTGGTGATGTAGTACGGGTTGCGGACAATGACTGGTTATATTCTTAAGTGCTTCACGATAAAATATTTTGATAAACTTAGGTTGCTTTCAACTTTAAAACCTCCTAAGTTTCACAACCTGCATGGGCACATATAGATTATTTTTAGAAAATGATTTGCATAACTTGAATTGTGAAAATTTGCCCACTGAGTGCATTTGTACTCAGTCCAAATCTTTTCAAATATTTTCAGGTTAGTAGACTGGCGCGTGGATGTGACAATGTTGAGAGATGGACTTTTTTTTATTTACCTATTTCCCATTATCTCCTTTTGTTAATATTCTTTTGGGAAATAAGCTTCCGCACTTATGTTACTCTTTTGTTAAAACACTAAGAATCCTGATTTTGGTGTTTTGGATCAGTAAATGTATTAAAAAGAATGTTTTGATATTTTGAGTCTTCTATTGAGGTTTTGTTAATCATGTTATCCCCTTTCTTTCCCGCTTCTTAATTTCAACCCCCGTGGCGTCCATTTCCACGGTCTTTCGGGATCGAGGCGCTACATAAATATTGCATCGGAGTAGTGAATTATTTTTCACGGACTGACAAGTCCGCTGATGTAGATTGATTGATCAAACAGGGTTACCAACTCACTGTGTGCTTTACTTTCTGTAATTTACATTAAGTTCATAATAATGTTCATGCAAATTATTGTGAACTCCATCTAACAACATTCAAGAACTTTCATGTGAACGTTTACAGAACAGATACTTCATATGGAGTCTGTAATTTTCACATTGTCTGGGATATTATACAGACTCCTATTATGCATAAGGAGGATGAACAAGTTTGGAAATGTTCGATGCATGGTGAGGTGATGACGAGGGTGACAAGCTTTGTTCGTGAAAGCATTTTGCCAGGGTAAGCTGAGTAAACTGGATATGGTACCGTGCTATTCCCAATAAACAATTGATTGTTTGTTGCTGAGTTATTCACGTGAGATTAGAAACAATGGATAAATGCAGGCGACTGGGTTTTGTTGGTCCTCTTTTTTGCATTTTGTGTCGTAATGATGAGGAATCTTTGGATAATCCATTTCATGCTTGCACGATGGTTACAAGTGCTCGATGTTGGATGTTTCAGATGTTTAACATGCAAGATATTGAGTTTACTTCTTTTCACAAGAGGATTACATTTTGCATTAAATGTAAATTCAGTTTGCAAATTGTTGTTCTTTGGCATATTGGAGTAATTTCGTTGGTATAGTGTATTTGGAACATGAGGAATCGGGCTACCTATGAAGGATTCAAGACTTCTTTGCATGCTTTGATGGTTTTTGTGAGGACAACACTTAAGGAATCAACCTTAGTGTTGCAGGCGTGCAAGGTCTAGTTTTCCGGCCAAAGTTTACCATTTTAGTGTTGTGGAGATCACCGTCTCAAGGATGGACCAAAATAGAATACATATATGGGTCAACCATGGGAGCTCTGGGTAATCTTACATGTGGTGGTATCTTTAGAAAGCATATGGGTTTAGTGATGGCGTGTTTTCACAAGAATTTGAGAATTGGATTTGCTTATGAGGCGGAGTTGTGGGGAGCAATCCTTGCATTGGAATTTAAGCTTAATCAAGGAATGTTGCATATCTGGCTAGATGTAGATTATACTTTGGTGGTGGGTTTTTTAGCTTATAAGCATATTGCTTTTAATCAATGGCGTCAAGGCGCGTATTTTGAGATCATTCAGATCGCTACCAGATGTCTACCAGTTCAGAGTGTCTCATATTTTTCGGGGAGGCAATCAAGTGGCGAATAAGCTTACGGTCTCTTCATTTCCAGTGGGGTGGTTGCAGGGCTCTATTATATTCCAGACATAACGACGTTAGTGGATTCTGATTTTTTGCGCCTTGGTTATTTTAGACTTACTGATAAAGAATCACTTGTATTTTCATTCTTTGTATCCTTTCGTCCGTTGATGGGTTCTAGTAGTTGAATTGTATTTGTATTTATTTTTTTGGTTTGGTAATAATATCCATTTTATTTGAAACTTGATAATAATATTATCTGAAATTTGCCGACCCCCTACAAATGCACACTGGTTATCATCAATTACCTCATGCAACACACTCTTCAATCTATTCACAATCACCTTTGATATGACTTTATAAACGGTATTGCAAAGGCTTATGAATTGGTTCGAATTCCGTCAACTTGGTCGGCCGCTCCCCCTTAGGAATCAGAACTATAAAAGTTTTATTCACCTCATCAACCACCAGTGGCGGATGCACCCCGGAGCTGCCCCTAACAATTTTTTTTTATTTTTAATATACGCATTTAATTTCTTTTTCTAAAATTAAAATTATCCCCTCCCCCATTTTTATTTATTTATTAGTGGGCTTTGGAGTTAGATTGAAATTTGAAATGAATTTTTATTCATTGGGCTTTTTCAAAATGGACTTTCAATAAGAATTAGCATTGAAATAGGTAAATATTTAATTATTTTTTTTTTCAATTACTTATATAATTATCTCTAACTGAAAAAAAAATTACTTATTAATTATACAATTTTTATTTTGTACTTGAATTACTATATATTTGTATAATCATATTGTATTATTATGTAGACTATTATTTTGTCTTTGAGAATTGAAATTGATTAACTTAGTGTTGGAATGTTGGATAATTGGATTAAAATTTTTAAATAGAATCTTTAAGAATTATGTATTTGAACATGACTATATGAGTTAAGAGGTTATAACAATCTTTATATTATGAAATTGATATTGTGAATTGTGTTTGAATGTCATTATTTTTGTATCAATTTTTTTAATGTAGTATATGGATTTTTTTTAAAAAAAATTAGTGGGGGTGCTTCCTCATCCGCTTCTAATGTACTTAGACCTAAGACACCTAATGCTAATGGATTGGTGGAAAGATGACATCGGGTACAAATAGAACTAAACCAATTGATATTATTAGTGATCTGGAGTTGAGGAAACCAATTGAGGAATTTGATATTTTTATTCAAGATTAAATACAGAGGGAGTATTTTAATAGGGGCCCTTGCCAACCAGTCGGTCATAAATATCGAAAAACTAAATCTACTGCCTCCAATAAATGTTTTTGGAGATGATTGGTATACAATTCCATATTACTTAAATTTGTGATTTTTTTATATTATGTTATTAATATATATTGGGAAAAGGGTCAAATACACCCTCAATGTTTCTACTTAGGATCAAATAAACCCTTAAAGTATTTTTAGGTACAAATAAACCCTTAAAATTATAATTTACTAACATCTATGCTCTCTCCTTGCTATTGCCACTCCAAAATTACTTTGCCCCAAATTTTATTCTTTTCATTTTAATTTTTGAAAAATTAACGAGAACAACTAATTAGTATAATTTATCATCTTTTTCTTTTTAAACTTACGCTTTCTCCCATTTCTGTCTATTTTATTTTCTAAAAATATTAAAAGAATTATTATTGTTATTATTATTATTATTATTAATTAATATTTTTCTAACAATATACCCTTAGTTTAAAAAAATAAAAGAAGAAGAAGAAAATCTACCCTTCTTCCCCAGCTAACATCGCCAACTCTCTCTCCTCCCCCCCACCCTCCCTTTAAATTGAATATTTTTTAAAAATATATTTGAATTTAACCAATGGTATTTTTTAGAAAAAATATTTAAATTAATTAACAAATCGTTGGGTATCAAGCCTAGCCAGGGTTCACCGCTTATTTCCCGGCTCATTCTGTTCCCTTCACTGTTGCTCAAGCAACTTGAACACAAGTTTTTCTCAGCTTAAGCTTACAATAGGCCTATTCACTATCTTCTTCATTTGAGTTTGATAACCTGCAAAAGAGAGTTGTTAGAACAAAGTATTTGAACAGCAAAAAGTAGAATAGAGGGAAAATGATGGAAAACAGAAGAAGAGATGAAAATAGAAAGATTCAAAAGTTGAGAGGTGGGAAAATCGTGTCTTGAAGACACAAGGGCTCAGATTTTCCCACTGCGGCGATGGTGCACTTCCGGCAACAACAAATGATTCAGGCCACAAGGTGAATCTAATGGATCTACACACGAAGCTCACACACTCAGTCGCCAAACAGGAATCCGATGAACAGAATTTCGGCGAGATCACAAGAAAGAAATAGCGAAACCTTTCAAAGTATACAGAGATCGTGTGAAGCTTAAGACATAAAATGAAGCGGCGCAAGGATTAAGTAGAGGGTAGAATTAGGTTTAGGGTTAAAGATGGATTAAGGGGCTGTTGGGCCTGATTTAGGAAACTGGGCTCAAAAGATGGGCCAACCAGAAATTATGTCACCAAGGAAGTGCTCACCAACAAATGGTTTATCATCATAACCTATTTTTACTCTTATCTATCACACAGACAAGACAAGAGAGGGAGAGAGAAATACTATGCGTATTAAACTCAGTCTCAACACTAGAGACCAACCCAATTTCAGCAATTTATCTCAAGCCACTTAGTAACTATCATTGATGGAATTGCTACCTAGCACAGAACCAACAGGGTAAAATAACCAACAAACAAAAAATTCACAGAGACAGATAAGGTATCCAGCCACACAGACTGGAGTACCACCCAAGAAAAGGCACAAATCAAAATTCAACCAAGATCAATGTTCAAAGATCTTTTGCAGGCCATCAGCTTTGCAACTGGGAGGCACTTGGTGCCCATGTCTGTGGGGTTGAATTTAGATGGGATTTTATCAAGTAAAACATCACCTCTTTCCACAATATCACGGATGAAATGAAATCTCACATCAATGTGCTTAGTTCTATCATGAAATACAGGGTTCTTGCACAATTGAATTGCAGATTGGCTATCAGAATAGATAAGAGGCTTATCATCAATGAATTTAATTTCATATAGCACACCATTATGCCAAATGGCTTCCTTTACAGCCTCAGTAGCAGCAATATATTCAGATTCAGTAGTTGATAAAGCAACAATGCTCTGCAATTGAGACTTCCAGCTAATACATGCACCACACAAGGTAAATACATATGAAGTAGTTGACTTTCTTTGATCTCTATCATTAGCATAGTTTGAGTCAACATAACGACCACATTTGATTCCATCATCTGCCTTTGAGAAGGTCAGACCACTATTCATAGTGGATTTCAAGTACCTGAGAAACCACTTAAGTGCTTCCCAGTGAGGTATGCCAGGATTAGCCATATGTCTACTCAAACATGAAACAACATAAGCAATGTCAGATCTTATGCTAATCATCAAATACATTACAGAGCCAATAACATTAGCATAAGGAACATATTGCATTTTAGTTATCTCTGAATCAGTTATAGGAGATTGGTCTTTACTCAACACAAAATGGGAAGCAAGAGGTACATTGACATGTTTACAATTTTCCATGTTAAACTTTTTCAGAACTTGATCAACATAGGCAGATTGATTCAGCAAAAGAGTAGATTTTTCTCTCTATTTCTTTCAATATTCATGCCAAGGATCTTCCTTACATCACCAAGATCCTTCATGTCCAAGTTGGCACATAGACATTGTTGCACATGTTTCACAGTTTTTAGACATGGACTAATCAAAAACATGTCATCAACATTAAGTAACAGGAACATGGGAGTGTCAGATTGCATATAATACATGTAGTGATCAAATTTGCTTCTTGTAAAGTTCATACTTTGCATACATTTATCAAACTTTATGTTCCACTCCCTAGGAGATTGCTTAAGGCCATAAAGGGACTTCTTTAGCAAGCACACATGTTTTGGAAAGGTTTTATCAACAAAGCCCTCGGGCTGATTGACAAGTCCAATTTCTCTCGTATTTTTTGAGTCTTTTTCACGTTCTTTTGTCCTTATTTTTGTTGTTTTAGAGTCGGAAAGGGCCAGAAAATTGAGCAGGGATAACACCAATCTCCATGAAAGGTGCCAGCTTGTAGAGTCCATCACATTTCAATGTTGCTGAGAAATGGCCGTTTGTCCACAAGACTCGAGGAGATTCTAATCCTGACAGGCTTATTATGGGCACAACATGCGAAGTTCGGCAGAAGTCATCCAAGATATTCTAGATTTCGTTCAATAAGGAAAGAAGATCATATTAAAAAGGATATTACCAAATCTGGAGATGATATCTTAAAGCTTCTAGAAGACCAATTTTCTCCACAAGGAAAGCGTCCTCCTGTGGGCGCGAGCTGAAGAGATAGAATTATAATCTACTCTACCAGGAAAGTTGACCTATCTCTACAAGGAGAGTTGATCTGTCCGTACAAGAAAAGTGCAGCTTCCAGAAAAGGAAAGAATGGGCACGCTGACAGCCCAGTCCCGAATTAAAGCCTTTTTATAGGCCGATTTGAGCTTAAAACTTACTTGTGGGCTAATGATGCTAGGGTTTTGACCTACATGTATAAATACCACTAGAAAAGATCATTCACACACGACATAAAAATTTGAAAACACAACAAATCATCCAGATCCATATTTTTAGTTTTAGTTCTTTATTTTCTAGCAGTTTCCCTGAGCCTTATGCCCTTGGAATGTAAGATTTCCAGTTTATGTTGTTAAGTTCGACATTGGAGTCGAGACTCATTTCTTATTTATTTTAGTAATTTTTTATTTAATTTCATGTCTTTAAATATTGTTTTTATGTTTATGTCTAGCATGCGTGGCTAGATCTTTTATTCCGGATTGAATGGAGATGATAACTTAACAAACATGTAAAAACCGTGAGGCAATTTGGACATAATACTATGTGAATTTGGTTTCCATTGTGTATTAATTTCTTTGTTGTACTAAAGCATGTTAAGCTGGTTAATGTGGCTGGCTACTCGTTAATTAGAATTGGGCACGCTAAATCTATACATGGTTAATGAATCGTAATTGTGTGTTGATCCTAAAGGGACTGGGTACATCATGGCATATTGTGGGCACACGAGAAATCAGTGTATGCAATAGATCTGGGTCTGTCTAGGGCATAAAGTTTCTTGTTACTTACAATCAAATGAGAAATCGGGATTAGGTAACAAGTTAGGGTTTTGGGGATGAGAAATCACCTCTAATCTAATATGAAAGGATAGATTGGGTGCAAATGAAGAAATTCGGGTGCCTTTAACTCGATGATTTAATTCACATAAAAAATTGATGTGCCCATGATCGGGAAAATGTTTGTTAAGTTTGATTCGAAGTTCTAATCCGGAATACTTTACTACTAATCATTTTCTTTGTTTTCTTTGTTTCTTTTTATTTCTATTTTTGCAAGATTTACTTTAAAGTATTTACATACGAAGTACGGAGATCACAACAACCCAAACTCTTTTTAAGCTGGTAACATTGGAAGGTAGAATTCGCAGCTCCTCATGAGATCAACCCTTTACTAATATTTCTGTATACGCCCGCTGTGGGCACAAGGATAAGTCTCTCTTAAGATTTATTCTGACCGCGAAATGACCGCGCGTCAGAATTGACGCCTTTTCCAGGGAGCTGATTCAAGTAATTCTATTTTCTCAACTTGTTAGCCTGGCTGGTGGATGCCCAACCCCTCTACAGAGTTCTACGAGTACGATCCAGAACTCGAAAGCACTTTGCGAAGGAGAAAGGCAGAAGCACGGAGGGCATGACAAGCCGAAAGACTTGCTCGTGAAACCATCCTGGAGGAAGAAAAATATTCTCAACTAGAGCACGAAGTAAGAGAATAGCAGTAAGAAAGAGCAACTATGACTGAAGAGAGCCAAACACTAAGGCAGTTAGCCTTTCCAACTAACATGGATCTGTGTCTCATGGGCATTACGCTCCCAACTATCACTGGAAGTAGGGAACTAAAGGTAAATTTCATCCAAATTTTGCCTAAGTTTCATGGGATGACTAGAGAAGATCCTCAGAGGCACATACAAGATTTTGAGATGGTGTGTCAAACCCAACCCTCGGATGGGGAAAAAGATCAATATGTATGACTAGTATCCTTTCCATTTACTCTACAAGACGGGGCATGAGACTGGTTGTACACTTTGCCGACTGGCAGCATGACCACATGGGTGCAACTGCAACAAATTTTTTTAGAGAAATACTTTCCCGCATCCAGAGTGCAAGAGATGAGAAGAAGAATCGGAAGTCTGAAGATTGTCACAAATGAGAGCTTCTACGACTATTGGAGTCGCTTTCAGGTCATGCTGATAAAGTGCCCACAACATCAGATCCCAGATCATGATCTGATTCAATACTTCGTATCAGGCTTGAAGGCACACGACATGACCATTGTGAATGCCTCTTGTGGAGGATCTATTATGAATAAATTACCAACTGAAGTCTTTAGGATTTTAGCAGAAATGGCTGATGAGAATCGAGATGAAAGTGTTGAGGGCATAAGGACAGTTACAGATGCTGGAACACCAACACATTTTGAGGCTAAGATGGAAAGGTTCTTTAAAAAAATGGAGAGAGTTATGGGCACAACAAGAGTACAAAAAAAACCATGTGGGGTCTGCAAAAGTGTAGCCCACCTCACTGATGAATGCCCAACGCTGCAGGAGGAAGTTTCTGAAGTAAATGCCTTAAGAGGGCATAACAACAATCAAAGAAGATACGATCCTTATTCTCAAACATATAATCCAGGTTGGAGGGATCATGAGAACTTCAAGTGGATAAGGTCAGAACAATCCCAACCACAAATCCTTCCTATGCAGCCATCTTTTCAAAATCAAAGGCAAGGACCTTCTTTGGAGGAGCTGGTCCAAACCATGGCACAAAAGACATTGAAAGCACAACAAGATTACATGCGGTCACAACAGGATAATGAGAAATTCAAGAATGAAACACGTGCTGGGCTCCAGCATGTGAGCAAGCAGATCTCACAACTTGCCCAAGCTATCCAACATCTTGAAGAGAAAAATAGGCAATTACCATCTCAAGTGGTAACCCCCCTGAGAGCAAGTAAATGCTGTAACCTTGAGAAGTGGAAAAGAGCTACCAGAAGCTTTCACAGAACCAGAAGCTGAGAAGACGAAAAACACTGAGGGCATAAAAGAAGTGGAGCAGAAAGAGAAAGAAATGGTTGCAGAGCCCAAGATGAAAAAAAAAGGCTGTCGGAAAACCACCTTTTCCAGAGCGTCTTGCCCACAACAGAAAGGAGGAAGAAATGAAAGATCTTCTCAAGATTTTTTGAAAAGTGGAAATCAATATTCCACTCTTGGATGCAGTTAGGCAAGTATCTCGATATGCCTGATTGCTCAAGGAGCTTTGCACTAAAAAGATACGATTTGAAGATGACGCCAAACTATTTGTGGGAGAGAATGCTTCGGCAGTTTTACAAAAGAAAATGCCCAAGAAGTGTGAAGATCCTGGTATGTTTATCATACCATGCATCATTGGAAATAGAAGGATTGAGAAGGCCATGTTAGATCTTGGAGCATCCATAAACGTCATGCCTATGACGATTTATGAGGAACTAAAATTAGGACCACTCAAGAAAATAAAGGTGATCATTCAGCTCGCAGACGTATCTAATTTCTACCCAGAAGGCCTGATAGAAGATGTCCTAGTCAAGGTGGGGTAACTGATTTTCCCAGCTGATTTTTACGTGCTCAATATGGGCACGGCAACACCCACCTCATCAGTGTTACTACTCGGAACACCATTCATGAAGACTGCTCGAACCAAGATTGATGTGGATGAGGGCACACTGACATGTGAATTTAATAGACAGATCATCGTATTCAATATTTTTGAAGCAATGAAATACCCTCAAGACCCAGAATCAGTCAACTTTGTGAGCCAATGTCATGCCCAAGCCACGGTTTCCAGAATGAACAATCAAGAACTACTGAAATAGGCATTACAGACTGGCCGAACTGATTGCGATGCCATCGATGAAGATGGCGATATCAGAGAAGCTATCATGATGCTATATTCCCTGGAGGAAATGCCATGTGGAGTGGTGGATTACAAGTTGCCCACCACAAGTCAGACTGAAAAAATGATACCCTCTGTGCAGAGGGCACCGCAGCTGGAACTGAAAGATCTTCCCAGGCATTTGAAGTATGCCTATCTTTGGGAGAATGAAACATTTCCGATTATCGTAAGTAAAAGTCTGAACTTAATGAAGGAAAACCGGATGATGAGAGTGTTGCGTCTACAAGAAAAGAATGAAAGAACCTATGACCAACTCATCCGCCACAAGCCATTCGAGCGTGGGAGAAAGGTTCTGCTGTTTAATTCCAGACTCAAGCTGCTAGGAGGCAATCTCAAGTCCAAATGGACTGGTCCTTTTCTGGTCCACGCCTCATGCCCAAATGGAGCCGTAGAGAGTTAATAGACATGAAAAATGGAGGAAGGTTCATGGTGAATGGACAACGATTGAAGCATTACTATGGGCATAATGATCCTATTTTAGGATCTGTCAGGCTCGTCGAGCCCATCTACATGTGAAGAAAGAAGTAAGCGTCGTGCCCGCGACAATAACTAGGGCGCTAACTGGGAGGCAACCCAGGGTTTTTGTTTCTTATAATTTATTTTAATTCTGTTATTTCCTTTTAAGTTTTTTTTTTCTAGTGGATATGATGAATTTTACGGTTTTCTTTAGTTGTGTTTTTATAGTACAGAGCACGGAAAAAAATGGCTACCATTCTGGAATGCATTGGCAAATGCCATCGACGCCACTTTAAGTAAGCCCGACTTACCGAAAATCGTGCCCTCTCTGATCTGGTTTCCTCTTTCCATTAGTTTAGTTTTTTTATCTTTCTAAAGTCGCTCTTGTTCACCTACTTTTCCTACAGCAAAGTGTGTGGGTGGTGAGGGAATTTGAAGTCTATTTGCTTTTGTTTGTTTCGGTGACCACCTTATTCACCCACTTTACCTAAGACAAAGTGTGTGGGTGGGATGGCTACTTAGTTTTTGTTGAGTTTTTTTTTTGTTCGTGAAATAACCTTTTCACACCCACTTTGCCTAAGGCAAAGTATGTTGGTGAGGGTAATTTCGCTTTCTTTTGTTGGTTTAAGTTGAGTCAAGCATTTATAGATATTTGAACTTGAAAGCATGGAGTCTAGGGTCTTGTGACCATTAGGCAGCCTGTTCACTTGCATATTCATGTCAGCATGCCCGTAACACTATTTAAATGATAAATGAACTAAGTACCCTGTAAAGAATTGAGCCTATCTTCATAATGTCTGCAATAATTCTTTCTTGTGTGATTTTTGCATCTTTGAATTTAGGAGAACCAGAATTTGCTTCTGCTCTATTCCAGGTCATAATGAATTTGGGGGTACACCAAAAATGCTTAGGCAATTTTTCTTTCTGAGCCACAAGACCAAATAAAATCACCCTTTAAATTATCGTTGCAACCCTTTTTGAGCCAAAATTCACAATGCCCTGGTCATGTTCCTTTCACAAAACCTATAAAAAAGGACCTTGGGCACAAGGGAAGGATAATATGGTGTGTTACAAGGCACAAAGTGCCCAAGAAGAAAGAAAAAAGGAAAGAAATATTAAAAAATAATTATATGCCCTCATCGGGTAAGATGAAGGGTACATGCATGTAGTGCTATAGTGAAATTGCCTCCCATCTTTCAGAGTGTAGTTACGTTACGTATAGATGCAACTAGCTAACAAACTAGCAGAGGCGTCTCTAGGGGAGGCCACCTAGGCATGGGCCTAGGGCCTCCCTACAATTAAGGCCTCAATTTTTTTTAAAAATTTATTAATTATATATTAAAATAAGTATAAGTATATCTAAATTAAAAACAAAATAAGCCAACACTTTATACACAAGAAAGAAAGAAAAAGGCAGATATATCAGAAGAAAAAGAAAGTAGATTAGAAGCTATAGTAGAGAAGATTAAGATTAGTAGAAGAGGAAAAATTGTGTACTCTACATAACTATTCTATTGGCACTTTTAAGGTATGATTTTTTTCTATTCTTCTATAGTTCTATTCTAGTAAATTTTGTAGGTATTGACGTATTGTATGTTGATGTATTTATATATTTTTTTAGATTCACGTGGTGAATTATGACGGGCAAAAGAAAATTTGAATTAGGAAGTTCAAAACGAAAGAAAAAAGAAAGACAAGAGATCATCATGAAATCCCTAGCCAGATTCATGGATAGGTACGTAAAATCTAGTACAATTTTTATTCTCAAAGTACCTATTGCACCCGTAGTTGAAGAACCTATCGAATCTATAATTGAAGTTGAAAGAGACGATTTGAGTGATAATATTCATTTAAATGATAGTCAAGAAGTGAACGGAATGGATGAGGAAATTGTGATTGATGCCAAAAAAATTAATGATAATTTAGATATTTTTGGTGAAGAATTGGACGATTTGTTTGACCCAGGAAATTGGGAGGATAATTCATCCCAAAGAAAGATTGACTTGTTGGTAGAGAAAGGTACGATAAGAGTTATGGAAGATGTGTATCATGTTAATGACAACGGTAGGAGCTTCAATGTTAAACATTTCAATCGTTATCTGCCAAATGGAGAAAAGCTTGATCAATCTTGGCTTGTATACTCTCGAAAAAAGAATAAAGTGTTTTGCTTTTGTTGTGTATTATTTAAGAGAAATAAGGTGGTGTCAAGCCCTTTAACAATAGTGACATACGAATTATCTTCGATCAACTATGTCACAAGATAGATTGAATGGTTTGACCGTGCATGTTATATATTGAGAAAAAAATGGTAGTTGAGCTTGAATACAGTGCTTTGATTGATACTTTTGCACAACAAAAAGCACGAAGTGCTTTAATATTTTTCATTTAATACCAACTATAAGTATATAGTAAAATATTTGTGTTCAATAGACGTATAATTGCTAGGGCCTCATAAATCCTGGAGACGGCCTTGCAAACTCGTTTGGTATTTTATTGGACATTTATTTTATCACGAAATTAAATCAAAACATTATTATTGCACAAACATTATACACTAGAAGCCCTTATTCCGCTTCCATGAATTTATCAAACAAAATTTCTAGAGATGAAATATAATTTCCAAATCATGAAATCAATAAATCATGTGGCCTTTGTGACGGATTTGAACGTGACAGATGAACCAAGGAAACAGCTTCCCAACTTGTACACTGAACATATCATACCGCATGAAAAATTCAACCAACATCATCCTCGCCAACACCACCACCACACTACTAGAAAAACGCTAATAGACAACACGTTAAAGACAACAGTTTTGTCTTCACCCGTTGTCTATATAGTGATAGACAACGGGTATAGACAAAACCGTTGTCTATCGCCGCATTTTTTATTTATTTTTTAATTTTTTTTCGCACAACAGTTGCCAAAACCGTTGTCTATATATTAATAGACAACGGGCAGTTAATAGCCGTTGTCTATATCTGCGTTTTCACATAGACAACGTTATATAAACAACGGGTTATCTAACCGTTGTGGAAGGACAACGGTTATTACTGAACCGTTGTCTGTGTAATTGTAAAACGACGTCATTTTTTTTTTCAGAAACTAAAATAAATTGGATATCCCCAAATTCATTTAGGTCACGTGAAACAAAATATTTTCGCCCCCAAATTGAAGTGAGTGTCGATTTGAAGAGAAAGTCGCCGCCTTCACGGTGAGACGTCCGCCATCATCGTCGCCGTCGTGAGACGTCTCACCATTGCCGCCGAACCGCCGTGAGTTGATTTAAGGTTCGTTGAAGGTGCGGTTTCGAGATTGAAGTAGCTGCAGAATCAGAGATTGAAGCAGCAGTAGCATCAGGCGTTGATGCAGCAAGCTCTTCCTCAATAGAAGTCGCTCTATCATCCCGGCCTCTTAGTTGCTCCGTAGGTTTGATTTTTTTATCATCCAGCAGTAGCTCTATCATCGCTCTTATTTTGTGACATTTATGTGAACATCAGTTGTTTATCATAGTTAATTTATGGTCTATTTTTTTTGTTTTTGTTTTTACAGATTGATGATATTTTTATTGATTTGAGTGAAAGTGATGATTTCTCCAAAGATTTCTAATTTTTTTAAATAATCTCACGCTAGATTTAGATCTTAATTCTGACTAATTGTAATTATTTTGGGTGAATGATGGATTAATTAATCGTGACGTTTCTTCTCACGAAAAAAATAACGTGAGATTATTCTGTGAGTGTTTTCTTCTCACGAATCTACTTCTTGGAGATTGTTGATTCTATATTTTCAATTTCAGCCACCTTGGTTGATCCTTGTCTCTGTGCACTTTTTCTTCTTTGAAACCTGAATCTTATGATAGTTTGTTTTGGTTCGTTGCTGAAATTCTTGTAATTGTGATGTGCAGTGAGTGCTGTGGAAAGTGGGAGTAGGGCTCTGCAATATCTGGGCTTGGATGGGGAGAGAAGCTCCGTTGAATTTGATGTAAGAAAAGTGATTTCATCAGCACAATCTTGTGGGCTAATGATTTCATCTTCTTCTGGTAATTGTCCATTGGGTTGCTGCATGCACACTTACTCATTTTATTAAAATCTAATGATTAATTAGTTAAAAAGAATCATAGAACTAATTAAATTAAAACTCATCGATCAAATTAATTAAATAGGATGATGACTTGTCATATGTGGATCGATTTTTATTATAGCTAGTACTGCTATATGATTCTTCAAAACCATTCAAAAATTAAAATATGTATATATATAATTCAAATAAGATTCTATGAGAATTAATAAAGGTATAGAATATATGCATTTTAAAATTCAATCAGAAAAAAAAAAAAAATTTCTGCATTTAATCTGACTCTTTCACAGCAGATGATGCTAACTGACATTTGATAATATTTTCTGTATATATTCCAGGATTTGAAGATCAATGATCTGATTATTACAGACTATTCCATGTATGTCTGGAATGACTGGATATGAACTACTCAAAAAGATTAAGGTTGGTGGTTTTGGTTTAAAGTTTGCTTAGTATTTGAAAAACCTGATCAGATAGTTTGAGTTTTGATAGTGCAAGCAGTCATTAACATTAGAGTATTAATTTATTTCCTTGATCTGGATGAATCTTAAATCAAGTATATACACATGTAGTATTTCTCAATTTTTTTTTTTTGCATTAATGAAGAAGATAGACATGCTCTAGTAGCCAGTTTCTTGCCACGAGAGAACCCAGGGTGCATTTTGAAGAGAATTTTTGGACTAAAAATTGAATCTGCCAGAGGAGATATTAAAATTACTCAAGTGAGTTTATTATTATTATTATTATTATTATTATCATTTCTCATTTACTTTCTTCTTTTTTTGATATTATTTGGCTTCAAGTTTGCAACATGCATGCATATGATTGAATATAAATGAATAGATAGAACATTTATATTTGTTGAATTTCACCTATTATAGCTTTTTCACATATTAGAACTTTTAGGTGAAAATAATAAGAACTTATTGTCTGGTGTAGTTTTATTGCATTAATTAGTAATAAATGAAATTAATTTTTTGGATAGACTGTTAATTACGAGAATGGATAAAGGTTGGATGTCCAAAAATAGATTATTGAAGGAATACGAGGATGGAGTTAAATCTTTTTTGAATTTTGCCATACAAAATGGGAAAGATCCCAACACAATGCACTGTCCTTGTGTAAAGTGTGGCAATCTACGGATCAAAGATGTCAAAACCATAATGAAATTCATTGAGTAGTGGAAGGATGTCGTGGAGATGTAAGTTTTATTAGTTTGTATTTTAAGGTTATCTAACATATATAATAATGTACATTTTCTATTTTAATTTGTCTAGGGCTATAAAATTGTTCAATGTGAGTTTAGGGAAATGAGGAAGGAAAAATCCTATTTCGGAGCTAATAAATGTATGAAAATTTTTCCCCAAAAACTTATTTAATATACACAATTCAATTTATTTATGTTACAGTTAAAATATTCTTTTTACACAGTGTCCACAACAACCCGATTCCAAGCAATGTGGGTTCTATGTAATGCGCTACATGAAAGAAATAATTGAAAATTGTGGATCTTCGGACTCTATTGCACTATCTTCATTGGTAATTATCCTAAAATATTATATATTTCTATTATTAACAATTATCTTTTAAATAATTGATTAATATGTGTTATTTTCTTAGTTTTCCGATGGATGTTACACTCGACGGGAAATTGATGAAGTTCGTATCGAGTGGGCTGAGTGTGTCCAAGATTATACAGATTGACATTGTAAGTTTGAATCATTAATCTTAACTTTGCTTCTTTTAAATTAATATGACATGCATTAATGGAATTGATACTTAATTAGACAATTTTTTTTTTAGTTGAGTTGATGATGAAGTGGCCATTCTTATAAGTGAGGCAAGAGAAGGAGCAGAAGGCTAGAAAAGTCGAACTTTTTTTTACTACTTGAGCTTATGAACTTATAACAATATTGAATGCAAAATATTTAATATTAGTTTATCTCGGATTTAATCATGTTATTTTGGGGAACTTACATGTTGTATTATTGATTTTGTATACATTATGGTTATTATGTAATGAATTATTGTTGGGTTTAATTGTTTATTATTATGGGAAATTTTATAAATAAACAGGGCTGTATGTATTTAAAAATAGCAGTAGGAAATTAAAAAAAAAAGACAACGGTCACAGAAAGCCGTTGTCTGATGGAAAAAAATCTACAACGGTCAGATATCAACCCGTTGTCCATTTGAATACAACGGTTTTTCATAAAAACCGTTGTCTACATTTAAACACACAACAGTCGTCCTAAAAAACCGTTGTCTATGAAATAATAGACAACGGATTTTTAGCACAATCGTTGTCTTTTTTTTAATGTGTTTTCTGAAGTTAACAACGGTCAAAATAACCGTTGTCTATTTTTATAAAGACAACGGGTATTGGCCGTTGTCTATCAGCGTGCGCTAATAGACAACATCTTTATAGACAACGGGCGTTTTCTCTATAGACAACGGGGAATACCCGTTGTCTATTAGCATTTTTCTAGTAGTGCCATATCCTTCGCTGGACATTGCTTGTTTTCCGGCGTCGGAGTGTCGATTTCTCTCCCGTTGGACCAATAAATGTACTGCATTAGCTTCTCCCCTTCATCTACGAACCTTTCAGCTACAAACTCATCGGGATTCGTGAAAGTTACAGGATCCTTGGTCGCAAAGGGTTGGTACCCAAATATGGTCTCGCTCTTTTTTATCACATAAGTTGCCACGTGACTCGAAATCTTAATATCTTCTTTAGCATTACCATATTGAAATTGAATCGGCGGTTCAACCCTAAGTGTCTCCCACACCACGGATTTCACCAAACTCATCTTCTCCAGCGCCACTAGCGTGACAGTGCCACCCTCCTCCTTCACGACAGCCCTGATCTCTCCGGCAAGGCGGCTGTGCAAGTCCACTCCGCCGCTGCCGACGTACTTCAACAAAGCAGGGAACAGGAGTTTGGTCCCACCATAGGAATTAAAACCTGCAACAAACATGAGATTATGGGAAGCCTCATCCCTACTCAAACCCTTGCTCTCCGCCTCATCGAGCAGCGCTCCGGCCACCTCATGAAAAACAGTGTGAACCTTCTCGTACGTAGCCCGATTTCACCAGAAAGTAGGGCAGCGGGAACGTGTGGAGTAACAAATCTTCGACGCAATTAGGCAGGAATTTCAGCCCTAATGTGATTAAAGGAGCGAGCTACAGAAAAAGTCATGAATCAAGATTGGCATTGCCGCCGCCGCCAACGGAAGTGTCGTACGAGCTCTTGCCGTTGCCAAACAAACAGAACAAGAGATCGAATGACATCTTGTCGCTAATGGGGTTGAAATCTGCCTCCCCTTTATAAGCTAGCTCCGTCTCGACATCGCTAAACAGCTAAGAAACCGTGGCCCGAAATGTCGGGATCAATTCCTTGTGGAATCTGTCGAGAATCGAGAGATAAAAACCCTTGAGAAGGGCGTGTTATGGCTCTGACGGGTCGAGGTAGGAGCAAACGCAGTAGCCACTGGTGAAAGAAGTCGTCGGCATGTAGGTTCCGGTGAACACGTTTTTCTTCTCAACTTTGGACGTATCAAAGAGAATTTGGAAGCTCATGGCGTCGAGAACGACGATCACTTTCGGGTTATTGGCGTTGAACGGGCTGGGCGGGGCGTTGATTCAGAATACAGTTGAGTTGTGTTGCTTTATTCGGGCCCTGAAGAACTCATCCGTGCCTTGCCGGTAGTAGAAGTCGATACGGTCCACTATCGGCCTGAAAAATGGTAAGCCATAGCTGCCTGGGATTTCTCTTTGTGGAAGCTCGTGTGGTGAAGGGTTTTCTTCAATGGAGGAAGATATTTGCTTTGATTAATTGAATGAAAAGATTTGTGGCCAGTTCGGTTGTGGTTCATGAATTTGGATGTATATATAGAGAGAGAGAGATGATAATGAAAATTCAGTACACACGCCAAACAATTTCATGATATGGATGACCCATTTTTTTATTTTTTTATTTTTTTTTTGATGTCGAGGGTAACCCGCAGCCGCTACCGTGGTGCTCACTGGGTAAACGCTGCCCCTGTGTAATAACCTGCAAACCTACACAGGGGAGGTAAACCACACTTGGCAGACTCACACCTAGTGGTGATCCATTTTAGCATCGTTAATTAATATTCTATCATTGTCATTATATTCTTTAGCATAGTTTATAATGGAGTGTTATTATATATATATTTTAAAAGGCAAAAACTTGCATGCACTAGGTGTATATATGTAACAGCCCGGTCCCGAGATAGAGATTTACGGGTGGGGACGGGGTGTTATTATGGGATTAACGAATAAAGATGGGGGCTTTACCAAGAGTTTTAAGAATCAAGACGTGCTTTAGAAGTTATATGGAGATGCTCGGGTTTACTTGGATAAAAAGAAAACATGCTTAAGCGGAATGAACGGCTAATTAATCAGATACCAACTTGTTAGACCTCTTTGCAGGTGGACGGAGATCATACTCAAAACAGAGATAAACATAATATGCATCTTATAAGTATTAAATCGTTTCCGAGGAGATTATTCATAGAGTCTTGCTATGCTTAATCATGAGCCGGGCCTTTACCCTTCTCCTTGCATGGCGATCCTACTTCCTCTTCGCCTTCTTCTGGGTCCTCGTCTTCTTCTTCTTCGTCTCCAATATCAACCGTTTCTGGGACGGTGAACTTGAATGTCCTCATGCAAATGCTCCCTTCAGGATACTGATGGGGCATACACTGTCCCAGACCCTGAGAAGCGGACACAGGGGTCCACTGGTTCACTTGAGGAGTGCAGGAGAATAGAGAGTCGGTGTGGTTCACGATTCGGACATTTGAAGGTCCTGCTCCTGTGGTTCCTTCGTCGTGAGGATGTGGTACTTGAAATCCAGGGGGACTGTTGAGAGTCACCCTTTGCAGTTCTAGCTCTACCACGAGAGAGGGATTTTGCTCATCTTCTTGCTGCTCGGCTAAGGTGTGCACGTGGCCATACTCCGATATCTAACGAGCCATTAAGGCTGACGAGAATTCCGTCAGATTTCCGATTTCAGCGTACGTCTCGGGATCGCGGGTGATCGTGCTTTGCAGGATACGGTACATTATAGGCCTCCAAGCAGGTGGCGCATGCTCGCACATGCAGATGCACGTTTCCAAGTCGGATATGCTCTCGGGCTCCCCTTCGTAGCCATTTGCCCAAGCCCACCTTTCGAGGTATCTCGCCATGTAGGACAACAACTGTTCGTTGCCATTCCAAGTTTCTCTTCTGAATCTCTCAACTCTTTCTTGCACAGGGCGGAAAAGAGGCACGCTCTTCCTAGCTGTTGAACGACGCTTAACCATCTAGAAGAGAATAACTTAGTCAGTCTAGATTCAAAAAGGGAGACCTAAGGTCCTCCTAATGTCTGGATTAATCTTGCACGCTTATTTTCCTTTTATGAGGCAGTTGACAATTTTTATAAAAATTTTGGTGCCCAGAGTTCTTTAAACATACATTGTTTACCCCTTTTTTTTTAGTCAAAATTTCGAGAAATGATTTTAAGTCATTTTGGGATCGAGAAATCTTTTCACAAACTTCCATCTGGGAAATCATCTTACCCGAACACCTTTTACTTGGAATTTCATTCTCACGGTTTTTCTCTTGTCCATAAAACAGGTATGCTTGCTCAAATCTTTTCCCTTCCTGTATTCCAAAATCATGAATCCAAAATCCAAAATTTCTATACTATCATACCTTGATTTTTGGTTGAGAGTGCGAGGGTGATGGCGAGCTGTGGGTTGCTGCTTTAACTTATCAGAGAACAACTTATATTCACATAGACTTATTAACTTATTTCAAACAAAGAAACAGGTCTGCAGAGTTGCAAAATTGCTCTGATACCAACTGTAACAGCCCGGTCCCGAGATAGGGATTTACGGGTGGGGACGGGGTGTTATTATGGGATTAACGAATAAAGATGGGGGATTTACCAAGAGTTTTAAGAATCAAGACGTGCCTTAGAAGTTATATGGAGATGCTCAGGTTTACTTGGATAAAAAGAAAACATGCTTAAGCGGAATGAACGGCTAATTAATCAGATACCAACTTGTTAGACCTCTTTGCAGGTGGACGGAGATCATACTCAAAATAGAGATAAACATAATATGCATCTTATAAGTATTAAATCGTTTCCGAGGAGATTATTCATAGAGTCTTGCTATAATAGGATTTAAATAGAATTAAAGAGAGTGTATCAGAGTAGTGGATCACAAAGTGGGATTTCATGGAAACACTAGATGATAGCAAAATAGTCTTGGCAGCCAACCCACATTCACAGCCACCAGCATCCTCAGCATCTCAACCTGAAAATATTTGAAAAGAGGGGGCATGAGCACTAATGTACTCAGTGGGTTTTAGCGAAAATGCTTTTATAACTTTTCAAGATATCCAATGATTAATAGACGGTATACGGAGAGCAAAACGCAAAAGCCCTCTCCGTATCCGTAAAACCTTTTCTTTTCTTTTGGGCCCAACTTGGCTCAAACCTGTCGTCAACTACACCCTTAGACATGCCATAGGATAGAAGAGGGTTACCTCAAATATCCGAACGTGTTTGCGAGGGAAAAACCCAGCAGTGACTACCTTAATAGTTCTGAGCTCGAATCCTGCTTAAGTGGATGCTAAGTTCCATCTCTTCCTATTCTTGCTAACATTACCAAGCTTAGAACAATGTCTAATGCTAATACCTTATCACTACCTGATCTCGGCCTACAAAGGGTTGAAGATACGCTAACAAGGAAATCCTTAATCTTTAACTATACGAGCTTTAACGAAGCATAAGCATTCAAATACGAGAAAATGAACGCGGATACACATCGATTGCAAGTAGAGTAATACTAAACACCTCATGATAGCATAAATTGTAAATAAACAATTCTAGCATATCTAAACATACTTGAGAGCTCACTTAACTTATACTAGCTTTCTTTACTTTATTTAACCCAAATAATAATTCAGCATAATCACGCATATAACTCCATTTATTCATTTCCTTGTACAGAGATCAAACAGGCTGAGCAGAAATACTTTATTGGATATCTCATTTGCCCTAACATGTTTTTAGAGCTTATTAGCTCAAACTTTAGATGAGTATAAATTTACCCACCTTGATTACGGAATGGAAGACGAGGCAACGAGTTGGTGGTCTTTCTTAGTATTTCTCCGGGGCTCGATTCCTCCTACAAAAGTCGAATCGTCGACTTAGAATCCTTCTTCGAAGATTTCTAATAACATGATATTAAGTAACACCCAACTAATATTTCCTTAGCTAGGACTTAACATGGATAGCACGACTTTGACTTATTAAGGGTCTGAAAAGGATTTATTTTATTTATGGAATTTCTCGACTTGATTTCTAAATTTTTAGATGGAAAAGAACTTGAATGATTTTCTCGAAATAAATCGGAGGAGCTTGAAAATCTTTTTAATTTAAACTTGAGAATTACTCGGAAAAACATGACTCGAAGAAGAACTCGAAAAAAAAATTGGAAGGACGAGCGTCGGACAACACGGGGGGGGGGGACATCGCGCTCCGGCGGCACCCCGCGCGCCCGCGCAGCCCCGCGCCCGCGGGGTCCTGGGCCGAGGGAGGCGTCGCGCAGCCGCGCACCCCCAGTGGTCGCGGGACCCATTTTCTCTCTCTCCTGGGCGATCTTCAACTGGGTTCTTCGACTGTTCTTCGTGTTCGTTGATTTCTTCGACGAACACGAAGAACACGAAGAACAATTAACCCAGATTTTTATAAAAACAACGTGCTTGAATTTATCATGCAACATCATGCTTTAACTTTAAAAATAATTTTGGCATTATAACGGTATAAACACGATAATCCTCCGGAATTAAATAAATATAACTTGAACGGATTTTTAACGGAATGAACGAGGCTAAACTTCTAGAATAATAATAACGGAAATAGAACGAGAAATATAACGTAAGTGTTATTATTTTGGAACTTCAATATGAATCGAAATACCACTTTAGACGAGCAATAATGAAGAACGCGAAGAACATAAAGAACGGAAAGTAAATGCGGAATTTAAAAGACGGAAAAGAAATAGAATTGGGACCGACGAGCGCAAATGGACGGGGTCAGGTGCGTCGAAGGAATGTGGTTAGCTCGGCGTCTTGTCGAGTCGCAACGGCGGCAGAGCCGCCTGCTACGATTTCAACGGCGCCCCTAGCACATTCCCTCACCGCATCCCTTCCACGCCACTCCACTCGTCGTCTTGAAGAACACTCACGAAGAACGCTTTTTATTTCGACAGAACCTTCTCGGCTTTCAAAGCTTTTCACCTCTCGATTTAGAAGTGAATGAAAAGAGTAAAATGAGCAAGAAAAGCTAAAGGGGTGGTCCCCTATATATAGGAAAAGCTTTGGCTTCCCTTGGAAGTCATTGCTGTGCAGGAATACTACAAAAGTTACCCCGGGTTTGGTTAAAAGCTGCTTTATTCGATGTCGAGGTCCAAATGACTTCAAACACGAAATCTAAAAATACCGGGAGACTCGTTGGCTCGAATACTAGTGAACCAACTTGTTTCGTGAAGAAGTCGGGTTCGTCAGGAGGAAGACGAGCAAAGATTCCCTTTTTGGAATTAGTTTTACTATTCACTCAGACGACAGATTTGGCTCCCGAGCATTCGATTGATCTCAGAATGTCAATCCGTGAACGCCAACGGAATCCTTGAGTCATTTTCCATAAGAGGGGCCTGACAGAACTGGACTTGGATTAACGAGGAGGATTTCGTAAATTTCTCAAAACACGAACGCACGCAAAAGTTACTATTCATTCTTCTGTTAAATGCGTTTTTCATCACCGGGAACTCAAATGACTTCAGAATTAAAATCCGAAAACACCGGCATACTCCTTGAGTTAATACCTTTCTAACGAGACCACGGATGGTCATAAAATAGTTAAAATCACATTTCTCAAAAAGGCGATCTGACTCCTAAAGTCGTGACTGACATCCAACCTTAATTAAATTCCTTCTTTAATTAATTAATTATTATTAACAATTCTCTAAACCTTATTTGGAAATCTGGGGTATTACATCCTACTCCCTTAAAGAAAATTTCATCCCGAAATTTACTAACCATGGTAAGCGATATCAGGGTACTTCTTGAGCAGCTTGGATTCAAGCTCCCAAGTTGCTTCCTCTGAACTATGGTGGTTCCAGATTACTTTTACAAGATCGACCTCCTTATTTCTCAGCTTCTGAATTTTTCGATCTACGATGGCTTGAGGTTTTTCTTCATAGGCTAAGTCCTCATTTAGGACTATCTCTTCCTTGCTAATCACGTGTTTTGGATCAAACACGTACTTTCGTAACATTGAGACATGAAAGACGTCATGCACGTTACTCAGGTTGGGTGGTAAGTCCAACCTGTAGGCTACTTCATTCACATTTTCTAAGATCTCAAAAGGTCCGATAAATCTGGGCTTTAATTTGCTTCGTTTGCCAAAAGGAATTATTCCTTTTGATGGAGACACCTTCAGAAACACTTTATCTCCAATGTCAAAACTGAGCTTCGTCCTTCTCTCATCTGCATAAGCCTTCTGTCTATCCTGAGCTTCCTTGATGCGTTGACGAATGAGCTCGATTTTCTGGACGGCTTCCTGGACCATCTCGGGTCCAAGTATCCTTTTCTCTCCAACCTCATCCCAATACAGGGGCGATCTACACTTCTTTCCATAAAGGGCTTCATAAGGGGCCATGCCGATCGATGTCTGGTAGCTGTTGTTATAGGTAAATTCTACCAAAGGCAGTAACTCCTCCCAATTGCCTCCTTGATCGATGACGACTCCTCTAAGCATGTCTTCTAGAATCTGGATGGTCCTTTTGAGATTGGCCATCCGTTTGAGGATGGAATGCTGTGCTAAAGTTGAGCTTTGATCCCATTGCATCTTGTAGGCTCCTCCAGAATCTTGATATAAATCTTAAATCACGGTCCGATGTAATCGAGACCGGCACTCCGTGCAAACGCACAACTTCCTTAACATACAACTGGGCTAGTTGATCTAGCCCATCCGTCATCCTAACAACAACAAAATGTGCCGATTTAGATAATCGATCAATGATTACCCAAATAGCGGTATTTCCCCGCTTGGACTTTGACAAACCTACGACAAAGTCCATATTGATATGATTCCACTTCCATTGAGGGATTTCTAGGGGTTGAAGGAGACCAGAAGGTTTTTGATGCAAAGCTTTCACTTGTTGACAACTCAGACACCTTTCCACGAAGGCGGCTATTTCCCTTTTCATGTTATTCCACCAGAAGTTCCTCTTGAGGTTTTAGTATATCTTGGTGCTTCCGGGATGTGCTGTATATGGCGTGTCATGTGCTTCACACATGATTTCCTCTTTTAGTTCTTCTTTGCTAGGCACGCAAAGCCTTCCTTTGAATAAGAGCGCGTTGTCGGTGGCTTCCGCGAAATCTTGTGAGTTATCAGTTCGTGCTTCCAGCCTTTTCTTTTCAAGAAACTCGTCTCCTCTCTGGGCTTCAATTATCCTTTGCCTTAGGTCGGGCTGAGCGACTAATGTGGTAATTTGAGCTTGAATGGTCTTGGGTGGTGTTAGCACCTCGATTCTTAACTTCTCGAGCTCCTTGCGAAGATCCTCCTGGACTAAAATGAGTTCTAACTCCGCCTTCTCTTTCCTACTTAGAGCATCTACTACCACATTTGCCTTACCTGGGTGGTAGTGAATCGTACAGTCATAATCTTTTATGAGTTCTAGCCATCTTCTTTGTCTCATGTTAAGATCTTTTTGCTCGAAGAAATACTTCAAGCTCTTGTGATCTGAGAAGATCTCACACTTAGCTCCATAGAGATAGTGCCTCCAGATCTTTAGCGCATGAACGACCGCTGCTAGTTCCGAGTCATGCGTCGGGTAGTTCTGTTCGTGATTCTTAAGCTGTCTAGAAGCATAAGCAATCACCTTTCCTCTCTGTATTAGTACGCATCCTAATCCTTTACTCGATGCGTCTGCGTAAACCACGAAATCTTCATTCCCTTCCGGAATGGCTAATACGGGGGCTGTGGTTAGCATCTTCTTCAAAGTTTGAAAACTTTCCTCACATTCAGGCGTCCATTTGAACTTAGAATCCTTCTGTAACAATCGCGTCATAGGCTTAGATATAGTCGAGAATCCTTCAATAAATCTGCGATAGTATCCAGCGAGTCCTAGAAAACTCCTTATCTCGTTCACACTTCTTGGAGACTTCTAGTTGCTTACAGCTTCAATCTTGACTGGATCTACCTTGATTCCTTCTATCGAGACTATATGACCTAGAAATATTACTTCTTTGAGCCAAAACTCACATTTGCTGAACTTAGCATAAAGCTTTTCTCTTCTTAAGGTTTCCAGCACCACTCTTAGGTGTTCCTGATGTTCTTCCTCATCCTTGGAATAGATGAGAATATCATCTATGAAAACTAGAACAAACTTGTCAAGGTACGGGTGAAAAACCCGGTTCATTAAATCCATGAACACTGCTGGGGCGTTGGTTAATCCGAATGGCATTACCACAAACTCGTAGTGCCCATAACGAGTTCTAAAAGCGGTCTTAGGGATATCCTCCTTTCGGATCTTCAACTGATGGTACCCAGATCTTAAGTCTATCTTGGAGAAGACACTTGCTCCTTTGAGTTGATCGAAGAGATCGTCTATTCTTGAGAGAGGGTATCGATTCTTGATGGTTAGCTTATTAAGCTCTCTATAGTCAATGCACATTCTTAATGTGCCATCCTTTTTCTTTACGAACAAGATTGAAGCTCCCCAAGGCGACACACTAGGTTGGATAAAACCTAGGTCTAGTAACTCTTGCAGTTGAACCTTGAGTTCTTGCAATTCCTTAGGCGCCATTCTGTAGGGGGCTTTTGAAACTGGGGCGGCTCCTGGCTCCAACTTGATAGTGAACTCCACTTGCCTGTCTGGAGGTAGTCCTGGCAGCTCCTTTGGAAACACGTCGAGGTATTCCCTTATGACTAGAACGTCTTCGATGGAAAGCTCTCCTTCCTCCTTCCTTATTAGGTTAACTAAAAATGCTTGGCAGTTGTTCTTCCTTATCATCTTGGTGTCCTTTAGGGCGGATATCACTGGGATTTTGGTTCCCAGCCTTGATCCGTAGATTTTTACCTCGGGTTTCCCAGGTGGTCGAAACGTTACCTCCCTCTCGGGGTAGCTTATGGAAGCATTAGTTGATGCTAACCAATCCATTCCTAGGATTATGTCGAAGTCCTGAATCTTTATCACATAAAGATTTGACTTAAAGTTTTCCCCTTCTATGTTCAATTCTAGGTTAGAGCAGACCTTCCTAGATATCATTTTCTTTCCAGAGGGAATACTTATTTCAAGAGCATTCTCGGCATTCTCGGGTTCAATCTTCAGTTTCTTACAAACAGACTCAGCTATAAACGAATGCGATGCTCTTGTGTCAAAGAGAGCTAAAACTGGCGTCTCGAAGAGGGTAATCATACCTGCTAGATTACCTGGGGCCTTAGCAGCTTGCTGCTGATTGAGAGCATAAGTACGAGCTGGCTGAGGCGGCCTTTGTCCTTGATTGGACCTTTGATCTCGTCCTTGGTTCGATCTCGGGTTTAGTCCCGGCCTTTGACCCTGAGGTCCTCCTTGCTGCAGTCTTGGCTGGTTTCCAGGAAGTTGCTGAAGTGGTTGCGGGTACATGGGTTGCTGTGGTGTTTGAGATCGTTGGTTGTTTCCTTTAGGACATTCTCTCTTGAAGTGCCCCTCCTCACCACAGTTGTAGCACCCAGTTAGATTTTCTCGACAGACTCCAGGATACATTCTTCCGCACTTTTGACACGGCCTAAAACTAGGGACGTTGCCAAGTTGATTTCGAGGCACCCCTGACTCTTGGTTTTGCTAGTGGGGTTTCTTCCTTCTGTCATCCCTTCTCCCTCCTTCCCACTTCCTTTTTCCTTTTGGGTCATTAGATGACTGAGAGGGTTGAATCTTCTGAGGAAGGATGGCTTCTATGCTCAATGCTTTGGCTAAGGTTCGGGCATAAGACATGTCTTCTTACCCAGCGAGGGCTATGCCAATCTCGGATCTGAGTCCTTTCTTGAACTTGCGTGCTATCTTCCCGTCTGTGTCCACTAGATGTGGAACATGCCTTGACAACTGGTTGAATTCTCTATCGTATTCCGACACTGTCTTATTCCCTTACTTTAGATTCCAGAACTCCATCTCTTTTGCCTCTCGGTAACAATCCGGGATATACTTCTGATACAGATCATGCTTCAAATCTTCTCAACTATAGTCTTCCCATTGAACCGGGGTTATGGTCCTTCGTACGGACTCCCACCAGTAGTCCGCATCCTCCGTTAACATGAAAAGAGTGCAGCTTAGTTTCTCTCCTTCAGTGCAAGCTATGAAATTGAAGATTCGTTCTAAGGAGCGAACCCATTTTTCGGCATCCATTGGATCTCCTAAACCATTAAACGATGGAGGGTTGTGTTTGAGAAACACACTTTCGGCTTTTGGACCGAGGTTTGGGGCTTGTTCAGGTTCGTTCTCATCCTCATTCTCGGCTTGACGTCTTCGAGGCGACATTCTAAAGAACTAGATATTAGCGAGGTTTGATCAAATTCACACAAAGCAAGAATGCCTTTTGATAAGGTCTTTTAATTGCACAAGATAGATCAATCAAAATGAAATTTAGGCGTCATTCAAGCATGTTGGGAAAATTGCCTCATTTTTAGAGGACTTTGGCATCGATATAGTAAATTATGGGTTACAACCGGGATAGGGCAGTCTCTTGGAAAATTCACTGCCACTATTGGGTTTAGAAATCTTAAAGCATCTATTACATATTAAAGTCTTGGTCAGAGCGGACATTAGATTACAGGCAAACAGATGGATTAGACATCTAGGTGTTCTAACAGCAACACCTTCTACATCTCCTTTGTATGCTTAATCATGAGCCGGGCCTTTACCCTTCTCCTTGCATGACGATCCTACTTCCTCTTCGTCTTCTTCCGGGTCCTCGTCTTCTTCTTCTTCGTCTCCAATATCAACCGTTTTCGGGACGGTGAACTTGAATGTCCTCATGCGAACACTCCCTTCAGGATACTGATGGGGCATACACTGTCCCAGACCCTGAGAAGCGGACACAGGTGTCCACTGGTTCACTTGAGGAGTGCAGGAGAATAGGGACTCGGTGTGGTTTACGATTCGGACATTTGAGGGTCCTGCCCCTGCGGTTCCTTCGTCGTGAGGACGTGGCACTTGAAATCCAGGGGGACTGTTGAGAGTCGCCCTTTGCAATTCTAGCTTTACCACGAGAGAGGGATTTTGCTCATCTTCTTGCTGCTCGGCTAAGGCGTGCACGTGGCCATACTCTGATACCCAACGAGCCATTAAGGCTGACGAGAATTCCGTCAGGTTTCCGATTTCAGTGTACGTCTCGGGATCATGGGTGATCATGCTTTGCAGCATACGGTACATTGTAGGCCTCCAAGCAGGTGGCGCATGCTCGCACATGCGGATGCACGTTTCCAAGTCGGATACGCTCTCGGGCTCCCCTCCGTAGCCATTTGCCCAAGCCCACCTTTCGAGGTATCTCGCCATGTAGGACAACAACTGTTCGTTGCCATTCTAAGTTTCTCTTCTAAATCTCTCAACTCTTTCTTGCATAGGGCGGAAAAGAGGCACGCTCTTTCTAGCTGTTAAACGACGCTTAACCATCTAGAAGAGAATAACTTAGTCAGTCTAGATTCAAAAAGGGAGACCTAAGGTCCTCCTAATGTCTGGATTAATCTTGCACGCTTATTTTCCTTTTATGAGGCAGTTGACAATTTTTATAAAAATTTTGGTGCCCAGAGTTCTTTAAACATACATTGTTTACCCCTTTTTTTTGAGTCAAAATTTCGAGAAATGATTTCAAGTCATTTTGGGATCGAGAAATCTTTTCACAAACTTCCATCTGGGAAATCATCTTACCCGAACACCTTTTACTTGGAATTTCATTCTCACGGTTTTCCTCTTGTCCATAAAACAGGTATGCTTGCTCAAATCTTTTCCATTCCTGTATTCCAAAATCATGAATCCAAAATCCAAAATTTCTATACTATCATACCTTGATTTTTGGTTGAGAGTGCGAGGGTGATGGCGAGCTGTGGGTTGCTGCTTTAACTTATCAGAGAACAACTTATATTCACATAGACTTATTAACTTATTTCAAACAATGAAACAGGTCTGCAGAGTTGCAAAATTGATCTGATACCAACTGTAACAGCCCGGTCCCGAGATAGGGATTTACGGGTGGGGACGGGGTGTTATTATGGGATTAACGAATAAAGATGGGTGATTTACCAAGAGTTTTAAGAATCAAGACGTGCCTTAGAAGTTATATGGAGATGCTCAGGTTTACTTGGATAAAAAGAAAACATGCTTAAGCGGAATGAACGGCTAATTAATCAGATACCAACTTGTTAGACCTCTTTGCAGGTGGACGGAGATCATACTCAAAACAGAGATAAACATAATATGCATCTTATAAGTATTAAATCGTTTCCGAGGAGATTATTCATAGAGTCTTGCTATAATAGGATTTAAACAGAATTAAAGAGAGTGTATCAGAGTAGCGGATCACAAAGTGGGATTTCATGGAAACACTAGATGATAGCAAAATAGTCTTGGCAGCCAACCCACATTCACAACCACCAGCATCCTCAGCATCTCAACCTAAAAATATTTGAAAAGAGGGGGCATGAGCACTAATGCACTCAGTGGGTTTTAGCGAAAATGCTTTTATAACTTTTCAAGATATCCAATGATTAATAGACGGTATACGGAGAGCAAAACGCAAAAGCCCTCTTCGTATCCGTAAAACCTTTTCTTTTTGGCCCAACTTGGCTCAAACCTGTCGTCAACTACACCCTTAGACATGCCATAGGATAGAAGAGGGTTACCTCAAATATCCGAACGTGTTTGCGAGGGAAAAACCCAGCAGTGACTACCTTAATAGTCCTGAGCTCGAATCCTGCTTAAGTGGATGCTAAGTTCCATCTCTTCTTATTCTTGCTAACATTACCAAGCTTAGAACAATGTCTAATGCTAATACCTTATCACTACCTGATCTCGGCCTACAAAGGGTTAAAGATACCCTAACAAGGCAATCCTTAATCTTTAACTATACGAGCTTTAATGAAGCATAAGCATTCAAATATGAGAAAATGAACGCGGATACACATCGATTGCAAGTAGAGTAATACTAAACACCTCATGATAGCATAAATTGTAAATAAACAATTCTAGCATATCTAAACATACTTGAGAGCTCACTTAACTTATACTAGCTTTCTTTACTTTATTTAACCCAAATTATAATTCAGCATAATCACGCATATAACTCCATTTATTCATTTCCTTGTACAGAGATCAAACAGGCTGAGCAGAAATATTTTATTGGATATCTCATTTGCCCTAACATGTTTCTAGAGCTTATTAGCTCAAACTTTAGATGAGTATAAATTTACCCACCTTGATTACGGAACGGAAGACGAGGCAACGAGCTGGTGGTCTTCCTTAGTATTTCTCCGGGGCTCGATTCCTCCTACAAAAGTCGAATCGTTGACTTAGAAGCCTTCTTCGAAGATTTCTAATAACATGATATTAAGTAACACCCAACTAATATTTCCTTAGCTAGGACTTAACATGGATAGCACGACTTTAACTTATTAAGGGTTCAAAAAGGATTTATTTTATTTATGGAATTTCTCGACTTGATTTCTAAATTTTTAGACGGAAAAGAACTTGAATGATTTTCTCAAAATAAATCGGAGGAGCTTGAAAATCTTTTTAATTTAAACTTGAGAATTACTTGAAGAATCATGACTCGAAGAAGAACTCAAAAAAAAATTGGAAGGACGAGCGTCGGACAACACGGGGGGGCGTCGCGCGCCGGCGGCACCCCGCGCAAGCTCCGCGCCCGCGGAGTCCTGGGCCGAGGGAGGCGTCGTGCGGCCCCGCACCACCCACGGTCGCGGGACCCATTTTCTCTCTTTCCTGGGCGATCTTCAACTGGGTTCTTCGACTGTTCTTCGTGTTCGTTGATTTCTTCGACGAACACGAAGAACATGAAGAACAATTAACCCGGATTTTTATAAAAACAACGTGCTTGAATTTATCATGCAACATCATGCTTTAACTTTAAAAATAATTTTGGCATTATAACAGCATAAACACGATAATCCTCCGGAATTAAATAAATATAACTTGAACGGATTTTTAACGGAATAAACGAGGCTAAACTTCTAGAATAATAATAATGGAAATAGAACGAGAAATATAACGTAAGCGTTATTATTTTGGAACTTCAATATGAATCGAAATACCACTTTAGACGAGCAATAATGAAGAACGCGAAGAACATAAAGAACGGAAAGTAAATGCGGAATTTAAAAGACGGAAAAGAAATAGAATTGGGACCGACGAGCGCAAATGGACGGGGTCAGGTGCGTCGAAGGAATGTGGTTAGCTCGGCGTCTTGTCGAGTCGCAACGGCGGCAGAGCCGCCTGCTACGATTTCAACGGTGCCCCTAGCACATTCCCTCACTGCATCCCTTCCACGCCACTCCGCTCGTCGTCTTGAAGAACACTCACGAAGAACGCTTTTTATTTCGACAGAACCTTCTCGGCTTTCAAAGCTTTTCACCTCTCGATTTAGAAGTGAAGGAAAAGAGTAAAATGAGCAAGAAAAGCTAAAGGGGTGGTCCCCTATATATAGGAAAAGCTTTGGCTTCCCTTGGAAGCCATTGCTGTGCAGGAATACTGCAAAAGTTACCCCGGGTTCGGTTAAAAGCTACTTTATTTGATGTCGAGGTCCAAATGACTTCAGACACGAAATCTAAAAATACCGAGAGACTCGTTGGCTCGAATACTAGTGAACCAACTTGTTTCGTGAAGAAGACGGGTTCGTCAGAAGGAAGATGAGTAAAGATTCCCTTTTTGGAATTACTTTTACTATTCACTCAGACTGACAGATTTGGCTCCTGAGCGTTCGATTGATCTCAGAATGTCAATCCGTGAACGCCAACGGAATCCTTGAGTCATTTCCCATAAGAGGGGCCTGACAGAACTGGACTTGGATTAACGAGGAGGATTTCGTAAATTTCTCAAAACACGAACGCAAGCAAAAGTTACTATTCATTCTTCTGTTAAATGCGTTTTTCATCACCGGGAACTCAAATGTCTTCAGAATTAAAATCCGAAAACACCGGCATACTCCTTGAGTTAATACCTTTCTAATGAGACCACGTATGGTCATAAAATAGTTAAAATCACATTTCTCAAAAAGGCGATCTGACTCCTAAAGTCGTGACTGACATCCAACCTTAATTAAATTCCTTCTTTAATTAATTAATTATTATTAACAATTCTCTAAACCTTATTCGGAAATCTGGGGTATTACAATATAAGCTTATATCAGACGGTCAAGACATTTGACAGGGTCAAACGCCAGTTAACGCGCGTTGACCCAGTCAACCCGCAAAAAAGGAAAATTGTAAAGTAGGTGATACTTTTTAAGATACAGATGATACTTTTTGAATTTTGAGTGATATTTTTTAGTATTATGGTTGATACTGATTTTGAGGGTTTTTATTTATTTATTTATTTTGGCCTATACTTTTTAAAGATACAGGTGATACTTTTAGGCTTTTGAGTGATACTTTTTAATGTTATAGTTGATACTGATTTTGAGTTGACCGGGTCAATGCGCGTTTCCGGCGTTAACCGGTTAATGCGTTGACCCGGTCAATGGGTCTGATGGTGCACCTAGTGCACACAAGTGCTTCTCATGTTAAAAATAATAAATGTACATGCATGTAGAGCGCAATTATATGATTTTGGCATTACTAATTGATTAGTTAACAATATCATCTAGTTATGCTAGCATGGTAAAAAATATTTTATGTACTAAATTTATAGAAAATATGAACTATTAGCCTAAACAACTATGTTAACATTGTTAATTGCTTGGTTACCAGTGACATTCAGATGATGTTTTATATTATTGATAGTCTGAATGAAAGAAACATAGGCAATTAAGGTGTTGCAAGTTCTTGTTGAAATTATATACATAGGAGATCGATCTCTTTTACAAGAAACTAAAGCAAATTTTGCAGCACAACCTTGATATTGGTGGCGCCCTTAGTTTTTCATTGTGATTCATTATTACACTCCAGACATCCAAAACCGCTGGACTTAAGTATTGGTTTGGGCAGATTGACATCAGTTCTCGCCGTCTAAATTCCATGATTGAGTCGGAATACACTACCTCATCACTGGGAAATTCAAAATTTATTATTAGCAATCCAAAATTAAAATATAGCTAATATCAAAATACAATTTCAAAATAATTACGTACAGGTCAGATTCATCATTTTCAACTATCCAGTAGAATAATGTTTTTTGCTTCAGGTCCAGCTTGTCACTAGCAACAATTGGTCTAACAATAAAGGGAGAAACCAAAACATTGGTTTTCTGTATCAAATTATTGCACCTCGTTGTCATTTTGTCATCAACCTGCAAATTTAAAAACCAAAAAATATACTATTGTCGATAGTATGACAACAATCCCAGGTGGTTAAACTAACTTGGTTTACCACGGTCTATACGTCGCAAGTTAATTGACTTATTATTTATTCAATATTGATAACTACACATTAATACAAAAGCATTATAATTATAACAAAATAGCGAATAATATGTATCATTACAGCTTACAAAAAGGCAACCATGAATTTTAGAGAGTTTATACATATTACATCAAGCTGATAGTATACATTAATACATTAAATTCATCATATCCATCAAAACATATTCCATAATTAAACACAGTGACCATTAATAACATCGCCCCACCTAACTTCCTCTTTTCCCTTTCCTTTGAACACCCTTCCCCCTGCCCTTTGCCTGTTAACATTAATAACAAAAAATTTAACTAAATAGTCCGGAAAATGAAGATGAACTGCATATAACATGGTGTGGGTTATTATATGAAGTTCTAATTATGAAAAATGAGGGTAATACCTTGTATTTTCTCTTGCCCACAGCAGTCACTCCCTTTCCCTACAATTCAAATATTTATGTTAATAAAAAATTGCTATTAACCGTTACAAAAGTTGCTTAAATATTTAGTCAAATTAGCCAACATTTACATAAATATTTGATGAACAATTACACATATATGTTCCTGCAAATTAGCACACACGCATACAAAAATTAGCTAAATACAAGTACGAAGTTTGATAATATATGCGGAAAGTTTAGCTCAAATCACAACTGGAGTTTGCTAATAAGCATGTAAATATTTGCTACATAATTAATTGACATTTTCTAAGACAATCATAACAACACCATGAAGTAATACATGTAGGTTACAATAAATCCAAACTAGTGTTAAATATTAACATATATTAACAAACATTTGTTGTAAAAATATGCTTATATTCAAACATTAAATTATTGATTCAAACACCAATTATCATACCTTTTCCGTGATATCAGCAATGTTTCCAGCATTTTCAACATCTGGTGCGTTCACTCCCATTGTATCCTTCATTTGATTTTTACCAAAAAATTAAATAAACATTGAAATAGTTTATGAGCAATGTAATAAATATATATATTATAAAAAACAAATTTGAATTGTACCGCACTACGACGTCCTACATCAGATGTGTCTTCCATAATTGAACTCTGCACATTTTTAAATGTCTCAAGTTAATGAGGAATATAATAATGTTTGCTAATTTAATTTATTATAAGTTTACCTCAGCACGATGTGGGGTGCCATGAAGATCAGTGTTGATACCAGCCTCTTTCTTAGCCAACTCCACAGCATCACATGCCAAATTCACTATACCATCCCATTCTTGGGTTAGACCGAGACTGAAACTGGGCATACAACACAGCTCCTTCTGGAGCTGCTCTCTCTCAATGGCTGCTTTCTCAATCTTCAATATGGCAGCTATATGCTTTGGATTATTCCAAAAATCTATGCCATCCTGTGTGGGGGTTGGCTACGATGAGGATTCACCATGAATGACATTGTCTTGCCGGCTCAACATCATGCTCGCCTCAACAGTCTTACGGAAAGCCACATTATCAAGCATTGCAGGCGGTAGCTTCCGAACAGTTTCCATTATAGTTGATAAAGCATCACTGATCACTTTGCCTTGCTTCAAAAGGCCAATGGAAACTGCGTGCATGTCTGATAGGTCATCTATCACATCTGCCTTTATTGGGTTCAATTGCTCATCCTCATTTTCATTTATATCTCCACCTGCATCAGGTTCATCTACTGGCGGCACCCCCTCATTGACATTGACATTGACATTAGCTTCATTCTCCTGTTGCATTCGTCCAGGCACAACACCCACAACATCGTCCTCTCTGCAAGGCCCGTCACAATACCCCTGTCCAAAGCCTCCTTCAACAATCTCCTTGTTTTGTCTCCTTAAAATCATCATATCTTTCCATTCCAGAATGGCTGGAATACTCCGTGCAACCCTTCTGTATCCCAAGACAACTCTATCCACATATACCAACTGTTTTTGCACAAATAAATAACAAATTAATAATTCTTTAAATTTTATTTATTAAAATTGCAATTATCAGCATACACAGGTATAATGTATATATTATTAAGCATGAAAAAAAACGCTAAACTGCATATAATATATTGCTATTAGGGCATATGAATATGTGCTAAAGGTCAAACATATATTTTGCTTAATATCATATTAAGATTAGCTACGAAATTAAGAAACATTTGACAAACATGCATATCCACGTGGCTGTTGTGCATATATTAATTATTGGTTGCAAACTATTAATAAATGGAATAAAGTTTGATAAAGTTACACTTACTGTGATGAAGAGGATAGGGCCGGTAAAATACTTGTTCGTATTCTCCTTCCAGGCTGCCGTGCGCTCTATCAAGCATTTAAGAACATGCGCACACCAATTGAATTCCGATGCTCTGTCCACATCCTCAAAGCGATCCAGAATATGTGAAGGAACATAGCTGTTCCCGTAGCTCTCAATTAGACCAAAGCTGAGCAGTACCAGAAAGTGCTTTTTGAACCAAATACCACCCTCGCGATCTTCCAACATCTTAATACAAACGTCTATTGCACAAATGCAGTTTGGTGGTCTTTCAAACTGTGACCTCCATTCTTTTATTACTTCGGATGTCTTAATCAAACTTGGCTTCTCGATTTTACGCTGTCCCAGTGGAAAGCCAAACATCAACCTCACATCATCCTCAGACACATGTACTCTCCTATCAATACCTAGAATAATCTCACTTCATTTTGGATCGAAATGAGATAGAACCCAATAAGATAACTTAGGCGGCACATCCTTAATCTGCAAGTTAAGAATGGATCCAAATCCCAAATCTCTCACAACTTGCTTTTGTGCAATTGTAAGTTGGCTTATTGAATTATGCAGCTCAAGTGGGCTTGTCCTATGCTTAAGGTTTGGATAATCTTTCTTTGCACGTTTTCCCCAACGTCCTCCATGTGTGTTGTCATTTGCAGCAACATTCACATCATGTCGTGCCTTTGTTCGTCTCTCATGTGTGATGTCATCCTCAGTATCATTCACATCTGTAAAATAATGTTAAAACAAGTGAGAACTACTACTCATGCTTGATTACATCATTCACATCTGACTGGGTAACATCAGTCAGATTCACCATGATAAGAAGCATGAAAATATCACAAAAACATGCTCGAACACTATTACGCATGCTTGATTACAGTTTAAAAAATAGCTACTCTTCAAACATTTATTTGCTATCATTCACATACATATATGCTGAATACATAAAGATTCACCCGCATAAAACATTGTTTGCAAAAAACAATCAAACACTCAAACATTTGCAAAAAACACTCAAACATTCAATATATTCTAATCAAGAAACATACATTTCCTAAAAATTATATAGATATTTCCTAAACAATCACATATATGTATTGCTGTGTAAATAATAGCTACTTTTCAAACTAAATACACACACTTATTTGCTAAATACTAAACAGTTATTTGCTAAATACTAAACAGTTAGTTGCACACAATTTAATACATATTTGCTAATCATACATATCATATTTTTATTAAATATGGTATTTACATATTAGCTAATTAAGAAAGTTTTGTTCCTAAAGGTATTTAGCTACATTTCGGCTAGTTATTAGATAAGACATAGACAAAATTTTGCAATTGAGAAATAACGATTACAAAACATACATAAAAAGATTTAAAAATGCAGCCGATAAATGTAGACATGTAATGGTAGCTAAATATTGATCATATATTAGCTAATTAATTATTAAATATTTGCATACTACACAAATCATAAAATATATCTGTTAAACACTCAACATATATTAGCTAAATATTCCACAAATAATTGCACATTAGGCCAATCAAATATTTTCAACCATACGTAAATTTTACTCATATAAAAACAAAATTTATTCATGTATTTTATGATAAATACTAACCATTTATTAGCTAAATAATAAACATATATTTGCTAACTATACTAAAGTGTCAACTATTACATATATATAATTAATTAATTTTTTTTTCATCAATGAACAACAGTCTGAAGCAAACCCCTCGCTTAATAATTAGCTAACAATATAAAAGAATTTTCTAACACTCACACAGAAATTTACAAAATTTACATAAAAATCGTTGTAATTCCACATTACTTGTTCGAAACTAAATTTGAATATATTCAACAAACAAATCCCTACAATATTAGCTAACTATAGGGCACACATTTGCACAACATTAGAAATATAGGTATCGAACACCCACGTTAACATGTTCCTTTAAAATTTGCACAAAATCATACAAATATTTGCTAACTATTTCAATCAAATATTTATTGGTTGAAAAAAAAAACATAATTCCCCAAATCCATGGAACCATAGGCTTATTAATCAACAAGAAAACTCAATACCCATAGTATTTTCTAATTACTAATAATAAATTTGCAAAAAATTACATACATATTTGCTTCGCATATCACAATAAAATGTTGCTGAAAAATTTGCTAATACTCATACAGAAATTTGCACAATACACACAAATTATTAAATTGAGCGATTTTTTTAACAAACACAATTCTCAATTCATAGGAGGTAAATTTCAAACATAGATCTAGCCGCGTTTATACAGTTGAATTTTTTCCCCAAAAACTCAATTCCCAAAACACATGGAACCCTAGTTTCGTTTTCATCAAACATGAACTTGAAATCAGATGGAAGCTTGATATATGTCAAAATCATAAACTCATATAGCAAAATATCAAACCACATACCTTTTGCACGGGTACTTTTACACCCGCCAGCAATTAGAATATATGTCGAAATGGACTCGACACACTCGCGGGAAGACAGATATACGACGCCACCGGATACTCCCGTGAAGATAGAGAGAGGACGTCACCGGTGAGATGGGTTGCGGCGGGTTGTTTTGGCGTTTCGTCTGCTTTGAGTTTCTCTGGAAGATATTTGCTCGAATCTCTATTTTTTTTTTGCTTTGTGAAGAGAAATAAATTGAAAGATTTGATTGTGCCGTGTTTTTTGGGTTGATGTGCAAGAGTTTCCATGTTGATAAACTGATACTCCTAGATATTAGGCACATATAATTATGGGGATATATTTTTTACTGTTTTAACCCTATCAAATATAAATTAAAAATAATATACAAAAAATATTGCATTTAGGTCCCTAAATATACATCCAATCTTGACCATTAAAATTACTGGATCACTGGTTATTATTTGTTCCTATTTCTTATACTAGGGGGTGGTTCTCATTTTAACCCACCCCTATATATATATATATATATATATATATATATATATAGAGAGAGAGAGAGAGAGAGAGAGAGAAAGAGAGAGAGAGACCGCAAATAAGACAAGCTAGCGGCATTTCTAAATAACAAATTATTTACAAGCATATAGGACTGCATGCTTTTGTAAAGACATTGATTTAGCAAGGGCATTAAAAAAATAAACATAAAAACGAAGCATAATCTAGCAATGATGATGCTCATTTGTATTGTATCTCTATTATAATAGGAAATATTATTTGAGTATGTGCCAGCGGTCGCTGGGCCTCTCAACTTGGCTACTCAGCGGCCGCTGGCACTCAATTCGGGTTTTTCATGTGTCCACCGCTCGTTGTGTTCCAACGAGCGTTGAAAAGTAGGATTTCAAATCCATTGAAATTGTTCGAAATCGATCCGAAATCCGTTCACGAAATCCGTCAGACTCTGCGTGGAGTTGACAGACTCTGTATGGAGTCTATGGATTTTTTAAATCCATGGACTTTTAAAAGTCCAATGAAATCCATCAAAATCCACAACCAATACACCCCCTTAGTGTATTATTCGAAATTTTAAGATTTAATTTGGAGGAATTTCTGATTTATTTTGAAAATTTCCATATTTTATCTTTGTGATAATTTCCAATGTATAAGATTTAGTTTGGTGGAATATTTTAATTAATTTAAAAATTTCCAAATTTAGTCTTATGGTATTTTCGAAAATCTTAATTTAATTAAGGATAATTTTCAAAAATGATCATGTATGGATATCATATGCAATTTTATGTTTATCACTTAAAATTTGATAGTTGTTATATGTAGACGACTTTTGTTTGCAGGTGATACCGACTATCATGGCTTTTTAATTTTGTGATGCGATGATTTAATTTATGTTGAATGTATAGGTGTTGATGGTCGTATGCCGGTTTGGCTACGAGGTTTTTATTCATGAGAAAATCCATGGATTAGACTAACATTTATTTTATTACGTTATTTTAATGTAATAGAAAAAATAAATGTTAGAGTATAGTGATGATTTTGAAAATCATCATAGTCTTGAGTTATACTTTTTATTCCTTTATTATTCTAGATATATTAGGATTTTTCATAATTAAAATCTTTATCATATGGAAATTGAATATTTAAGATAATGATTACTTTATCCTAGTGGATTTGGATAAGGTAATTGATATCTTTGGATTTATTCAAATATGATAGGATAAAATTTAAATTATGAATAGAAATCCTTATAGAATTAGATAATGAAATGGATTCTTCTCAAGGAAGGAAAGTGGAGCAACCCCAATCAAGGAAGGACAACATCCTGGAAATGTCCCGAAACCCTAAATCGGCGTTAGGGTTTTGGCGAGACGCTTGGTGGTGGTGCGGATGACGTCCAGATTTCCGGAGCTGATTTTCCAAGATTATCTCATGAATACAACATGAGAAATATGCCATGATAGTTGGTTTAAATTATTATGCTTTTTATGTTGTTGTTTGCATGTCATGGATGTTTATCATTTTACGTGATGTTCTTGCATGCTGATGAGATAAAATGAAAACCTCAAGTATAAATAATTAAGTGGGAGAGATTCATACCAAAGTATGTAGAAATCTAATTGGTCTCCATTAAATTTGGTCTAATTGAGAAGTGATGGGCATGCGCGTTGACATTGGTCTTCCTCCATATCGGATGTGTCATATCACATATTTCTCTAGAGGTTAAATCTCCTTATATGGATAGCTGTAGAACACTATTAGAACTAACTGACTCCTCCATCTGGAGTAGTTAATTTCAAAATAGTGCTCTTGGTGCAAAGATAATGGCATTCACACTTAGATGTAATTTATTAATAAACGTTCACACTATCGTGGCTTATTAATTAGATGATTACATGACCGGGAATATTACCGACTATTAATTCACTTGTCAAAAGGAAACTTGACTGGAGGAGAATTAAAGGCTAATAACCTGTTTAGAAATCAATTTCATAAACGTCCACACTATCGTGGCTTATGGGAAATATTTTTAAAATGTTGGTGGATATACATATAATTCTTTTTGAGGATTTCAATTATATGATTATTCGAAAGGTGTGACTGTACTGCATGTTTACTTTTCTATTATTCTATATTATCATGGCACTCTCCAACTTGTCTTATATTCTCAAAAGTTTTATATCGGTGAAATACTAAAAACTGGTTTCGGAACTTAAACATTGTCTTAAACGCCTAAAGGTTTAATTGTACTTGATGAGGAATGTCATAAGAAACCAGTTACGAATTCTGATGAAGTAGTGAGAACCTCTTATGGTATAATCTCAAGAAACTCTTCGGACATCAGAATTACACAACAAAATGTATTTCCATGAAAAATCTAATAAGCACCAAGATAGTCGATTCCATTCCTGTAAGGGGTCACGTTCTCCGGATGATAAGCTACTTATCGGAGATCGAAACCCTGGATGGTGAACAAGATACCGAGTCTTAATCGACTTGGTGTTTAATAGTCTGTCCCTGAAGCTTAAATAGTTCTTTTTGAACTTTAGCATGATAAAGAATTATGTCACTTTATCAGAAATGCTTGCTGATCTTCAGACAACTGAGATGCTAGTGAAAAATATCACAGAGGTGCAAATGACTGAGAGAAATGCATCTTCGGGTAAGAAGAGGAATGCATCTCAACCGAAGGAAGCGTGCAGGGCAATGAAGAAAATGACATAGTTACCTCAAAAGGACTTTAAGTCCAAAGGATATGTGCTTCAAGTACAATCAGCCGTGACACTGTAAGTCTGAGTGTCCTCTTAAAAGGAAAGGTATCTCTCACTCATTTGAGTGAATGTGAGATCACTATGTACATGTGCAATGCTATGGTAAAGGGGCGGCTATTGCAGTGGGAGACATAGATATATCTTTCAATAGTGATAGTTTTAGTTTTAAAGGATTGTCTATATGTGCTAAACTTTAGAAACTTGGTTTTTGTTTCTAAGTTGGTTTTTTGAATTGATATTTTGTTACTTTTGATAACTAGATTGTTATCATGGTAGGGAAACATTTTATCTATTCTGTCATGTTGGATGGACATCTTTAATACTCTAGAATCTATGCCTAACACTACAAAACAACTATTGAATATATTGATTAACCTCAATAAAAGGAAAGAATCTTCGCAAAGGAATCAAACCTATCTTTGGCATCTAAGACTTGGATATATTATTCTTAAGAGGATTCAAAGTTTGATAAACGATGGTCCATTGGTCTCACTAGTCCTAGAATCATTTCTTTGTGCAAATCCTGCTAAGAAGGTAAAATAACCAAGTGTCCTTTAAGGCTAAAGGAATAGATTCAAAGAAGTTATTAAGTTTAATTCACTCTGCTTATATGGCCCTAGTGACAAGTACCTCTTAGACAACTTTAGGGATCACTTGGCGGAGAATGGGATTGCATCCCGATTAACTATATCTGCTATTTAAACAGCAGAATGACGTAGTGGTGCGAAGAAATTGAATGATATTAGAAATGGTTAGATCGATGATGAGCTATTCAAAGTTGTTTATTTCATTTTGTGGATATGTCCTAGAAACAATGATTGTCTGTTGGATATCCCAAATGAACAAAAAGTTTTTTATTTTATAGTCCTAAGAATCAGAAGGACATTGTAAGCACTAATGCCCTATTCTCAGAAGAATACCATATAATAAGTCACAAAGTAAAGAACAAGATCATTCTTAATGGTTTGAGGAAAGGACATGCGAATCCTATACCAAAGTGTACAAGAAGAGGTACCACTTAATACTGCACAGCGTGTCATGAAGGTATAGAAAATTCTTCATCACAGTGGGAGGGTTGTGCACCAACCTAATAGATTCATTAGTCTAGAAGTATGCTCTAATTTTCTGGAAAGACTAAATGAATTGGAGCCCAGAAACTACGATGGAGTGGTTCAAGATAAGGATGCGGTTTCTTGAAAAACTACAATGGCATCCAAAATGGGATTTATGGATCACCATGAATAGTGGGAGCTTGTAGAACTACTAAATGGGGGGGGGGTAAATCTCATTTAGTGAAAGTGGATCTATAAAAGAAAGAGAAGATCTAATGGATTGTTAGATCTGGAATCTCTTGTTTGTTGCTACTCATTTTAACTTATTTGTTTGGCAAATAGATGTCAAGACAGTTTTTTTCTGAACGGAAGTCTTGAGGATAATATCTATATGCGACAAACAAAGGGATTCATTGCTAAAAGCCAATAGTATTTAGTGTGCTAGCTTAGAGGTTCATTTGTTGATTTAAGTAAGCATCAAAATCTTAGAATATCTGATCTGATGAAGTTATCCAGTCACATGGATTCGTAGAGACATCGGATAAAGGCTGTGTGTACAAGAGGCATGACAGAAACATGGTGGTTATCCTAGTACCATATGTTAAATAATAACTTGCTTATTGGGTAACAATGAGAAGGAGTTATCAAACATAGGGGTGTGATTGTCCAGATATTTCGATATGAAGGATTTAGGCTGATGTACTCATCCCGGGTTACCTATATCAACAATGTGCTAGCTAGATTCAACATACAGATTCCAAGAAAGGTTTTATACCTTTCGAGAATGGAATACATCTACTCAAGGAAATGTGCTCCCCAAACACATAATGAGATAGATGTGAGAAATGAGATTCCTTATGCTTCTGAAAAAGGAAGACTCATGTATGCTATGCTATGCACAAAGCCTGATATCTGCTATGCAGTGGCATAGTGGGAAGATGTTGATTTAACCCTAGTTAAGGATAATGGACTGTGGCAAAAAGCATTCTCAAGCATACTATCTCAAGTTCTCTTGAGGAAGCACGTAGAAAATGCGAAGCCCTGCAGGCAGAATTTTAATTTATTCTTTACATGATACGGAAGTTGTGTAGTACTACTCAAGGAACAAGATATTAATTAATTATAGCTGTTAGAAGCGTACATAATTAATTAATGGACATTATATCTTCAACATGGAGAATGACTGAACTAAAGAAGAAAGCATATTTGCAAATATGTATTAAATTGGTAGGTCAGTATTATTTCTTTAGAGGAATAAAAATAATACTTAATTTATATAATTATATCCTAAGTTTATTGGATATTAGAAATTAAATAAATTAGTAGGCCAATTTAATATTCTTTCTAGATTCCTGTTGTAGCCCAATATGACCTAAGTGGACTGGGAATAGAACAAAAGTTGGAGGCCCAACCCAATAGGGTTTAGAGATGAAATTTTGGCCCCTCCCTTATAATAAGAGAGGGGGGCCACGAAAATTATAAGAAAAAAATACATCAATACAGCCCCTCTAAGTGCTCTCTTGATTCTTAGAGTTTCCATAACCGTTTAGTAGTCTGCAGCCCACCTTGCATCTAAACAAGGTCCGGGAATACGACAGAAGATCAAGAAGTAGAATCACCAAGGAAAAGTAAATCACCATCCATGTGTTCTTCATCAACAACGGGATTAGACCTTTAATCCCGTGAGCAACCCGACAATGTTTGTAAGTAATGGTCTCGATAGATACTATTTTATTCCACTGCAATAGATTCGAAATTGAAACTTGCATGTTAATTCAACATAGGATAATTAATGTCACACATAAAATTATGATTTACATAAGTTAGAATTAATGGCATCCAAATAGATCCTGTGGGGTACAATTCGAGAAAACCCCAACAGGGGGTTCAGGCAGCTGTGCTTCCTTTTGATTTTCTCTTCGCGACCAGGTCTCTTTCCCTTTGGAGGTTAGAAGGTCGATGAGATATCCTCGCTTTAGGAGCTCATCGACTTCGAGTCTTAAGCTGATGCATTCGTCGATTTTGTGGCCATGGTCATTGTGGAATTCGATATTTACTCCTGTCACGTTCGTTGTCTGGGGCTTTCACTTTTGCGGGCCATTTCACATTCTAGTCGAGTCCCTTGAGGGATAGAACTACTTCCGATGGTGATATGCAGAGGCTATACTCTGGGAGTCTTCTATCGACCTAGGATTCTTGAGCTCGCCTATTTCGCGAGTCGAATCGCGACTTTAGTGGATAGGGGTCCATTCTAAATCTTTCCGTCCTATCACTCCTTTGTTCTTTCCTTGGATGTTCATTTATGGTGTGAGATCTAGATGAGTTTGTTTCATCTTCTTCCCATTTGATTTGGGCCCAGGCTTTTGCCAATCACGTCTTCCATTGTCTTGTAGGGATATTTAGTTAACTCCTTGTAGAGGTTGGAGTCTCTCTTAAGGCCTTTTCTGAAGGCTGAAATCATAGTATCGACGTTGCAGTTGGGGATCGATATCTTTTCTCTGTTGAATCTTCCTACAAAACTTCGTAGGGGTTCTTCTGGCATTTGGACGACTATGTAGAGGTTATTTGCAAATTTCTCGATCTTACGACTACTGGTGAACTGCTCGACGAAGAGATCATTAAGCTGGGCGAATGACGAGATTGTTAAATTAAGAAGGTTGATGAACTATTAAAGTGTTGGGCCAACTAGGCTGGATCCGAAGCCTTTACACATACTGGCTTCTCTGGCATGTCGAGGTATCATGGTGGTGAACATTCTTTGTTTATATTAGATGACATGGTTGTCACGATCGGATGCGCCATCGAACAACTTCATACTTGGAAAGGTGAACTTCAGGGGCATCTCCACGAGGTTGATCTCGTCGGTGAATGAAGAATCTGCAAAGCTCGTTGGTGCAATTTTTTAGATGGGAGCAGAAACCCCTGGGATTCGAGTCAATATGTCTTTCAATCGCAGGATTTTCTTTTCAATCTTGGATTCTGAGTCGGGCTCGTAGTCTTCGAACCCAAGTGGGAGTCCTATGGGGAAATCATCATTTCCCTTGCCATTAAGCACAGGTTCCTTGCTTGTACTGTTAGTTTTGAATACTGGAAGACTTATCTTTGTATACTTTTCAGATGATATGATGATATGAAATGAAAGTTATTGCAGTCACTGTTTGCATTTAGATTATGTTCTATGCAATGTTCCATATACTTACATTGTAGATGATATGGTGTGGGGAGTCACACGGTAAGATCATATCATTAGAACCTTGTATCATATTAAAGAGCTCACGGCTTAGATGGTCCTGAACACACCATCGGTACACCATAGAATAATCTAATAAGTTAGTTTATCTTGACTAACTGATTATTCTAGCACACTCATTAGTGTATTAAGGACGATCACGATAGGATACTATTTTCTGTCTTTGACCCAGTTAGTGAGAGAATAAAGATCCACAGAGTTCGAGTTCTGAACTCATATGATATTGGCGAGCATATGTCTACATTGTCTATTACTTTGATTTATAAATGAGTGAGATCTTTTCGTAGATCAAACTCGATATCTTGGGTAATAACAATGTATACATGATGTCTCGAGCAGTATGCATGAGCACTGTGTCCTGGTGCACCAGGTTGATGATGTTCTCTTGAGGAAACACAAGTTCATGTTGAAACCCTGTAGGTGGAATTTATTCCTTACATGGTAAAGCTTGTGTGGTACTACTCAAAGTTTTAGATGTTAATTAATTATAGTTGTCAGAGGCTGACATAATTAATTAATGAACATTATATCTTAAACACGGGGAATGACTGGACTAAAGGAGAAAGCATATTCGTAAATATCTATTAAATTGGTAGGTCAGTTTTACTTCTTTAGTGGAATAAAAGTAAAACTTAATTTATTTAATTATATCCTAAGTTTATTGGATATTGGATTTTAAATAATTTAGTGGGCCAATTTAATATTCTTCTAGATCGCTCTTGTAGCCTAATTCACTGATAGTGGACTGGATATTGAACTTGAGATAGAGGCCCAAACCCAGTAGGGTTGGGAGTTGAATTTTCAGCCACCTTCCCTATAAATAGAGGAGGTGGGTTCGAAAATTTCATCAGAAGAAAATCTGCCTGTCTTTGTCTCTCAAAGTTATCCACAAATTTCACAACCCTATCGAGTAGATTTTAGCCTACTTTGAATCTAAATACAGTCCGAAAATACAACAAAATATCTTGGAGTAGAATATGTGTTGGTCGAATTTTTGAGGAAAAAGAGGCGCCACTTTAGTGTTCATTCAATAGTAAGATTAGATCTATAATCTTGTCCTCAGACCGTCTGACAATTGTAAGTAATTCGAATAAATGTATTCCGCTTCGTTAGATTCGTTTTACATGGTTTTGTGCTTGACGTGATGAACATGCATGTGACATAAAAATATGATTTGCATGAACATGGTTTAATGAACAATCAAATGATCCTGCGGTGATTTAATTCGAAAAAATCCCAACAACTGGTATCAGAGCGGGTTTTGACACTGTTCTAGGATTAATCCAAGAATGAAATTTGAATTACATATTAAATTTGATGATAAATTTATGGTGCTTTAATTTTCAGATTTAATTATGCATGTATTTCGATTTTTGTGGTATTCAAAACTTGGATGAATTTTTTATATACTTTGAAAATTCTAGTTTTGGATTGAGAAAATTTTCGGCCATCATTAGGTTTCTATTTGAATTGATATTTGATGATTATCAAATTTCCAAATTTAATCTAGGTGGTGTTCGAAAATTGATGGTTAAAATTCCCTAATTTTGTGCTTTAATTTTTCGATTAAAATTTGGATGGATTTTTAATCAACATTAAAATTTTCAGATTTAATTCTAGTGTGGTTGGAAAATTTTGGGATTAGAATAATGATAGGTAATTTTGATGTATATCTTAATTTACCTAATTCTAATCTAGATAGGTTTGGAATTAGAATTTTAAATTTGGTAATTTTTGAAGTGGATCAAAATTTCCAGATTTATTTTTCTTGAAAGTTTCGAAACCTATACTATATCATTTGGAATTTTTTTTGATTAATGTCAAAATTTTCAAATATGAAATATAGTGTAAATTTCAATTTTATTGAATTAAATTAGAGAAGTTTTTGATAAAAATCAAATTTCCTGTTTTATTTAATAAATTGGATCGAAAATTAGGTGGATTGGATTAAGATTTGATATTATTTGTGTTGGTTTTGTATACTAGAAGACCTGTCTTTTGTATACATTATTGATAATAGTTTTATGATGATATAGAATGAATACAATTGCAGTCACTGTTTGCATTTAAATTGTTATATTTATATGCATGTTCACTATACTTACATTGTAGATGATATGGTGTGGGTAAACACATGGTTAGATCATATCATCGGTTCCTTGTAATGCATTAAAAGGCTCACGGTTTAGATGGCACTGAACCTGCTATCGGTACGCCGTAGAATAATCTGATAGTTAGTTTGTCTTGACTAACTGATTATTCTAATACACGGTCAAGTGTATTGAGGAGGATCTACTTAGGATTCTATTCTCTTTTCTGACCTTAAATGAGAGAATAAGAATCCACAGAGTTCGGGTTCTTAACCCCTATGTGTTGGCAGACATATACGTGTAGTGTTTGCAGCTTTGATTTATCAAAGGGTGAGATTCTTTCATAAGGATCAATAATCTCGATATCTTGGGTTGTGACATTTACACTTATGATGGGTTGTGCAATATGTAGGGGCACCGTGTCCTGGTGCGCCAGTTTGATGGTGTCCTCTTGAGGAAATGCAAGTTCATGCTGAAACCCTGCAGGTGGAATTTATTCCGTGCATGAGTAAAGCTTGTGTGGTACTACTCAAGGATAATATTAATTAATTATAGCTGTCAGAAGCTTACATAATTAATTAATGGGCATTATATCTTAAACGCGGGGAATGGCTGGACTAAAGGAGAAAGCATATTCAGAAATATGTATTAAATTGGTAGGTCAGTATTATTTCTTTAGTGGAATAAAAATAATACTTAATTCATTTAATAATATCCTAAGTTTATTGGATATTGGAAATTAAATAAATTAGCAGACCAATTTAATATTCTTCTAGATCCCTGTTGTAGCCCAATATGACTTTAATGGACTGGAGATAGAAAAAGAGATAGAGGCCCAAACCCAGTAGGGTTTGGACATTGAAATTTCGACCACCTCCCCTATAAATAGGGAGGTGGGGGACGAAATTTTAAGGTGAAGAATCAGCTCCTCTTGTGTTCTCTTTATCTCCACAGATTCCATACCGATCTAGGAGATTTCAGCCCACCCTGAAACTAGATTCAGTCCGGGAATACAACAGAAGATCAAGGAGTGGAATATCACAGTGGGCGCCGATCATCATCATACACAACAACAAGATTAGACCTTTAATCTTGTCCTCCACCCGTCGTTTGATTTGTAAGTCGTTTTTCGATTCTATGTTTCCGCTTTAGTAAGAATCGTTTAAACCGGATTTGCATGTTCATTAAACTCAGTTAATTAAAACATATGAGATGCATGAATTTATGATCTACATGACATTAGGATTAATGAACACCCAATTAGATCCTGCGGTGGTTCAATTCGAAAAAACCCCAACAACTGGTATCAGAGCGGGTTTTGGCACTGTTCTAGATTTAATCCTAGGATTAATTCGAAATATATGTATAAATTTGATGAAATATTTATGTTGCTTAAATTTTCAGATTTATATGTTGATGTATTTCGAATTGGTTGTGTTCAAAACTTGGATAAATTTTTGATGCAATTCGAAAATTTTAGTTTTGATGTTCTAAGAATTTTCGATAGTCATAAAATTAAATTTGGGATGACATTTTGATGTTCTTCAAATTTCCAGATTTGTTTTGTGATGGTGATCGAAAATTTGGAGTCAAATTTTTGAATTTGATGTGTTAAAAAATTCCCTAATTTGAGCTATGTATTTTCGGCCACTATAATTAAAGTATGGATGATGTTTTGATCAATATCAAATTTCCAGCTTTAATTTGGATAGGGTCGAAAATTTCAAGTGATTAGAATTGGATTTGGTGACTTTTGATGTATATCAAAAGTTACAAAATTCTAATCAAGATAGGTTTGAAATTAGAATTTTAAATTTGGTAATTTTTGAAGTGGATCAAAATTTCCAGATTTTTAATCCTTGAAAATTTCGAAACCTATAGCTATATTATTTGGAATAGTTTTTTGATTAATGTCAAAATTTCCAAATGTGAAATATAGTGGTAATTTTCGAATTTGTTAAATTAATTTGGAGAAGATTTTAATGAAAATCAAAATTCCAGATTTATTTAATGATGTTTTCGAAAATTTGGTTGTTGGATTAAAGATTTGATGTTATTTGATGTATATCTTAATTTACCTAATTTTAATCTAGATAGATTTGAAAATAGAATATTAAATTTGGATGAATTTGAAGTGGATCAAATTTCTAGATTTATTATTTGTGATATTTTCGAAATCTATTGATTAAATATTGGATAAGGTGATTTTGGATATATACAAATAATTATCAAAATCCAATTGTGATAAGATTTTAAATTTGGATAAGTTTTGGAAGATTTTGGATTGGAATCAAATCTCCAAACCTTATCCTTGAAGATTTAGATTCTTATGGATAATATTTGGATTAGATTTTTGATTTATATCAATATATCCAATTATTATTTAATTAGGGTGGTTAGAAAATATTAAATAAATTTGGTGGATAATTATAAATAATTTCCAGATTTATTTAAGAGATATTTTCGAAATTTAACAAGATTTAAATTGGTGGATAATTATTTTAATTTCCAATTTTTATCTTGTGGATAATATCGAATTAATTAATTTAATTAATTGTAAAATTCGAATATTATTTAATATGTCATGTTTGGATATCATATGTTATTTTATGCTAATCATGTAATTGTGATTGTTGGATTTGTAGACTGACTTGTTTGCAGGGTTACCGACTATCATGGCTCCTTAATTATGTGATGTATGTTTTAATTTATGTTGGATGTATGATGGGCCGTATGCCGGTTTGGCTACGTGATTTTAATCCATGAGAAAATCCATGGATTAGGTCTAGGTTTTATTTTATGTTGTTTTAATGTAATAGAAATAAAACTGTTAGACCAAGTTATTGAGTTGTAATTTTATTCTAGATATATTAGTTTTTTCCTCTAAGGAATAGATATTCTATATTGAATAAAGTTTGAAGATCAACTCAAAGAAGGAGAGTGGCACAGCTCAAGAAAGGAAGTATCACTGATTCACGTCCCGAAATCCTAATTGGAGCTAGGTTTTCGGCGAGGCGCAGTGATAAGGGCGGCGGCCATGCCCGAGTTTCCGGAGCTGACTTTCCAGTTTTATCTCATTCAGCAACATGAGATATAAGCCATGATAGTTGGTTTTTATTATTATTGCTTATTATGTTGTTTGAAGCATGCAATGGTATTTTATCATTTTATGTGATGTTTGCATGTTTTACAATGGGATAAAATGAAACCTCAATCTTAAATAACTAAGTGGGAGAGATTCATACCAAAGTATGTGGAAATCTCAAACGGTCTCCATTAATCTGGTTTAATTGAGATGTGATTGACATGCGAGTTGACAATAGGTCTTCCTCCATAACGGATGTGTCATATCGCTGTTATCTCTAGAAATTAAACTTCTTTATCAAGATAGCTGTAGAACACTACTAGAACAAACTGACTCCTCCAACTGGAGCAGGGAGTTCGAAATAGTGGACTTGGTGCTAAGATGATGGTGTTCACACTTAGGTGTAATTTATTAATAAACGTCCACACTAACGTGGCTTATTAATTGGAAGGTTACACGACCGTGGTTATTTCTGACTATTAATTTACTTGTCATAAGGAAATTTGACTGGAGGTAAATTAAAGGTGGTTTTACCTGTTTAAGGATGAATTTTATAAACGTCCACACTAACGTGGCTTATAAGAAACATTTTTAAAATGTCGGTGGATTACATATAATTTTTTTGAGGTATACGATTATATGTGAGTATCCTAAAGTTTGTGACTGTACTGCATGTTTACTTTTCAGTTATTCTATATCATCATGGCACTCTCCAACCTGTCCACTATTCTCAAAGAAAACAAGTTAATCGGTGAAAATTACAATGACTGGATTCGAAACCTTAATCTTGTTCTCACTGCGGAAGGACACAAATTCGTACTTGAAGAAGTATGTCCTCAGAAGCCAGATGAGGGTTCTGACGAAGCCCAAAAGGTTGCATATGATAAGTGGGTTAGGTCCAATGAGATAGCGCGCTGTTACATTCTGGCATCTATGTCGAATGTGTTGCAGCATCAGCATGAACCTATGAAAACCGCTTATGATATCATGTACAACCTTAGGCAGCTCTTCGGTCATCAGAACCGCTCGGCTCGCCATTTGGCAATGAAGAAGCTAATGGATGCGAGAATGTCTGACTCCACACCTGTTAGGGATCACGTTCTCACGATGATGGGGTATCTGGCTGAGATCGAGACCTTGGGTGGAGAGCTGGATGGCGATTCTCAAATCGACATTGTTCTTCATAGCCTGTCCTCGAGGTTTGAGCAGTTCAGGCTGAACTTTAACATGATTAAAAGGGATGTCAGCCTGACTGAACTGCTCATGGATCTTCAGGCGGCTGAGTTACTTCAAAAAGGAAATCCGGAGGCACACCTAGCTGAAAATAGGGCGTCTTTTTCCGGTACTAAAAGGAAGAAGAAGAACGCACCCAAGAAAGCTGCAGAGGGGGCGCCTAAGGTGAAGAAGTCTAAGACTAAGATTCCTCCCGAGGAATTTAAGTCAAAGACAAAGTGTTTCAAGTGCGGCCAGCCAGGTCACTGGAAGGCGGATTGTCCTAACAAAAAGAAGAAAAAGGGTACGTCTCAATCTCTCATCATTGAAACATGTTTAGCTACTTGTTCTACTCAGTCATGGGTAGTAGATACTGGAGCTACTGATCATGTTTGCATGTCTTTACAGGGGTTCCTGGCAAAAAGATAGCTGAGTGATGGAGAGATTTCAGTCTACATGGGCAATGCTACGAAAGTGGCGGCAGTTGCAGTGGGAGACGTAACCTTATCTTTTAGTAGTGATAGGATATTAGTTTTAAAGGATTGTCTTTATGTGCCTGGTTTTAAGCGAAACTTGATTTCAGTTTCTAAACTTTTTATGGATGGATATTCTGTTTCTTTTGATAACAAGGTTGTTATCTTTAGTGATAAATGTTTTATCTGTTCTGGCACATTGGATGGACATCTTTATTTACTTAATCCTATGCAAAACACTACGCAAATGCATTTACTGAATACATCGGTCATAAACCCTAACAAATGAAAAGAACATTCGGAAATGAATCAAACCTATCTTTGCCATCTTAGGCTCGGCCATATTAACCTTAAACGGATACAAAGACTAGTAAATGATGGGCCCTTGTCTTCATTGGTCCTAGAATCGTTCCCTTTGTGTGAATCCTGTTTGGAAGGTAAAATGACCAAGCGACCCTTTAAGGATAAAGGGAATAGATCTGAAGAGGTACTAGATTTGATTCACTCTGACTTATGTGGCCCTATGTCAGTTCAGGCTCGAGGAGGGTACGAGTATTTTATCACGTTCATTGATGATTACTCAAGGTATGGATACATATACCTGTTACGCCGCAAGTCAGAATCCTTTGAGACTTTCAAAGAATTCAGAGCGGAAGTGGAAAAACGTACAGGTAAAAGTATCAAATCACTACGGTCTGATCGTGGTGGTGAGTACCTCTCGAATGAATTTAGGGACTACTTAGCAGAGAATGAGATTACATCCCAGTTGACTGCGCCAGGAACGCCACAGCAGAACGGCGTGGCGGAGAGAAGGAACAGAACATTGTTAGAGATGGTTAGATCGATGATGAGCTATTCAGATCTGCCTATTTCATTCTGGAGATATGCCCTGGAAACGGCAGCCTATATTCTAAATGTGGTTCCATCAAAATCAGTCCCATCTACGCCCACAGAACTTTGGACTGGACGAAAGCCCAGTCTTGGACATTTTCGGATTTGGGGTAGTCCAGCACATGTGCTGGATAAGGAAGCTGATAAGCTGGCACCACGTACGGATGTTAGACTATTTGTTGGATATCCCAAAGAAACGAAAGGTGGTTTATTTTATAGTCCTAAGGATCAGAAGATCATTGTAAGTACCAATGCTCGATTCTTAGAAAAAGACTATGTAATAAATCACAAGCCAAGAAGTGAGATAGTACTCGAGGAACTTCGAGGGGAAAATTCGAATCTGACACCAACAGTACAAGAAGAGGAACCACAATTTACTGCACAACGTGTCACAAAAGTACAGGAACTGCCTCGTCGCAGTGGGAGGATTGTACGCCAACCTGACAAATTCATTGGTTTGGGTGAATCTTCGGATTTCCCTGAAGGACTAAATGAATTGGATCCCAGGTCCTACGACGAAGCAATCCAAGACAAAGATGCAGACTCTTGGAAAATTGCAATGGAGTCTGAGATTGGATCTATGGATCACAATCAAGTCTGGGAGCTTGTAGAACCACAAGATGGGGTAAAACCCATTGGGTGTAAGTGGGTTTACAAACGCAAGAGAGGAGCTGACGGGAAGGTTGAAACCTTCAAGGCAAGATTGGTGGCAAAAGGGTACACTCAAAAAGAAGGGATCGATTATGAGGAAACCTTTTCGACGGTAGCCATGCTTAAGTCAATCCGGATTCTCTGGTCTATTGCCGCTCATTTGGATTATGAGATTTGGCAGATGGATGTCAAGACGGCTTTCCTGAATGGAAGTCTTGAGGAAAACATCCACATGAAGCAACCAGAGGGTTTCATTGCTAAAGGCCAAGAGCACTTAGTGTGCAAGCTTAAGAGATCCATTTATGGACTTAAGCAGGCGTCAAGGTCTTGGAACATCCGGTTTGACGAGGATATCCAGTCATATGGATTCGTGTAATGTCCGGATGAGAGCTGTGTGTACAAGAAATGTGACGGAAACGTGGTGGTTTTCCTCGTGCTATATGTTGATGATATCTTACTTATTGGAAACAGTAAGAAAGTATTATCTAACATAAGGGTGTGGTTGTCCAAGCAGTTCGATATGAAAGATCTGGGAGAAGCTGGACACGTCTTTGGCATCAAGATAATTCGAGATCGCCAGAAAAGGATGTTGTGCTTATCCCAGGCGACATATATCGACACAGTGCTAGCTAGGTTTAACATGCAGGATTCCAAGAAAGGTTTTATACCTTTCAGGCATGGAATTCATCTATCCAGGGATATGTGTCCCCACACACAGGCTGAGATAGATGAGATGAAGGGCATTCCATATGCTTCGGCTGTGGGAAGCCTTATGTATGCTATGTTATGCACTAGACCTGATATATGCTATGCAGTCGGCATGGTAAGCAGATATCAGTCTAACCCTGGACAAGGTCACTGGACTGCGGTTAAGAATATACTCAAGTACCTAAAAAGGACTCGAGATTATATGCTGGTGTACCGCTCTGATAGTCTAGTGCCTTTGGGTTACACGGACTCAGATTTTCAATCCGATAAAGATCAGAGTAAATCTACCTTAGGCTATGTGTTTACCTTGGGAGGCGGAGCCATTGCATGGAGGAGCATAAAGCAGAAATGCATTGCGGATTCCACCATGGAGGCCGAATATGTAGCTGCCTCTGAGGCTGCAAAAGAGGCCGTCTGGCTCAAGAGCTTCTTGTTGGACTTGAGCGTGGTTCCTGATTTGCCTAGGAGTATCACGGTATATTGTGATAACTCGGGTGCAGTGGCAAATTCGAAGGAACCCAGAGCCCATAAGGCAAGTAAACACATAGAGAGAAAGTACCATCTTATACGAGAAATCGTTAAGAGAGGAGATGTGGCAGTGGTCAAGATTGCATCGGTGGACAATTTAGCTGATCCATTCACGAAGAGGCTTCCGGCTAAGACCTTCTACGGTCACGTGGAGAAAATGGGAGTGAGATGCAGACCCGGGGTTGCCGTTTGAGATTTTAGTTAGAGTTGGAGAGTTAGCCAGTTTGTTTTATATTTGAAAGACATGCTTCAAGTATAAGTGGGAGATTGTTGGTTTTGTATACTAGAAGACCTGTCTTTTGTATACATTATTGATAATAGTTTTATGATGATATAGAATGAATACAATTGCAGTCACTATTTGCATTTAAATTGTTATATTTATATGCATGTTCACTATACTTACATTGTAGATGATATGGTGTGGTTAAACACATGGTTAGATCATATCATCGGTTCCTTGTAATGCATTAAAAGGCTCACGATTTAGATGGCACTGAACCTGCTATCGGTACGCCGTAGAATAATCTGATAGTTAGTTTGTCTTGACTAACTGATTATTCTAATACACGGTCAAGTGTATTGAGGAGGATCTACTTAGGATTCTATTCTCTTTTCTGACCCTAAATGAGAGAATAAGAATCCACAGAGTTCGGGTTCTTAACCCCTATGTGTTGGCAGACATATACGTGTAGTGTTTGTAGCTTTGATTTATCAAAGGGTGAGATTCTTTCATAAGGATCAATAATCTCGATATCTTGGGTTGTGACATTTACACTTATGATGGGTTGTGCAATATGTAGGGGCACCGTGTCCTGGTGCGCCAGTTTGATGGTGTCCTCTTGAGGAAATGCAAGTTCATGCTGAAACCCTGCAGGTGGAATTTATTCCGTGCATGAGTAAAGCTTGTGTGGTACTACTCAAGGATAAGATATTAATTAATTATAGCTGTCAGAAGCTTACATAATTAATTAATGGGCGTTATATCTTAAACGCGGGGAATGGCTGGACTAAAGGAGAAAGCATATTCAGAAATATGTATTAAATTGGTAGGTCAGTATTGTTTCTTTAGTGGAATAAAAATAATACTTAATTCATTTAATAATATCCTAAGTTTATTGGATATTGGAAATTAAATAAATTAGCAGGCCAATTTAATATTCTTCTAGATCCCTGTTGTAGCCCAATATGACTTTAATGGACTGGAGATAGAAAAAGAGATAGAGGCCCAAACCCAGTAGGGTTTGGACACTGAAATTTCGACCACCTCCCCTATAAATAGGGAGGTGGGGGACAAAATTTTAAGGTGAAGAATCAGCTCCTCTTGTGTTCTCTTTATCTCCACAGATTCCATACCGATCTAGTAGATTTCAGCCCACCCTGAAACTAGATTCAGTCCGGAAATACAACAGAAGATCAAGGAGTGGAATATCACAGTGGGCGCCGATCATCATCATACACAACAATAAGGTTAGACCTTTAATCTTGTCCTCCACCCGTCGTTTGATTTGTAAGTCATTTTTCGATTCTATGTTTCCGCTTTAGTAAGAATCGTTTAAACCGGATTTGCATGTTAATTAAACTCGGTTAATTAAAACATATGAGATGCATGAATTTATGATCTACATGACATTAGGATTAATGAACACCCAATTAGATCCTGCGGTGGTTCAATTCGAAAAAACTCCAACAATTTGATGTATATCTTAATTTGCCTAATTTTAATCTAGATAGATTTGAAAATAGATTTTTAAATTTGGAAGAATTTGAAGTGGATCAAATTTCCAGATTTATTAATTTGGTATTTTCGAAAATCTATAGTTTAAAACTGGATAAGGTGATTTTGGATATATACAAATAATTATCAAAATTCAATTGTGATAAGAATTTAATTTTGGATAGGTTTTGGAAGATTTTAAAGTGGAGCAAATCATCAAACCTTATCCTTAAAGATTTAGATTCTTATGTATAATATTTGGATTAGATTTTTGATTTATATCAAGATATCCAACTATTATTTAATTAGGGTAGTTTGAAAATATTAAATAAATTTGGTGGATAATTTTAAATAATTTCCAGATTTATTTTTGAGGTATTTTCAAAAATAAGATTTAAATTGGTGGATAATTATTTTAATTTTCAATTTTTATCTTGTGAATAATATCGAATTAATTAATTTAATTAATTGTAAAATTCGATATTTAATATTCATGCATAGATATCATATGTTATTTTATGTGGATCATATAATATATGATTGTTGGATTTGTAGACTGTGTTTGTTTGCAGGCTTACCAACTATCATGGCTCCTTTATTTTATGTGATGTATGTTTATGTTGAATGAATGTTGGCCGTATACCGGTTTGGCTACGTGATTTTAATCCATGAGAAAATTCATGGATTAGGTCTAGGTTTTATTTTACGTTGTTTTAATGTAATAGATATAAAGTTGTTAGACCGAGTTTTTGAGTTGTTTTTTTTATTCTAGCAATATTAGATTTTTCCTTTTGGAATAGATAGTCTGTATTGAATAAAGATCGGAGATCAACTCAAAGAAGGAAAGTGGTTCAGCACCAAGAAAGGAAGGTTCATCGGTTCACGTCCTGAAACCCTAAAATGGAGCTAGGGTTTTCGGCGAGGCACGGTGAAGGGGGCGGCGACCAAGCCCTGTTCCGGAGCTGACTTTCCTATTTTATCTCATCAATCAACATGAGATATAAGCCATGATAGTTGGAATATTACTGTTGCTTATTATGTTGAAGCATGCAATGGTTGTTCATCATTTTATGTGATGTTTGCATGTTCGATAATGGGATAAAATGAAACCTCAAACATAAATAACTAAGTGGGAGAGATTCATGCCAAAGTATGTAGAAATCTCATACGATCTCCATTAAATCTGGTTTAATTGAGAAGTGATCGGCATGCGCATTGACATCGGTCTTCCTCTATATCGGATGTGTCATATCACAGATTTCTCTAGAAATTACATCTCCTAAATGGATAGCTGTAGAACACTATTAGAACTAACTGACTCCTCCATCTGGAGCAGTTAAATTTGAATGGTGCTCTTGGTGCGAAGATAATGGTGTGCACACTTTGATATAATTTATTGATAAACGTCCACACGATCGTGGCTTATCAGTTGGACGATTACATGACCGTGTTTATTATCCGGCTATTATTTGCTTGTTGTAAGGAAACTCAACTGGAGGCAAATTAAAGGTTTAACCAATTTAAAAATGAATTTTACAAACGTCCACACTTTCATGGCTTATGAAAAACGTTTTTAAAGTGTCGGTGGAAAAGTGTATAATTTTTATGATGTTTTCGATTATATACTGTTTATCCTAAAAGTGTTTGTGACTGTACTGCATGTTTTAATTTCAGTTACTTCATATCATCAATGGCACTCTCCAATATGTCCTCAATCCTCAAAGAAAACAAACTTGTCGGTGAAAACTACAATGACTGGCTTCGTAACCTTAACTTAGTTCTTGTTGCTGAGGGACACAAGTTTGGGCTTGAAGAGGTTTGTCCTCCACACCCAGATGAGGGTTCTGACGAAGCCCAAAAGGTTGCATATGATAAGTGGGTTAGGTCTAATGATATAGCGCACTGTTACATTTTGGCATCTATGTTAAGTGTGTTGCAACATCAGCATGAGCCTATGAAAACCGCTTATGATATCATGTACAACCTTAGACAGCTATTCGGTCATCAGAACCGCTAGGCACGCTATTTGGCAATGAAGAAGCTAATGGATGTGAGAATGTCTGACTCCACACCTGTTAGGGATCACGTTTTCATGATGATGGGGTATTTATCTGAGATCGAGACCTTTGGTGGAGAACTGGATGGCGATTCTCAAATCAACATTGTTCTTTATAGCTTGTCCTCGTGGTTTGAGCAGTTCAGGCTGAACTTTAATATGATCAAAAGGAAAGTCAGCCTCTGAACTGCTCATGGATCTTCAGGCGGCTGAATTGCTCCAACAGAGCGATCCTCAGGCCCACATAGCTGAGAAGGGGGCGTCTTCTTCTGGTGGAAAAAGGAAGAATAGAAACATACCTAAAGAGGCTGCAGATGAGGCATCTAAGGCAAAGAAGCTAAAGGAAAAGATTCCTCTTGAGGAATTCAAGTCTAAGACTAAATGCTTCAAGTGCGGCCAACCAGGTCACTCGAATGCGGCGTGTTCTAACAAGAAGAAGAAGAGAGGTACATCTCACACTCTGGTTGTAGAAACATGTTTAGCAACTTGTTTTACCCAGTCATGGGTAGTAGATACTAGAAGCTACTGATCTTGTTTGCATGTCTTTACAGGGGTTCCTGGTAAAAAGACAGCTGAGTGAGGATGAGATCACTGTCTACATCGGTAATGCTACGAGAGTGGTAGCTATTGTAGTGGGAGATATTGTTTTACCTTTCAGTAGTGATAGAACTTTGGTTTTGAGAGACTGTCTTTATGTGCCTGGTTTTAGGTGAAACTTGGTTTCAGTTTCTAAATTGATTATGGATGGATATTCTGTTTCTTTTGATAACAAAGTAGTTATCTTTAGTGGTAAACATTTTATCTTTTCTGGCACATTGGATGGACACTTGTACTTTGTTAAACCAATTGAAAACACTACGCAAAGACAACTGTTGAATACATCGATCATAAACCCTAACAAGAGAAAAGAACTTTCGGACTTGAATCAAACCTATCTTTAGCATCTAAGGCTAGATCATATTAACCTTAAGAGGATACAAAGGCTTGTAAACGATGGACCATTGTCTTCTTTGGAACTGGAATCTTTTCCTTTGTGTGAATCCTGTTTGGAAGGTAAAATGACCAAGCGTCATTTCCAGTCAAAAGGAAATAGATCCGAAGGGCTATTAGATTTGATTCACTCTGACCTGTGCGGCCCTATGTCAGTTCAAGCTCGAGAAGGGTTCGAGTATTTCATTACTCTCATTGATGATTACTCTAGATACGGTCATATCTACCTGTTGCGTCGCAAGTCTGAATGCTTTGAGAAATTCAAAGAGTTTATGGCGGAAGCGGAGAAATGAATAGGCAGAAGTATCAAGTCACTACATTCTAATCATGGTGGTGAGTACCTCTTAAGTGAATTTCGGGATTATATGGCAGAGAATGGGATTACATCCCAGTTGAGTGCGCCTGGAATGCTACAGCAGAATGGCGTGGCGGAAAGAAGGAATCGAACACTGTTAGAGATGGTTAGATCGATGATGAGTTATTCTAAGTTACCCATTTCATTCTGGGGATATGCCCTGGAAATGGCAACCTATATTCTTAACTTGGTTCCATCGAAATCAGTTCCTACTACACCTACAGAACTATGGACTGGACGAAAGCCCAGTTTGAACCATATTCGGATTTAGGGTAGCTCAACACACATGTTGGACAAGGAAGCTGATAAGTTGGCTCCTCATACCGATGTAAGGCTGTTCGTTGGATATCCTAGAGGAACAAAAGGTGGTTTGTTTTATAGTCCTAAGGCTTAAAAGAACATTGTCAGCACCAATGCTCGATTCTAAGAAGAAGACTATATCATAAACCACAAACTTGAGGAGTTAATGGAAGGATCGAATCCTACACAGGTTGTACAAGAAGAGGAACCACCAAACACTGCACAACGTGTCACAGAAGTACAAGAACTGCCTCGTCACAGTGGAAGGGTTGTACGTCAACCTGAAAGATTCATTGGTCTAGAAGAGGCTTCAGATTTCCCAGAGAGACTCAATGAATTGGATCCCAAGACCTCTGATGAGGCAATTCGAGATAAGGATGCAGATTCTTGGAAAACTACAATAGAGTCTGAGATTGGATCTATGGATCGCAATCAAGTCTGGGAACTTGTAGAACCACTAGATGGGGTGAAACCCATTGGCTGTAAGTGGGTCTACAAGTGCAATAGAGGATCTGACGGGAAGGTAGAAACCTTCAAGGCAACATTTGTGTCAAAAGGGTATACTCAGAAAGAATGGATCGATTATGAGGAAACCTTTTCACCGGTAGCCATGCTTAAGTCAATCCGGATTCTCTTATCTATTGCTGCTCATTTGGATTATGAGATCTGGCAGATGGATGTCAAGACAGCTTTCCTAAATGGAAGTCTTGAAGAAAACATCCACATGAAGCAACCAGAGGGATTCATTGCTAAGGGCCAAGAGCACTTGGTGTGTAAGCTTAAGAGATTCATTTATGGAATTATGCAGGTATTGAGATCTTGGAACATCCGATTTGATGAGGTTATCCAGTCATATGGATTAGTGCAATGTTCGGATGAGAGCTGTGTGTGCAAGAAATGTGACGGAAATGTGGTGGCATTCATCGTACTTTACGTTGATGACATCTTACTTATTGGAAACAGTAAGAAGGTATTGTCAAACATTAGGGTATAGTTGTCTGAGCAGCTCGATATGAAGGATCTGGGTAAAGTCGGACATGTCCTTGCCATCAAGATCATTCGAGATCACCAGAAAAGGATATTATGTCTGTCCCAGATGACTTATATCGATACAGTGCTAGCTAGGTTTGGTATGCAAGATTCCAAGAAAGGTTTTATACCTTACAGGCATGGAATTCATCTATCCAAGGAAATGTGTCCCCAAACACAGTCTGAGATAGAGGAAATGAAGAAAGTACCATATGCTTCGGTTGTGGGAAGTTTAATGTATGCTATGTTATGCACTAGGCCTGATATATGCTATGCCGTTGGCATGGCAAGCAGATATCAGTCTAACCCTGGACAAGGTCACTGGACTGCGGTCAAAAACATTCTCAAGTACCCTAAAAGGACTCGAGATTACATGTTGGTTTTTCACTCTGATAGTCTGGTGCCTTTGGGTTACACAGACTCAGATTTTCAATCTGACAAAGATCAGAGTAAGTCTATCTCAGGCTATGTGTTTACATTAGGAGGTGGAGCCATCGCATGGAGGAGCATAAAGTGGAAATGTATTGCTGATTCCACCATGGAAGCTGAGTATGTAGCTGCCTTTGAGGCTGAAAAAGAGATTGTCTTGCTCTGCGGGTTCCTAGTGGGCTTGGGCGTGGTTCCTGATTAGCCTAAGACTATCACGATTTACTGTTATAACTCTGGTGTAGTGGCAAATTCGAAGGAACCCAGAGCCCACAAGACAAGTAAACACATAGAGAGAAAGTACCATCTTATACAATAAATCGTTAAGAGAGAAGAAGTGGCGGTGGTCAAGATTGCACCGGAGGACAACCTAGCTGATCCATTCATGAAGAGCCTGTCAGCTAAGACCTTTGATGGTCACGTAGAGAAAATGGGAGTGAGATGCAGACCTGGTTGCGCAGTTTGAGTTGATAGTTTTGATTGGAGAATTAGCCAGTTAGTTTTTATGCTTGAAAGACACGCTTCAAGTATAAGTGGGAGATTGTTAGTTTTGTATACTGGAAGACTTGTCTTTGTATACTTTTCTGATGATATGATGATATGAAATGAAAGTTATTGCAGTCACTGTTTGCATTTAGATTATGTTCTATAATTGTTCTATGCAATGTTCCATATACTTACATTGTAGATGATATGGTGTGGGCAGTCACACGGTAAGATCATATCATTAGAACCTTGTATTGTATTAAAGAGCTCACGGCTTAGATGGTCCTGAACACACCATCGTACACCGTAGAATAATCTGATAAGTTAGTTTATCTTGACTAACTGATTATTCTAGTACACTCGTTAGTGTATTGAGGAGGATCACGATAGGATACTATTCTCTGTCTCTGACCCAGTTAGTGAGAGAATAAAGATCCACAGAGTTCGGGTTCTGAATACATGTGATATTGGCGAGCATATGTGTACATTATCTATTATTTTGATTTATGAATGAGTGAGATCTTTTTGTAGATCAAACTCGATATCTTAGGTAATAACAATGTATACATGATGTCTCGAGTAGTATGCATGAGCACCGTGTCCTGGTGCACCAGGTTGATGATGTTCTCTTGAGGAAACACAAGTTCATGTTGAAACCCTGTAGGTGGAATTTATTCCTTACGTGGTAAAGCTTGTGTTGTACTACTTAAGGTTTTAGATGTTAATTAATTATAGCTGTCAGAGGCTGACATAATTAATTAATGAACATTATATCTTAAATACAGGGAATGGCCGGACTAAAGGAGAAAGCATATTCATAAATATGTATTAAATTGGTAGGTCAGTTTTACTTCTTTAGTGGAATAAAAGTAAAATTTAATTTATTTAATTATATCCTAAGTTTATTTGATATTGGATATTAAATAAATTAGTGCGCCAATTTAATATTCTTCTAGATCCCTGTTGTAGCCCAATTGACTGATAGTGGGCTGGATATTGAACTTGAGATAGAGGCCCAAACCCAGTAGGGTTGGGAGTTGAATTTTCGGCCACCTCCCCTATAAATAGAAGAGGTGGGTTCGAAAATTTCATCAGAAGAAATCAGCCCCTCTTTGTCTCTCCAAGTTATCCACAGATTTCACAACCCTATCTAGTAGATTTCAGCCAACTCTGAATCTAGATACAGTCCGGGAATACAACAGAAGATCTTAGAGTAGAATATGTGCTGCTCGAATTTTTGACGAAAAAGGGGCGCCACTTTAGTGTTCATTCAACAGTAAGATTAGATCTATAATCTTGTCCTCAGACCGTCTGACAATTGTAAGTAATTTGAATCTATGTATTCCGCTTCGTTAGATTCGTTTTGCATAGTTTTGTGCTTGACGTGATGAACATGCATGTGACATAAAAATATGATTTGCATGAACATGGATTGATGAACAACCAAATGATCCTGCGGTGGTTTAATTCGAAAAACCCCCCAACATGTACCTGCGATGAAATGATTAGTCAATTCATGAGTTGAGTTTAGAAGTACCTACTTTCAGAGTTTGTTGGACGTTCGGGTTCGTGAGAGAGGGGACAGTTAGGTTCGAGTAGATCCGTTCGGAAAAAGGTTTGGTTGTGAAATAGCTTTAACCCTGACCTTCAAGGCTGAGTTCTCGGTTCGGATTGCCGCGAATTCGACCGTGGTAGTATCCAATTATCATTGGATCGAACGTAGGAGTCGTGCAACATCACCGTCATCTTCTGATGAAAGGGTAGCAGTCACCCCATCTTTTCGAGTTTCCTAAAGGACGGTCATTGCATAATTTCGGCTGTTGTTCGTCATCTTGAAGTGATCAATTGGAGCCCTATGATGGGTGCCAAACTGTAGAGGTCAAAAACTCTACAATTGATCATTCTTCGAGTTCTGGCTCCGGCGATCTACAAGGTAAAGAAAACACACATTAAGCCGAAGGACCGTCGGGGGGTTAATGATCGAACGGACTCCGACGCCCATGTCAGAATCGAACTTAGTTAAGATAAAAGAAATATGAAATTGAAATAAAAATGATAAATATGGATCGAAGAGCTGAATTTTGTCACCGTAGAACATTATGAAAATGTCGATTGATGGATCGTGTGAAGATGGGCTAAGAGTATCGAGAGTTTCTACTATATAAAAATGTTGTATAAATTTCAGTGTTGCATGAGTGATGGTGTATCGTTCGATGCCCTCCTCCTTTGCGGGATGTATATATATATATATAAGAGAGAGTTTAACCAACCTCCGATTTTTGGAGGATTCTCTCTATCCTTTTTAGGGTTTTGACAGGGTCTCCCTTATCTTCAATGGATAGGTGGACTCGGTCTCTTTTCAGGAGTCTGCTCGATCCTGGTCTCTTCTTTTAGACCTCTGAACCTCGGATACTAGGGCAATGACCTCAAGGTGTTGACTTCGAGGTATCGACCTTAAGGTGTTGACCTCGAAGAGTCGACTTCTTCGGTTCTCTAGACCTTCAAATGGCTGTGGGCTTGGTATTAGGGCCTATGTAAAAATAGGGCCTGTACAATCACTCATTCGTTATTGAGGAGTGAGCTTGTGACCGTTTGTGAATCAACGACCGATCATAAATAATTCATTGATTTTTAAAGTCGTTGAGGGGCTTTTTGTTGATGTAGTTGTTGCACTGCCGTTTGTTCTCTGACAAGTTTTTACTTCAGGATCTTGGCTTGCATTAACTTCAAGATCTTCTTGTTGGCAGTTCTCAGGATTTTGACTTCCAGTTTCAGCTTTTGTCTCGATCGTCAGTTCTGAGCTTCAATTGGCAGTTGTGATCTTCAGTTGGGTCATATCCTCATCTGGCAGTTCTGCACATCTTGTTGGTAGATTTAAGCTGCAGTTTTGACTTTCTTCAGCTGGCAGTTCTGGGCTCTAGCTTGATGCTTCTGAGCTCCAGTTAGGCTTTCTTCAGCTGGCAGTTCTGGGCTCTGGCTTTGATGCTTCTGATCTCCAGTTAGGCTTTCCTCAGCTACCAGTTCTGGGCTCTGGCTTTGACGCTTCTGAGCTCCAGTTAGGCTTTCCTCAGCTTGCAGTTCTGGGCCTTCAGCTGGCATTTGAGCTTGCACATCTTCAATTGGCATTCAGGGTTGGCGTATCTTCAACTGGGATTTTGAGCTGACGTCTTCTTAGCAGTTTTTCTGTAACAACCCGATCCCTAGGCGGTCATTTTTAATAGGGACAGGGTGTTAGGCGTAAAAAAAACAGGAAAAATTGGAAATCCATGGGGTGTTTCTAGAATTAAACTAAGTTAGCGCCCCAAAAATTTAGGCAACTTAACTTTATGACTAGGAAGAATTATCGTTTTCAACGAATCAAGGAGTCAAAGGATTCAATTGAGTCAACGGAATGTCATATCATATGCTAATCAAAATTTAAACATAATCCAATGACAAACAGATAGGAATTCGACACTTTAAATAAATAAGACCTCTTCATAGGTCACAACAGCTAAGACCCATAGAAAGGTCGGAGTCAAATAAATCATAATGTCCTATTCATAGGATGAAATAAGAACACAACTTAAGATTAACAGAAAACGAGCAGAATCATGCTTGAAAGAAAAAGCCTCTTCATAGGTGAACAACAATAACAAGCATGCAAGACTTAATCATAGGTCAACTGATAATGAATAGATACCATCATGCTTAGCAAGTATGATTATTTAAATAAATCGGAATCAACGAAGGAATAAACGGGTATGTCAAAGAACACATGCTTCCTCTTCTCAAAGACTTTATTAATATTTAGGAATCATAGCCCTGAAGACATGCTACTATCAAGAATCAAGTTACATATATCAGAACTAAATACTAGACGTCAGAGTACTTGGCATAAACATATCCAAAGAAAATTATGTAACCATAAAGAGAAACAACTTTGGAAACTCAGACGACTCAGAAAACCCCACCAGCAGCACATCACCGGCCTCAGTATCTCAACCTGAAAATATTTGAAAAAGAGGGCGTGAGCACTAATGTACTCAGTGGGATTTTACAATAAAACTCTACGATAAACTTTAGAAATATCCAATTAATAACTGGCAGCATATGGAGAGCAAAAAGTAAAAGCCCTCTCCATATCCGCAAAAACTTTTTGCTTTCTTTCCTGGCGCCCTTCCTAGCTCAAACCTGATGTCTACTGCACCCTTAGGCCTGGTTTCGGATAGAAGATGGGTTACCTCAAGTATTCTCCTGAGTATGCGAGGGGATTACCCTGCAGTGACTCCCTTTACTTATCAAATGATCAACTTTAGTGACACGAAGGTCACAACATGATAATGCAATAAAACTGTTCTTTGAGCTCAATAACGTGCTTAACAAAAATTGAATCATAACATTCATTATCAAAATCTTAACCGTGGATCCTTAATACTTAATCCTCAACCTTGAATTCTCATATTCAATCCTTAATATCAAAGCCTCAATGCTAAATCATGCTAGCATAAAACATAACCTAGATTTAAACATCTAGATTGCATTTCTTAATACTATAGCCTTAACTCCAATAAGGGATACAATAATCAACCTAAAAGGCATCATTTATCTCAATAACCTTTCTCAACAATAATATCGATACAAAACTTTACTTATGATCATGATCATCTATACCTCATATAAATCAACTATAAGATATCATATCAAATCATAACATCCTTTACTTAATCAGGAGCTCAAATAACAATTAACATAATCATGCTATAACTTCCTTCCTTCTTTCCTTTGTACAAAGATCAGTCAGGCAGAGCAAAACACTTAGTTGGATATTTCATCTCGCCCTATCATGCTTCCAGAGCTTATTAACTCAAACCATAGCTTTGGTTTAGAATCACCCACCACGATGACGAGCACCTTGATGACGAGCACGTGGATGAAGCACGAGCTGAAAATCCTTTCTTGGTTCTCCATAGGGCTCACCTCTTCCTACAAAATCTGAATAATCAACTTAGCGGCCTCCTTCGAAGAATTCTAACATCTAACAAGAATTCAAAAAAAATCTAACCTTTCTTCCCTTAACTTGGACTTAAACACAGATTGCACGACTTTAGAACCTTTATAAAACACGAGAGTTTGAAATAATCGAGAATAGAATACACATAGAGACAAAACATGGCGGCAGAGGCATTGCACATGCCGTGCAAGCATAGCACGGGCCATGCTAATTATTAAGACGGGAATCAAATGCCCAGATTTTTCGACACGGGCCATAGAAGCAAAGCACGATCCATGCAGACCCTTGCACGGGCTGTGCTATCCTTGCACAGTGTATGCTAGCTCTCCAGAAACTTATCGAGAGCTTTGCACAGGTCGTGCAATCCTTGCATGGTCTGTGCACTCCCATGAACATCGAAATCCATGCTCGAAGTGTTGGTCAAGGCATTACTCGGTCACCTCTCCCTTTTCCTCGACATTTAAAAAATTAAATAAGACTCAATACTTGCAAAATATAGAGACAAGCATGCTTTAAAACTTTAAAATTGACATTATAACGGAAGAATATGATTATCTCTTTTGAACACGATGAAATCTATATACGAAACTTAAACGGAACCTCAAACGAAATAAATGAGAATAACAACGAGAATAATAACAAGATTACAATTACGAAAGACGAAATGAAATGCGGAATTAAAGACAAGAAAGAAATAGGATCCGACGACGATGAAAAAGAATGGATGCAGTCGAGTGCGTCGATGGAAGGTGGCTAGCTCAGCATCTCGTCAAGTCACAGCTGTAGCAGAGCCACCTACTGCATCCTGATGGCACCCTTAGCACCTTCCCCCGCATCATATCTTCTCTGTCACTCCTCACAGCAGAGCCACCTACTTCTGTCATCGACTCGGAGGTGAACTAACGAAGACACTTCTCACAACTCTCGACTTTCTCTCTATCTAAAACTTGAGAAATGAAGAACAATGGTGTGAAAAATGAGAGAGAGGTGAGGCTTTATTTATAGGGGTGAGATTGGCTTCCCTTGGAAGCCATTGCAGTGCAACAATACTGCAAAAGTTACTCCGGGTTCGGTTAAAAGCTGCTCTGTTTGATGTCGAGGTCCAAATGACCTCAGACATGAAATCTAAAAATACCGAAAAGTTCATTGGCTCGAGAACTATTGAACCAACTTGACTCAGGGTAAAGAATGAGTAGTCTTGAAGGCAAAAGGGAAAAGATTCTCTTTCTAAAAATAAAGTTACTATTCCACACAAGGGACAAATAAAATTCCCGAGTGTTCGATTGACCTTAGAATGGAAATCCGTGAGCATTGACGGATTCCTTAAGTTATTTCCCATAAGAGGAGCTTGACAGAACAAGTCTCGGATTAACAAGGAGGATTTCATAAAAATTTCAAATCACGAATGCACGTAAAAGTTACTATTCATTTATCCTTTGAATACGTTTTTCATCACCAGGACCTCAAATGAATTCATAATAAAATTCTGAAAATATCAAAACACTCCTTGAGTTAAAAAATTTCTAACAAGACCAAAATCGGCCATAACAGAATTAAGATCAAAATTTTTGAAAAGAAGATTTCGTGAAAATTGACCCATAAAGTCGTGACTGACATCTGATTTCACTTAAACCTCATAAAAATCTCTTCCTTAACTCCTTAGTTATGCTTAAGAATTATCTAAAGCTTATTTGAAAATATGGGGCATTACATTCTACCACCCTTAAAGAAATTTCGTCCTGAAATTTACTTCCCCTCAACAGAAACCTGGATACTTCTTCAAGAATTCAAAGCCTTACTGGAACCATTTTGGTTCAAAAACTTTACTAGGTTTGATTCCTTCTACCCTTCTTCAAAGCTTCAATGAACTCAAAAATAAATGACAAACCCTAGCTAATCGGGCACCTCCTTGGATGGATCCTTTGCACGCTCTATCAGATTCGAATTTGCTTTATCTTCTTTTAGTTCGACTTCCTCATCTTCCCGGGACGTACTCGTGATGCACCTCAATCTTAAATTCCCGTCGCAGTCATCTCTTTTTCTCAAGGTGGTAGTCTGACTTTGTGGCTCCTGCTGGTGGTCACCATCGCTTATATGCATAAAGATCGCATGTCTAGACTTTGACTATAAGCTCGGAACTTACTTATCGATAACTATTAGATCGCTATCTGGCGCTACTTTAATTCTACTTTCTATTAGGAACTACCATCTCTTATTTTTCTAACGATGACTAAAATGAATACTGCATATACTCTCTGCTCTATTCCAAGATCCACACTCGAGTTCTATGAGTGGGATAAAAAAGAAATAAATGCCTCTGAGTGAGGGCTTTATTTGATCAACAATTCTTTAACAAGTTTAAAAGCTGGAAGAAATATAAGACTAGGTTATATATGCCAAAAATATTGCCTTTTCAGAAGACTTATAACTCGAAAATCAATGGTTAGCAACTAACAACTGTGCTGAATTTTTTTCACAAAGGTGTCAGCATAGCCTAACAAGGAAGTGCTATTACTGATTCTTGATGATCAAATAAGCATTATCCAAAAGATTACAAATTATCCAAGAGGATATAATTGAAGAATTTCAAATGATATAAATGAAGAATTTTAAATGATATGAAGCTATTGAAGGGCGATTGATTCAATTGACATGAGAATAAATAAATAGACTCATCAAAACTTTACATCATATTGAAATTCTCGATCTACCGAACACTAAGTCTATCTTCTTAACGATCTTCTTCAGGTTCTCTCTTTCTTTCTTGAGCACCACGCATCTTCTTCTTTATGAGGCTGCTATAAAATAACACGAGTCGGTGGGACTTCAAATGGCTGCGCTTGGCCGGAAAAATGACATCTAGGTATCTTTTCCTATCTATCGGAAGGGATACGACTAAGCAACTTGATCTATGGCACCTCCTGGACTCAAAACAACTTGAGTTCAATGTTTCCTGGAAGCTCGGTAGAACATTGTCATATCTTCAAACTATCTTGGCTACAGTCGTGATGACAATCTTCATCTCCATTAATCGGCTTGAAACAAGCGACAACTCCAGGCATTGAACGTGACGTGACCTTGAATGTCCATCCATTGAATCAACGTGCTTCTATCGAAGGAAATGAATATTCATTCCTTGTAATGTGATTAGATCTTCAGACGAGACTTCTCTTGAGTTGAAAGCTCGCGTAGGGATTCCTTGAACTTACGTTAGATCTGCAATATGATAATTGTCCTTTAACTTAACTGCTTATCTTCTTGCTTCTGGATTTAACTTTATAACCTCCTTCCTAATTCTGTTGTAATTTCAGAACCCTTCAACCTCCTCATTACACCCTTGCGATAAAATGTTCTTTCAAACCGCTCTACTTAACTCTAGCTCCTCGAGAGGGAACTTATTTAATAGGTTCTTAAGAGAACTTAAACGGAATTCTAGAACTCTCCTTGATTCAAGTATGCTATAGTCTATGTTCTAACTATATTCTCTATGCCTCACTTATTCTCTACTCATCCTCAAATCTTTTCCTTATGGATAGTAGACAAGACTTTTTAAAAGAAGATTTTTAAATTACCTTTCAAACTTTATAACTTACTCAAAAATTTTGATGATCCAAAATGACCAAAATATTTTGAGTATCTACAGAAAATAATATTCTGAAAAGATTTGCTGCTTGCTCGAGTCCATAATGACTCAAAACTCTTTACATAATAATTAATCTAGAACTTACTTCAATAAGTTCCACTTTAAACTTTGGTAATACCAAAAATTTTATTTCATGAAGAAATAATGTTCGATTTTAAGAAAAACCGACCAACCTTGCCTTTGCTCAAAACTTTTCTCCTTATCCAGTAGTTTTAAAAAGTTATACCAAATATAATAAAAATACTTTAACTTGATCATACGTTAACTTTGTTGAAGATGTGAGGGTGATGGTGAGTTGGGGGTTCCTGATTAATACCTTTGAACAATTCAATATACACATAAGATCCAATCAATCTTTTTAAGAAGACACAGGTCTACAAGTTGCAAGCCTGCTCTGATACCATTTGTAATAGCGCGCCCGGTCCCAAGAATAGGGACGGGGTTGCTATGAAGAAAAACAAAATGAAAAAAGTAGAATAATAGAAAATTTAGGCAACTTAGCTTTATGACTCGGAAGAATTATCATTTTCAATGAATCAAGGAGTGAAAGGATTCAATCAAGTAAACAGAATGTCATATCATATGACAATCGAATTTTAAACAGAATTCAATGACAAACAGATAGGAATTCAACTCTTTAAATAAACAAGACCTCTTCATAGGTCACTAATGTACAATAAAACTCCTTAATAAACTTTAGAAATATCCAATTAATAACTGGCGGCATATGGAGAGCAAAATGCAACAACCCTCTCCATATCCGCAAAAACCTTTTACTTTCTTTCCTAGTGCCCTTTCTATTTCAAACCTGATGTCTACTGCACCTTTAGCCTTGCACGGTCCGTTCACTGCCACGAACATCAAAATCCATGCTCGAAGTGTTGGTCGAGGCATTACTCGATCGTCTTTCCCTTTTTCTCGACATTTAAAACTTTAAATAAGACTTAATACTTGCAAAATATAGAGACGAGCATGCTTTAAAACTTTAAAAACAACATTATAACGGAATAATACGATTATCTCTTTTGAACATGACGAAGTCTAAATACGAAACTTAAACTAAACCTCAAATGAAATAAATGAGAATAACAATGAGAATAATAACAAAAGCATAATAACAAGATTACAATTATGAAAGACGAAATGAAATGCAGAATTAAAGACAAGAAAGAAATAGGATTCGATGTCGACGAAAAAGAATGGACGGAGTCGAGTGCATCGAAGGAAGTTGGCGAGCTCGGCATCTCATCAAGTTGCAGATGTGGCAGAGCCACCTACTGCATCCTGGCAGCATCCCTAGCACCTTTCCCCACAGCATATCTTCTCCGCCACTCCGCTCATCGACTCGGAGGTGAACTTACGAAGAGACTCCTCTCAACTCTTGACTTTCTCTCTCTCTAAAACTTGAGAAATGAAGAAGAATGGTGTGAAAAATTAGAGTGGGGTGAGGCTTTATTTATAGGGGTGAGATTGGCTTCCCTTGAAAGCCACTGCAGTGCAACAATACTGCAAAAGTTACTCCAGGTTCGGTTAAAAGCTGCTTTATTCGATGTCGAGGTCCAAATGAACTCAGACACGAAATCCGAAAATACTGAGAGGTTTGTTGGCTCGAGTACTATTGAACCAACTTGACTCGGGGTAAAGAACGAGTCATCTTGAAGGAAAATGAAAAAAAATTCTCTTTCCAAAAATAAAGTTACTATTCCACACAAGGGAAAAATAAAATTTGAAGCGTTCGATTGACCTCATAATGAAAATCCATGAGCGCGAATGATTCCTTGAGTCATTTTTCATAAGAGTGGCTTGACAGAACAAGTCTCAAATTAATGAGGAGGATTTCGTAAATTTTTCAAATCACGAACACACGCAAAAGTTACTATTCATTTATCCTTTGAATACATTTTTCATCACCGGGACCTCAAATGACTTCAGAATAAAATTCTGAAAATACCAGCACACTCCTTGATTTAAAACCTTTCTAACATGACCAAAATCGACCATAACAGATTTAAGATTAAAATTTTTGAAAAGACAATTTCTTGAAAATTGACCCCTAAAGTCATGACTGACATCTGACTTCGCTTAAACCTTATAAAAATATCTTTCTTAACTCCTTAATTATGCTTAAGAATTCTCTAAACCTTATTTGAAAATCTGGTGCGTTACATTTTCAGATCATGAACTATAGGCTGAATTGCTCCGATTGGCAGATGTATTTACCATATTGACCTTGATGGTCAGTTGGCACTTTGGGCTTGTCAGTTCCACTGCTCTGACAGCCTATATTTTTAGTTTTCTTGACTTACTAAATGATTTAGTAATCAAGCTTCTGCTTTCTTCTTTCCTCAGCTCTTGGCTGGATTTGATCAGTTTTTTTCTCCTCTTTCGATTGATCATGCTTTGGCTATGCTTAGCTCAATATTTTGTTCGATCAATCTTGGTTTTCTGCTTGATTTTCTTTCATTTTTTCAAAGCGTTTTGACATGTTTTGACATTTCATCAAAACCACAAGTGGGATTACTTTTGATAGGTTACTCTTGATAGTTTTTCCTAACATTTTTCCTAGTCAATCAGATGATTAATCTCACTAATATGCAATATCTTATTTATTAACCAATGAATTATATGTTTTTTGATAGAATATGAGCAACATCTCACACGTTAGTTTTTAACAAATATTCAACCGCAAGTGCACAGTGCTATTGTAAATAGTAGTGAGCAAGAGTATCGTCTTCATAGGGACTGATGTCCGAATAAATCACAAAACTAAAACACAGATACCTTATCAATATCTAGACTCTGAATTTAAAGTATGACAATTATTAATAATAATAATAATAATAATAAACTGTAAAATAAAAAATAAAGTAAAATGCAATAATTAAAGCTAGCACTTAACAAATAATAGAAACGGGGGGTTCCAGGGATAATGCGCATAACTTCTGATTGATTTATTGCTTATTTAACCTTCTTTAATTCATTAAAGGTGGAAAATCACTAATACGTTATCAAGCTATTCATAGAACACATGTCATAACTTAGAAATAATAATCATGCACTTCACTGTGGTAGGTTTTTCGCACATGTTATTACTCACAACCACGTTCTTTGGACTTAAATTCTTATGCAATACTTGTTCACTTGGTCGGTCTTTCCAAGCATGATATAAAATAATTCCACCTATTTTATCCCACTAATTAATCAGTCATGACTAGAATCTTTTAATTAATTAGCTTGCATACACATGTTGTGCCCATCAACACATATGAGAAATCCAAACTAGGTGATCAAATGCCCAATAATGAACGGAAAAATATAATTCAATAAATTAAATCATTCAATCCATAACAGTTGCAAACCCTATAATCCCTAAAGCTATTTGGCTAGACATAAATAATGAAGTAAAATGGAGTTTAAACCATCATAAAATAAATATAGATGGCATCGATAATCCTCTGTAGTATCAAATCATCTTTTATGATTAACTCTCTTTCCAACACCATTAGAATCCTCTTCTCTAATGGTTCGATGCTCTCCCTGAGTGTAGATAATATTGATAGCCTCCACCATCTTCTTGGGGGGTGTGGAAGTGAATCAATGGTGTGAAAGGTGTATTGAGAGTTTTTCAAGTGTGTGTGGTGTCTCCTCTCTGTATTTCTCAAGTTGTATCTGTAAATTAGGTTTGGAAACCTAATTATAGATGAAAAACTCATCAATCCGTGAAGACTGTCCCTCAAATCTAAATGATCTCGTACCTGACCTACTCATGATGCCTAGAATACAACTCAACCAACCAAAGATGTTAGTCAAAATACGGGGTGGTGAAATCCCATAATTAAACCAAACCCTAGCTAGGAAGGAGTTGCAAAAAGTCTCATACAAAGTTATTAGAAAGCAAATAAACATGTAAAAAGTGATCTTCATGACAAAACACATACGATAAACGTTGTTAGTGTCATCATTTAGTACTATGTATTTTTAGATTGTCATGATCTTTATGGCAATTTACAGAATGCAAAGGTTTTGATTTTTCAAGTTTTGAAGACCATGTTCTGGACATTATGATATGAAGATTCCACTGCTAATCTGATTGAAGATCGAAAAATGTATTTGATCATGTTTGTGAACATGATCATGTACATGGTTGTCCAGAGAGTTTCCAAGAGACGTGCCAAGGTGGATTCAAGGAGTTGAAGTTTTCTTTTGAAGATGGACGTTTCAAAATAAAAGATACTTTGTTCAAGATGGAGATCAAGATGGAAAAAGGCGAGTTCTATTCAAGGAAGGAGTCTAGCTAGAGATGTTCGAATCAAACTAGGAAAGTTTCCTTAATTATTAGAGTTTGATTCAATTTAGAACAAATTTGATTACCTTGTTTAAGCTATAACTTGTTCTTATAAATAGCCTAGGAATCAGACTAGTTGAGTATCAAGGTTTTTACATATACACAAGAGCTAGAGAGTCTATAAAGACTTCAAGTTTCAAGCATATAGTATGCGGGTAGACTAGGGTTGATCCGTATGATCATTGTGTGTCTAGTCTGTGTTTGAAGTTCTTTCATACACACTTAAAGGACTTTCGGGAGAGATTTCCTGTGGGAACTAGAGGGAGTCTAGGTTGTGAGGGGATCTCATAATTCAGTCCATCGAAGAGGCTGTAAAGTGTAGGAAAGGGGTCGAGTGATGGGAGGTCATCGTGTAATAGTCTTTGTAAACTTACAACAGAGTAGTGGATTGTTTCTCACATAGTTGTGAAGTCCCCCTAATGTAGATAAGTTGATCAAACATGGTTACCAACCTAGTGCCATTTATTACTTTATACTTTAGTGTTTTGACATTATATGTTATCAATAATGTACGTGTACATGCTTGCGAACATGATTCTATCCACACGGTTTATGTAACTTCAAGCGTGAAAAGAGAGAGATTTGAAGAACTCAAATTCCATCGTGCAAGATAGCGAAGGCAAAATAAAAAACATAAAAGATCCAACCTTTAACTATATTTCAACAAAATTCAAGCAAACCATAAACGTAAAACTATCGAGGAACAAGAAAGTAAGGAAAGATCTCCAAAATAATCAATACCATGCAATCCCCCAAATTCAAATTATCTAAACCCCTAGGTTGAAGAACATGTGGTAAAAGTAAAGAAAACTAATGATCATGCTTTTTTAGTTACAATTGCTATCTAAACTTTTGCAGATATTTCATTTAACTAGCACTTATATTTTCTTCTTGTACATACGTACATTTTGTATAGTTACTTCTCTTATTTATAGAGAAGTAAGTTAAAAATGATTGTTAGTCATTTTCGAGATATTGAATCCATTTGTAGGTTGAGTGGGTAGATGAAGGAGACTGTTGGCGATGTCAGAATGTTCCAGCATTTATGTCTTAGTTGGTTCACCGTGTTTTAGTCAGAGTCTTACAGCCAGTGATGCTCACTTGACATTATTTAGTTTGGAGAGCTCAGTTAAGTGATCTTTGCTTTAGTTCAGTGAATCTTTAGTTCAGTTCTTCAAACTACTTGGTGAGCTTATATGGCGGTCATCACTTTAGTTCTGCATGATTCACGTGCTTCAGTTTGGTTCTGCAGTGAAATTATTTGGCGGTCTTTATTTCAGTTCCGCATACTTTGCGTGCTTCGGTTTAGTTCTGTAGACTGTTTAGTGAACCTATTTGGCAGTCTTTACTTCAGTTCCGCATGCTTCAATTTAGTTCTTCAAACTTTCAGTTTTCATTAACCTTCAGTTCAGTTCTTCAATCTTTCAGTTATCATTAACCTTCAGTTCAGTTTTCCAATCTTTCAGTTTTTGTTGGTTTCTGACATTTCATCAAACTTCGAAACCTCCCCTTCTTTTGGTCTAACAGCCTTGATTCTTAATGTCCTACGGCAGAAGCGCATGACATTTCTTTCTGTCTAGCCGAAGCTATTTATATGAAGTGTGCCTTGCTTAGGAGTAATGGTTCTCCTAACAGACTCCCACCAGTAGTTTGCATCATCCATGAGCATGAATAGAACATAACTAAACTTTTCCTTGTTCGCACATCATATAAAATCAAAATACATTCTAAAGAATCAACTCATTTCTCAGTGTCCACAGGGTCACCTATATTATTAAATGATAGCATGTTATGCTTGAGGAACAGGCTATACCTGCTTGAGGAACATACTATTGGCTCGGGGACCAGCTTGCGGTTCTAACTCATGTTCTGGTTCATTCTCTGCTTATTTTTGACTTGACGTCTTTGTGGCAGCATTTTAATAACTTTGTTACCAGAGGCATTCCATACTAGAATCTAAAGTGATTCGACAACCATTGCGCATTTGAAAATACTTATTACTCTGAGAAAAAAAGACTTCAAGTTCCATGATTAATTTGTCCATCGCGGAAAATAAATAACACTCAAGCATCGGGAAAATTACGTCCAATATGAGGACTTTCATTTATCATAGAATATATCACACATCATACTATTAGGTGCTAACAGTGGCCTCCTCCATCCGAATTTAGGTGGTCATTTGGAAACACCACCTCCCATAGAGAATTTACAATCACCATAGTTAAAAATATAAAAGCAAATAGATATATAAATATTCTACAGATCAAAACGTCCTAGTAACTAACTCCCTTTATTTGAATCCCATTTCCTAATCGTACTGTGGTTTCTTTCATTTTCCTTGATCAAGCTCCTCGTCCCTTGTCTCTTTCCTATTCTTCTCATCATATTTATCCCTTTCGACCAAGTCCACGGACTTTGAAACATTTCATTCCAGAAAATGGCATGGCATCCACTGATCCAGATCGGGCAATGCAATATTCAATAGGTACGGGGGCCACTAATTAGTTGAGAAGTACTAGAAAATAGAGGTTCCATGCGGTTTACCGTACGAACTGGGAAGGCTCAGCCTTCTGCCATTCAGCAACGTGCAGGCGAGATGCACGGGGTGCAATGGAATGATCCGATGAAACTCTTTCCAATTCTAGCTCCACAACAAAAGGTGATGCAGGTCGAGTCATAATCTGCTGGCCAATGGAGTAGATTTGACCATATTCTTCTAGCTAACATTCCATGAAAGCTGCAGAAAACGTTAGACAAGATCTCAATCTCTGCATAAGTCTCGGGATCTCGAGTAGTCATTCTTTCCAAAATACAGAACATCGTTTGTTTCCGGGCGAAGGGTGCTTTCTCACATATGCGGTAACAAGTTTCGATATCAGGCATGCTTCTCATTGCTCTTCCATAGCCATGGAGAACAATAGGTGCCTGTTACTATCTCAGGTCCTTCGTGAACCTTACAACCCTATAACGCTGAGAGCGATAGACGGAAACACTTTTCCTAGCCGCAAGCTCATACTTAACCATCATCTAAAAGATAGCTTAATCAATCTAAGTTAAGCACTTAAGGAAGACTTAAAAGTTCTCCTGAGTTCCATCATACCATAGTCTTGGTTCAGACTGTTCCTCTACATGCATTTTTAATCTCAAAGCAGTAGCATACATTCCTTAGAAAAACATTTATATCCAAAAACCTTAACTTCCTTGACAAAAAATTCAACCATGCTTTAAAGACATAAGATAACCATTAAAATCAACTAGGGAATAAGTTAAACATATTTTGACCTTGACAATAACTGGTTTTCAAAATTCTAAGCTTAGAATCATTAGACCAACGCTTACCTGAACTCTTTTCGATCAGAATTTCATTTCCACTTGCATTTCCTTTACTCATACTTCCACTATCGAAGAAATTTTCCTTTATCTTGCTCAAATCTTTCTTTCCTATATTTTCAGAATTAGGAACCAATATTTCAAAATCTTTTTAATTGTCATACCTTAGTTTTGTCTAAATGTGAGAGCGATGGCGGTGTGTGGGTTGCTGATCAATGCCATAGTATGATTCAATATTCACAAAAGTAATTAATCAAATATTCAAATAAGAGACATGTTTGCAGAGTTGCAAGCGTGCTCTTATACTATTTGTAATAGCCTGATCCCGTAAGGGGTAATTAAGTGGGGATGGGGTGTTATATAATTAACAATTGAATAGACCAAAGATAGGATATGCTTTCTGGAAAATTGGACATCATTACGTCTGTAACTATAGCAAATCCCCATTTATAAAGGGCTTATAAGAGGAATGGAAGGAGAAACAATACAATAAGTCCATCCATAGGCTATAGAAAAGCAAATAAACAGGTACCAACAGCCAATAAACCTATTCATAGGTCAACAAAAATATACAGTTGTAATACCCGGACCTCTTACGACTCACTTATTTGTTGTATATTTCATATATGCTTATTTTCAAGCCAATTATATTTATATATAGGTATATGTGTCAACTTGACCATGTCTATTTATTTATTTATTTAATTTAAATTAGAAATTTTAGATTTAAAGTTCTATTAACACAAAAGAAGGTGAATTATAATTTGCATGCACATGTACATATATTACGTCCAAGCTGGGATAATATATTGTAAATAAAAATAAAAATATATATTATGTATATATATGTATGCACTACAGTGCAGGACTTGATATTAAATAACCTATAATCTAAATCCATCAAACTTGCAAGCATAAAGGATAAGGTTTAGGGGATATAGACTATATATATATATATATATATATATATATATATATATATATACCTATTTGGAATGATTAGATAAACCAAAGAAAAATAAAAATGTTAATATTCCTCCACGTAAGTGGCACTTGGCAAACTCAAGACTTGCATATCAAGAATAGTTGTAAGGTAGTGGTGATAATTATATTGTTATAAATAAGAAAATTATAGAACAAAAGAGAGGGAAATGAAAACATTCTTCAGGTTAGTGTTTCTCCCTATTTCTAATATTAATAATAATTAGTTTTTATATTGTGGACCTTATTATTTTGAATTGAGAACCTTGTGTTTGTGAGTATAATAATGGTTAATTATCAAAATGAGAAAGTTAATTTTTATACATAGAAGTGAATTTTGTATCGGTAATTAGCATAATCTTTCATATATTAACAATTTAATTTTTACTTATGAACTTTGATTAATACAGCTGCTCTATGTTTAGCATGTTGAAAAATATAGAATAAAACCATATATATATATTATCCCTAATTTGAATTAATTTTGTAACAATTAGAATTCTCTAATTGCTATTAATAGAGTGATAAAATTCAAAGTGAATTTATTCTACCAAGCTAATTGAATTTGACAAGATAAATCTCATATTTTGAGCGTAGTTAACAAATTAAGGATCTATCGGCCTGTGTTGATTATTGAGACATTTAATAATAATAATAATAATAATAATAATAATAATAATAATAATAATGTTATGCATTATATACCTATACATGCATATATATTATGTTCTTATAATTCAGATCATGAGTGATTGAATGTGTGTGGTATTAAATAATAAGTATTATAGCTCAACTACTGAAATTTTAATAATTTGTAATATATTTCCAATTCGTAGTTAAACTTATTAATTATTGATTGGTTTAGCACATTTAGATTATAGTTTAGTTAGTATATATATGTGATCCATATATGCTCATCTAAACAGATAACATATATATATATAGAAATAAAATAATATATAAAATTGGTTAAGTTTTAATTAGATATAAAAGCAATTGTGTGACACTAGCTAGTTTATCATTTATATTTCATATATTGACGTGTTAATATATAACATATTTTGAATAGTTATTCAAAAGTGCGTAGTCTGGGATTTTAAATGTCATAATATTGGGATTCAAGGTAAGTAGAAATCCATCCTCAACTACAATGCATGAACATAGTATTATTTGACTATTTATTTATTATTCATTATTCATTATTTATTATTGTGTTATATTGTATGATTGTGTGATACAATATACTTGTGGTATTGTATTTCTTTGCATTAAATATCTTGTACATGAGCACGAGCATATGCATGCACGTCATGTAGATATTGTCGAGGTTACATGCATGAAATGATTTTCAGAGAGAGAAAATATTTTGTTTGGAATTGGTCACCACCAGCCCGTGTTGTGCTGCGTTGATATTTGTGCCTCGAGTGGGATGACTTCTATGTGGGATCAAAGGGAACAGGCATGGGCGTGTCCCTTGGGGTCCAGGGAGGATGGTCCACTTCGACTACACCATTGAGGTGATGAGTGGCTGATGTGGGATGACTTTCATGTGGGATCAAAGGGAACAGGCAGGGGGCATGTCCCTTGGGGTCCAGGAAGGATGAGCCACATGAGTGCACTAATCACATTCTGGCCAAGTGATATTGATTATATTATGAGCTCATGACTCATGTTGGTGTCTGGTGAAGGGAGCCAAGTTCCTAAACGTTAAAAATGCTTTTGAGATGGCATGAAAGGATTTTATACACGAGCATTCCACATTTGTGGTGTGTTGTGTCTTGCACGTGTTGTGATGTCAGTGAACATGCATGTGCATGATTTCTGCTTACTGAGCTTTAGCTGATGTAGTTTGTGCATTGTAGGTGAAAGTGATAATGTGTGGTGCATCGACATATGAATGGTTAAAGCTCCAACAAGTCCTGAGAAATGTTTACATGGATGACGACCTGTGAGGAGGGTGGGCAAAGGCTTATTTTACTATATTTGCTGCTTAGATGTTATAGGTGTGTATTCAAATTTATCTAGATAGTCTTAGAATTTTTCTACAAAGAAAGTAATAATTTCTTTATTAGTAAATTATATTTTATAATTATCGATCATTTTAAATGTACCACATGTTAATCTAAATTTTTAACGTTAACACTTTTTAATACATAATATATATTTCTATTTTTACAAAGAGACAATTCATCCACATTTTTTACATTACCTTATATTTTTCATTTATTTTATTGGGATGGATGTTACAACAGTAGCCAACATGTGAAACAAAAGAGGTTGTTCCATTGGCTAAAATAAATAAACAAATAGGTATAACAAAGATGGGGCTTTCTCCCCCTTAGATTAATCATATTGGCATCATATAGTAAAAGCATAAGAACATGCTATAACTAGACCTCAATATAGTTCAGAATCAGAGTAGCAGAATAATAGTAACCATAGTAAAAATATCATAATTTATCAAAGTAGCAAGAAAACATATTGGGGATAATTATATAGTAGCATAATATAATCTCAACAGGAAACCCACTTCACAGTCACCAACGACCTCCTATAGTTCAACCTGAAAGATCATTGAAAAAGAGGGCATGTGTATTAATTCACTCAGTGGGATTTTATAAGAAAGCTTTGAAAAAAGTTTTAGAAATATCCAACACCAACTGACAGTATATGGGAAGCAAAAATGCGAAAGCCCCTCCCATATCTGCAAAATATGATATCTATTGCACCCTGAGGCATGCATACGATAATGCATACGATAAGAGAGAGGTCACCTCAAATATCCCACCTAGTATGCGAGGGGTTTACCCAACAGTGATTCTGAGTATGCAAGGGGGTTACCCAGGTGTGACTCCATAGTGATCAAAAGACTACAACCTAGTGACCCAAAAGCCACAACCTAGTAACCCGAAGGTTACAACCCATAGATAATCAGTCATCATCAACATTTAATTTGTTATAATTAGGGCTGGAAATGAGCCAAACTACTCGCGAGATACTCGGGTATCGGCTCAAAAAAAGCTCATTGGAGACTGACTTGTTTATTAAACGAGCCGAACTCGAGCCTGCTAAATGAGCTCGCCATTTTCTCGAGCCGAGCTCGAGCTTAGCTGGTTGAGCTCACGAGCTAACTCGGCTCGTGAGGTTCTTGAGCTTTTTAACGAGTCGTATCATGAACTGTCTCGCGAGCATGCTCGCGAGTAGTTAAATGAGCCGATCTCGAGCCTGGCTCGCGAGCTGTATCACGAATCTAGCTCGTGAAGACTTAAACAAGCCGAGCTCGAGTCGGGCTTGTGAGCTATTCGATTTAGAACTCAAGACACATACTATTTTTGTAATTTTTAAAATATTATTTATTTATATTGTAACTTTTGTCAAATTAATACTTCGTATTTAAAATAAAATGAAATTAACGGTATTAACTAGTGAACTAATATTATTAAAATTAAGAAATCAATGATCAAGAGTAGCAATTATATACACAAATAGACAAACTAATGAACTGTGTGTATATATATATACATATTATATATTTATATATAATATAGTTATCTTATTTACAATCTTACATAATAATAATAATAGTAATAATAATAATAATAATAATAATAATAATAATAATATGAAATGTGAAATGATATTATATTAATATTATCAAAATTAAGAAATTGAACTCTCAATAATAAATACTAAGTAATAACAGAAATTATGAATAATATTAAACTAATATTATCGAAAGTAAAAAAATAATAATAAAGGAAAAGGAAAATTAACAAAAATTATAACTAATCAAATGTTCAAAAGTAATAATATTCTTAGTATTAATGTTATATAGTTAATCTTAAACTCTTAGTTATATATATTATCTTCTATCGATTAGTATTCTAGTATATAGTCATTGGCTTATAAGAATATATATAACATGTGGAAAAAAATAGATTATAGTCCATCTTAGATTATTAGTATAACTTATAAGAATATAAGTTATAAGTAATAAATTATAAATTTATAATTTGCGTAAAGTAGTAAAGGAAAAATGAAATTTACAAATTAAGATTAATATTGACAACTTGGCAAATAATACTCATAATTAAATATTAATACATGAAATTAAATCAATGATGATAAATTAATATTATCAAAAGTAACAAAGTAATAAAGAAAAATTGAAATTAACACAAATTAAAACTAATCAAATGTTCAATAGTAACAATATTCTTAGCACCAATGTTATGTAGTTAATCTTAAACACTTAGTTATATAAACTAATGTCTATTATAGTATATAGTTGATATTAGTTAAAATGTACATAGCAATAAGTCTATTATAGTATATAGTTGATATTAGTTAAAATGTACATAGCAATAAAAGGGAAAAAGAAAATTAACAAAAATTAAGACTAATATTGACAAAATAATCATTCTCAATTCATTAAAAAAGAAATATTAAATGAAATAAATGATATTGAAAACATAATAATTTCTCAAAAATTTGTTATCAAAATTAAGAAATCAAATATTCAAGATTAAAAATATTCTTATTTCTTAGTACTTAGCACAAATGTCATATAGTTAATCTTACATTTTTATTTATATATACAATTTGTATTACAGTATATAGTTTATATTTCTATAGTTTCTATTAGTTAATAAAAAATTAACAAAAATTAAGACTAACGTTAAATAAGCTAAACTAAGAATAATAATTAAAAATTAAGAATTAGTAGTCTTTTAAATAATATAGAATTATTGATTTATAAATTATCTTAATATATTGGAATATGATATGGCTTATGACTTATAATAATATAATTGTGACGGGACCGAGCTTGAGCTCGAGCCTTGAATTTTAAATAATCGAGTCAAGCTCGAGCAAAACTCGAGTTCGGGCTCGAATTTTAAATAATCGAGTCGAGCCCGAGTCGAACTCGAGCTGAGCTCAAGCTCGATTTTTTCCTGTCGAGCCCGAGTTCAAAGCTCAAGTCGAACTCGAGCTCGAGCTCGAGCTCACGAATATCTAAATGAGCTGAGCTCGAGCCTGGTGGTACTCGGCTCGACTCGGCTCGTATAAAGCCCTAGTTATAATGGATCATATCCTAGAATAAATCATCTAGGTCTAATTCATCAATGAATACCATAGTCTCATTGCTATAGATGATACTACCATCAAGCTATAAGGCATCATTTACTATGTGTTTAGTGTATATTTGTCCTATTTTATCTTAGGATTTTAACATCTCTAGTAGGTGTTTCTCCCTTGTTTTTGTGTGATTTTTATGTTATTTCCTTCACTTTTGCTCTTTTGGTGAGTCGTGTAGATTTGCATAATATCTTGAGAAAATGGAGGATAAATGACTGCAAAATTTGAGGGATTCAAGACAATGAAAAGATAGAGAATCGAATATGGAGCGCGTGGCAAGTTGAATCGGGCCAATCGGCCAAGAAACAAGGGAAAACGAGCCAAAACCGTGGAAGCTGCCGAAGACAGATTTGTCAGGGTGCGCGACTGTGCGGGACGCGCGACCGCGCGACTCCCCTCTCGGCGGAGAGACCCCGCGAGCGCGCGGACTTCCGCGGGCGGGCGACCTCCAAACCCCGCGGGCGCGGGGCGTCCCGCGGGCGCGCGGGGTGCATTCCAGCCCAGTTTTTCACGCAGATTTTGTCCGATCTTTCCCTAACCACTACACCTTTTTAACTACCAACTCCCATCACCTCTCTCTCTCTCTCTCTCTCTCTCTCTCGAAACAAAAAGGGGCTTCTCCCCTTCCATCATTCATTCACCTATCATCACACACCCATCTCTCTCATTTTAATTTTCCATCTTTCCATCTTCACCACTTCTCCCACCACTTTTCTTCACCTTCACCACCACCACCACCGAGTCAAAGAAAGAGAAAGGAGGAGGAGAAGAGGCAAAGGGCTAGAGCTCAAGGAGGAAGACCCGAGAAAAGGAGCCCAACACCAAGACATCCGCGGAAGCTAAGATTGGTGGAGAGACTCCGGTTTGATGACGGCCCGAGAAGAGGGATCCGACTTCAAGCCATCCGCGGAAGCTAAGCTTGGACGAGGAAGCTCCGATTTGGTATTTCCTTTCCTTTTAGCTTTAGCCCATTTGTGGGGATTTGTCCCAAGACTCTCGAGACAACAAACAATATTGTATAAGTTGTATGGATTTTATCTTTTGGTTGTTGAATAAATGACTTTTATGATGTTTATGTTGTTTTGAGCATGGTGTTGGGCGAATTTCTACATTAGGGGATGTATAATTGATTTGGTTTTGATCTATGCTTGTTATTGTTGGTTGTTGTTGTTGGAATCGTGCCTTTTCATGTGAGAGTACTTGATCACTACTTGAGCATTGTTAGGATTTAGAGGAGTCTTGATTGTGATTCTAAATCCCGAAATTGGTTCCTTCGACGTTAGGTGGATGGGGTTCCTAAGCCTAATATGTTAATCTTGCTCATTTGATATAGCTAAAAGGGGCTTAATTGATAGACGGTGACAGTAATTGACATTAAGCCTTTTGAGATGGTCTATTGAATGTGTAATTTTAGCATTACCAACTTGAACTAAGCATAGAGATAAGCCATTGAGAGAATCACACCCTAATGCTCTTCTCATAATCCTATCCTCTATCTTTGTGTTTGGTGGTGCAATTAGTTAATTTTACTTTCTTTAATTAGTTAGATTAATATAACTTTCCTTCCCCTTGTTAGAATGTTTAGGATGTATTTTATTTTATTGTGCTTCACAACAATTATGGCATAGAAAGATAATCACCCACATGATGCTTTCCTCGAGAGACACGACCCGAGTTAGCTCACTGCCCTACAATTGACCCCGTCCTATTGCGGGAGTCCGGATCAAAATAGTCTCGCGTGTGGAGTCAAATTTGGACACAACACTATGCAAGCTTCCTTATCATAATATCAATTCCCAAAAGTCAATCATATGATCATGATTATATATATCTCATATAAAAAAGCCATATCATATCACATCATACTAATATTCATAACATATCATAGTCAAGAGCTCAAATAACAATTCACATCATCAATTCCATAGCATAATAATTTTCTTGTACGGAGACTAATCAGCCAGAGCATAAAAATATTTCATTGGATATTTCAATTTTCCCTATCATCCTTCTAGAGCTTACTAGCTCAAACCATAGATGAGTATAGTATTACCCACCTTGATCACTACTCTCGAGGTAAAGCAACAGGCTGTAACTCCCTTCCTTGATTCCTTCGGGGTTTCGGTTGTCCTACAAAAGTCAATTATCGACTTAGTGATCTATACGAAGAACCTAAAACCCAAAATCACAAAAATGGAATTCCTTGACTATCACTCCTATATGGATTGCATGACTTTAGACATTTCTAATCGACTCGGCACAAACTTGAAACATGCTTAAAACAATAGTTTAAGATCGGCCAAGTCAAAAGATTGGCGAAAGACAACACCCCGTTGACTTTACCCTTTTTCGACATTTTTTTACCAAAATCCAATGACAAGGACAACTCTTATCATAATAGAAATCAACCTTATACATTTGGTATTTTTCCGACAATCTTTAATTTTAAAATAAAACACGAACAACTTTAACATTTTAGGTAAAAATTCAAATAACGAGATACTCAAAAATAAATTTCAATGATATATTATCCCAACGTAAAATAATATTTTAGACAACTTTTGAGTTGAAACTTTTTCGATTTGGCACCTCGAAAAGGCCCCAATAGCAAAATACCGAATATTATCGGTCACCGGAGTAATTTCTGTTTTCTGACAATCTGGCCCGTTTTCGGCCACCGGATGACATCGACATCAAAAGAAGAAACGAAGAGAACTTAATGATACACGACATATTAAAATTCCAACTCTAAAGGAGAAGAAACGAACCAAAATGAGAAATCGGAATGCAGCAGCTGTGTGGAGGCGGCGACGGGTGCTCCGGAGACGGCGGTCGGAATCCGACGGTGGCTCAGGGGTGCAGGTGATCGGAGGCAGAGCAGCTCTCTCCAAGATCTCACTCTCTCTCTCCCGACCAATCTCTCTCTCCTCACCTCTCTTTTCTCCAATCTCTCTCTCAAGTACATCAAGCCACACTAGCGTTCTTGCACATTATTGTAAACTTTATCTATCAATGTTCAAGTACTTTTGTGTGAACGTTTGCAGAACTGATACTTTATACGGAGTGCGTAATTTCAAAGTGACGAATCAAAATCCAAAACACCAAGGTGAAATCGGATTTGTTCACACCAATCAGAAAATTTCAATCCATTATATATTGGAACTGATGAAGCATGCGAATGAAGAGCGACAGGAGTGGGCATTGCAATGATAATATAACTTTTCTATATTAATGATTTGAGTTACTTTAAATAGATTCATGATTTATAAATAAAAAAAATGTATGTTGATGCTCTCCTTCGAGTGATACAACAATATATAATCATAATCATAATGATGCTTGTAAATTCACCATAATTTGATAATCGAACATTATAACTTTAAACCATTTTGTTAGGATATCCAAAATAGTTAGAACATGATATATCAATTACCACTTTTATATTCATAAATTATAAGAACGTTTAATCAACCTTTCAGTTATTTTTATGTGTCTTATAATTATGAAATTAAATTACCCATAATTTAAAATTATTTAAATGAAGTATCACATTATTATGGATAATTGAAAATAAGTCTACGATTAAAAATTTATTAAACTTTCCGATCAAACTAATTTGGTGATTAACAGTCCAGCATTAAATAAATTAAAGCAAATAATAACTATCAAATTAATAATCCAGAATATTTCGTCATAGCCAAACATATAATATAATCATGTAATTTGGCATAAATCATTGTGAATATTCAAAGGAAACATTCAACAAATTAATTAATTAGCGTTCAATAAATTTAATGCTCTGCAGGAACAAGACTTAAATTTATCATAATACTTTATGGGCTAAATATAACAAGCTACCAACCAATTATTTAATTGTTGGATTGAAATAAATACAACAAAATAATAAATAGATCGAATCTCTCATTCCGGTCGAATTAGATCACCATATTATAGTTACGGAATATATAAAATATTAAATATTAATATAACTTATGTGATAAATCCAATCATTAATCTTATTCAAAAAATATCATTAAAGTGGAAGGATTAATGTTGGCGGTTCCGAAATTGGAATCCTAATCATAATATCTAATCTTAATCATTGAACTTCCTAATAGGGCCCAATTGTAAGGTTTTATGGTATTACATGAACCACCAAATCCAAAAAAAAAAAATCCACTTTAAATTTTAGGTTTCGCGAATTCCATTTTAGGATATATATTTATTTTAAAAAAATTTAATTACGAGAGCGCAGTGCACTTGGCCGCACGAGACACTGGCGACTCAATTTTAAAATTCAATAATTCTATTTCAGGGTATATATATTTTAGAGAAAAAATTAAAAAAAAAGAAACAGAAAATCAAAACAAAATGTGGGAGCGATTATATTTAGAAATATACCTACTCCAAGTGTATACATAAAATAAATAAAATGATGTAGCACAATTTTGTTTTAGGTAATTAATATGATTTCATTTTTTTTATCAAGGTAAAAATGCTAAAACAAAAGCACGATATTTATTTTTATGGGTAGGTTATAATTACACTCAATTACTTTAAGAATTAGTTCGAAAATATCTTCAGATTATATCACTCTCATTAAATAGCAAATAATCCATTAGAATCCATTAGATTAGAACAAATTTAAAGATATCATATCTTCTCGGTGAACAGTAACAAATAGGAAACTTGTATATGTGTGTGTGTGTGTGTGGGCGCGCGCCACCCGTTAATCCATTATACATATATTTTTCACATATACAAATACAATTGTGTAGTACGTAAATTATTGGAGAATATGAAATTCTCATCAAGAATTGGATTTGTGGTTGTGATGGTGTTTGTGGTAGTTGCTATGATTAATGCGGATAAGAGTAAATTCTGCAAATGCCATGACGCACGCATGGATATATGCACTGACATGAAGTTTTTTTGCGATCGAACTTGTAATCAAGAATGCAATTATTTAAATCATGGACCCGGACTCATAGATTGTGACTAGCTTCTGATCGATTTGTGAGATAAATAATCAACAAGCTAGCTAGTTTGTATTCAGCTAGCACGGCTTGTAATATTAACAATAAATTAAATAAACATGGTTTCATTTGTCTATCCCTTTTTAACTATACTATATATATATATATATATATCTGTATATATATATATGTATATATATATTGTTGTGATGGTCTAGATCGAAAATAACATATTGTATCTTTGAATTTTTCTTCTTTGATATGCTTTAATTTATTTTCTTACAAATTCTGTGTGTGTGGTGTGCTTATGGCACATGTAATGTCGGGATAAGAATGACTTCTAATTCAAGCTCGTGTTGTTTCACATGAAATTTCATGAATGAAATTTGATGTTGCACTCTCTGTGTTACACTCCCTATTTCATTTTCAAATTATTAGTTTTTCTTATTATTTTTTAATTTTATGATTGCTTATTAGGGTTCACCTACCCAGTTAGGGTTTATAATTATTTTTAATATTTAATTTTCACTTTTCAATTAATAATTCAGTATTGTGGTTGATTTTTTTAAAATTATGTTTTATACTTTTTTAATTCTATTTTTTGTGATAAATGTAGAGTATTATTATTTATGTTACAATTAATTTTTATTTTTGTAATAAATATTATTAAAATTATAAATTTGACATTGAAAACATGAAAAAGTGCAACAAGAAATTTGAAGTGTTGTTTGGCCAATTTTGGTCGAATTAATTAGAGTGTAATCATGAGTAGCGGCGCTTAATTAATATGGAGTGTGAAGTTGGCATTTATAGCTTGGTTTTATTGATTGATAAAACATAACATATATATATATATATATATATATGAGATTTAAGCATAATATTAGTTAAAAATTTCACCTATACCGTAAGTGCAACAAGAATATATATGTGTGTGTGTGTGTTTGTGAATTTCGAATCATTATATTTTTTATTGAAATTTATTCATTTTCGTTACTTACGTAGAATTATATGTACAATAATTGTTAGATTGGTTTACAAAGACACATCAAAGAAAATATTACCGAATCAAATGAAATGTGGAATTATTCGACACAATTCACTGCTTTAAAATTGGTTTAATATCATGGTTGAACTTAATGTTTCTACTTTACCATATTTTTGAATCAAATTACTAGATAGATTTATTTACCAAAATAATAGATAACGTTTTCATATACCATTTAAAATAGTTTATTCTATATTAATATTTATATTCTAATGTATTTCAACTGAAATCATCTTTTGTACATTTGGTGTTGCATTGCCTATTGTACGCTCGATTTTTTTTAAATTTTTTTTTTCAATAGTTTTTGAAGCTGGATTACAATAGTGGATACCCGTATTCTATTGATATATTTACAGTAGTGATGGTCCAAATATTGATACAAACAATTTCGAACTCAAGTCCATGTTGATTTTTGCTTATTCAACAAAACCAATATTTCCTTGTTGCGATGAACAATGATGAGATTTTTCTTTCACAACAATTTAATCAACACAAGCTTTAATTAACCAAATCTCATTTATGCAAGTGAACATACGGAGCATAGGAGATCGGGTCGAACACGGGGAACTAATTGCACAAATGAGAATACAAGTACCATCATGTCGAACATTTTCACTAGTCAAACCATTCGAAATTTGGGTTGGATTTTTAACTAGAATGATGGAATTTCGCAAAGATTAAACAAAATTAGCAACACACAGGAAATAGACGGGAATTAAACTCAAGTAAAATTCACTTAAAAGAAATTGGCTCTAGGGACTTGATCTTTGGCAATGATACAATCATCAATTAGGGGGATCATGCATAAATTTCCCAATTAAACAACACTTGATCACAAATATAGCCTAAGTCATTTCTCAAGCAACCACGACATTTTAAATTAAACACAACTCCCCTATCTCTAGGGCTCAAGTGAAATATAATTTAAATTAAGCTCAATCAAGTTGACGAACACCAACTTAACACCAATTTCTCAATCTCATGCCAAATTGGGATTATAAATCAAATACCCATGCACAATTAGTTTTCTCAAACCTAATCATACACAAATTTCTATCCTAGGATGGCCAATCCAAGCATAGATTCAAGCATAACATTGATTTATGATAGAAAATTAGAAGCACAAACCCCTATTTGATTCACATATCCAAAACCAAATCTCAAAACCCTAGGTGCCTAGAAATTTAGCTATCCATAACCAAAATAGAGAAATAAATCACATAAAAGAAAAACATAAGAGAGGAGGAGAAAAAACCCAAAAACTTGTATTAAAATTCTTCAAGAAACTTCTTGTTCTTCAATATCCAAAGCTCCAAAGCATAAACACCATTTCTCTCTCTAAAAATGGAAAAATATCAAGTGGAATGCCTCTATTTCGAACTAAGGTTGGTATTTATACAAAGTGAGGAAAATTGGGTTGAAAAATAAAGTAAAATCCAGAAATCTCGAAAATGTGAAACAGGGGCGCTACACGGGGCCGATCGTGCCCCGTGGCTCATGCCAGGTGAGAGGAGGCGCGACCCTGGTGGCTCCGGCCCTGGGTCGCGCCACGCCGTAGGCGTCTGAAAAACAGCCGCGAACATCGGGCCGCGGGTCGCGGCCTGTGGCGCCGGTCGCGCCGCGTTGCAAGCCATGCCCGGCGTTCCGGCTCCAACTCGATCTCCGTGCTCTCTCGCATGTCCGATTCGGCTTCCCAGTCCCTTCCGATACGCGCTTCAACTCTCGGGCCTTGGATTGCTCATTTTTTTACCCTGCTTTCTAAATTAATTGTGTTAGCAAGACTTATTATAAAAAGAAACTAATATTACCCTAAACAACGATTAAACATACTAAAATATGAAAGAAACATAAGAAATAATGCTCGGATTAGGACTAAAATACGAGCATGTCAACTACCCCAAACTTGAACTCTTGTTTGTCCTCAAACAAGCATTTGGAGAGAACAAGAGAAGATCAAGACAAAAGGAAGAAAAACATAGCCACTAATGCCTCAGCTTTTAATCAACAATCCACATGCAAGGAACAAGATCAAAGCTTCATATCATAAGAGCAAGAATCATGAGAAAAATGACCACTCATATTTGAAAAGCAATTCTTATCACAACGATCCTCACACATGGAGATAAGGGACATATTTTCACTCAACATCAAGTAATAAAGGCATACCACCATAGGCTTGCAAAATAACTCAACATGATTCACCAATGTGCTCTAAACAAGAATCCCATAAGTATTTAGGGTTGTAGCGCTTGGCTCTTTGGACGGGTAAGGAATTTTTAGGCAAAAATGACTTCAAACCCTTTTCCATAACCTAATAGCATTCCATTCCTAGTACAATCGAAAGCTCTCTTCCACCCATGCCAAACAAAATGAGCAAGCTTAAGCAAAAGACGAATGATCCTTAGCCTCTTCTTTTCTTCTAATTCATTCCCCCTAAGACATTGGTTCACACATTCTTTCACAAGGAACTAGAGTCGGCAACAAATTCATTTAATTTTTTTTTTAATTTAATTCTACATCACGACTCTAATGATTCCCATTTTTTTCATTTCAAGGGGAGACTTTGAGCTTCACAATCCAAGGCTTAAACATGTTTCACATTTTTTTTCTATCCGAATTTTGCTACCCACGGTTTTTGATATAACAATTCTTTCATTCCTTAAATTCCCTCTACCCCGGGCTATTCAATAAAAATCAATCACCAAAGGCTCGACAGGGCTAACAAGGATAAATTTCAAAGGAATGAATAAATATGGCTCAAAAATTTTGACAAAAACCGCCTTAGGTCATCTTCAAGTTCTAAGCACATATAGAATACATGAAAGTTATGAAGCAAGTTCTAGAGATGCAAATATCATTGATGAAACACACATGAAAGAACAAAATAGGCCCAAATCTCACAAGTGACTAGAAATTAAGCCAAATTTCTACAATTCTTGACTCGAATGATACTTAGGCTTATCACTCTTCTCATGCATGCATTTTTCAACATTTTCGCATAAAAAAAATTCATCATAGGCTTGGCATGATTCCCTATGTCTATCATTCCCTGTTTCTTTCACCAAATCATTCAAAACAAACATAAGCTCAAGCATGGAAAAAATTACCAAACACGATTTATGCCTAATCCAAGCATTTACTATTACAGACCCAAATATATAAAATAGAAACGATCCTAGAGATCAAATAAATCCATACAAACCAACATAAAATGCTAAATTCAAATATCAAATCCTAATAACAGTCATCCCAAATATCCAAATAAACTAAAATAAAAGTTCATAGAAAGCAGATAGAGGGTGATTACCGGTCACCACTTCATACCCCCTCCCCCACACTTGTTCCATTCCAAGGGAAGGACAAGTTTGAGTGGAAAGATAGTGGGACCGAAATCGAGGAGCAGACTCTATCAATCTTCAGCGGGATGATGACGTGGGGTGGAGTCAGACGGCAGCTGTACGGTGGATATGGGTATGGAGGATACGGGTAGGGAGGGTAGTGCTGATACTATGGCATCTGTGGTGGTCTTTGATAAGACGTTCCTTGTCCGAACCACTGGCCCATCATATTCTCCATACTCGACTGGAAGGTAGTGAAGCCTCCCTGCAGGCCCTGAATCTCAGCACTAATACCCGTAAAACGGGTCCCGATCTCCTCCTCCAAACCTATGAAGTGAGCATCAAAGCTCTCCTGGATTCCTGTCAAATGAGTATCAACCTCAGACTGCCATTCTTTAAATCGAGAATTCATGTCCACCCGCATACTTCCCATATTAGCCGCCATGTCATTCATCAAGTTCTCTAAAGTGCCAAAACGGTCCTTCTGGACATCCTCCCTATTTCGTCGACTTTTTCTCGGCTGAGCTTGTGATATGGAGCCCCCAGCGTCATCCACCCTAGGTGCCCTCCGTGGTGTGCCTTCAGACGTGGTTATCAGGGCAAGATGGGCTAGAGTATCCATCAACCAATTCTCATTCTCATCGAAAGTAGACACATTAGTCAAAGCCGAATTTGAAAGAGGGAATTGACGCTTGTTTGTCATTATGAAGTCGAATGGTGTGGAGGCGGAGTTAACAAACTTTGCATTCCGGAGATGCTCCATATAGAGAGATCGAGGGCCGGGCACGCATTGATAGTTGGACAAGTCAATGTCCAATATTGCGGTAATTGGGGTGATCAAGCCCCCAATGCAAATAGTGCCCATTCGGAAAATTGTTTTTCTCTGACACTAAAGAAGTAAGTGAGCAGGAAAGTTCATCGGGATAGCATTTAGCATACACTACATCATGTAAAGCTCCTGTGTCTTGAGGCCACTGTTTTCATGACATGCTAGTACAGTGGAGGAAAGGAGCTTTTGCATGTACCGGAAGACAGGGTTAGGCAAATGAGAGGCCTTGCTCCTGCTGGAGTCATACTGTAGGAGATTTGGATTCACCTCCACAATACGATCATGGAAGGCATCGAAGCAGAAAGACGGATGAGAATGGTAGGTCCAATTAGTTGGAGTTTGAAACATTGCATTGAGACGATCCACATTGAACCTCCAATCACGGTTTCCAAGCCGGAATGTGTAAGAAATAGGCCCTTTTGATGGAGTAGACTTCACTTTCAAAGTGGCGAAGAACTCACGAACTAGTAAGGGGTAAGTCTTCCAATCATTCCCTCCTAGGACATGTGTCTACCCAATGTGTCATAGGAGTCCCTTCACACTCTCATGAATGCCCAATTTTCTTGTTGTATTGACGTCCATGAACCGAGTAGCCACAATTTGGAAGCTTTTGGCTAGCTTCAACCACTTCTTCTTATGCTCATAATCCTCCAAGTAAATGTTCACCATTGCGGGGTCATTGGCCTCCATGTTGAGAGGAGGCAAGAGTGCACGATTGTTGTTTGGCTCCTCATCTTCTTGGTCTTCTTCCTCCTCATCTTCTTGTTCTTCATCATCCTCTTGTTCCTCACCTTCCGAGAGTTCTACCACTTCCTCTTTCTCGGACTCTTCTTCATCTATGAGCCTTCTTCAGGCTCCTCCCGTTTGTCTCCCTTGTCTAGTTTGCACCATTGTTGTGGGAGGAGTTTTGAATTAAGTACCTTGCAAAATAAAAGGGGCATCAAAATTTCATAACAAAAGCAAGAGATAAACGGTGGTATTTTGCAAGGATATTTCAACAAAATTAGGGCACAATGTTCAAATTTCAATCCCTATGCAAACATACCATTGTACAAAGACAACGTAAACAAGATTTCTTGTAAGATCTCATGTAATGCCCATGTGAACACAATTGCAAAACAAGGGTTGGCTTATATTAGACAAATATCCATGAATGAGGCAATAAAACAAGCATATTCATGATTGATGCCAAAAACACAAAAAGAAGCATAACAAAATCCCCACGACAAAGCTCAACCTTGTTCATTATTGTCATAAAACTCCCATTCAAGCATAATATGCTATATCAAGGAAAATGGAACAAGAAATTTTTTCCTAAGTAAAGAAAATGTCTCCAAAATGATTACACAAATCCCATAACATACCCATTCTTCCAAATGAACCACATAAAAACATTTAAGGGGCATGAAATTGCATGGATCAAAGATGATATAGCAAGAATTTCTCATCTACAAGATTTTCTCCAAATTTTGACCTTAGAACCCTAGATGTAGATAAAAATAAGAAATCTCAACAAAACCTCCATAGATATACAAATTGAAAGCACACCCAAGGTTCATAAGGTAAGAAGTGTATAATGGAAGCAAAAAAAATGAAAATAATCCATACAAAATGATTTCACCATGAATACCCCCATTTGGAAGCTTAAGAAGCTATGAACTTGGTGCCATGGAGAAAAAGAAGAAAATGGAGTGCAGATTCATACCTTGAAGAGATTGGAGCTTGAAATGGAGTGTAGAAACACTATAAAAGGTGCACAAGTGAGTGAATGTGGAGTGGTGAGTGAAAGGGGTATGAAATGGAGTGAAAGGAGTGAAGAAGGGTTAAAAACCCGTTCAACCCGATGGCGCGACCCGGGCCGCACGAGCGCTGGGTCGGGCTGCACCCAGCCACCGTGACCCGGGCCGTCGGTTGCGCCGCGCTACAGGCGGCCGTTTTTCGGCCGCGGACGTAGGGCCGCCCGGTCGTGTCTCCGGCTCTGGGTTGCGTCGTGCTACAGGCCCTCTCGGTGCTTTAGCTCGTTTTGGCCTTTATCGACACTTCACCAGTTCATGTACCGCTCATATGCTCCATTCTTAGCCAATTACGGACAAAACTCCCCTGTTGCATAACAACAAAACCAAGAAAACAAAACTACAAGAAAACACCACGAAATCAAAAGTAACAAAAGAAAAACAAGCAAAACACTAATATTAACAAAGAAAAATGAAATGAAAGTAAAATATTGGGTTGCCTCCCAACAAGCACTAAGTTTAACGTCGCTAGCTCGATAGAGTACCATTGTATTTAGGCGTCGTCAAGATAGCAAACGAACATCACTTCTTCTTCCTCAGGCTTGTAGAACTTTTTGACTCGGTGCCCGTTCACCACAAACAAGCTTCCATCCTTGCCTTTGAGCTTAATTGCCCCTCCATCAAAAATCCGGGCTATGGTAAAAGGACCACTCCATTTAGTCTTAAGTTTTCCGGGAAATAGCTTAAATCTTGAATTGAACAAAAGAACTTCGTCTCCCGGTGTGAGATCTTTTTGTCTCAAGAGCTTGTCATGGTAGACTTTGGCTCTCATCTTGTAAATAGCTGAATTTTCAAAAGCCTCCATCTGAAATTCCTCTAACTCATTCAACTTGAAGATTCACTCTCCCACGGATGATACGGGATCAAGGTTCAACTTCTTGGTAGCCCAGAACGCTTTATGCGAAAGCTCAACGGGCAAATGACAAGATTTCCCAAACACGAGTTGATAGGGAGACATTCCTAGCGGGGTCTTGTAAGCCGTGTGATAAGCCTATAGCGCTTCATCCAAAAGTGAAGACCAATCCTTTCCATTTATTCGTACTACGTTTTGAAGGATTTGCTTTACTTTCCGATTTGCCAACTCGGCTTGTCCGTTTGCTTGAGGATGATAGGGTGTCGTTACCTTGTGCTTGACTCCATGTCTCGAAAGCAATGCTCCCATCCATTTGTTGCAAAAATGTGAGCCACCATCGTTCACAATGGCTCTAGGGGCCCCAAACCTTGTCAAGATATTCTTTTTGAGAAATTTGAGAACAACTTTTGCATCACTTGTCCTTGTTGGAGTAGCTTCAATCCACCTTGACACATAGTCTACGGCTAGCAAAATGTACATGTTACGTCCGATGCAACAAATGGTCCCATGAAGTCTATATCCCAAACATCGAAAAGCTCAACTTCAATGGTATTCTTCATGGGCATTTCATCCTTCTTAGAGATAGATCCCATACATTGACATTTATCACAACTCTTGACGAACTCTCTTGCATCCTTGAAAATGCTTGGCCAATAAAATCCACTTTGGTAAATCTTTCTAGCGGTCCGATTGGCTCCAAAATGTCCTCCAGTTAATCCCCCATGGCATGCTTCTAGAATGTGTCCCCATTCCTCTTTGGGCATACACCTCCTCAAAACTAGATCCGCACATCTTCTAAACAAAAACGGTTCATCCCACACAAAGAATCTCAAGTCATGGAAGAATTTCTTCTTTTGATACCCTTCTAGCTCTTTAGGTGCGACTCCCGCCACCAAATAATTTACTATATCCGCGAACCATGGTACCTTTATTGTTCCCACAATGAGGATCCTCTCATCCGGAAAGCAATTATCGATCTCCATTTTATCATCTTGATCTTCTTTAGTATGCTCCATATGAGATAGGTGGTCGGCCACCGCATTCTCACACCCTCTTCACTCTCTAATTTCCACATCAAGTTCTTGTAGGAGAAGGATCCATCATATAAGTCGGGGCTTGGCATCCTTCTTGGCAAAAATATGCCTCAACGTGGCATGATCCGTGTGGACAATCGTTTGGGCCTCAATAAGGTAAGGCCGGAACTTGTCAAAGGCGTATACGACCGCCAACAACTCCCTCTCCGTGGTCATGTAGTTTGCTTGTGCTGGGTCTATAGTTTTACTTTCATAGTAGATAACCCGAAACAACTTTTCTCTCCTTTACCCTAATGCGGCCCCCACAGCTACCTCGCTTGCATCACACATGAGTTCAAATAGATCGCTCCAATCCGGGGCAATGAGGATCGGGGCTGTCATAAGGGCCTTCTTCAGGGTCTCAAATGCCTGCATACATTCGCTATCAAAAACAATATCATTAGATTTTTCAAGCAATTTAGACAAAGGTTTAGAAATTTTTGAAAAATCCTTAATGAAACGCCGATACAATCCGGCATGGCTAAAGAAACTTCGGATTCTCTTTTTATTTGTGAAGGGTGGAAGATTCTCAATGGCTACTATCTTGGCTTGATCCACCTCCAAGCCCGCAGCGGACACTTTGTAGCCAAGGACTACTCCATCTCTTATTATAAAATGGTATTTTTCCCAATTCAAAACAAAGTTAGTCTCGTCACAACGCTGCAAAACTCGGGTTAGGTTGTCCAAGCAATTATTAAAAGAGTTTCCAAAAACCGAGAAATGATCTATAAAGACCTCCATTACCTTTTCAATCAAATCATGAAAAATTGACATCATACATCTTTGGAAAGTAGCCGGAGCATTATACAAACCAAAGGACATTCTTCTAAAAGTGAAGATTCCATAAGGGTAAGTAAAAGCGGATTTATGTTGGTCCTCGGGTGCAATCAAGATTTTGTTATACCCGGAATAACCATCTAGAAAATAATAGAACTCATACCCGGCTAACCTATCAAGCATTTGGTCAATGAAAGGTAATGGAAAGTGATCCTTTCTAGTGGCCGCATTTAATGCACAGTAATCAATACACACTCGCCAACCATTCACAATCCTAGTAGCTATCAATTCATTGCTTTCATCTTTCACTACGGTCATTCCTCCCTTTTTGGCTACTACTTGGGTGGGACTCACCTACTCGCTATCGGAAATAGCATAAACTATACCCGCATCAAGCCATTTAAGAATTTCCTTCCTAACCACTTCTTACATTATGGGATTCAATCTACGTTGGGGTTGGACACGAGGTTTGTAATCGTCGTCTAACAAGATCATATGCATGCAAACTATGGGGCTAATCCCCTTCAAATCCCCAATGGACCAACCTAACGCGGATTTATGCTTCCTCAAGACCCTTAGTAACTTATCAAGCTCACAAGAAGATAAATAGGCCGACACAATTATGGGATATGTTTCATTTGCACCCAAGTATGCATACCTCAAGTGTTCCAGAAGGGGCTTCAATTCTTCCTTCTTGTCTCCCTCCTTACCTCTTTCTTTCTTCAATGCTTTCTCTTTTTTATCCCTTAATGGTAAAAAACGATTTCCCCTTCTTGGGATTTCCTGTTGGAAATCAATAGCAAACACATAATCCACAATATCGGTGTTGTCATAAAAATAATCAAAAGAAGAAAAAGAGTAAAGAGATGCAAACAAGATGGTTTCCAAGGGATCTTGAGAGGTGTAGTGCTCCATCATTGTTTCTTCGACACATTCTTCTACAATCTTCATCACTTTACAATCCTCCACTTTCATAGACTCCTCATTATCATCATGAAACTTCATAGCATTGTAAATTGAAAAGGTGCTACTTTCATCATTCAAACGGAGAGTAAGCTCATCTTTGGACACATCAATAAGTGCATTTTCCGTTGCCAAGAACGGCCTTTCTAAGATGAGTGGCACGTTCTTGTCCTCCTCCATATCTAGGATAAAAAAATCTACGGGAAAAATGAAGTCATTCACCTTCACATGAACATCTTCCACAACTCCTTTTGGATAAGTCAATGACCTATCCGCCATTTGTAAGCAAATTGTTGTCGGCTTGATTTCTCCAACATTAAGCTTCAAGAAAAATGACTATGGCATGAGGTTTATACTTTCTCCCAAATCACAAAGGGCTTTCTTCTCATGGTAATCCCCAATAGTGACGGTAATATTGAAACTCCCGGGATCCTTCATCTTGGCGGGTAGCTTCTTTTGAATTAAAGAGCTACAATTCTCCGTTAGACTCACGGTCTCAAAGTTGCCCAATTTCCTCTTCCTTATCACCACATCTTTGAGAAATTTTCCATAACTTGGCATTTTTTGAAGGGCCTCCATAACAGGGAGGTTGATTTGAATCCTTCGAAATATATTAAGGAATTTGGAAAATTGCTCCTCATTCTTGGATTTTTGAAGCCTTTGAGGGTAAGGCACCTTCACATGTGGTTCATCTACCTTCTTTGGTTGAGGTCTTGCCTTATCTTTTATTAGTTCATCTACCTTGGCATTCACTTCCTCTTCCACCACTTCTTCATCTTTCCCTTCTTCGATGGTTGCCTCATCATCTTGTTTTGGCATTTTGGGGCCCTTGTATGCGGTCCCACTCCATAAGGTAATGGCTTTGAAATCTTTTGGGTTTACCGTTGTATTGGAGGGAAAGTGTCGTAGTTGATGTTGACCTCCCACGGTGGTAGCTAGTTGCCCTATTTGTTTCTCAAGCATTTTCAATTGGGTGTTTACCGCCGCTTGATTGCTCTCAAGCTTCTCAAATCTTGTTTGGGATTCACCCATATACTTGTCGGTCTTGTTCAATAGAGTCATGAGGAGTTCTTCCATTTTTTGTTTCTTTTCATCATCGATGACCCCATTTGTAACCGAGAAACCCGGTGATGGTTGAAGAGCGGTGTTCGGGTTCCCATAGGATAGATTTGGGTGTGGTGGTCAGTGTTGATAATGGTTTCCCGGTCCACCATGTTGACCTTGGAAGTGTGGTTTGAACCCTTGGTTGTATGGCCTTTGGTGTTCCCATAACCACTTTGGTTCATATAATTGGCTTCCTCAAGATGAGGTAGAGTAGAAGCCTCGGTCCTTTGCATCGCCATGGCTTCTATCTTGGAATTCAAAGTCGACATTTGGGTGGCTAGGAGTGCTATTGACTCCGTGGTTGCATTAGAGTCCACCGTCTTCAACATTTGAATTCCATCCCTTTCACTCGGCCATTGGTAGGCGTTGGAAGCCATCTCATCAATGATAGTTAATGCTTCTTCCGGCCCCCTTCCTAGTAGAGATGTACTAGCGGCGGCATCTAGGATTTTTCTCACCTCGGGTGTTGATCCGGAGTAGAAAAAGCACACTTGATGGTCCGTGCCAAACCTATGGCCCGAGCACTTCCTCAACATCTCACAAAATCATTCCCAAGCTTCATACATAGACTCATCTTCCCTTTGTCTAAATTTGGTGATCTCCCCCTTGAGCTTGAGTATCTTTCCCGACGGAAAGAACTTTTGTAAAAACTTGGAGATCATGGTGTTCCAAGACTCAAACGTCGATGGGGGTTGGTTCGACCACCATGCCCTAGCTCTGTCACGGAGGGAAAAATAGAATAGCCTAAGTCTCACGGCGTCCTCCGGTACTCCATTCATTTTCACCGTCCGACATATCTCAAGGAATTGGTTGACATGCTCATGAGGATCTTCAATTGCGGAACCCCCAAATTGATTTTGGGAAACCATTGCTATCAATCCCGGCTTGAGCTCAAAGTTATTAGCATGAATAGCCGGTCCATTCCTTGCTCCTTCGTTGATAACGGGTTGAAACAAATTCCAGATTACAGCTTCCTTTTGAGCCCTCAATTGTGCCCTCAACTCCTCCATTTGAGCTTGCATTTCAAGGATTAAGGGGTCTTGAATTGGGGGATTAGGAGGTTGAATTGGGGGATTGAGAATTTGGTTGTTGTTATCTCCCATCATCCTTCGTCGCCTAGCCGCATTACGATGATGACTTGTAGCTTCTATTTCGGGGTCGACTTCAAACAAAGGCTCTCCATGCGACCTTGTTCGCATATAACACCTAACAAAAGCACAAGGTAAGTTTGGAACTTAAAATAAAATTGCACGTTTAATCTAGCAAAGCAATTCTTGAAATGATATTGCATATACTCAAATAAACAAATTAGCTCCCCGGCAACGGCGCCAAAAACTTGATGAGATTTTTCTTTCACAACGATTTAATCAACACAAGCTTTAATTAACCAAATCTCAATTATGCAAGTGAACATACGGAGCATAGGAGACCAGGTTCACTTAAATCAACTATACGGAGCATAGGAGACCAGGAGTTGAGTAGAAGAGGAAATTGATTTAAGGATTTTATTTTAAATTGGAAATTCCTATGTTTTCTTGTTTCTGGTAGTTTTCAGTCTAGAGAGAGAGAAAGAGTTAGGGTTTAAGGAATGAAATTAGGGATTTTTATTTCTGGCCTGTTCTCATCGTGATTTCACAAAGAAGAAGAAATAAAAGTAGAAGAAGAAGAAGAAGAAAAAGAAGAAGAAGAGGGAGAAAAGGTGATTGTGGCTAGGGATTTCAATTTGTCAAAATGGGGATTTGTTTTATTTCTAAGTCTAGACGTGTATATGCAAATAAGAATGAGTGGGTTTATTTGCAATTTGAGTTATCTTATTTGAGTTGTTTTCATAAATTATTTTTTTAACCTGGTTCTAATTTTGGGAAATAGTTTGATTAGTTCACAATTTATGTAAATTCAAAAATTATTCCAGAAGCCTTTAAGAATTTAAAAATTTTATCCCAAAAATTTTTTATGAACCGATAAGTTAACCCAATATTTTGTAAATTAATTATATAGGCATGTAATTGATGATTTTCAGATTTATTAAGATTAAAATTGGCCCAAATTATTTAATTAAGATTATTTTTTTATATATTAGGTGCGGCGCAATTAGGACCCTCATCCACTATGTGACTTTGTGCTCAACTTTGCGTGCTCCTTACTTTCAGGTGGGTAAATCTCTGTTTTAAAGTTATATTTTGAAATGGATCATATTATTATTTACGAAAGTATATGATATATGTGTTTTTTGAGAAAGAAAAATGTTTTAATCCTACTTGAATTTGTCGTGGATGTAATATGGATAAGAATAGCATTTCGTATGCATCAGAATAGTGTAACGCACGTACCGAGTACATGACTTACACAATAGAGAGGTATGTCCTGTGCACAGTGTGATATATCCAAGAAGGAGAAGAAGTACCCTAAATCCATTATTTCCTACGAATTAAATTCAGTTGGATAGATAAAAAGAAATGCCCATGATCCCCACCACTTAGTACATTTTAAGAGTGCTCACCCCCATATTTTTTTAATATTTTCAGGTCAGTGAGCTTGGAGCATCGTGAAGAAAATGGAGTGGACATGCTTTTGATGCTTGTTTTTATTAATCTGATCTTTTGACCATGTTACCTAAAGTAGTTATTTTTTTTAACCAAATATTTTATGACAACTGTCTTTAAGTTAACCCGAGCTAATAGTCGAATATTATGAATTTATCTATGACTCGAATATAATTTTTATATTGTAAATTATAAGTTCTCTCTTTGAAATGAACTATGATCTTTGTTGGAAGCTATCGTTGAAACACAATTATTTTCGAACTAAGTATGTATTTTAAAGATTACATTATAGATTATTTTCCTACAAAGATTCCAGAATAATATTTTGAATGTTTTAAAAAAATTACGCAAATTATTATTATTATTGACAATTATTTTCCACTTTAAAGAATAGAAAGAGTAACATTTTAAATTAAAAAATTTAGGGTGTTACATTTAGTGGTATCAGAGCGGGTCTACCTTCCTGTAGACTCGATGTATTTGGAAATGTTATATTGTTTGATTTTATGGTACGCCGCCCATTTCAGTCACGTGTACTTCTGCTCCAAGGTACTTCGTTTGATTTGCTCAAATGTATTTATTTTGTAAAATTGTTTGAGTGGTGGGTATCAAGAAAGAATGAGAAATGTTGAGAAATGATTTATGTAAAGAAAGAATGGGAGATGTTGAGAAATGATTTATCTAAAGAAGTTCTATTGTTTTGAAATGCGTGATGAATAACAGAGAAATTATTTTAAATACTCGAAATTTAGAAGAACATAGAAGCTTTCTCTGTAGATCCTTCCTTATTTATATCGCAGGTATTTAGAGGCTTATCAATTGACTCGAACTTAGCATTATATGTTTTCTTCGAATACTAATGCGTGTTACAGGAATAATGAGACGACGAGGATGACCACGCCTTAATCAAAGCCCATCTAGAAATCCCGAGCCCAATCAAGTACCTAATGTTGAGGGAAATAACTTTATGCCTGATCTGATTAGAGCACTCCAAGGATTCATCCAACAGCAAACTCAGGCTATAATGAATAACCTAAATGTGGTGCCCAATGCACCTGCTCCGCCAACTACTAGTCAAGTGATCGAGCAATTTCATCACTACACTCTACCTAGATTTAATGGTAAGAGTGGACCACTCATTCTTGAAGAATAGATCATGGAGCTCGAGCGAATCTTTGAGCACATAGAGTGCGATGATGCACACAAGATCTCATGTGCAGTCTTCCAATTCACTAAGGATGCGGGCCACTGGTGGAAGTCATACAAAACTGGCATGACCAAAGAGAAACGTCAAGGCTTGACTTGGGATAGGTTTAAAGGGATCGTTATGAACAAGTATTTTTCTTGAGCTTTTCACATGCAGAAACAAACCGAATTTCTAGAGCTGAAGTAAGGAAATCTATCCGTGACAGAGTACGAGCGGAGGTTTAATCAGCTCTCATGCTACGCAGCACGTCTGCTAGACACTGCATATCAAAAAGTAGACTGGTTCATGAAAGGCCTTCGACCAGAGACACATGGAATTCTGGCTGCTCAAGGGATCGCTGACTATAGTCAAGCTGTCAGACAAGCACATGAAGTAGCTACTGGATTGGAAGTGGATAAAGTTCCTCAAAAAATACGGATCACTATGGGAAGAGTTAGTGGGACAATCGAAACAAAGAAAATGGGAATTTTCCAATCAAGAGAGACAAACCTGAAGCACATCCCACAAATAGAACACCTATGGGAATCCCTCCGTGCTCAGAATGCAAGAAAACCTATTTTAGACCTTGTTTATAGCGCAAAGGAGTTTGCTATAACTATCAAGAACCAGGACACATTGTAACCAACTGCCCCAAGAAGCAACGTGAAGAGCCAAAGAAGGGCAGAAATGCACGATTGTTCACCTTCACACAACAAGAAGCTGGAGAAAAGAGTGGTATGATGTCAGGTATGATATCAATTTTTGGAATGCTAGTTTTAGCCCTGTTCGATTCTAGTGCTTCACACTCTTTTATCTCTATTGAGCTTTGTACTAAGCTGGGACTATGTTTAGAGATAGAGTACTTTGCTATCGACATTAGAATCCCTTCTGGAAAGACCTTGAGAACTGATAGAATTGCTAAAGATGTTAGATTAGACCTTGAAGGAAAGGAACTTGTGGCTGACTTATACGTTATTGAAATGCGAGAATTTGATTTAATCTTGGGAATGGACTGGTTAAGCAAAATTTTTGCGATGATATGTAGTCATGATCGAGAAGTAGTATTTCAGAAACTGAACGAGGAAGAGTTCGTATTCCATGGAGCTAAGTTAGGTGGACGACCAAGAATCATATCAGCAATGAAAGCTTTGAAGATGTTGAGGAAAGGTGGATGTCAAGGATTCTTGGTGAACATGATCGGGATGACATCTATAGAGTTGACATTAGATAGTGTGCCAATAGTTAGAGATTTTGCTGACGTGTTCCCTGAAGAGATACCCGGCCTACCGCAGGATAGAAAAGTTGAGTTTGTGATCGATTTGATTCCAAGAGCAGCACCTGTGTCCAAGGCACCATACCGTATGGTCCCATCAGAATTACAAGAGTTGAAGATCCAACTTCAAGAACTTCTACACAAGGGATATATTCGATCGAGCATTTCACCGTGGAGAACACCGGTCTTGTTTGTGAAGAAGAAATATGCTAGTATGAGAATGTGCATAGATTATCGAGATTTAAATCGTCTCACCGTGAAGAATAAGTATCCCTTACCAGAATTGAGGATTTATTCGATCAACTTAGAGGGGCAAGTGTGTTCTCGAAAATAGACCTAAGGTCGGGGTATCATCAGTTAAAAGTAAAAGAAGACGATATTCCTAAAACAGCCTTTAGGACGAGATATGGTCATTACGAGTTTGTGGTGATGCCTTTTGGATTATCTAATGCACCTGGTGTATTTATGGATCTAATGAACCGAGTATTTCATCCCTACTTAGATCGATTCGTCATTATGTTTATTTATGACATCTTGGTGTACTCAAAAGATAAAGAGCAACATGAGGCAAACTTGAGAGTTGTGTTGGAGACTTTAAGGAAAGAGAAATTGTACGCCAAGTTTAAGAAGTGTGAATTTAGGTTGGATTGTATAGTATTTCTTAGACACGTAGTGACTGCTGAAGGTATTGAGGTTGATCCGACAAAGGTGGAAGTTGTTAGCAATTGGAATACGCCAACTAATGTGGGAGAAGTGAGGAGTTTTCTTAGATTGGCAGGATATTACAGAAGGTTCATCGAAGGTTTCTCCAAGATAACTGGACCACTCATGCAACTAACGTGAAAGGGGATACCTTTTTAGTGGACGGAAAAATATGAGAAGAGTTTCCAAGAGTTGAAGCGAAGATTGGTGACGACACCGGTATTGACCATTCCCGATGGGTCAAAGGGATTCGTGATATATGTGATATACAGTGATGCATCAAAATAAGGATTGGGATGCGTCTTGATACAATAGGGAAAAGTGGTTGCTTATGCTTCTAGACAATTAAAGCCTCACGAGTTAAATTATCCCACTCATGATTTGGAGTTGGCTGCTGTTGTGCATGTATTGAAAATTTGGAGACATTATCTCTATGGAGGTGAGTGTGAGATTTATACGGACCATAGGAGTTTAAAATATTTCTTCACTTAGAAGGAGTTAAACATGAGACAAAGGAGGTGGTTGTAATTAGTCAAAGATTACAACTGTAAAATCATGTATCTTCTTGGAAAGTCCAATGTTTTCACTGACGCACTCAGCAGAAAGAAGATGAATCCCATGAACGGAATCACACAACAAGAGGAGTTGATTTAGGATTTTGAGAAGTTGAGTCTCGAGATTGTGGCCACGCCAGAAGAAGCTAATGCTATAATTACAGCATTGGTAATTTAACTGATGCTTCAAGATTGAATTAGAATCGCACAAAGGGAAGATGGGTTTCTAGAAAAGATGCGAGCAAAAGAAGTATCAGACGATTCTAAGGGATTCACGATATCATTAGATGGGACTCTTCTTTTTAAGAGAAGAATTTGTGTGCCAAACAATGACATAATGAGAGAAATTCTGGACGAGGCACATCGAACACCTTACATGGTACATCCTAGAAGTACTGACTTGTATCAAGACTTAAAAAGAATTTTTTGGTGGTATGGCATGAAACGATCAATTGCCGATTATGTTGCTCGATGTTCAACTTGTCAGCAAGTAAAGGCAGAGCACTAGAGACAGTCAGGATTGCTAAATCCTTTGGAGATACTAGAATAGAAGTGGGAGCATGTTATAATGGACTTTGTGGTCAGACTTCCCAAGACCGTTGAGAATAATGATGCAATTTGGGTTATAGTTGATTGATTGACGAAATTTTCTCATTTTTTACCTGTAAGAATGACCTTCACCATGGATCAATTCGCTCAACAATACATTCGGGAAGTAATCCGATTGCATGGAGTTCCAGTCTCCATAATATCAGATCAAGATCCTCATTTCACATCGAGATTTTGGAAAAGCTTACATGCAGCTTTGGGCAGAAAGCTAAAGTTTTCAAGGGTATATCATCCTCAAACAGATGGCCAATCAGAAAGAACTATACAGACATTGGAAGATATGTTACGGACTTGCGTCATAGATTTAGGAGGTAGCTGGGAGATGCATTTACCATTAGTGTAATTTTCTTATAACAATAGTTTCCACTCTAGCATTGGCATGGCTCCGTATGAGGCACTATATGGATGAAAGTGTAGATCACCGGCATATTGGGATGAAGTTGGAGAGAGAAAAATTTTAGGTCCTAAAATAATTGAAAGAACGGTGGAAGCAGTGGAGAATATTTGAGACAACATTAAAGTTGCTCATGATCGACAAAGATCATATGCCAACAAAAGAAGAAAAGATTTGCATTTTAAAGTAGGAGACAAAGTATTTTTAAAGGTTGCTCCTATGAAGAGGGTGTTGAGATTTGGGAAGAAAGGAAAGTTGAGACCTCATTTTATCGGACCTTTCAAAATCTTAGAACGAATTGGTAATGTGGCTTATTATCTAGCTCTACCACCCGGATTGTCGCTGGTACACGATGTCTTTCATGTTTCTATACTAAGAAAGTATTTGCATGATCCAAGACACACCATCAACCATCAGGAGATACAACTCAATAAGGATTTGACTTATGAAGAGGAATCTGTCGTTATCGATAGGAAGACCTACTAGCTGAGGAATCGACAAGTCTCGCTAATTAGAGTGCAGTGGAGTAGACACGGAAAGGAATAAGCAACTTGGAAGTGTGAAGAAGAGATCCTAGCTAAGTACCCATCCTTAGGACATCCGGTAAGAAAATTTCGAGGACGAAATTTTTTTTAAGTGGGTAGGGTTGTAACGACCCGCTTTTACGTAATTTGAATTATTTTAATTGCTTAATTTCTTGGAATTGAATTTTTATTTATTTGGTGATGCTCGATAGAATTAGACGGACTTGAGGGAGTTCGACATTGCGCCTCTAGTATAGAAAAGAAATTTCAGAACTTAAATTTGAGCCTTAGAATTATTATTTAAACTTGTTTAAAAGTTTTCGAACTTATTTCGAAATAGAAAGGATTTGTTTTACATTTGAACTTTGGCTAGTATATTTATTTTAATAGACTTTTCTTTAAGAGTCTAAAATTTTGAATTTCAAAGTGTTCCATTGATAGGAGTCTAATAGTATTATTTATAGTTAGGAATATGTGTGGAACAAAATAAAAATAATAATAATAATAATAATAATAATAATAATAATAAATATCATTTTAGCTTCATCATCACCTAGAAGCTTCCTCATTCATCATTCATGTTCACATAAAAGAAATTCTTACAACCCAATATTCCAAGCTCTTCGACCAGAAGCCAAGTTCCATGGCAGATCTACCAATTCTATAAGAATTCTACTGCACAACTTTCCATCTCATAGAGCTTCATCAAGATCAAGTACCTCCGTAAGTGTTTGAACTCAAAATTTTTGCATTAACTTTTCTCATTTTTTATGTCAAATATTGATTTAAGTTTTGCTATACGGCTATACCCAAAGATCTAAACAACATCACCATTTATGTTTGAAATTAGCATGAAACACACCACAACATGACCATTAATTTCACCCTACACTCATGTTTCTGCAAGGATTTAGAAATTAAATAATAGCATTTCAGATAAATAGCTAGATATTAAGAAAATTTAGAAATAGAAAAAAAAAAGAGGGAGGAAGAAGTCGAGATTGAGTCTTAGTGAATTAGAATTGAGGGTCAGCAAATCGAGGTAAGCTGGTGTTGGGTCTGTCGAGTCCAAAAGTCAAGCTGAGAAGAGGTCAGTTGGTTTTGGACCATATCGAGTCAGCTGCGTCGAATCAGAGTGATCTCAAATGTGAGCTTGGGTCGAACTATTAAGTGTTTGGTTTGGTCTGTGTTGTTGGGGCAGGCGAGTCGAGTTCGAGTTGGGTTTAGGTTGTCGCCAGAGCTGGATTGGTGGCAGGACTTGTCGTCGTCAATTAGTGAGTGGTGTAATTGCTTGGGACAGCGGAGATTGTTCGCAGGAATTGAGTAGAAGAAGAAATTGATTTAAGGATTTTTTTTTAAAATTGGAAATTCCTATTCTTTCTTGTTTCTGGTACTTTTCAGTCTAGAGAGAGAGAGAGAGAGAGAGAGAGAGTTAGGGTTTAAGAAATGAAATTGGGGATTTTTATTTGTGGCTTGTTCTCATCGTGATTTGACAAAGAAGAGGAAATAAAAGTAGAAGAAGAAGAAGAGGGAGAAAAGGAGATTGTGGCTAGGGATTTCAATTTGTCAAAATGGGGATTTGTTTTATTTCTAAGTCTAGACGTGTATATGCAAATAAGAATGAGTGGGTTTAGTTGCAATTTGAGTTATCTTATTTGAGTTGTTTCCATAAATTATTTTTTTAACCTGGTTCTAATTTTGGGAAATAGTTTGATTAGTTCACAATTAATGTAAATTCGAAAATTATTCCAGAAGCCTTTAAGAATTTAAAAATTTTATCCCAAAAATTTTTTATGAACCGATAAGTTAACCCAATATTTTGTAAATTAATTATATAGGCATGTAATTGATGATTTTCAGATTTATTAAGATTAAAATTGGCCCAAGTTATTTAATTAAGATTATTTTTTATGTATTAGCTGCGGCGCAATTAAGTCCCTCGTCCACTATGTGATTTTGTGCTCAACTTTACGCGCTCTTTACTCTTAGGTGGGTAAATCTCTGTTTTAAAGTTGCATTTTGAAATGGATCATATTATTATTTACGAAAGTATATGATATATGTTGTAAAATGATAATCCATGCTATTCGTGTTTTAGTTAGCTACTTAAAATCTGTTCTACGATATGTGTGGGATAGATGTAAGAACATAAAAAGATAAAGCAGTAAAAACGCACGAGATTGGTAACCCAGTTCGGTTCAAACAACCTACTATGGGGGATTGCTCCCAAACTTGAAGATCCAACTGTTACTCCTTCGAAGAGTGTATTAGGATTCTTACACATACAAGACTCCCTCCTTATATCACCCGTTCTTCTCCATGAACTCATTCGCTAGCTGAAAGCTTAAAGATCCCCTTACAACCGTGACACTAGAATCCCTCTAACTACCCACTACATCAACTTACAATCTCTCCTGAGATTGCGTACAAAATATGAATAAAATCCCCTCACGTGTTTCACTCGAAAACACTCAAAACTAGTCTATCATGTTGAACTGTTTAATGAACAACTACTAGTTACAATGACCACAAACAAACTGACTCTTAAACAATCTATTAAGAGAATCTAAACAATATATGAGTGGTACCGATTGCTCCTCAATTCGGCGTTCATATAGACGTCACTTCAACCTTGGCATCAATCTTCTTCCGCCGCCAACATGGTAAGTGAATTGATTGTTTGTGATCTTCCCAAATGTGTGTAGATGCTTTCCATGTGAAGTAGGGTTAATTCAGCACAGTATCTATACAACAAGGTAGTCAAACGAATATATCTTGACCTTCCAAACTAGTTCGGCGCAAGATCTTTCCAACATGGAAACTGCCATAAATAGAGTGTCCCTGGTTCTATCTGGGACATAATCTGGAATAGTTCGCCAACTGTTCTCTTTTTCTTGCACAGCGAAAAACAGGGTTTGTTGGGACATACCCATGTTTATTTTGTCGAACATATCTCACCAATAACAACACGAACACTTAGTGCATAATTGTGGCACTAACAATCTCTCCTTTTGGTGTTTATGGTCGACAATTATCATCACGATCTGCATAACACTTGAATAAACTTTGCAGATCAAAATATATCAAAAAGAGTGATATATTTAAAAACTGTCAGGGCAAGTTTCAAGCACACACCCCCTGAATCTGAACTCGGAGTGCCTTCATCACGATCAGAGTATTGTCTCGCAGTGTAAAACTTTATTGTCAGTTGATCAAATAATAGTACAGACCATCAAAAATAAAAGTGGGGTAAACAGCATCCCCAATAAAAAGTTTGTTCAAAAAACATAAAAAATTATAACATAAAATGAGCACGCTCAAAGCAGCAGTAGCAAAGGCCATCCTTTACCAACATCGGCCTTCATTCACCATCATTCTTCTCCCCCTAAATTGTTGCCAGAAATGGCAAACATCAATCTTTAGACCGGGGAGGCATCAGCATCATCAGCACCAACGACATCGACATCAGCATCAGCAGGCTCACCAGCAGCTGGGGCAGCAGAAGCACTCGGCACATCAAGCAGCGAAGCAAGTCCAAGGGCTCTGGCTTGGAGATCAATCAACAAAGACTCCAGCTCCTGCTTCCTGGTTTTGAAGGTCCAAATAGACTTGCTCAGAAATACGACTTCACGTTCCAGAGACTTTATATGTCTGTCAAAGAAAACGGAGGTGACATGAAAAGAAGCAGCAAATCTGTCTGGGACAGATGATGGCACAGGTCTCAAGCTTTCATCAGCATCACGGGCGGGAACATCCGGAGCATGCTAGGATGAGAAGAGCTTGTGACTGATTGTCAGAGGCTACGCAACAGGCGTAGACATATCATTTGCAGAGACCACATCATGCTGGGCCATAATGATGCTGAAGATCAGGCCAAGATAGCCAACTGGTTGCTAAGCACAAGATGATTCAGCATGAGCAAACACATTCTCAAATATGATCAAATCAAGATTGACCCCTCATCGAGTGCCCACCGAAAATAGCAGCAATGCCATAGGCTTGCCCACCATAGAATCGTGGGTACTGGGTAACCAGTTGCGAATAACAATCTTGTGAAGGATCGAATACTTCACACTTAAGTCAGAAGCCAACAACGAGCGGCCAGAAGGCCAAGCACAACGACTCTCCCCAGTCAACTCAGATGCGACCTCATTCAAATAAAAAACCGGTGCAGGCACAATCACATTCTCGCGACCCAAATATTCATTGATCACAGTAGGGGAAAAAGCAATCCAGTTACCCCGCACAAAAATAGAAAAGGCATGCTCATATGAAGCATCACGCAGGTGTTTAGACATATCTGCATAAAACTCATGAACAACAGCAGCAATAAATGGGGGTGCAGAGTAAGCAGATTTCTCTAAGCGTAGATCATGTAGCAAAATATCAATACCAGTCCCCTCTACATCAGACTTAACCAAACATCGCTCGGAAATCAACGAGCGACCAACAACCAACTTGTATTGCTTTTGATGAAAAGTAGAGAGAAACTTAGTTACATGAAAATCTTCAGAATCAAAGTCAGATCTGTCCGAGACATCCATTGGCACACCTTCAGCTTCATCCTTAGAGGGAGGTGGAGCACTCACCTTTTTCATCAATGGCCTTCGTCTCCTAGAAACCAAGCCAAGCCTTTGCACGGAGAGACTTCTAGTCACACGGCGAGGAACAGCAGGTGACTTTCGTGCAGATGCCTATTTCTTAGCACCCTTCTTTGCAAAGGGCTTTTTTACCTTAGTGGCAGCAGAGGACTTCCCTTTCTTCTGAGGCAGTTTTGACAGCGCCTTAGATTTCAGATTGGCCAAAATAATATGATCATCATCATCGGAGGGAACTTCCTTATTCCTTAAATCAAGTTTACGCTTTGCTCTTCATGGGCAGGAGGAAAGTTCTGGGGATTCGGGCTCAGACGAGTCTAGGAATGACACATCTACATCTTTAGCATCTTTTCCTTCGTCTGTAGAAGGAGGAGCGGATTCTTCAACTACAGGTGGAGAGACTCCACATAGTGGCACCTGAATTGTGACTATCAGAGAGTCACTTGTAAGAGGAACACCGGAGATGGCAGCCGGTGGTTGGACAACATTCAGAGCATCGATTGTCTCGGCAAAGCTTATGGCAGAGGGAGAGAAATCACCCTCATCGGCTGCAATGGAGTCGTCAGCAACTCTAATATCTTGCACAGTGCCAGCAATTGAGGCTTCCACGGTTTCCTTGTTTACCATTGGAAGTGGAGATGGTTCTTCAGAAACCCTAAAAGAGGGTTGAGCAGTGAGATCTATCTCAGACACAGATTTAGGTAACGAAGCAGCAGAAAGTGCCATACAAGTAGGCATAAAAGCAGAGGCTTCGGAGATCGCAATAGATGGCTCCACAGAAGCAAGGACGGCGGAGCTCAAAGGAGCAAACACAATTGGTTGAGAGAGTTTAGCTAGTTGGCGCCGTAGATCCATAGTGGTGATTCTGAGTTTCTTAGCTTGAGAAGACTTAAAGGAGCCTAATTTGTCTACCATTGATTTCAGATAACAAAACTCAAGCGAGCAACAACCGGGAGCAAGAGAAAGACTCAGGGTGCAGAGAAGATTTGAAAGATTCTGTTTCCTTTAAAAAAAACAAAATAAGATGTAGACCTTAATTAGAAAATTCTGGATGGAAATTTCCTTAACTCACCCATCCCACAAACACCATCCATCAGCTCGATATGGGGAAGTGGAATGGATCATGGCGTGAAAAACAAGGATCCACTAGCCATTAGAAAGTAATCGTTTTAAATCAGCAACAACTATCAGGGATAGATGTTGGAACACATCTTAGAGACCATATCAAACTTGGTCATTTTACACTCTCTGTACATACATCACTGACCAAGACCGTATAGAGAGGCTTCTCACAATGGAGAAGTTTAGAGAACACAAAGACTGAAGGAGGATCTTAGTGTTTCAAACCTTGTACTATCAAGTGCCTTCGTGAAGATATCCACAAGCTGGGCATCTGTTCCAACATATTCAATCATAAGTGATCCGTCTTCAACAAGCTCCCGGATAAAGTGGTGGCGGATGTCTATATGCTTTGTTCGAGAGTGCTGAACATGATTCTTCGAAATATTTATTATACTCATATTGTCACAGTATATGGTAAGGATAGACTGTGGCACACCATAGTTAAGTAACATCTGTTTCATCCATAACAGTTGAGTACAGCAACTCCCAGCTGCAATATATTCTGCCTCGGTAGTGGAAAGTGAAATAGAATTCTGCTTCTTGCTAAACCATGAGACCATGTTGTTGCCAAGGAAGAAACACCCTCCAGAGGTAATCTTTCGATCTTCAGTGCATCCAGCCCAGTCCGCATCACAAAACCCCACCAAGCTTAGGTTTGTATCATATGAAAACCATAGTCCCAACTCAGTAGTACCTTTAATGTACTTGAGTATGTTTTTGACAGCCTTCAGATGGCTTTTTTTAGGATCAGATTGATACCTAGCATACACTCCAACATTGTAACAGATATCCGGCCGGCTTGCAGTCAGGTAAAGCAAGCTACCAATCATGCTTTGGTATAAGGTTTGCTCAATGGACACTCCAGCTTCATCTTTTGACAGCTTCAAATGGGTTCCCATAGGTGTCCTCTTAGGGCTGCAACTTTCCATGCCAAATTTGGTGATCAAATTCCTTGTATACTTTGTTTGAGACACAAAGATGCCGTTATCCTTTTGGTTTACTTGAAGCCCCAGAAAATAGGTCATCTCACCAACCAAGCTCATCTCGAACTCAGATGTCATGTATTTGACAAACTTCTTCACTAATCTGTCTGACACAGATCCAAAGACAATATCATCGACATAAATCTGAACAATGATCACTTCAAATTTTTCTCTTTTAACAAAGAGTGTTCAATCAGCTCCACCACGAACATAACCTTTCTCCAACAGAAACTTCATGAGTCACTCGTACCAAGCACGAGGGGCTTGTTTAAGGTCGTATAGTACATTCTTTAGTTTATACACATAATCAGGATGGTGAGGGTCTTCAAAGCCTTTAGATTGACACACAAAAATATCGTTAAATAAGTACCCATTTAGGAAGGCACTCTTCACGTCCATTTGGTACAATTTGAACTTCATCCATGCAACGATGGCGAGAAGCAACTTGACTGATTCAAGATGAGTAACTGGAGTGAAAGTCTCATCGAAATCCACACCTTCAACTCGGGAATAACCTTGAGCAACACGCCTCACATTATTCCTGGATATGTTTTCTTTCTCATCGGTTTTATTCTTGAATATGCACTTCGTCCCGATCATATTTACACCTTTAAGACATGGAACAAAATCCCATACTTCATTTCTTTCAAACTGCAAGAGCTCTTCTTGCATGGCATGAATCCATCGATCATCTTGTAAAGCCTCTTTAACATTCTTAGGCTCAGTTGTGGAACTATAACAGACACTTGCAATTAGCTCCTGATAGTTCTTTCAAACTCCTCTCATTCGAACTCCTTCACTCATATCACCGATGATGTCTTCAGCAGAATGGTTCTACTGAACACCTTTCGAGGGTTTGCCACCAATCTGTTTTTCACTCCTCGCTTCAGTCTGGTCATTGTGCTCCGAACTATCTGGAACAGAAGCTGGTACATAAATGGTGACATCAACACTTTCCTCATCAATCTGGGCAACAGGTTCTTCCAGATCATCTACAACAATGTTAATGAACTCCATCACCGTCTTGGTCCCTTTGTTGAAGACTCTATAGGCACAGCTATTCCTTGAGTAACCAAGAAATATACATTCATCTCCTTTGGCATCAAACTTACCAAGTTGCTCTCGATCTCTCAACATATAGCAAGTACTTCCGAAGATGTGAAAGTACTTTAAGTTTGGTTTCTTCCCTTTCTACAGCTCGTAGGGAGTAACTCTCGTCTTGGGTCTGAAATACACCCGATTGATAACATGACATATTGTGTTCACAGCTTCTGCCCATAGGTTGTCAGGGATAGATTTTGCCTTCATCATAACTCGGTTTATCTCTTGAAGCGTCTGATTTTTCCTCTCAACAACACCATTTTGTTGAGGTGTTTTTGGTGTAGATAACTCCTGAGCAATACCTCTTTCTTCACAAAAACATTTGAAGAAAGCATTTTCAAATTCACGACCATGATCACTTCGAATTCTTATCACAGTAGTTCATTTCTCCACTTCGAGTTTGAGACACAGTTTTTTGAACGTCTCAAAGGTTTCTCTCTTATCTCTAAGGAACTCAACCCATGTGAATCGAGTGTAGTCATCTACGCACACAAAAAAATGAACTTCTTCCATCCAATACTTTTAGTTTGAACAGGCCCCATCAAGTCCATTTGCAGCAGCTCCAAGGTATTTTAGGTGATAATCTTCTTAACAGATTTATGTGAAGTGTGAATCTGTTTTCCAATTTGACACGGTCCACAGACTTTACCATGATCAATATCTAACTTTGGGACTCCAACCACAGCTTCAGTCTTCATGAGACGTTGTATATATCTGTAACTAATATGGCCAAGTTTTTTATACCATACATTTACTTCACCAAGCTAAGTTCTGAAGCAGTTTTTCTTCACGTTGAGGAGGTAACAATTGTCCCTCGATCTGTCCCCGTCCATCAGCAGCACACTTTCTTTGTTCTTCACAAGACACTTGTCTTTAGTAAAGTGGACCAAGAGACCTGATCGCAAAGTTGGTTAATACTAATTAAATTAGCTTTTAGTCCTTCAATAAGTAGACCATCCTTCAGGTTAGGCATCCCATCAACATTTAGATGACCACGGCCAAGCACTCTTCCTTTGACACCGTCTCCAAAAATAACGGATTGATAAGAACAATCCTTTTGAAGATTCTTCAGCATACTGGCATCTCCAGTCATGTGTCGTAAGCATCCGCTGTCAAAGTACCAGCTGCTCTTTGCATGGATATTGAGGGCAGTGTGAACCACATAGCTCCCGTGGTTGTTTTGACATAGGCATCTCTAGTCTGTTTCTCAAATTTCTTCTTCTGGAATTCAGGTCATTCTGACATAGGCCTCTCCTCCTCATTCTTCTGAGATCATTGATATAGTTTCTACACTGTGGTCGAATGTGACCAGGATTCTCACAGTAGTGGTACACAACTCGCATCTTTCGAGGCTGTGACTTTGGCGACTACTGAGTCTGTGGCTACTTGTTCTCAGGTTCAGCTTCAGATTCAGGAACTGGTTCATCATGCGTTCCAGATGTTTTTCCTTGACAGAATTGGTCATAAACCTTCCCACCAGTGTATCCAAGTCCAGTATGATCCTGAGGACTTTTTCCTTTAGCAAGGATTTCGTCGAGCTAAGATGATCCAGAGTTTATCATCTTGATGAGCTTCTTAAGATGTTGCAGTTCACCATTTCGAGAGTGAGTGTTGTTTCTAGATTGCTGAAGATCATTCTGTAACTCACTAATGCGCATGGATAGACTATCTCTTTCTTTTAGGAGATCAACATTCTCTTTCATCAGCCCTTCATTAACTTTAACCACCATGAGCCAGCTCTCATGAAGCTTTTTGTATGCTTCTATGGCATACTCTTCAGTGAATTCTTTATCGTCACTGCATTCAGACATTTTGTCAACCTGATTGTCAGGGACAGAATGAGACACAGGTTCTTTGTGAGATTGTGTCATGAAAGCAATATGATTGCTCACACATTCTTCATCACTTCCACTATCATCTGGATCATCACTTTCACTCAGCATGGAACAATAGGATTTATTCTTCTTCTTTAGCTTGTTAGCGCACTTGGCTTGATAGTGCCCAAGACCACCACATTCTCTACACTTGACCTCCTTGTGTTTTTCTTCACTGAGATCTTCATCTTTAGTTCTTCGAGGTTTGGAAAACTTGTTCTTGACAGAATTGTTCTATGACGACTTCTCATAACGTTTGACAAATTTTGAGAAATTCTTTTTCCGCATAGAAATTGACTAAGCAAGATCATGTTTGTTAGGGACATTGCTAGGAACATCAGTATTGGAGCCTACTTGAAAAGCTATGCTTTTCTTCTGGACTGTCTCTTCATCTATCAGTCCCATTTCAAATGTCCTCAGGGACCCCATCAACTCCTGTAACTTCATCTTGCTCACATCCTTGGCCTCTTCAATTGCTGTGACTTTGTACGCGAATCTCCTGCGTAGAGATGACAGAACTTTCCGCACAAGTTTCTCCTCAGAGATTGCATCACCAATCGCAAAGCTTTCATTAGCAATGTCACAAATGTTGGCGTTGAAATCAACAAGCTTTTCACCCTCATCCATTCGAAGGTTCTCAAATCTGGTAGTAAGAAGTTGCATTTGAGATGCACGAACATTGCTAGTTCCTTCAAAGACGTTCATGCGAAGAAGTTGCATTCTTAGCCTTGTCACATGCGGGGATGAGCTTGAAGACGTTCATGTCCACTACAGAGAAGATAGCATTCATGGCTTTAGCGTTCAGCCCCATGACCTGATAATCAGCATCGTTAAATTCTTCTTCTGGCTTTAGCACCACTTTGTCTTTCTCATCCTTCTTGGTAGGAGGCTTTCACCCATTAGTCACCATCTTCCAGGCACGCTCATCAATTAAGCAAATGAAAGCTATCATTCTAGCTTTCCAATATGCATAGTTGTTGCCATCAAGGAGCAGAGGTCGTACCGTTGAAGCTCCTTCTTTCATCGAATCCATCTCGGCAAAGCAACACAAAATACATGGATTAATACACCAAGATCAATCCTGAAAATAGGAAACCTGCTCTGGTGCCAATTGTAAAACGATAATCTGTGCTATTCGTGTTTTAGTTAGCTGCTTAAAATATGTTCTACGATATGTATGGGACAGATGCAAGAACATAAAAAGATAAAGCAGTAAAAATGCATGAGATTGGTAATCCAGTTCAGTTCAAACAACCTACTCTGGAGGGATTGCTCCCAAACTTGAAGATCCGACTGTTACTCCTTCGAAGAGTGTATAAGGGTTCTTACACATACAGGACTCCCACCTTATGTCACCCGTTCTTCTCCATGAACTCTTTCGCTAGTCGAAAGTTGTAAGTTCCCCTTACAACCGTAACACTAGAATCCCTCTAGCTATCCACGACTTCAACTTATAATCTCTCCCGAGATTACGTACAAAACAGGAATAAAATCCCCTCACGTGTTTCACTTGAAAACACTCAAAACTAGTCTATCACATTGAACTGTTTAATGAATAACTACTAGTTACAATGACCACAAATAAACTAACTCTCAAACAATCTATAAAGAGAATCTAAACAATATATGAGTAGTACCGATTGCTCCTCATATAGACGTCACTTCAACCTTGGCGTTGATCTTCTTCCGCCTCCAACATGGTAAGTGAATTGATTGTTTGTGATCTTTCCAAACGTGTGTAGATGTTTTCCATGTGAAGTAGGGTTAATTGAGCACGGTATCTATACCACAAGGCAGTCAAACGAATATATCTTGACCTTCCAAACTGGTTCGGCACAAGATCTTTCCAACATAGAAACTGCCATAAATAGAGTGTCCCTGGTTCTGTCTGGGACATAATCTGGAACAGTTCGCCAACTATTTTCTTTTTCTTGCACAGCGGAAAATAGGGTTTGTTGGGACATACCCAGGTCCACTTTGTCGAACATATCTCGCCAATAACAACACGAACACTTAGTGCATAATTGTGGCACTAACATATGTGCTTTTTGAGAAAGAAAAATATTTTAATCCTATTTGAATTTTTCGTGGATAGAATATGGATAAGAATAGAATTTCATACGCATCAAAATAGTGTAACGCACGTACCGGAGCATGACTTACACAATAGAGAGGTATGTCCTGTGCATAATGTGATATATCCGATAATGAGAAGAAGTACCCTAAATCCATTATTTCCTAAGAATTAAATTCAGTTGGATAGATAGAAAGAAATGCCCATGATTCCCACCACTGAGTATGTTTTAAGAGTACTCACCTCCTATTTTTTTTAATGTTTTCAGGTGAGTGAGCTTGGAGCATCGTAAAGGAAATGGGGTAGACATGCTTTTGATTCTTGGGTTGATTAATCTGATCTTTTGACCATGTAACCTGAAGTAGTTTTTTTTTAACCAAATATTTTATGATGACTATCTTTGAGTTAACCCAAGCTAATAGTCGAATATTATGAATTTATCTATGACTCGAATATAAGTTTCATATTGTAAATTATAAGTTCTCTCTTTGAAATGAACTATGATCTTTGTTGGAAGCTATCGTTGAAACACAAGTATTTTCGAACTAAGTATGTATTTTAAAGATTACATTATGGTTTATTTTCCTACAAATATTCCAGAATTACTTAAATTATTATTATTATTGATAATTATTTTTTGCTTTAAAGAATAGAAAGAGTAACATTATAAATTAAAGAATTTAGGGTGTTACATAATATTCCTGTCTTATAAATAGCCTGAGATCAGAACTTATTAGAGGAGACCGACTGCATTGAACTAGATAGATTTTTCAAGCGCTCACTCCAAGCCACATTAGTTTTAGTCAAGTGTTTAGACTAGGTTTAAATGTTCTAGTCTTTGTGTATTGAGATACTTTTCACACACTTACACTGTCAAAAGGTTTCTCGGGAGAGAATACATATGGGAATTAGATAGAGAGAGTCTAGGTTGTGAGAGGATCTCATGATTAAATTCATCAAAAGAAAGTGTAGGGATAGAAAGGGTGTCGAGTGATGAGAGGTCAGCTGCGTGTAATATCCTAACACTATAAGAAAAATGCACTTAGACAACGGGTAAAAACCGTTGTCTTTAGTATATTGAAACCGTTGTGCTTGATGGTGTTGTCTATAAGGAACATTACAGACAACTAGTGGAAACCGTTGTCTAAGGCCTAACAATAACGGTTTGAATAGTAACGACAATGGTTTACAAGCCTTGTCTTAACAACTTACGACAGCAGATTGCATCCTTTGTAATATAATTAAAATTATTATCTTAAAAGCCTTAAGACAACGATTATGTTCTAAAGACAACAGAAAAAAAACTATTATCGTACGGAGTTTAGATAACAATATTCATTTGTAGTAATAAAGTCAGAACTGTTGTCTTCAAGCCTTACGAAAATGGTTTTATTCTAAAGACAACGGCTAAAACCCCTTGTCTTAGATTTTTCTGACAATTGTTCTTATATGTAGTAGTAGATTTAAAACTCTTGTCTTAGGACCTTAAGAGAACGGTTTTTCGCTTGTAAGTTGTTGTTGTTTTTGTTTAGCCTGATACTAAAATCTATAATAACATTTAAATAATAATATTCCGAAATAATAATTTATGCCAATAAATCAATTATCCATCCAAAATATAAATTATAACAATCCATCCAAAATATCAACCACTAACAACAATCCATTCAAAATACAATTACTTCACAACAATTCAAATAAAATATTCATTGTTTGCTTACATTAAAGACATAAAAACATTCTTCTTCTAAACAAATCTCCAAAATGAATCATTTGATAACACATAAACGAATCTTCAACATCTGTAACAAATCAAACTTTACTATTCGAGGTTGTTCAACACTCTCTTCAAAATCAATAATACAAATATGACCATATATATCCATAAATATAATTCCAGAATCATCATATGAATTCATGATTATCTCATTGCTTACATTGCATTCAGAGACACAGGGAACTTCTTCAGCATCCATCCTACATTTGGGAGGCAGAATGGGCATATCAGATATGGATGGAGCTGACCAGATGATGTCGTGCCTACATTGCTCGTACAGACTCGACAACAGGTCAGAATGGGCATTCGCGGATAACTCAGGATTTCGTTCAAGGAGATAAATGTGGAGGATTGCTGCATATCCGAAGAAGAGTTGGTGATAAGCTGGACTTTTGAGAGGACTGCAACGAAGAGATAAGCTCAATCCCTTAAAAAATAGGGATTTGATCAAACTGAAGCTTATCTAGACTAATCAGGATGGGCATGCCAAGTCCGAAAATCCAGCGAAGACCCCGCATGTGGGGAAAACTCAAATTCGGAAATGTAACTATTTAAGCTACTTCATTTTCTAAAAACATAAGTTTGGATAGTCAGAAACACTGCTATAATTTCTATTTTCTGCATTTTACTTTGTCGTATGCTGCATTGTAGCAAGAACAATTCCAATAGGCCTTAAGCCATTGGACGAAGGGTTATGTTTACAAACTCAACATTGGAGTTGAGTCTTTTTGCTAATTAATTCAGTAAGTTTTTATTTATATTATGTCTTTCATTTCTGCTAATTTAATTATGTCTAACATGCTTGGCTAGACCCTTTAATTCTAGTGTTTGAACAACGAAAATGGTTTGAGTGTAAATCTGGACTCGTGAGGCCAAAATAGGCATAGTAATGCATGATAGATTTGCATTGATTCTTGAGCCTTGTTCCACGTGAGTGTGTGTCTGAAATGCCCAATATGTCTGATCACTCATTAGGCATAGAGGGCACACCACTATTAATTGAATTGGCGAATCATGACTATGTGTTGGTTCATATAGTAATAAGGGAATCAATGGATTGTTGTGGGCACACGATGTAACACCCCAGATTTTCGGATAAGGTTTAGAGGGTTGTTAATGTTAAATAATTAGTTAAGGAAGAAATTTAAATAAGTTAATTGAGGACGAATGTTACTCACGACTTTAAGGGTCAATTTTTCGTAAAAATCGTATTTTCAGAAAATGTGATCTCGATTCTTTTATGACCATTCGTGGTCTTCTTAGAAAGGTTTTAACTCAAGGAGTATGCCGGTGTTTTCAGATTTTAATTCTGAAGTCATTTGAGTTCCCGGTGATGAAAAACGTATTTAATGAATGAATGAATAGTAACTTGTGTGTGCGTTCGTGTTTTGAGAAATTTATGAAATCCTCCTCGTTGATCCGAGTCTTATTCTGTTGAGCCCCTCTTATGGGAAATGACTCAAGGATTCCATTGGCATTCACGGATTTCCATTCTGAGGTCAATCGAACGCTCGGGAGCAAAATCTGTTAGGCTGAATGAATAGTAAAAAGTAATTTCAAAAAGGGAATCTTTACTCGTCTCTCTTCTAACGACCCCGTCTTCTTCACGAATCAAGTTGGTTAACTAGTATTCGAGCCAATGAGTCTCCCGGTATTTTTAGATTTCGTGTCTGAGGACATTTGGACCTCGACATTGAATCAAACAGCTTTTAACCGAATCCGAGGTAGCTTTTGCAGTGTTTCCGCACTGGAGTGGCTTCTCAAGAAAGCCAAACTCCCTCCTATAAATAAAGGACCACCCCTTTTTCTTTCACTTGCTCATTTACCATCCATTTACTTCTAAATCGAGAGGGTGAGAAGCTTTGAAAGCCAAGAAAGTTCTGCCGAAGTAAAAAAGTTCTTCGTGAGTGTTCTGCTAGACGACGAGCGGAGTGGCGTGGAAGGGATGCAGTGAGGGAATGTGCTAGGGGCGCCATTGAGTCGTAGCAGGCAGCTCTGCCACCATTGCGACTCGATGAAATGCCGAGCTAGCCACCTTCCTTCGATGCACCTAACCCTGTCCATTCTTGTTCATCGGTCTCAACTCCATTTCTTTTTCCATCTTTTAAATTCCGCATTTACTTTCCATTCTTTACGTTCTTCGCATTCTTCATTATTGCTCGTTTACCTTCCTGTCATTATGATTCTTGAGATTAGCCTCGTTTATTCCGTTTAAATTCCGTTCAAGCTATATTTAAAGATTTTGTTGTTATTCTAAATATTAAGGGGGATTATCGTGTTTATGCCGTTATAATGCCAAAATTCTTTTAAGATAAAACATGTCGTTTGTGTTAATTATTGGGGGGGAGCCCACCGGCGCACCCCTGCGCCGCGGCGGGGGTCTGCCCGCCGGCGTCTATGTGCGCCGCGGCGTCCCCCTTCCCCGTATTGTTTTCCGCCAATTTTTCTGGCTATCTTTCGTACTCTCTTTTTTAGTTTTTCGAGCTTATCGAGTCCTATTATTTCTGAAATATTTCCAAGGTTAATTTTAGAAAAAGCATTCAAGTTATTTCCAATTTATTTCAAGTAAATTTTTCAAGTTCATTTCCGTCAAAAGAATTGAGAAATCAAGATGAGATGTCCTTTAAATAAATTCTTCTCGAAACCTTAATAAGTTGTAAAGTCGTGCTATCCATGTTTAAGTCCTAATTAAGGGTATTTAAGTTGGGTGTTATTTAATTTCATGTTAATAGTTAGAAATCTCCGAAATAGGCCGCTAAGTCGATAATTCGACTTTTATAGGAGGAAGTGAGCCTTGTGGTAATTTGAGGAAAGATCATTAACTCGTTGCCTCATCTTCTACTCCGTGATCGAGGTGGGTAAATCTATATTCATCTAAATTTTGAGCTAATAAGCTCTAGAAGTATATAGGGCAAATGAGATATCCAATAAAGCATTTTTGCTCTGCCTGATTGATCTCTGGACAAGGAAGGAAGGAAAGGAAGATATTATGTTATAATTGAGCTCTCAAGCATGTATAGCATGTTTAGAAATGTTATAGTATTGTTTATGCTTAGCATGAGATATTTAGAACTGTCTTTAGTTACAATCGTATTTATTTACGTTCATCTCCTTTGTATTTGAATGTTTATGCTTTGTAAAAGCTTGTATAGTTAAGGATTAAGGATTACCTTGTTAGGGTAGCATTAAATCCCTTATAGGCCGAGATCATGCTTCATTAAAGGATTAGCCCTTAGACGTTTCTCTAAGATTGGTTTTGCTAGCAAGATTAAGGAAGAAAGGAACTTAGCATTTCGCTTAAGCAAGATTTGAGCTCAAAATTTTTAAGGAAGTCACTGCTGGGTTAATTCCCTCGCAAACTCGTTTGGATATTTGAGGTAATCCCTGTTCTATCATGTGGCATGCCTAAGGGTACAGTTGACATGAAGTTTGAGCCAGGTTGGGCCCAAAAAGAAAAGAAAAGGTTTTACGGATATGGAGAGGGCTTTTGCGTTTTGATCTCCATATACCGTCAGTTAATTGTTGGATATCTTGAGGTTATTAAAGTGTTTTTATTAAAATCCACTAAGTACATTAGTGTTCATGCCTCCTCTTTTTCAAATGTTTTCAGGTTGAGATGCTGAGGAGGTTGGTGGCTGTGGATGTGGGTTGGCTGCCAAGATTATTTTGCTATAGTAATAAGTTTATTTGAAATCCCATGATGTTTCTGCTACTCTAATACACTATTTCTGGTTTCCGTTTAAGTTCTATTATGATTATCAAGACTCTATGAATATTCCCCAGACATGAATATATATATATAAGATGCATATTAAGTTTTATTTCCGCTTCACGAATATGATTTCCTTTCACCTATGAAGAGGCTTATTCACGTTGATATATGTTATTCGTTTTGACCGATAAATGGGTCTATGCTTGTTGGTATCTGATTAATTAGCCGCTTTATTCCGCTAGAGCATGTTTCCATTTTAATCAAGTAAACCCGAGTATCACCATCGATTTTTCGAAAGTATATCTTGACCCGTAAACCCTCTTTGCTAATCTCTCATCTTTATTCATTAACCCCTTAATAACATCCTGTCCCCATTTGTTAATCCCTATCTCGGGACCGGGCTGTTACACATGGTATCAGAGCAGCTTGCAACTCTGCACACCTGTCTCTTTATTTAAATTAAGCTAAGTGTTTATGTGTATATGAATTGCCTCGTGATAAGTTAAAGTAGCAATCCACAGCTCGCCATCACCCTCGTATCCTCAACCAAAAATCAAGGTATGATAGTATAGAGATTTTGGATGTTGGATTCATGATTTTTGGAATACAGGAAAGGAAAAGATTTGAGCAAGCATACCTATTTTATGGATAAGAGAAAAACCGTGAGAATGAAATTCCAAGTAAAAGGTGTTTGGGTAAGATGATTTCTAAGTTGGAAAGTTTGTGAAAAGATTTTCGATCCCAACAAGGCTTAAATTCTTTTCTCAAAATTTTTGACTCAAGGAAAAGGTAAATATGTATGTTTAAAGACTTTGGGTACCAAAATTTTTTTATAAAAATTGTCAACTGCTTAAAAATGAGCTATGCATACAAGATAAAATCTAGACATAGTATGATTTCAGGAGGACCCTAGGTCTCCCTTTTATAATCTAGACTGATTAAGTTATTCTCTTCTAGATGGTTAAGCGTCGTTCGATAGCAAGGAAAAGCGTGCCTCTTTTTCACCCTGTGCAAGAAAGGGTCGAGAGGTTCAGAAGGAAGACATGGAATGGCAATGAGCAGTTGTTGTCCTATATGGTGAGGTACCTTGAAAGATGGGCTTGGGCGAAAGGCTACGGAGGAGAGCCGGGAAGCGTATCCGACTTGGAAACGTGCATCCGTATGTTTGAGCACACGCCACCTGCTTGGAGGCCTACGATGTACCGTATCCTGCAAAGCACGATCACCCGTGATCCCGAGATGTCCGCTGAGATCGGGAATCTGATAGAGTTCTCATCAGCCTTGATGGCTCATTGGGTGTCGGAGTATGACCACGTGCACGCCTTAGCCGAGTAGCAAGCATATGAGCAAAACCCCTCTCTCATGGTAGATTTAGAACTGTAAAGGGCGACTCTCAACAGTCCCCCTGGATTTCAAGCGCCACACCCTCACGATGAAGGAACCTCAGGAGCGGGACCCTTAAATATCCGGATCGTGAATCACACTGAGTCCCTATTTTTCTGCACTTCTCGAATGAACCAGTGGACCCCTGCATCCGCTTCTTAGGGTCTAGGACAGTCTATGCCCCATCAGTATCCCGAAGGGAGCATCCGCATGAGGACATTCAAGTTCAGCGTCCCAGAGACAATTGAAGTTGGAGATGAGGAAGAAGAAGAAGAGGACCCGGAGGAGGGCGAAGAGAAAGTGGGGTCGCCATGCAAGGAGAAGGGGAAGGGCTCGGCTTATGATTAAGCGTTAGTATGAAGTGTAGAAGGTGTGGCTGTTAGTACACCTAGTTGTTTGATCCGTCTGTTTATCTGTTTATCTGATGTCCGTTTAATCCACTTTTACCAAGATCCTAATATGTATTATATTCGTTAATTTTCTAGATTCTAAATAGGGCAGTGAATTTTCCAGAAGACTGCCCTATTCCGTTTGTAATCCGTAACTTATTCTATGATATCGATGCCAAAATCCTCTTAATGAGGCAATTTTCCCCATCATGCTTGAGTGACGTTTAAATTTCTGCCTTGTTTGATTTTTCTTGCGTAAATTAAAGACCTTATTGAAAGGCATCCTTGCTCTGTGTGAATTCAATCAAGCGTCACTAATATCTAGTTCTGTAGGATGCCGCCCCAAAGACGTCAAGCTGAGAATGAAGATGAGAACGAACTCGAGCAAGTCCCAAACCCTAGTCCAAGAGCTGAAAGTGTGTTCCTCAAGCATAACCCTCCATCATTTAATGGTTTGGGAGATCCAATGGATGCCGAGAAATGGGTTCGCTCCTTAGAACGAATTTTCAATTTCATAGCTTGTTCAGAAAAGGAGAAGTTACGTTGCGCTCTTTTTATGCTGACGGACGATGCAGACTACTGGTGGGAGTTCGTTCGAAGGACCATAGCCCCAGAGCAATTAGAGGACTATAATTGGGAAGATTTCAAGCACGACTTATATCAGAAATACATTCCGGATTGCTATCGAGAGGCAAAGAAGATGGAGTTCTAGAACCTAAAGTAAGGAAATAAGACAGTATCGGAATATGACAGTGAGTTCAATCAATTGTCAAGGCATGCTCCACATCTAGTGGACACAGACGGGAAGAAAGCACACAAGTTCAAGAAAGGTCTTAAATTCGAGATTGGCATAGCCCTCGCTGGGCAAGAAGACATGTCCTATGCTCGAACCTTAGACAAAGCCTTAAGCATAGAAGCCATTCTCCCTCGAGAGAAAGTTCAACCCCCTCAGCTATCGAATAATCCAAGGGGAAAAAGAAAGTGGGAAAGAGGAAGAAGAGATGATAGAGGAAAGAAACCCCACTACCAAAGCCGAGAATCAGGAGTGCCTTGCAGTCAGCCTGACAACACCTCTAGCCTTAGGCCGTGTCAAAAGTGTGGAAGGATGCATCTTGGAGCCTACCGAGCAAATCAAACTAGGTGCTACAACTATGGTGAAGAGGGGCACTTCAAGAGGGAGTGTCCGAAAGGAAACAACAGACGATCCCAAACACCACAACAACTACGGTACCCGCAGCCGCTTCAGCAATTTCTTGGAAATCAGCCAAGGCTGCAGCAAGGAGAACCTCAGGGTCAAAGGTCGGGAATGAATCCAAGGCCGAACCAAGGACAAGATCAAAGGCCTAATCAAGGACCAAGGCCGCCTCAGCCAGCTCGTACTTATGCTCTCAATCAGCAGCAAGCTGCTAAAGCCCCAGGTAATCTGGTAGGTATGATTACCCTCCTCAAGACGCCGATTTTAGCTCTCTTCGATACTGGAGCATCGCATTCGTTTATAGTGGAGTTTTTTTGTAAGAAACTGAAGATAAAACCCGAAAATGTTGAGAATGCTCTTGAGATCAGTATTCCCTCTAGAAAGAGAATGATGTCTAGGAAGGTCTGCTCTAACCTAGAATTGAACATAGAAGGGAAACCTTTAAGTCAAATCTTTACGTGATTAAGATTCAGGACTTTGATATAATCCTAGGAATGGATTGGTTAGCCTCAGCTTATGCCTCCATAAGCTGCCCTGAGAGGGAAGTAGTGTTTCAACCACTCGGGAAACCCGAAGTGAAGATCTACGGATCAAGGCTGGGAACCAAAGTCCCAGTGATATCCGTCCTGAAGACCACCAAGATGATGAGGAAGAATAGCTGCCTAGAATTTTTAGTTAACCTGATAAGGAAAGAGGAAGGAGAGCTTTTAATCGAAGACATTGCAGTTGCAAGAGAATACCCCGATGTATTCCCAAAGGAGCTGCCAGGACTACCTCCGGACAAGCAGGTAGAGTTCACCATCAAGCTGAAACCAGGAGCCGCCCCAGTTTCGAAAGCCCCCTACAGAATGACGCCTAAGGAGTTGCAAGAACTCAAGGTTCAACTGCAAGAGTTACTAGACCTAGGTTTTATCCAATCTAGTGTGTCGTCTCGGGGAGCTCCAATCTTGTTCGTAAAAAAGAAGGACGGTACATTGAGAATGTGCATCGACTATAGAGAACTTAATAAGCTGACCATCAAAAATCGATACCCTCTCCCAAGAATAGACGATCTCTTCGATCAGCTTAAGGGAGCAAGTGTCTTCTCCAAGATAGACTTAAGGTCTGGGTATCATCAGTTGAAGATTCGAAAGGAGGATATCCCTAAAACTGCTTTTAGAACTCGCTATGGACATTACGAGTTTGTAGTAATGCCATTCGGATTGACCAATGCCCCAGTGGTGTTTATGGATTTAATGAACCGGGTTTTTCACTCGTATCTAGATAAGTTTGTTCTAGTTTTTATAGATGATATTCTCATCTATTCTAAGGATGAAGAGGAGCATCAAGAGCACCTCAGAGTGGTGCTGGAGACGTTAAGAAGAGAAAGGCTTTATGCTAAGTTCAGCAAGTGTGAATTTTAGCTCAAAGAAGTTATGTTTTTAGGTCATATAGTTTTAGTAGAAGGAATCAAGGTGGATCCAGCTAAGATTGAAGTTGTAAGCAACTAGAAGTCTCCAAGGAACGTGAACGAGATAAGAAGTTTTCTAGGACTCACGGGATATTATCGTCGATTCATCGAAGGATTCTCGACCATATCTGAGCCAATGACACGACTGCTAAAGAAAGACTCCAAGTTCAAGTGGACGCCTGAGTGTGAGGAAAGTTTCCAAACTTTAAAGAGGATGCTAACCATGGCTCCAGTGTTGGCCATTCCGGAAGGGAATGAATATTTTGTGGTTTACGCAGATGCGTCGAAGAAAGGATTATGATGCATACTAATGCAGAGAGGAAAGATGATTGCTTATGCCTCGAGGCAGCTTAAGAACCACGAGCAGAACCACCCTACACATGACTTAGAACTAACAGCGGGCGTTCATGCGCTGAAGATCTGGAGGCACTATCTCTACGGAGCTAAGTGTGAGATCTTCTCAGATCACAAGAGCTTGAAGTATTTCTTCGAGCAAAAGGATCTTAACATGAGGCAGAGAAGATAGCTAGAACTTGTAAAGGATTACGACTGCACGATTCACTACCACCCACGCAAAGAGAATATGGTGGCAGATGCCCTAAGTAGGAAAGAGAGGATAGAGTTAGGACTCATTTCAGTCCAGGAAAATCTTCGCAAGGAGTTTGAGAAGTTAAGGATCGAGGTGCTAACACCACCCGAGACCATTCAAGCTCAAGTTGCCACGATAGTCGCTTAGCTCGACCTAAGGCAAAAGATAATGGAAGCCCAGAGAGGAGACAAGTTTCTCGAAAAGAAAAGGTTAGAAGCACGATCAAATAGCTCGCAAGATTTCACAGAAGCCGCCGATAATGCGTTCTTATACAAAGGAAGGCTTTGTGTGCCAAGTAACGAAGAACTAAAAGAAGAAATCATGTGCGAAGCACATGACACGCCATATGCAGCACATCCTGGAAGCACCAAGATGTACCAGGACCTCAAAAGGAAATTCTGGTGGAATAACATGAAGAGAGAGATAGCCGCCTTCGTGGAAAAGTGTGTGAACTGTCAGCAAGTAAAAGCTTTGCATCAAAAACCTTCTGGTTTGCTCCAACCCTTAGAAATTCCTGAATGGAAGTGGGATCATATCAATATGGACTTTTTCATAGGGTTGCCAAAGTCTAAGCGGGGGAATAACTCTATTTGGGTAATCGTTGATCGATTATCTAAATTGGCACATTTTGTTGCTGTTAAAATGACGAATGGGCTAGATCAATTAGCCCAGTTGTATGTTAAGGAAGTTGTGCGTTTGCACGGAGTTCCAGTCTCAATTACGTCGGATCGTGATACAAGATTTACGTCAAGATTCTGGAGGAGCCTACAAGAAGCAATGGGATCAAAGCTCAATTTCAGTACGACATTTCATCCTCAAATGGATGGCCAGTCCGAAAGGACTATCCAGATTCTAGAAGACATGCTTAGAGGAGTGGTCATCAACCAAGGAAGCAGTTGGGAGAAATTACTACCTTTGGTAGAGTTTGCGTTTAACAACAACTACCAGTCATCGATCGGCATGGCCCCTTATGAAGCCCTGTACGGAAGAAAGTGTAGATCACCCTTGTATTGGGACGAAGTTGGAGAGAGAAGGATACTTGGACCTGAAATGGTCCAGGAAGCCGTCCAGAAGATCGAGCTTATTCATCAACGAATCAAGGAGGCTCAAGATAGACAGAAGGCTTATGCGGATGAGAGAAGAATGGAGCTCAGTTTCAACGTTGGAGATAAAGTGTTCTTGAAGGTGTCTCCATCAAGAGGAGTAGTTCGTTTTAGCAAACAAAGCAAGTTAAGGCCCATATTTATTGGACCTTTTGAGATTTTAGAGAAGGTGAATGAAGTAGCCTACAGGTTGGCCTTACCACCCAACCTGAGTGACGTTCATAATGTCTTTCATGTCTCAATATTGAGAAAGTACGTGTTTGATCCAAAGCACGTGATTAGCGAAGAAGAGATAGTCCTGAATGAGGACTTAGCCTATGAAGAAAAGCCCCAAGCCATTGTGGATCGAAAGATCCAGAAGTTGAGGAACAAGGAGATTGATCTCATGAAAGTAATCAGGAACCATCATGGTTCAGAGGAGGCAACTTAGGAGATTGAATCCAAGCTGCTCAAGAAGTACCCTGATATTGCTTATCATGGTTAGTAAATTTCGGGATGAAATTTCTTTAAGGGGGGTAGGATGTAAAACCCCAGATTTTTGGATAAGGTTTAGAGGGTTGTTAATGTTAAATAGTTAGTTAAGGAAGAAATTTAAATAAGTTAATTGAGGACGGATGTTAGTGACGACTTTAAGGGTCAATTTTTCATAAAAATTGTATTTTCGGAAAATGTGATCTCGATTCTTTTATGACCATTCGTGGTCTCGTTATAAAGGTTTTCACTCAAAGAGTATGTCGGTATTTTTGGATTTTAATTCTGAAGTCATTTGAGTTCCCGATGATGAAAAACGTATTTAAGGAATGAATGAATAGTAACTTTTGCGTGCATTCGTGTTTTGAGAAATTTACAAAATCCTCCTCATTGATCCGAGTCTTGTTTTGTCGAGCCCCACTTATAGGAAACGACTTAAGGATTTCATTGGCGTTCACGGATTTCCATTTTGAGGTCAATCGAACGCTCGGGAGCAAAATCTGTCAATTTGAGTGAATAGTAAAAAGTAACTCCAAAATAGGAATCTTTACTCATCTTTCTTCTGAAGACCCCGTATTCTTCACTAATCAAGTTGGTTCACTAGTAATCGATCCAATGAGTCTCCCGGTATTTTTAGATTTTGTGTCTGAGGACATTTGGACCTCGACATTGAATAAAGCAACTTTTAACCGAACCCGAGGTAGCTTTTGCAGTGTTTCCACACTGGAGTGGCTTCTCAAGGAAGCCAAATTCCCTCCTATAAATAATGGACCACCCCTTTTTCTTTCACTTGCTCATTTACCATCCATTCACTTCTAAATCGAGAGGGTGAGAAGCTTTGAAAGCCAAAAAAGCTCTGCCAAAGTAAAAAGCGTTCTTCGTGAGTGTTCTGCTAGACAACGAGCGGAATAGCGTGGAAGGGATGCGGTGAGGGAATGTGCTAGGGGCGCCGTTGAGTCATAGCAGGCGGCTCTGCCGCCGTTGCGACTCGATGAAATGCCAAGCTAGCCACCTTCCTTCGACGCACCTAACCTCGTCTATTCTTGTTCGTCGGTCTTGACTCCATTTCTTTTTCCATCTTTTAATTCCGCATTTACTTTTCGTTCTTTACATTCTCTGCGTTCTTCATTATTGCTAGTTTACCTTCCGTCTAAGTTGTATTTCGATTCTTATTGAAGCTCTAAGTTAATAGCGTTTATGTTATATTTCTCGCTTTATTCCTGTCGTTATTATTCTTGAGATTAGCCTCGTTTATTCCGTTTAAATTCCATTCAAGCTATATTTAAAGATTAAGTCGTTATTCTAAATATTAAGGGCGATTAGCGTGTTTATGCCGTTATAATGCCAAAATTCTTTTAAGATAAAGCATGCCATTATTGTTAATTATTGGAGCATGTTTTAAAAAATTTTGGTAATGTGTTCTTCGTGTTCGTCGAAGGAATCAACGAACACAAAGAACCCCGATGAAGATTACCTAGAAACTGAGCGGAAGAGAGAGAAAGAAGGAGCCCCGCGGAGGGGGGGTGCGTCGCCGCACCACACCCCCCTCGGCCCTCAAAGAGCCCGCCGGTGCTAGGGGGCGCCATGGCGGGGGGGGAGCCCGTCGGCGCACCCCTGCGCCGCGGCGGGGGGCTGCCCGCCGGCGCCTATGTGCGCCACTGCGCCCCCCTTCCCCTTATTGTTTTCCACCAATTTTTTCGGCTATCTTTCGTACTCTCTTTTTGAGTTTTTTGAGCTTATCGAGTCATGTTATTTCCAACATATTTCCAAGGTTAATTTTAGAAAAAGCATTCAAGTTATTTCCAATTTATTTCGAGTAAATTTTTCAAGTTATTTTCTGTCAAAAGAATTCAGAAATCAAGACGAGATGTCCTTTAAATAAATCCTTCTCGAAACCTTAATAAGTCGTAAAGTCGTGCTATCCATGTTTAAGTCCTAATTAAGGGTATTTAAGTTGGGTGTTATTTAATTTCTTGTTAATAGTTAGAAATCTCCCAAATAGGCCGCTAAGTCGATAATTCGACTTTTGTAGGAGGAAGTGAGCCTCGTCGGAATTCGAGAAAAGATCATCAACTCATTGCCTCATCTTCTACTCCGTGATCGAGGTGGGTAAATCTATACTCATCTAAAGTTTGAGCTAATAAGCTCTAGAGGCATATAGGGCAAATGAGATATCCAATAAAACATTTTTGCTCTGCCTGATTGATCTCTGGACAAGGAAGGAAGAAAAGGAAGATATTATGTTATAATTGAGCTCTCAAGCATGTATAGCATGTTTAGAAATGTTAAAGGATTTTTTATGCTTAGCATGAGATATTTAGAACTGTCTTTAGTTACAATCGTATTTATTTACGTTCATCTCCTTTGTATTTGAATGTTTATGCTTTGTTAAAAGCCTGTATAGTTAAGGATTAAGGATTGCCTTGTTAGGGTAGTATTAAATCCCTTATAGGCCGAGATCATGCTTCATTAAAGGATTAGCCCTTAGATGTTTCTCTAAGATTGGTTTTGCTAGCAAGATTAAGGAAGAAAGGAGCTTAGCATTTTGCTTAAGCAAGATTTGAGCTCAGAGTTTTTAAGGGAGTCACTGCTGGGTTAATTCTCTCGCAAACTCATTTGGATATTTGAGTTAACCCCTCTTCTATCCTGTGGCATGCCTAAGGGTACAGCTGATATCAAGTTTGAGCCAGGTTGGGCCCAAAAAGAAAAGAAAATGTTTTACGGATATAGAGAGGGCTTTTGCGTTTTGCTCTCCATATACCGTCAGTTAATTGTTGGATATCTTGTGGTTATTAAAGTGTTTTTATTAAAACCCACTGAGTACATTAGTGCTCATGCCCCCTCTTTTTCAAATTTTTTCAGGTTGAGATGCTGAGGAGGTAGGTGGCTGCCGATGTGGGTTGGCTGCCAAGATTATTTTGCAATAGTAATAAGTTTATTTGAAATCCCATGATGTTTCCGCTACTCTGATACACTATTTCTAGTTTCCGTTTAAGTTCTATTATGATTATCAAGACTCTATGAATATTCCCCAGACATGAATATATATATAAGATGCATATTAAGTTTTATTTCCACTTCACGAGTATGATTTCCTTTCACCTATGAAGAGGTTTATTCACGTTGATATCTGTTATTCGTTATGACCTATGAATGGGTCTATACTTGTTGGTATCTGATTAATTAGCCGCTTTATTCCACTAGAGCATGTTTCCATTTTAATCAAGTAAACCCGAGTATCACCGTCGATTTTTCGAAAGTATATCTTGACCCGTAAACCCTCTTTGCTAATCTTCCATCTTTATTCATTAACTCCTTAATAACACCCTATCCCCATTCGTTAATCCCTATCTCGGGACCGGACTGTTACACACGAGGAATCGGTAAACACAATAAACTTGGGTTCGTCTAGGGCACACTGCTGTCTATTTGCTTATATCTTTTAGAGGAATCTGGAGGTGGGTGATAGGTTTAGGGGTTTATTTGATGAGGAATTGTTTTTAAACCTAAAATGAAAGGATGAATGAGGAGACGCAGAGAGGAATCCAATCTCCATAACTAGGTGATTTATCATGTATGAAAATTGGTGTGCCCATGATCGAGTGTTTTATATTTAAACTAAATTCAAGTTCAAATGCCAGAACCTTTGTTATTTAATATCTTCTTTACTTTCTTTTTGCGGATTTAATTCAGTATAGTGACAACACCAAAACCCCCCTTTTGTGACTGGTTACTAGAAGGTGAAATCACAACAGCTCTCTGTGGGATCGACCCCATACTCATTAGCTAGCTATGCTCGCTGTAGGCACATGAGCATTACAAATAATTTTTGGAGCGCGAAACGACCGCGCGTCAGCCATTTATCTGCTTTTGTTTTTGTTTTCTGACCTTGCATGTTCACAACAATGTACATGTACATGATAATGAATATGTCCGCTCAGTTTATGTAACTTCATAGTGCACGAGTTTGTTTCTTTGGTTGTATCTGAATTTTATTGCAACCTGACTAAGGAGATTGATAATCATGAATCTGAAGACTTTCACAAAGTCTTTGTCCGAGGGAAGATGTTGAATTTCTCACCAGAACTCATCAATGAGTTTCTGGGGTGTACTTTTGAGGGGGAGTTAGAAGAGATAGATGACTGGGGGATGGTTGCTGAAGAACTGACCTAGGGCATCTATACCAAGTGGCACTGTAATCCTTAGATGATTCCATCATTAAAGCTATCGTCGAAGTATGGTGCACTGTTTCGCATCATGATTCACAACTGGATGCCAACCAAGCACAGAGCACTAGTCACACAAGCTCAAGGAAGGTTCTTATATCACCTAGAAACTGGCAAGAAGTTTAACTATGGTGAATTTGTTTTTGGAAAGCTTGTGAGCAGTGCAGAGTCTACAGTGGTGAAAGGTCCTCTATACTATCCATCTCTGATCTATAGCATGATCACGAAACAAAAGAAGAATGTCTCTACGAAGGATAACATAGTCATACCTCCTAAAAAGCCACTGGTCATCAAAGTTGCTCCTGAAATTGGTGATCCTCATCTGCGCATACAGTTAAAGAAGTTCATTGCATCACAGAAAGGAGTTGATGCATCTACAGAAAAGTTTTCACCAAAGAATCTTGTGCTAAAATTTCTAGAGCACAATCTAGAGTTTCATGCTCATTTGGTCTTTGAGCATACTTTTGAGAAGATGGAGATTCAAGCCCTGATAGCTGAACTCTAATCAAGAGAAGAGTTTGCCTCCCCAGCAGCTGATGTACCTGAACATGTTCACAAGCTTGCGAGTACTGCTGTAGCTGCCACTCAGAAGGGATCTTCGTCGACTACATCAAAATGTGAAGAGCATGATGATCAACCTGCAGAAGAGGATGTTGTAGAAGAAGAAGCAGCAGAAGAGGAAGTTGCCGGAGAAGAGGAGCAAGAGACTGAATAAAAAGAGACTGAAGAGATAGAAGCAGAAGATGATGATGCTGAAGAAGAAGGATCTAAAGAAGAAGAAGAAGAAGAAGAAGAAGAACGGGAAGCATCTGACAAATCCGAGTAGTTTTTTTTTTACTCATTTCCCTTTCTTGGTGGCAAATAAGGGGAGTAAATGCTACATAATTTTTAAATTTTCTTTGAGGGCACAATCAGTGTGTGAATAATATTTTCCCGCAACCAAATAAATAAGAAAAGAAATAGAAAAGACCAACATAAATTTACAGACTATACATGACTCAAACGACCAAAAATCCTAGACCACTACGAAAAAGGGATAAAGTGTTCAGGAAGAGGATAGGTACTCTAACCCGTATGTCTTCAGCAACTTCCTCAGGGTTTTTACCATCATGATAACTTTTTTTTTCAGTTTATTATGCCCTCAGCTGAGGTACTATTTTCTTTAGGGGCTTCATCAGTTCTATCAGTCCTGTCAAAGATAGATGTGCTCGGATTTGACTCCGGCAAAAGATTAGCTCTAACTGCCATTTCTCCCACACACTTAGCTTTTTCTCAATTCTGACTTTTCTCTATATGCCCAAAGTGAGGAGATTTCCTTAATGTGACCCTTTGTGGTTAATCAACAACAACAAATACTTAAAATGAAATTGAAATAAAAATAGTAAAATACTGAGTTGTCTCCCGACCAGCACTATTGTTTTAAGTCGTTAGCTCGACTTCTCTAGCTTCTTAATAGTACAAGGGCTCAGCAAGTTCAATCATGTCGACAACCTTCACCTCCATGTGCTCATAATAAGGTTTCAATCTCTGTTCTAAGGTTTTTGGTGGTAAATCACGGATTGAGGTTGCTTTCAGGACTCTCCTTACTTGTGCCCTCATTCGCTGTGTAGTCTTCTCTATATATGGATCATAGACTAGATTCCCTATGAGGTTAGTGTGTACCATAAACAAATCTAAAATAAGAAAGAAAAAGATAGAAAAGTGCGCTTTCACTCCCTGAAAACGGCGCCAAATTCTGACACGCCGTCATTTAGCATGCAGAATCACACCTGTGTGAAAAACCCGACAGATGCTTTAATTTTCCCTCAGAGGCTAGTATAGCGCATGTAGGAAGATATCGTCCCACAGGGAGTGATTAACCTTTCTATCTTTTTGGTAACCTTTCGAGATTTGTATGGATTACCGTCACTAATCCGTCCCTGCATACTTCAAACTAAACTAACAATTAAATAACAAAATGTAAAAATAAATGTTCAAGTCAAATATAAATTCAGTTTTGATAGATGCATGTAATCCCGGGCACAAATACATAGATACCTCGATAAGACCGTTTGGTTACAGGGAGCAGGTACGGTCACCTTACACCCCCCAATTCTTTCTTACTGTGTATGCTAAGAGCGATACGGTCGACGACTCTTAGTTCCTAACTATCCAAGACCCAACGAAGAGAGTCATGCACGGGGTTTGCAAGGACAGTAGCATTCGATCGGAGGAACCCGACGCTGGCATAGAGACACCTTTGGCGTTCTGGCCATATCCACCTATACTTCAATCTCCGGACTTCGTCGACTCTAGGCTTCGTCATCTGGCTTATCACTCAGTGGCTCATCAGGGTTCGGTCGCTCTTACTTCCACCCTGACATGCATCAACAATGGTTTAACTAAGAGTGATCAGCCATATAGTCTCCCCATTGCAGTGTTATCATTCTTCCCAAGTTGAAGTTGAGAATCAATTCAAGATAAATTAAGCCCGATTAGCCTCATGCATACGCATCACCTTTATCCTTCAACACATTCAACTTGAACAATGGATACTTAGCCAGATAACATACTAATAATTAAAGCAAAAACAACTCATGATAACAAAAAAACAAACTATATTAAAATCTGGAACCAACTCCAGATTTGGGCAAAACAGGTACATGCATCAGTCGAGGGCAAATCACCCCCGACTGTGCAAAATTTCCAAAACACTTAAATACAGAAATTAAACTATAATTTATGATTCTAAAAGGTGTGTTTCTGGTTGTTCTTGTTATCCTACGAAAATGAAAGATAACTAGTATTTATAGCTGTTTGAAAAGCCACAATTCGGCCCAGCCCAACCCATATAGAGGCATGAAGTTAGTTGGAGAGATCCACTTCAACCATGTTCCCTAAATTTTAGGAATGAGCTGCTTCATTTCTTCTCTCTCCTTTATCTCTTCTTTTCTCTTTTCTCCACTTCTTCTCTCTCCTCTAGCTGACTTCCCCAAGCTACGGAACTGCTGTGCACGTGGGCCCACATCAGTTGAAAAGGATTAGCTGCTGAACTTCCGTGCAAAATCTGCACCAGACTGTCGAAGCTTCAGCGGTTGATCATCTTTATACCCTCAATCAAGTTGGAACTTTATTATGCCCATAATAGATCGAAATGTGCTCATCTCTCCCTTGTTACACTTTGTCCCAAACTAGACTCTAGACACAACTGAAAGTAATAAAAAATGAATAAAAAGACAAACTAAAAATATGAAAGATTGAGTCTGTATCATACCCACATACTTAGACCATACTTGTCCTCAAGTATGACTGTAATTCATAACTCAAAAAGATAAATTACAGACTCAATTAAAAGAAAAGGACTCAAATAGCATGCAGGAAGTAGTCTGATAATGGGCATAACGAAGTCTATACGTGATAACAGTGTTTGGAATTAAAAATGCATATGGTCACAATAGATAAATGACAAGTAGGGTTCACTCTGCTCACTTTCTCTTTGTGTATGTGTAGGGACCTGTTTACGCTCACAATTCCAATAACCACAATAGACCATAGTGTTTGCATAAGACCTAAGTTAACCAACCAAATAAATCCACAAGCATGCTCATCAAAAGGTCTTGTCCAGGTTGTAATGGGGCATGCGGCGTAAAGGTAGGAAGAATTTGAACTTAGCTTCAAATAAGCAGATATGGGCATATTCAAGACTGGCACCCGTTGTGCTCCCATTCATGCAGAAAAATATGTATAACATATATTATCAATATCAGGCAGAGCATATATTTTTCTGATTTTTCTAGCAGATAAGACAGAACATAAAAATTTTCTCTTCTTTTCTTTTGTCTTAAACCATTTGTGCTGATCTTTCTCTTTCTTTTCTTATTTGGGTAGGGTAACAAATTTGTCCTTTTTCGGGTCATGCTCTTCTTATGGCCTTAATCATGTTGTCATTTTTAGAGCTACGCACATATTCCAGACCCATATTTAGATTACTCTTTAAAGAGAGATTTTAAACACAAGGGCTACAAGACAAATAAATCAAGCTCAAAGATGGCAGCAAAGGGAAGTATTTTTACACAGTCGCGGCCAAGAGAGAAAGAAAATGACCTTAATCATCTAAGCATGCTTGAAATTATCAGTCAGTTTTACAGAGGGCAAAGGTAAACACAGGTCTAATTGTGATTACAGAATCTTAGTCTCACAAAAGGAAAAATAGCATATGAAATGTAATCTCAAAACTCACATGGTTTTCCTTATCCTTATCTATCATTCTCATATGCAGGTTTAAATCCAAAAATCAAATAATCACATCAGACCCTATTATGCCCGTAAATAGTACCAACTAGCATGCTTATGATACAACACTATAGAAGGGCAATTCACCGACACACTTGCTTGACAGTGTGCCTTTGAGGGCACAATCAATGTGTGAATAATATTTACCCGCAACCAAAAAAATAAAAAAAGAAACAGAAAAGACCAACATAAATTTACAGACTATACATGACTCAAATGACCAAAAATCCTAGACCACTACAAAAAAAGGATAAAGTGTTCAGGGAGAGGACAGGTACTCTAACCCGAAATTTAAAATTGATTATAAGAACATATAATCAACCTTTGAGTGATTTTTATATGTCTTATAATTATGAAATTCAAATACCCATAATTTAAAATTACTTAAATGAAGCATCACGTTATTATGGATAATTGAAAATAAGTCTACGATTAAAAATTTACTAAACTTTCCGATCAGACTACTTTGGTGATTAACAGTCCAACATTAAATAAATTAAAGCAAATAATAACTATCAAATTAATAATCCAGAATATTTCTTCATAGCCAAATATATAATATAATCATGTAATTTGGCATAAATCATTGTGAATATTCAAAGAAAACATTCAGCAAATTAATTAATTAGCCTTCAATAAATTTAATGCTCTGGAGGAACAAGACTTAAATTTTTTATAATACTTTATGGGCTAAATATAACAATCTACCAACCAATTATTTAATTATTGGATTGAAACAAATACAATAAAATAATAAATAGATCGAATCTCTCATTCCGATCGAATTAGATCACCATATTATAGTTGCGGAATATATAAAATATTAAATATTAATATAACTTATGTGATAAATCCAATCATTAATCTTATTCAGAAAATATCATTAACGCGGAGGATTAATGTTGACAGTCCCAAAATTGGAATCATAATCATAATATCCAATCTTAATCATTGAACTTCCTAATAGGGCCCAATTGTAAGGTTTTGTGGTATTACATGAACCGCCAAATCCAAAAAAAAATCCACTTTAATTTTAAGTTTCATGAATTCCATTTTAGGGTATATATTTATTTTTAAAAAAATTAATTACGAGAGCGCAGTGCACTTGGCCGCACGAGACACTGGCGACTCAATTTTAAAATTCAATAATTCTATTTCAGGGTATATATATTTTAGAGAAAAAATTAAAAAAAAAGAAGCAGAAAATCAAAACAAAATGTGGGAGCAATTATATTTAGAAACATACCTACTCCAAGTGTATACATAAAATAAATAAAATGATGTAACACAATTCTGTTTTAGGTAATTAATTTGATCTCATTTTTTTAATCAAGGTAAAAATGCTAAAACAAAAGCACGATATTTATTTTTATGGGGAGGTTATAATTACACTCAATTATTTTAAAAATTAGTTGGAAAATATCTTCAGATTATATCACTCTCATTGAATAGCAAATAATCCATTAGAATCCATTAGATTAGAACAAATTTAAAGATATCATATCTTCTTGGTGAACAGTAGCAAATAGGAAACTTGTATATATATATGTGTGTGTGTGTGTGTGTGTGCCACCCATTAATCCATTATACATATATTTTTCACATATACAAATACAATTGTGCAGTACGTAAATTATTGAACAATATGAAATTCTCATCAAGAATTGGATTTGTGGTTGTGATGGTGTTGGTGGTAGTTGCTATGGTTAATGCGGATAAGAGTGAATTCTGCAAATGCCATGACGCATGCATGGATATATGCACTGACATGAAGTTTTTTTGTGATCGAACTTGTAATCAAGAATGCAATTATTTAAATCCTGGACCCGGACTCATAGATTGTGACTAGTTTCTGATCGAATTCTTAGATGAATGATCAACAAGCTAGCTAGTTTGTATTCAGCTAGCACGGCTTGTAATATTGAAAATAAATTAAATAAACATGGTTTCATTTGTCTATCACTTTTAACTTTACTATATATATATGAATATATATATATATGAATATATATATATATATGAATATATATATATATATATTGTTGTGATGGTCTAGATCGAAAATAACATATCGTATCAAAAATAATATATATATATATATGTGAAATTAAAGCATAATATTAGTTAAAAATTTCACCTATACCGTAAAAATGTAATAACTTAACAAATAAATTTAAAAGCACATAAGTGCACTAAGATTATATATGTGTGTGTGTGTTTGTGAATTTCGAATCATTATATTTTTTATTGAAGTTTATTCATTTTCGTTACTTACGTAGAATTATATGCACAATAATTGTTAGATGGGTTTACAAAGACACACAAAAAAAAATATTGCCGAATAAAATGAAATTGGAATTATTCGACACAATTCACTGCTTAAAATTTGTACAATATCATGGTTTAACTTAAGGTTTCTACTCTACCATATGTTTGAATCAAATTACTAGATAGATTTATTCACCAAAATAATAGATAACTTTTTCATGTACCATTTAAAATTCATATTCTATATTAATATTTATAATCAAATATATGCATTTCAGCTGAAATCATCTATTTCATATTTGGTGTTGCATTCCCTATTGCACACTCGATTTTTTTAATTTTTTTAATTTTTTTGAACAATTTTTATAGTAGTGATGGTCCAAAAATTGATACAAACAATTTCGAACACAAGTCATTTTCCTTATTCAACAATACTAATATAGGAGATCGAGCAATCGAATATCCAAATGCGCATTTGGCGCATTGTTTGGAGGTTTGCAGTCTGTGAAATGGAATGATATTCCTTACAATGTTATTCCACTGCGTCTAATTCATTTCTCTATAAAAGATAAGACAAATATGTTGTACGAATCTTTGGTTTCCGGATCTATGGACGTTTGGAAGGACTTAAGTAGCTTGGTCAAGAATTATTCTATAAAGCATGAGAGAGAGATTTCGAGAGATGATTACAGTCCATCGATCATCAAGTCAGCGTCTTCTACAAAGTGTCCATCATGGATAATTAAATGGAAATATGGAACTATTCAACACAATTGACTATTTAAAATTGGTTTAATATTATGGTTTAACTTAATGTTTATACTTCATCACATATTTGAATCAAATTCATTTGTGTTGATTTCGTTATAGTATATAAATTCCTAGATAGTTTTATTTACCAAAAATAGAAATATTTTTCCTCTACTTCTTAAAATAGTTCATTATGTATCAATATTCATTTTCATATTAAAGTTAATTTGAAATTCAAATTTTTATTTCATTACATTTTATTATATAAATTATAAACTCTCTTTGATTCAGTTTATTTCATTTCATTTTTAAAAATTGATAATAGGGATTTTTGTGCTTCTTTTGACTGCAACTTAGGGATATTTCAATACTATTTTATAAACCAATTGTATATTTTTGATGTCCAAACCCATATTTTATCCAGGTACAAATTCCAGGTGAATTATAGAAGAAAACCAAAAATCAAGGTGCAGGCGCGGGCCACAGCCCGAGCAAGGGCGCGACCCGAAGTGACCCGGGCCCGAAGCCGTGTGTTGAGACCCGCAGGCGCGAGCCACAGCATGAGCGCGGGCGCGAGTCCGGTCGCACCGAGTGGCGCGACCCACAGCACGAGACGTGGCCTTGACCGAGCCTTCTCGCACCCGCGGCCCATTTCACACGTTATTTGGGGCGACCTACAGCGCTACCGGTGGCGCGAATGCCCCAGTCGCGTCCGCGACTGATTCGCACATTGTCTTAGCGTGACCCACAGCGCTAGCACAGGCGCGATCGAGCCCGTGTCATGCCTAGATGCTCTGTTTTGCATGCCTTATCCTCCCCCTTCCCTCTATTATTTGAAGGGGATGATTTTGGTAGAGGGGGAGGGAGATTTTTACCACCTAACAACTAGAAAAGGCCAACCAACTCAACTTAGATAGACCATTCCATTCCCCTGCACCCTTTTTTCCCAAAAATGTAAAAAAATGTGAAAAACCATAGAACTAGAAGAAGAGAGGGCTTGGGCTTGGAAGAGGAGTTCTTCATCTTGAAGAGTTGAAGTGGAAGGATCTTGTGGATATTTTTGTACAATCTATTGGTTTAATCTAATATCTATCTATGTTTTATTTACAAGTTTGTTAGTTTGATCTCAAAAGCATGAGTAGCTAATCTCTTAAGGTTTTGGGGTGTCGGATCACTTGATGATGGGTGTTTGAGATGAATGTATGATGAATGTACCTTTCCCTTTTTAAATATTATGGATCAATGTGTTGATTGTTGAATGTATGTGGGTGGCCTCCATTTAGATTCATGTGTTACTTAATGTGTGATTAGGTTTGCTCATTATGTATGTGTATTTGATCCATGAGACCTTTCACTTGTATTTTGAGATAGGTATGAGTATTAGGCTTGTCAATGGTGATTTGGGATCTTGGAAGGCTTGAGTGATTTATTTACTAGAGATAGTGAGTTTTGCACTTGCTTGTAGGCTAGGTGTTTGAGAAAATACTTAGATGATCATTGCCCAAATCATGATTGAAGAGAGGAGAGTTATGTGATTCATATGGTTGTTAGAACACCTTGACCAAGGATCTAGCACCCTAGAACCCTTCCTTTTATTTTCCTTTTAAATCTCTCATTTGAATTGTTTACTAGTTTGCATTTAAGAGTACTCTTGTGATATTTGGCTAATTTGGAACAAAACATTTTCTAAAGAAATGATGTTTGTTTAGATAGCAAATGTAACTTGAGCCAACATTACTTGCATTATTAAGATCATAACTTATATTCCTTGTGGTTCGACTAGTATCATTACTTGCTACATCCGTGTACACTTTCACTTGACATGATCTATAATTTGAGGTATAAAATAAGCGATCAAGTTTTTGGCGCCGTTGTCGGGGAATAGATTGTTATGTTTTAAACTTTATGCAATATTGTTCAAATGGTTACTTTGCTACTTTAGACCTTTTGATTTTTGTTTTTATTTGTGTTTGAGTGGCTCACATTTTATTCATTTACAGGTAGTGTATGCATACCAGGTCACAAGGAGAGCCATCTAACAACTTAGACTTGGAAATTGAAGCGACGGTGCGATATAACAACGCACAGAGACGGAGCAGAATGGCAAACAATCCTCCACCGGTGCAAGATCCTCTAATTGGCCAATTTCAAGGGCAATTGTAGGTGATGCAAGAACAGTTAAGGGCCCAAGAAGAAGCACGGCATGCTGCAGAAAAGGCCTCAATCCGAAATATTTTTCAACCTGTTGTAAATCAAGGGGTAGCGAATGGCCCACCCATTCAAGCAAATAATTTTGAGCTCAAGACATCGCTCATCCTCATGCTCCAACAACATCCTTTTAAAGGAATGGCTATGGAGGATCCGAATGAGCACATGCGGAAATTTCTTGAGTACAGTGGGACCATGAAAGTGAATGGAGTCCCAGAAGATGCTATTTGACTTAGGCTCTTTCCATTCTCCTTGGGCGATAAGGCGGAAACATGGTGGTTTAGCCAAGCTCAAGGATCTTTCCAAACTTGGGATGCATTGGTGACTAAATTTCTCCACAAGTTTTTCCCACCCGGAAAAACTCTCAAGTTAAAAGGTGACATCACCGTTTTCAAACAATGGGATGACGAGAACATGTATGAGGGGTGGGAACACTTCAGAGAAATGCTAAAAAGATGTCCTGGACATGGATTCGGCACCGACCATCAAGTGTGTATTTTCTATGCCGGGTGTAAACCCGAGGTAAGAACACTCATGGATGCTTCTGCAGGAGGATCTTTGCTAGCACAAGGCCCGGAAGAGGCCATGCAAATTATTGAGAAAATGGTCTCTAATTCATCCCAATGGCCGGTGGCAAGAGAAAACGTGCAAATCATGAAGAAAGACGTATCGACTTCTAATTCGGATGCATTGGGATTGTTGGCAGCTCAAATGGCAACTTTGAACTCTAAGATCGAAGCTTTCACCGCTCCAAAACCCGAAAGCTCTCAAGCCCCATTCGAAGAAGTGAATTATGTCAACCAAGGGGGTTATCAAAACCAACAACGGCCGTTCAACCAAGGGTAAATCAAAATTTCCAAAATAGGGCGCAACACCCTAATCTCTCCTACAGAAATCCGAACAGTGGTATTGTTCCACCTCTCGGCTTCTCTATGACCAATGGCGTCATTGATGAAGAAAAGAAGCCAAAAATGGATGAGTTGTTAATGGCGTTTATGGACAAGACAGAAAAGTACATGGTGGATTCACAAGTCCGTGTGGGGAAGTTAGATTACAATGTCGGAGCTATTGGGATTCAAGTGAATCAATTGGAGAAATAGATGAGCCAATTAGCCACGATCATTGGTGGTCAACACCAACAAGGAAAATTTCCGAGTAACACCACCGTCAACCCAAAAGATCAATGCAAGGCTATCACTTTGAGAAGTGGAACTGCCTACGAAGGCCCGAAAATGCCTACAGATGATGGAAATGTTGGTGAAAGAAGCTCAAAGTAAAAATAAAAATCTAGATGAACAAAAGAAAGAAGTCGAAGAGATCGAGCACGCCAAGGAAAAAGGAGGCTCGACAGGAGAAAAGGTGGAAACACCACCTAAAGAAAATGAAGAGCTAAGAGTGCACGTACCTTATCCCCAACAGCTATAAAAGAAGAAGAACGAGGAACAATTCTCAAGGTTCCTCAATATTTTTCGGAAGGTCCAAGCTAACATTCCATTGGTAGAAGCTTTGCAACAAATGCCAAATTATGCAAAGTTTCTCAAAGATGTGATTTCGAAGAAGAGAAGGTTGGGAGATTTTGAGACGGTGAATCTCACGGAAGAATGTAGTGCACTCATACAAAGGAAGCTCCCCACCAAGTTGAAAGACCTCGAAAGTTTCACCATCATGGTTACTATTGGGGATAGCCACATGGGAAAGGCATTATGTGATTTGGGAGCAAGCATTAACTTAACGCCTTTCTCCTTTTTCTTGAATTTGAATATTGGAAAAATCAAGCCGACCACCATTTATTTACAAATGGCCGATAGATCCATGACCTATCCTAAAGGAGTGGTGGAAGATGTGTTGGTTAAAGTCAATAACTTTATCTTCCCGGTCGACTTTGTGGTTTTGGATATGGAAGAGGACAAGGATGTTTCCCTTATTCTTGGGCGACCATTCTTGAATATGGGGAAGGCGTTAATTGATGTCGAAAAAGGGGAGTTAACATTGAGAGTTAATGAAGAGAAGGTAATCTTTTCTCTCCAAAAGGCTATGAGACACAAGGATGAAGACATGGAATGTGAAGAAGAGTGCAAGGTGCTCGAAATGGTGGACTCGTGCATGGAATTGGAGCACACCCTGGAACACATCTTGGGCATACGAGATCTACTTGAGATTTGCATTTCTAAATCTCTTTTTAATTCATCTTCTGGTAATTTTTATCATTTAGATGTTGCTCTTGTTAATATTGTTTCTTTGATCAATTCTTTGCAGGAGGAGTATTTAAGGAAGCCCAAGTTTCTTCCATTGAAGAACGAGGAACAAACATCAACTGAGGAAGAGACCAAGAATGACATGATGGAATTAAAGCCACTTCCACCTCACTTAAGGTATGCGTACCTTGAAGATGGTGAGAACAAAGCGGTAATAGTTTCTTCATTTTTAAATGATGAACAACTTGACAAATTGCTAAGGGTAGTGAGAAAATATAATGGCACTATAGGGTGGTCTATCTCGGATCTAAAAGGGATTAGTCCCTCGATATGCATGCACAGGATCCTTTTAGAAGAAGATTACAAACCAAAAGTGCAACATCAAAGAAGAGTGAACCCAATCATACAAGAAGTTGTTAGAAAGGAAGTATTGAAACTATTAGATGTCGGTATAATTTTTGCAATTTCTGATAGCGAGTGGGTAAGTCCTACTCAAGTGGTAGCAAAGAAAGGGGGTACGACTCTAGTGGAAAATTAAAATAATGAGATAATAGCTACTAGGTTGGTCGCGGGGTGGAGAATGTGCATTGACTATAGGGCTTTGAATGTTTACACTAGAAAGGGCCATTTTTCCATCCCATTTATTGATCAAATTCTTGACAGGTTTGCAGGGCATGAATTTTATTATTTTTTGGATGGATACTTGGGGTATAATCAGATAATGATTTCCCCCGAGGATCAAGAAAAAATGGCTTTTACTTGTCCATATGGAATCTTTACATATCGATGGATGTCTTTTGGGTTGTGTAATGCACCCGCCACCTTTCAAAGGTGTATGATGTCTATTTTCCATGGTTTGATTGAAAACATAATGGAAGTATTCATGGATGATTTCTCAGTTTTTGGTGATTCGTTTGATAATCGCCTTGATAACTTGTCTCAGGTATTGCAGAGGTGTGAGGAGACCAACTTAGTACTAAATTGGGAGAATTGCCACTAGATTGTATGAGATGGTATCGTGTTGGGACACAGGGTGTCCGGAGGAGGGCTTGAAGTGGATCGAGCCAAGATCGTAGCCATCGAGAGGCTACCGCCCCCGACGAATGAAAAGGGAGTTAGAAGTTTTCTAGGACACGCTGGGTTTTATAGGCGTTTCATTAAGGATTTCTCTAAAATCTCTAAACATCTGTGTCGTCTTTTAGAAAAAGCGTCTGATTTTGATTTTGATAATGATTGTTTGCAGGCTTTCGAGACCCTTAAGGCGGCCCTTATCACGGCACCTGTGCTCATTATACTAGACTGGAGCCAGCCATTCGAAGTAATGTGCGATTCAAGTGAAGTAGCCGTGGGAGCCACTTTGGGCCAAAAGCGAGATAAGCTTTTCAGAGTTATTTACTACGGGAGTAAGACCCTAGATCCTGCTCAAACAAACTACACCACCATGGAGAGGGAGCTACTTGCTGTGGTATATGCATTTGATAAATTCAGGCCTTATCTCATTGGGGCCCAGACTATCGTGCATACCGACCATTATGCTCTAAGGCATCTTTTTACCAAGAAAGATGTGAAACCACGACTCATCAAATGGATCTTGCTGTTCCAGGAGTTTAATGTTGAGATTCGGGACAGAAAGGGATGTGAGAACGTGGTAGCAGACCACCTTTCTCGCCTTGAGCATGTGAACGATGAAATGGGGTCGACAAGGCCTATTAATGAGCTCTTTCCCGATGAAAGGATCCTAGCAATCAAGTCTCATGCGCCTTGGTTTGCTGACATTATGAACTTCTTGGTGGCAAGGTTGAAACCATTGGAGTTAGAGGCTTACCAAAAAAAAAAGTTCTTCCACGACTTGAAGTACTATGTGTGAGATGAACCGTACCTTTTTAGAAAATGTGCAGATTTGGTGCTTAGGTGATGCATTCCGAAAGAAAAATGGGAAGAAATTCTAGAAGCATGTCACACTTCTCCCACTGGAGGACATTTTGCCTCTATTAGAACCACAAGAAAAATGTTGCAAAGCGAGTTCTATTGGCCTTCAATATTCAAAGATTGTGTTGAATACGTGAAGAGATGCGAGAAGTGTCAAAGAATGGGTTCTATTTCAAAAGGGACGAGATGCCAATGAAGAACATAATCGAGGTGGAGCTATTTGATGTGTGGGGCATCGATTTCATGGGCCCTTTCGTTAGTTCAAATGGTTTTCAATATATTTTGTTGGCCGTTGACTATGTTTCGAGATGGATTGAAGTCGTGCCTACCACAACCAATAATGCAAATGTGGTATTGAAGTTCTTGAAAAAGAATGTATTGACACATTTTGGGGCACCGAGAGCTCTCATTAGCGATGGAGGACGTCATTTTTGCAACAAGTGGTTAGCCGTATTGCTTGCAATGGCCAAGCCGAGTTGGCCAATCGAGAAGTGAAACAGATTCTACAAAAGGTGGTGAAAACAAACGGAAAGGATTGGTCCAATCTGTTAGACGATGCATTATGGGCGTATAGGATGGCATACAAGACCCCGTTGGCCATGTCGCCTTATCAATTGGTTTTTGGGAAATCATGTCATCTTCTCATCGAGCTGTCACATAAGGCTTATTGGGCCACAAAAAAGCTCAATATGGATTTTATGATGTCGGGAGAAGAATGAATATTCCGATTAAATGAATTAGATGAATTCTGACTTGAAGCTTTTGAGAATTTATCAATTTACAAAATGTGGACAAAGCTTTATCATGACAAGCTGTTGAGGAAAAAAGAGCTATCACCGGGTGATGCCGTTCTTTTGTTCAACTCATGCTTGAAGTTATTCCCCGGGAAACTGAAAACCAAATGGAGTGGCCCTTTTGAAATCACAAGAGTCTTTAATGGTGGTGCAATCGAGCTTAGGGGAAAGGATGAGAATCTTTTTGTTGTCAATAGCCAAAGGGTCAAACGATTTTATGCACCGGAGATAAAGGATGACAATGGTTCCAACAATCCCATTACTTCATAAAGAATGAGACCACGTCGAGCTACCGACAATAAATGAAGCGCTTGTTGGGAGGCAACCCAACCTCATACTTATGTACATTTCTTTTATTTATGTTCAAGTCTTTTAATTTACGTTTATCTCTTTATTAGATTTAATATGTTGTTTTGAGTGTTCGTATAGTTTTGGAATTAGAAAACAGGGTACATGAAGAAAAAGAGCTCAAAATGTCAAAACGAGGCGCGGCTGGCGTGAGCCACAGCGCGACCCAGCACACGAGTACCGATCGCGCCACATGGCGTCAGTCACAGTGCGACATATAGCGCAAGTGAGCCCCCCCACACCCGCGCCACTTTTTCACGCGAGGAGAGCGCGACCCACAGCGCGAGCGGGGGGCGCGACTGACCCCGCTCGCGCCCAACCCAGAACAGTTTGAACGGGTTTAAAATCCTCCCTCTTTCATTTTTCACTCCATTTTCACACACTCCACACTCAAAAACACACGCACACATATGAAAATCACACTCCAAGCAAGATTTCAAGGTAAAATCCTCCCCCATTCTTTACATTTTGGTTTTGCCCATGAATTTATCTTTAAATTACATCTAATTCTGAGGATTATTGGTTAAAATTGTTAAAATCTCAAACTAGGGTAACAATTGGGGGAAATTACATGAAATGAGTCTTTGTTTGGATTTGTTGCTTCTACTTTCTTCCTTGAGCATTGATTTTGGTACATTGTGGTTGAAATTGTAGAAATGGCACATTTACGGCAAAAATTTGGGAAAATTTTGCTTAGAATGAAGTTGTGTTGGTTTTTGTTGCTTCTAATTTCTTCCAAGAGCATGATAGACCTCATCTAGAAGGATTGAAGTTAGTTTGGAGATGCTTGTACTTGCATTGTTGAGAATTGAGAACAAGGGCTTAACATGTTTGAGATTGTGACTTTCTAGCCTTGTTCTTTGCTTATTATAGTCTATGCATTCTTGTGGTGAATTTTACAAGTGTTGAGAATGATGAAATCATGAAATTTTTGTTGTTGTGTGTGGATGAAGGATGAAGTTGGAGTAATTTGGAGATTGTTGGGTGATATGTTGAATAATGGTGAAATGCTAGTTTTTGGATGTTGCTCGATGTTGTTTTTACCCACCTCCATGTTGTAAAATATTGTTGAATTCTTTGTAAAATGGGGGGGGTAGTTATATGTGCAACTCTGACCCTATTCTTATAATCCGTTTTGAAGTTTGTAGTGCCTACCTTGGAAATGCTTTTTGCTTTTGTTGAAGATTATGTTAAGGCCTGCAAATGTGAATAGTTTTTGTTATATTTTGCTATGAATGGGATATAATTCTTGTTGATATTTTGGTTAGTTGTGTACAATCGGACCCTCACTTTTTGTTGTTGTTATCCTTTGCAAGGTCTTGTATTTTTTTTTAGTAATTATATATTAAGAATGGCAAGACCAAGCAGAGGACAAGCTTCTAGGAGATACGTGGTTGAAGAATCTGAGGAAGAGGAATCAAGTGTTGATCTCTCAAAAGCCGAAGAAGAAGAGGAAGAAGACCAAGAGGATGAAGACCAAGAGGAAGAAGAGGAAGCTGAGAATGTGCACCCTAAAATGGAGCTGCCCGAGTTCCCATATAGGGGAGTGAATAACCCTGCTCGAGCGGGTGTTTACTTTCACACTGAGGACGAGTGAGACATTTTGGTGAAGTTGACCACCGCCTTCAATATGGTACCGACAAAGTACTCGTATGACTCGGCCACCCAAGCCATGGGGATCCACGATGACATTTGGAGAATGTTTACGCGCATTGGATAGACCAATGCTATGCAAGGAAGATGGCTCACATATCCGGTACTTGTGAAAGAGTTCCTCTCGTCCCTCGACGGTCAAAGACTTTCGAGTAGAGGGCCAATTGGATGCACATTCAGATTGGGCAACCAAGACCGTGAGCTCACAACAGCCCAGCTCAATTAAATCTTTCAGACTCCGATGAATGGCTACTTCAAATAACACACCAACTACAGAACTGAGCCATTCTAGAGATTGATTCTTGATCTGGATGAGAGGATGGTGCAGTATGACTCAGGGTTGGCCAAGGCTTCTTAGATCTAGAATCCAGTCTTCCGCTGCCTCCATAGAATTATTTCCTCCACTGTCCTGGCTCGACACGAAAATAGCGGACTTCGGAAGGATGAGCTTTACATGTTGTGGAGCATGCTCCAAGCAATTTGTGTGGATTTTGGTGCCTTTTTTCTGGACCAATGCAAGAGGCAGGTTCAGCCCAGCAAGGGTACCATAGCCATTGGAGGCATGATTACCCCCATTTGCCCTAGCCCTGGACATCAATTGGTCCAACTATGAGCCACTTTCCGGACTGCTAGCCCTCAACTTGGCACATCTTCGAATAGTCCAGATCATCAGCCCAAATGCCGTCCCGATCGAGTTTATTTTGAAGAATGGACAAATGTTCCCACTCCCGAATCCGGCACTCACCTCGATAACAAATTTTGAGGACCAAAGAAATTGGATGATGAACACCCTAGAGCACAATGCTCTGATGATAGCGCCTCAGGGAGTGCGGATCCATGAGAGAGAACCAAGGGCACCACGTGGCCAATGAAGAAACTGAGGGGACGTGGTGGATGAACGGCTAGAATCTCTTAAAGGTATGATGACAAACATGAATCAAAATTTTACTAACTTTCAAGGAAATGTCTTTACTCAGTTCACGGACATGCGGGCGGATTTTGATGCACGGTTCACGGACATGAGGGAGAGTGAGGATACACGATTCACAGACATGTAGGCGGACCTTGATGTAAGATTCACAGGCCTGCAGAGTCATATTGATAGCCGGTTCACCGGCATGAGGACGGAATTTCAAGGGCTGAAGAGCAGCTATTCGAATCTGCATGGGGATTTCTCCCATTTGAGGTCGGACATCTCAGATATTGCCACCATGATGAGGCAATGAGGTGGCATTAGATCTTCATCACAAAATCAGTCCTAGACCTTCACGCCCCCATTTCCGCCATTCTAGCAGTACCCCTATCCATATCCGGGGCCATTTCAGTTCCTGCAGAATCCCCGCCCACGCCCGCGCCCCAGATGTTGATGCCTGAGGCTGTGTTAGTCAATCAACGATACCACTAACCTGCCTCCCTAAACTTATTCTTCCTTCAGTCTTGAATAAGTTTGGGGGTGGGGGTGAACATGTGTGTGTATCGTTGATCTCTTTTGACTCTAGTACTATCTTTTTAGAACACTTTTATTTTAGAATTGTTAAAACTCTTTTCATTTGGATGCTTTTATTTATTTATGTATTGTTGGGATTTGCTACTTGAATTTAGATAATTAATGATTGCATGGGTTTTGTGATATTTTATAGCTTTGTATTTATTTTTGTTAATACGTATGATTGGTTTAATAGTAGGTAATAGCTTTGATGTCAAACAGGTTTAGCCTTGATCTCGTGTGTCAACTCCTTTATTGCTTATGGACTTAATGTTTGTCATGCTCACTTTTGGGAAATCTTGACTTGCCTATGATGTTGTTTTTGGTAAAAATAAGTGCATGCATAAGAATATGAGTTGATATAACACTTGGTTTGGATTGTGGAAATATTGGCTTAGCTTGTAACCATCTTGTGAGAATTGAGTCGTGATCTTGTTTTTCATGTGTGATTCATCATTAATTTTGATATCTCTAGAACTTGCCCTTTAAACTCTCTTGATTTTATGAGTTGTGCTTAGAACATGGAAATGACCTAAGGCATTCTTTGTCAAGTTTGTGCCAAAAAAAAAAAAATTTCCCTACAAATACAACTCTTGTTAGCCCCTTTATGCTTGTTATTGATTTTATTTGAAACCAAGGGTAGAAGGAATTTGGGAATCAAGTAAACTTGAAGAAAAAAAAATAAGAAAAAAAAAAGGAAGTAAATGGTGGATTGAACACAAATTCATTTTGTTTAATAGCCCTTTTTGATGATATGCATTATTGCGAACCTCACAAGTTGAAAGAAAAATAAACTGTAATTGTCAAAAGAACAATTATGAAAATCAAAATAAATAGAGGAGCATTAGTGTTTTGTTGGCTATAGAAGTCCTAAATCCATTTAAATTCCCAAGCAATGAGTAGGGTAGAAAAAAACTCGAAATAGTTTTACTTGTCTTGAAATACAAAATAGGTTACGGGGATTGATTTTTAAGTCACTTTTAACCTATATTCTTCCTACCCCATCCAAAGAGCCTAACGTTGCAACCCTCAAGTCCTATGGGATCCTTATTATGAGCACACTTGTGGAAAGAGATGAGTTATTTTGCAAGCATATGGTAGTATACTAACATTATTTGATGTCGAGCGTATACACGTCCCTTTTCTCCTTGAGAGGTTGAGTTGAGTGTTGATATTGCTTAAAGAAAGGGAAACCCGTGTTCTTACATGTTCATTTCTTGTGTATTGAAGCTTCATATTCTTATGTATGATCACATGCTTTTTGTTCTTCTTCTGAGGCACTCTTGATCTTGATTTCCCGTGTTCTCTTTTCTTAGCAAATCTTGTTTGAGGACAAACAAGAACTTAAGTTTGGGGGAGTTGATAATAGGGATTTTATGCTTCTTTTGACTGCAATTTAGGGCTATTTCAATACCATTTTATAAACTAATTGTGTATTTTTTTATGTCCAAATCCATATTTTATCCAGGTACAAATTCCAGGTGAGTTATAGAAGAAAATCAAAAATCAAGGTGCAGGCGCGGGCCACAACCCGAGAAAGGGCCTGAAGTGACCCGGGCCTGAAGCCGTGTGTTGAGACCCGCAGGCGCGAGCCACAACACGAGCGTGGGCGCGAGTCCGGTCCCGCCACTACAAGACAAGGTGCGACAGAGCCTATTCGTGCCCGCGGCCCATTTCACACGTTATTTGGCGTGACCTATAGTTCGACCGGTGGCGCGACTACCCCAGTCGCGTCCGCAACTGTTTCGCACTTTGGCTTGACGCGACCCACAGCGCGAGCACGGGCGCGATCGAGCCCATGTCGCACCCAGATACTCTGTTTTCCATGCCTTATCCTCCCCCTTCCCTCTATTATTTGAAGGGGATGATTTTGGTAGAGGGGGAGGGAGATTTTTACCACCAAACAACTAGAAAAGGCCAACCAACTCAACTTAGACAGACCATTCCATTCCCCTGCACCCTTTTTTCCCAAAAATGTAAAAAAATGTGAAAAACCATAGAACTAGTGGAAGAGAGGGCTTGGGCTTGGAAGAGGAGTTCTTGATCTTGAAGAGTTGAAGTGGAAGGATCTTGTGGATATTTTTGTACAATCTATTGGTTTAATCTAATCTCTATCTATGTTTTATTTACAAGTTTGTTATTTTGATCTCAAAAGCATGAGTAGCTAATCTCTTAAGGTTTTGGGGTGTTGGATCACTTGATGATGGGTGTTTGAGATGAATGTATGATGAATGTACCTTTCCCTTTTTAAATCTTATGGATCAATGTGTTGATTGTTGAATGTATGTGGGTGGCCTCCATTTAGATTCATGTGTTACTTAATGTGTGATTAGGTTTTCTCATTATGTATGTATATTTGATCCATGAGACCTTTTACTTGTATTTTGAGATAGGTATGAGTATTAGGCTTGTCAATGGTGATTTGGGATCTTGGAAGGCTTGAGTGATTTATTTACTAGAGATAGTGAGTTTTGCACTTGCTTGTAGGCTAGGTGTTTGAGAAAATGCTTAGATGATCCTTGCCCAAATCATGATTGAAGATAGGAGAGTTATGTGATTCATATGGTTGTTAGAACACCTTGACCAAAGATCTAGCACCCTAAAACCCTTCCTTTTATTTCCCTTTAAAATCTCTCATTTGAACTATTTACTAGTTTGCATTTAAGTGTACTCTTGTGATATTTGGCTAATTTGGAACAAAACATTCTCTTAAGAAATGATGTTTGTTTAGATAGTAAATGTAACTTGAGCCAACATTACTTGCATTATTAAGATCATAACTCATATTCCTTGTGGTTCGACTCGTATCATTGCTTGCTACATCCGTGTACACTTGCACTTGACATGATCTATAATTTGAGGTATAAAATACGCGATCAAAAATTATTTGTTTTTATCTAAATTTCTAAAATTTAAAAATAATATTTTAATTTTCTCATAGTTAGATAGTTTTTTCATAGAATATATAAAATATATTATTCTATATAAATACTCTTATTCATAAATTAATATTAATATTCTTACTTCTCTGTTGTTTATACAATACTCTTACTTTTCATTATATACAGTTGTTGTACTCTCGCTTGCCATTGTGCACAACACATGATATTCTTTAATCCAAAGTTGTGTGTGACAATCGTGTACCAAACATCAAAATTATTAATTTTTCATTTTTTCGTTCAATTTAAATTTCTTTTGGTTTAGTATAATTTTAATATTTTAATTTATTTGAAGATAATTGCATACTAGGTCTAAAAACCATTGGTGAGTGAGATTTTTTAATTTTAAAATTTAAATAAATCACCCGAATTAAAAAATCTTAAAATATAATCAATTCTAAATTATTTTATTTAGAAAAATACTAATTTACTAAACTTCAATAGGTTTTTATAACAAATAAAATTAATTAGAAACTTAATATACTTATTAATAATTAAAATAACAAAATAAGAGTTGGACTAAGTGAATGATCATATATATTAAGCTAATTTAGTTAACTAGTAAACTCATACTACAAAAAAACACAAAACAGGCGACGGAAATGGTCACGGAATCCATTTTGTCATTAAATAATTTTTTTTTCTTTTAGCGATGGAATTAGCTACGGAATTTTTCCATAGATAAAATTAAATTTGATTTTTTTTTTAGTTTTTTTTATTCAATTACTGCTAATTATGAATTTCACATTATTTTAATATTTTAATTTATTTTTATTCTTTATATTTATTTTATTTCTTTTACATTTTATATTATTTTTAATTTTTTTAACTTTTATTTTTTATTTTTCAATTACTACAAATTACGAATTTAAAATTAATATTTTTAATATTTACATTATATTTTCATATTTTTTTATTTTTTAATATTTCATATTATTTTATATTTATATTTTTATTTTTTAAATATTTTTATTTTAATATTTTATAATACTATAATATTTTAAAATATTTTTTAAAATATAATTATATTAATTCATTTATTTAATACTCTTAATTTTTTAGCTTTTATTTTTTTAATTTTTCAATTACTACAAATTACAAATTTGAAATTAATATTTTTAATATTTCATATGATATTTTTTATTTTTAATATTTCATATAATATTTTTTAATAGTCTCCCCATTGCAGTGTCATCGTTCTTCCCAAGTTGAAGTTGGGAATCAATTCGAGATAAATTAAGCCCGATTAGCCTCATGCATACGCATCACCTTTATCCTTCAACACATTCAACTTGAACACTGGATACTTAGCCAGATAACATACTAATAATTAAAGCAAAAATAACTCATGATAAAAGGAAAACAAACTATATTAAAATCTGGAACCAACTCCAGATTTGGGCAAAACAGGTACATGCATCAGTCGAGGGCAAATCGTTCCCGACTGTGCAGAATTTCTAGAACACTTAAATACAGAAACTAAACTATAATTTATGATTCTAAAAGGTGTGTTTCTGGTTGTTTTTGTTGTCCTACGAAAATAAAAGATAACAAGTATTTATAGCTATTTGAAAAGCCACAATTCGGCCCAGCCCAGCCCATGTAGAGGCATGAAGTTAGTTGGAGAGATCCACTTCAACCATGTTCCCTAAATTTTAGGGATGAGCTGCTCCATTTCTTCTCTCTCCTTTATCTCTTCTTTTCTCTTTCTTCCACGTCTTCTCTCTCCTCTAGCTGACTTCCCCAAGCTACGGAACTGCAGTTCACGTGGGCCCAAGTCAGTTGAAAAGGATCAGCTGCTGAACTCCCGCGCAAAATCCGCAACAAACTGTCAAAGCTTCAGCGGTTGATCCTCTTGTTAGTTTTGTATACTGGAAGACTTGTCTTTGTATACTTTTCTAATGATATGATGATATGAAATGAAAGTTATTGCAGTCACTGTTTGCATTTAGATTATGTTCTATAATTGTTCTATGCAATGTTCCATATACTTACATTGTAGATGATATGGTGTGGGGAGTCACACGGTAAGATCATATCATTAGAACCTTGTAATGTATTAAAGAGCTCACGGCTTAGATGGTCCTGAACACACCATCGGTACACCGTAGAATAATCTAATAAGTTAGTTTATATTGACTAACTGATTATTCTAGTACACTTGTTACTGTATTGAGGAGGATTACGATAGGATACTATTCTATGTCTCTGACCCAGTTAGTGAGAGAATAAAGATCCACAGAGTTTGGGTTCTGAACTCATGTAATATTGGTGAACATATGTGTGCGTTGTTTGTTACTTTGATTTATCAATGGGTGAGATCTTTTCGTAGATCAAACTCGATATCTTGGGTAATAACAATGTATACATGATGTCTCGAGCAGTATGCATGAGCACCGTGTCCTGGTGCGCCAGGTTGATGATGTTCTCTTGAGGAAACACAAGTTCATGTTGAAACCCTGCAGGTGGAATTTATTCCTTACATGGTAAAGCTTGTGTGGTACTGCTCAAGGTTTTAGATGTTAATTAATTATAGCTGTCAGAGGCTGACATAATTAATTAATGAACATTATATCTTAAACACGGGGAATGGCTGGACTAAAGAAAAAAGCATATTCGTAAACATGTATTAAATTGGTAGGTCAGTTTTACTTCTTTAGTGGAATAAAAGTAAAACTTAATTTATTTAATTATATCCTAAGTTTATTGGATATTGGATATTAAATAAATTAGTGGGATAATTTAATATTCTTCTAGATCCTTGTTGTAGCCCAATTGACTGTTAGTGGACTGGATATTGAACTTGAGATAGAGGCCCAAACCCAGTAGGGTTTGAGAAGGGAAATTTCGCCCACTTCCCTATATAAAGGGGAAGGGGGGGCGAAATTTTCACTGTAAGAAATCAACCCCTCTTTGTCTCTCAAAGTTATCCACAGATTTCACAACCCTATCTAGTAGATTTCAGCTCACTCTGAATCTAGATATAGTCCGGGAATATAACAGAAGATCTTGGAGTAGAATCTGTGCTGATCGAATTTTTGAGGTAAAAGGGGCGCCACTTTTGTGTTCATTCAACAGCAAGATTAGATCTTTAATCTTATCCCCAGATCGTCTGACAATTGTAAGTAATTCGAATCTATGTATTCCGCTTCGTTAGATTCGTTTTGCATGGTTTTGTGCTTGACGTGATAAACATGCATGAGACATAAAAATATGATTTGCATGAACATGGATTAATGAACAACCAAATGATCATGCGGTGGTTTAATTAGAAAAAGCCCCAACACCTCTTTATGCCCTCAATTAAGTTGGCACTTCATTATGCCCATAATGGATAAAAATGTGCTCCTCTCTCCCTTGTTACACTTTGTCCCAAACTAAACTCTAGATACAACTGAAAGTACTGAAAAACGAATAAAAAGACAAACTAAAAAGATGGCAGCAAAGGGAAGCATTTTTATACAGTCGCGACCGAGAAAGAAAGAAAATGGCCTTAATCATCTAAGCATGCTTGAAATTAACAGTCAGTTTCACAGAGGGCAAAGGTAAACACAGGTCTAATTATGATTACAGAATCTTAGTCTCACAGAAGGAAAAATAGCATATGAAATGCAGTCTCAAAACTCACATGGTTTTCCTTATCCTTATCTGTCATTCTCATATGTAGGTTTAACTCCAAAAATCAATCAATCACATCAGACCCTATTATGCCCGTAAACAGTACCAACTAGCATGCTTATGATACAACAACATAGAAGGGCAATTCACCCACACACTTGCTTGACAGTGTGCCTTTGAGGGCACAATCAGTGTGTGAATAATATTTGCCCACAACCAAAGAAATAAGAAAAGAAACAGAAAAGACCAACATAAATTTACAGACTATACATGACTCAAACGACCAAAAATCCTAGACCACTACAAAAAAGGGATAAAATGTTCATGGATAGGACATGTACTCTAAGCCGTACTTTAAAATTGATTATAAGAACATATAATCACCTTTGAATGATTTTTATGTGTCTTATAATTATGAAATTCAATTACCCATAATTTAAAATTACTTAAATGAAGCATCACGTTATTATGGATAATTGAAAATAAGTCTACGATTAAAAATTTACTAAACTTTCTGATCAGACTACTTTGGTGATTAACAGTCCAGCATTAAATAAATTAAAGCAAATAATAACTATCAAATTAATAATCCAGAATATTTCGTCATAGCCAAATATATAATATAATCATGTAATTTGGCATAAATCATTGTGAATATTCAAAGAAAACATTCAGCAAATTAATTAATTAGCGTTCAATAAATTTAATGCTCTGGAGGAACAAGACTTCAATTTTTTATAATACTTTATGGGCTAAATATAACAAGCTACCAACCAATTATTTAATTGTTGGATTGAAACAAATACAACAAAATAATAAATAGATCGAATCTCTCATTCCGATCGAATTAGATCACCATATTATAGTTGTGGGATATATAAAATATTAAATATTAATATAACTTCTGTGATAAATCCAATCATTAATCTTATTCAGAAAATATCATTAAAGCGGAAGGATCAATGTTGGTAGTCCCAAAATTGGAATCATAATCATAATATCCAATCTTAATCATTGAACTTCCTAATAGGGCCCAATTGTAAGGTTTTGTGGTATTACATGAACCGCCAAATTCAAAAAAAAAATCCACTTTAATTTTAAGTTTCATGAATTCCATTTTAGGGTATATATTTATTTTTAAAAAAATTAATTACGAGAGCGCAGTGCACTTGGCCGCACGAGACACTGGCGACTCAATTTTAAAATTCAATAATTCTATTTCAGGGTATATATATTTTAGAGAAAAAATTAAAAAAAAAGAAGCAGAAAATCAAGACAAAATGTGGGAGCGATTATATTTAGAAACATACCTACTCCAAGTGTATACATAAAATAAATAAAATGATGTATCACAATTCTGTTTTAGGTAATTAATTTGATCTCATTTTTTTAATCAAGGTAAAAATGCTAAAACAAAAGCACGATATTTATTTTTATGGGGGAGGTTATAATTACACTCAATTACTTTAAAAATTAGTTGGAAAATATCTTTAGATTATATCACTCTCATTAAATAGCAAATAATTCATTAGAATCCATTAGATTAGAACAAATTTAAAGATATCATATCTTCTCGGTGAACAGTAGCAAATAGGAAACTTGTATATATATACGTGTGTGTGTGTGTGTGTGTGTGCCACCCATTAATCCATTATACATATATTTTTCACATATACAAATACAATTGTGCAGTACGTAAATTATTGAACAATATGAAATTCTCATCAAGAATTGGATTTGTGGTTGTGATGGTGTTGGTGGTAGTTGCTATGGTTAATGCGGATAAGAGTGAATTCTGCAAATGCCATGACGCATGCATGGATATATGCACTGACATGAAGTTTTTTTGTGATCGAACTTGTAATCAAGAATGCAATTATTTAAATCCTGGACCCGGACTCATAGATTGTGACTAGCTTCTGATCGAATTCTTAGATGAATAATCAACAAGCTAGCTAGTTTGTATTCAGCTAGCACGGCTTGTAATATTGACAATAAATTAAATAAACATGGTTTCATTTGTCTATCCCTTTTTAACTTTACTATATATATATATATATGTGAATATATATATATATATTGTTGTGATGGTCTAGATCGAAAATAACATATCGTATCGAAAATAATATATATATGAAATTAAAGCATAATATTAGTTAAAAATTTCACCTATACCGTAAAAATGTAATAACTTAACAAATAAATTTAAAAGCACATAAGTGCACTAAGAATATGTGTGTGTGTGTGTGTGTGTGTGTGTGTTTGTGAATTTCGAATCATTATATTTTTTATTGAAGTTTATTCATTTTCGTTACTTACGTAGAATTATATGTACAATAATTGTTAGATGGGTTTACAAAGACACACCAAAAAAAATATTGCCGAATCAAATGAAATTGGAATTATTCGACACAATTCACTGCTTAAAATTGGTATAATATCATGGTTTAACTTAAGGTTTCTACTCTACCATATGTTTGAATCAAATTACTAGATAGATTTATTCACCAAAATAATAGATAACTTTTTCATGTACCATTTAAAATTGTTATTCTATATTAATATTTATAATCAAGTATATGCATTTCAGCTGAAATCATCTATTGCATATTTGGTGTTGCATTCCCTGCTGCATACTCGATTTTTTTAATTTTTTTTAAACAATTTTTCTAGTATTGATGGTCCAAAAATTGATACAAACAATTTCGAACACAAGTCCATGTTGATTTTCCTTATTCAACAATACCAATATAGGAGATCAAGCAATCAAATATCCAAATGCGCATTTGGCGCATTGTTTGGAGGTTTGCAGTCTGTGAAATGGAATGATATTCCTTACAATGTCATTCCACTGCGTCTAATTCATTTCTCTATAAAAGATAAGACAAATATGTTGTACGAATCTTTGGTTTCCGGATCTATGGACGTTTGGAAGGACTTAAGTAGCTTGGTCAAGAATTATTCTATGAAGCTTGTGAGAGAGATTTCGAGAGATGATTACAGTCCATCGATCATCAAGTCAGCGTCTTCTACAAAGTGTCCATCATGCATAATTAAATGGAAATATGGAATTATTCAACACAATTGACTGTTTAAAATTGGTTTAATATTATGGTTTAAATTAATGTTTATACTTCATCACATATTTGAATCAAATTCATTTGTGTTGATTTCGTTATAGTATATAAATTCCTAGATAGTTTTATTTACCAAAAATAGAAATATTTTTCCTCTACTTCTTAAAATAGTTCATTATGTATCAATATTCATTTTCATATTAAAGTTAATTTGAAATTCAAATTTTTATTTCATTACATTTTATTATATAAAGTATAAACTCTCTTTGATTCAGTTTATTTCGTTTCATTTTAAAAAATTGATAATAGGGACTTTTGTGCTTCTTTTGATTGCAACTTAGGGCTATTTCAATACCATTTTATAAATCAATTGTATATTTTTTCATTTTTTCATTCAATTTAAATTTCTTTTGATTTAGTATAATTTTAATTTTTTAATTTATTTGAAAATACTTGCATATTAGGTCTAAAAACCATTGGTGAGTGAGATTTTTTAATTTTAAAATTTAAATAAATCACCCGAATTAAAAAATCTTAAAATATAATCAATTTTAAATTATTTTAGTTACAAAAATACTAATTTACTAAACTTCAATATGTTTTTATAACAAATAAAATTAATTAAAAACTTAATATACTTATTATAATTAAAATAACAAAATAATAGTTGGACCAAGTGAATTATCATATACATATTAAGCTAATTAAGCTAACTAGTTTACTCACACTACAAAAAAACACAAAACAAGCGACGAAAATGGTCACAGAATCCATTTTGTCATCACGGGCGACGGAATGGGTGACTGAACGGTGACGGATTAAATTAGCGACGGACTAGCGATGGATTTTTCCGTCGCTAAGTTAAATTTTTATTATTTTTTTATTTTAGCGACGGAATTAACTACAGAATTTTCTGTCGCAACATTAAATACGGAAAAATCGACCGTTTAATAATTTTTTTTATTTTAGCGACGGGCTAAAATTAAATTTGAATTTTTTTAGTTTTTCATTTTTTTTAATGTTTTTATTATTCAATTACTACTCATTATGAATTTCACATTATTTTAATATTTTAATTTATTTTTATTCTTTATTTGTAATTTATTTTTTTACATTATATATTATTTTTAAATTATTTTTAATTTTTAACTTTTATTTTTTATTTTTCAATTACTACAAATTACGAATTTAAAATTAATATTTTTAATATTTACATTATATTTTCATATTTTTTAATATTTTATATTATTTTATATTTATATTTTTATTTTTTAAATATTTTTATTTTAATATTTTATAATACTCTAATTTTTGAAAATATTTTTTAAAATATAATTATACTAATTCATTTATTTAATACTCTTAATTTTTTAGCTTTTATTTTTCAATTACTACAAATTACAAATTTGAAATTAATATTTTTAATATTTCATATGATATTTTTTATTTTTTAATATTTTATAATTTTTTTATTTTTTTAAATATTTTCATTTTAATATTTTATAATACTATAATATTTTAAAATATTATTATATTAAGTCATTTATTTAATACTTTTAATTTTATTTTTGTATATGTTATAAATATATAATATTTTAGAAAATTAATTAAAATAATATAACATTAAATAGTTAGTAATTAAAAAATAAAAAATAGATAGAAAATAATACTCCCTCCGTCCCATTTATATAGTCTACTTTATCCTCGCACGTAGATTAAAAATATTTATGAAAACATTATGACTTTTAAGAATTTAAGTGGTTAAATTTTATGACTTTTAAGAATTTAATTGGTTAAATTTTAATTTTCAATACATACCAAGGGTATATTTGTATATTACTATGAAAATTAATACTATTTATAGTTATGAGACTATATAATTGGGACACCCCAAAATAGTAAAATGGACTATATAAATGGGACGGAGGGAGTATTTATATTCATTTTTTATTATTTTTTTATAAAAAATTTATTATTATTATTATTATTTATAATATATATATTATATTTTGATTAGAAGAATATTCATAAAAAGACATGTATTATTATAAATATATAATATTATGTACATTTTACAAGTAATGATTTTGACCTAGTGATTTAACGCTTGGTTGATCAACTGTGAGCGCAGGTGTTCGAAACTTTGCTGGAGCAAATTCAACCCCCCCCCCTAAATGGCAAAGTGTGTGTGGCCCCTTCTTGTTAGGGCCGATTAAATGGGCTTGGCCGGTTAAAATAGGCTTATCTTAGGATTTTTTTTATTTTTTTTATTTTTAGCGACGAAAATATTTCGTAGTTAATTTCGTCGCTAATTTTTTTTTTATTTCTTTAATATTTTGACGACTGAATTTGACGATAATTTAGCGACAAAAAAATGTCACTAATTCCATCACCTCCATTCGTGACGGAAAAATTCCGTCACCCGTTTTATTAGTCACTAGAAATAGGTGATGGACATTTTCCGTCGCCCGTGGTATTGGCGACGGAATTTCAAATTCGGGCGACGGAATTTTCCGTCGTGAGTTTGCCATTTTCTTATAGTGTCACGAGCTAACATTTGTTCAGATAATGAACTTTCACTAAATCAGTTCGAACAAATCTTTATCGAACCGAGATCCAAGTAGTTCAGTTCATTCACACTTTCGACAAAAAATGAAAACGAGAGTAAGAGTCTCAACTTTCTCATATGGGTCATATCATAATGCATGGATTCAATATATTCAACTCTCAACCAATGAGACAACTTTAGGCCATAATGTAATCACTTGAAATCCTCTAGTCACAATTTATGTGTAGTAATCGTGTGTCAAACCTCAAAACTATTATTTTTTTCTTTCATTTATTTCTTCGATTTTAATGTATTTGGTTTAGTATAATTTTACATTATTATTTAAGATTTATTCCACTCAATTAGGATTTATAATTATTTTTTAATATTTAATTTTCATTTTTTTAGTTAATATAATTTATTTTTGGGGTTGATAATTCCAAACTTAGGGTATATAATTTTTAAAAATTTCAATTTTTAAAAATAAATATTAAATATGATTAGATATAATATAATAAATTTTATTTATAAAAAAATATTAACAACAATATACAATTCTAATACTAACATACGATTAGCAAACACAAGTTGGGTGTAGAGTTCTCGAGTTCAAACGGTTGGATTCCATGGTATAAATTTAGATTTTAAATTGAGGTAGTCCCCACTAAACCCGAGTAAGCATAATTTCATCATATTATTAATAATATTTATTATCCACCATCCAAACGAAGCATTGCCTCTAGATTCCTCAATGGCAGCTACCTCATCCTTAGCCAACCTCTTCTCTTTCTTCACCTCTGCCCCTCAACAACCGCCGCCCAAAGCTCCTCCCTCCCACCTCTCTCTCTCCTCCTCCGCTGCCGCCTCGAAAGACCGGTGGGCCCCACTGATCTCGTCGAATGAACAACCGTGTTCCTCCCCCGAAGTCATGAATGTCTGTTGTCTGCCCCTCTCTAGCCTACGCCAACACCCTCTTCTACCGGTCCGGTTACAACGTTCAGGTCATCGTCGACGACAACGAACAGGAGGAGAGGCTGATCGGCCGGTTCAGGAGGGAGGTCATGCGAGCCGGCGTCATTCAGGAGTGCAAGCGCCGCCGCTTTTTCGAGAATAAGCAGGAGGAGAAGAAGCGGCGGACGCGCGATGCCGCCAAGCGCAACCGTCGCAGGTTCTTTTTCTTCACCCTTCATTTCCTTTTACAATATATTTCTTACTTTTTTAATCATTTTCAAATAATCACTTATCAACTAAAAACTGAAAAACAAATATATTGAAAAAGTAATTGTAAATTTTAATAGGGTAGAATGGGCTATAATTAACAAATTTAAATTTTAAACTAAGGCACATGAAATTTAAATTGAAAACAAAAATGAAATAAAAATTAATAAATTTGATCATTCTCTATAGGATTTCGTCCACTCTAATTATGCCATGATTGATCAACCATATTATTACATCTCACGTTAGTTTACCAAAGTGATATATATACCATATACTGACGTCGTAGTGGCTGCTCATAAATTAAAATACGAGACTGAAATTAATTATTGTTTTAATTCAAAAAATTGCGCTCGATATCGGTGTTACTTATATGGTAATTAAGCATTGTTCCTCATTTCTAATATATATGCTAACATTTTATTCGGACGAGATCCTTTATTCTACATTTGGTGTTCCAATTCATATTTCAATATCGCAATTATAAATTTAGTAATAGATATTATAAAAATAAAAATTGATTATAACATAATCGACCTAGTCACATTTATTAGCAAAAGATTGAAATTTTAAAAATTATAAATCATATTTATAAAATAATCAACTATAATAATCATTTCTTTGAAAATTAAACAGTAAAAAAATAAATATAAGTCCTAATTGGGCAAAATCAACCCCAATTAATAAGTGTAAAATTAAACTAAAAAACACAATAAATTAAAATTAACGAAAAAAATGAAAGAAAAATTCATAAATTCGATCGTGAAACACGGGTTAAAACACCAAATGTGCAATAGAAGATCTCCCCTGCATTTTACTACGTTATTTGCACGTTGTTTTCGTTATAGCAAATTATATGATATGTATAGTATTAATTGATGATACTTAATGAGGTTTTGATGAGGTCCGGCTCCCTTTTTGATACAATAATTAAGCAGACGGCCTCAAATAAGGAACAGGCCGCAGGAGAGAGAGAAAGCAGAGGCGGCGACTAAGAAGAAAGTTGAAGAAGATATAGATAACTGGGATCTTCCTCAAGGGGACATTCCCTAATCATGCATTTTCTTCACTTGTGCTTTTTCTTTTTCAACAATACTTATTTATATGCTTTCACCCAGTTTAACCATTAGTTATAATGAAAGGGGGAGAGATAATGAAACATCTTAAATAGAGAACTAGAAGAACTCGTGCGTTTAAAAAAAAACAGTAGGAAATATTTTTTATTTAATTTTGAATCAATAATAATAATGATTACAACTAAATTCTACTTTCAAATTCTAAATAATGGGCCCTAATGTTTAGGAGACGATTTTTATCTTTAAAAATGAGATGACTAGGTAGAGTTAAAATTGAGAATGTTCCTATTTTTATTTTATTTGTAAACACATTGTTTTTAATAGGAGTATATATTGTGATCTTTGTAAATATGGTATTAACCATATATTTATTATCCTAGATTAGTGGACCTCTCTGTTGTATATATAAGGATGATTGAATCATAAATAAATTAAGGAATTACCTTCTTTCATGGTATCAGTAGAATAGGGTTTCGTTCTTCCGCTGCGCATCCCTCTTCCCCGTGAAATCTTCACCACCGCCTTTCTCCTCCCTCTCCGATGGCGGCTGGGAAATCGGATTTCCATCCGACGCTCGCCGTATCGAACATCCGAAATCACATTCCCATCATTCTAGAGATGGAGAATGTTCAATACGTAACATGGGCGGAATTATTCAAAATTCACGCCCGGTCTCACCGTGTGTTCAACCATATCGTCCCTTCAACGATGAATCCGCCAGCAGCTCCCCCTACCGGCGCTGAGGAGTTGTGGGACACTCTTGATGCCACTGTTTTACAGTGGATCTATGCCACAATTTCTTCCGACCTCTTCAACACCATCCTCGTTCCCGACTCGACGGTGAAGGCAGCGTGGGATCGCCTCAGGGATATCTTTCAGGACAACAAGAATTCTCGGGCAGTCACACTCGAGCATGAATTCTCCCATACCAATATAGAGAGTTTCCCCACTGCATCCGCCTACTGTCAACGCCTCAAGTCGCTTTCCGATCAGTTGGCGAACGTCGGCTCCGCGGTCACTAACGAACGCCCGGTTCTGCAGATGGTTGCCGGATTGACGGATGTCTACAGCAGCGTGGGCACCCTCCTCCGTCAGAGCGATCCCTTGCCGCAGTTCTATAAGGCCCGCTCTATGCTTGTGTTGGAAGAGGCCGGCCTTGCCAAGAGCATGGTGTCGGGGGCTGCCTTGATCGCCAACGCACCAACACCGACGACTGCCACTGTTGTGCAGCCCCCGCATCCTGCTTCCACTGGACGACGCTAGAACAAGAAGAGAGGGAATGGGAAAGGCTCCGGCCATGGGCAGTCTTCGCAGCCAGGGTACGGACCGTCAGGTTCTGGTGCGCCGCGACCGCACTGGTCGCCGTGGCAGGCCCCGTGGCAGCCACAGTGGCAGTGGCCGTCTCCACCCTGCCCGTACCCCACAACTCAGTGGCCTCGTCCCGCGACGCAGACTAGTTCCCCCGCTCCTCAGCCGGGTCTTCTTGGCGCTCGCCCCCAGGCGTACGCTGCTCATGAGCCTCCCTCTCCAACCGATATTGAAGCCGCGATGTATACTCTTGGCATATCTTCTTCAGACCCGAATTGGTACATGGATACCGGGGCTACGTCTCACATGACGTCCTCACAAGGTACACTCTTGTCTTATGTTAATTCGAGCATTAAAAATGGCATTGTTGTTGGTAATGGGTATTCAATTCCAATTTCCGGTTATGGTCGTACTAACTTGCCTTATTCGACTCCTCCACTTGGGCTAAACAATGTTTTGCATGCTCCTGATATTGTCAAAAATTTGGTTTCTGTGAGAAAGTTTTCTATTGATAATTGGGTGTCTGTAGAGTTTGATCCGTTTGGTTTTTCTGTGAAGGATTATCAAACGGGGATCCCACGCATGAGATGTGACAGTTGGGGGGAGTTATATCTTGTAACGTCGCCTAAGTCCTCTACCCATTCAGCTCTCCTTACCACTACTCCTTCCTTATGGCATGATCGTTTGGGTCACCCGGGTGCTCCAGTGTTCGAGTCTCTTCGAAGGACGAATAGTGTTGTTTGCAATAAACAATTATCTTCTTTTGTTTGTCCTTCTTGTTCTTTGGGAAAACATATTAAATTGCCGTTTGTGGCATCTAATACTCGTACTGTTTTGCCATTTGATATTATACATTGTGATGTGTGGACATCTCCCGTTTTGAGTTCGTTAGGGCATCGTTACTATGTACTTTTCTTGGATGATTTTTCAAATTATTTATGGACATTTCCTATTACTCATAAATCTCTTGTTTTTCCCACATTTCTCAAATTTCGAGCTTTTGTTAAAACTCAGTTTGAACGAGAAATTAAGGCATTTCAATGTGATAATGGGAAGGAATTTGATAATAAATTATTTCGTGAATTTGCATCTATTCATGGAATGGTATTTCGTTTTTCGTGTCCATACACTTCGTCTCAGAATGGGAAAGCTGAACTTCAAATTCGTACTATTAATAATATGGTGCGTACCTTGCTTACACATTCGTCTGTGTCTTCTTTTTTCTAGCCTCACGCCCTTCAAATGTCTACGTATCTTCTGAATATTCTTCCAAAGAAACACTTATTATATAATACTCCTGTGTCCCTCTTGTATCATAAACGACCAACTTATGACCATCTCCGTGTCTTTGGATGTTTATGCTACCCTCTATTTTCTTCCACTTCTATCCATAAGCTTCAACTACGATCTACATCGTGTGTGTTCCTCGGGTTTCCTACTGGTCATCGTGGTTATTTGTGTTATGATATCTCAACTAAGAAAATTTTTATTTCTCATCATGTGATCTTTGACGAGTCTCGGTTTCCTTTTCATGAGGTCAAGCCGTCTTCTTCATCTTCCTATGAGTTCCTAGATGATCATCCATCACCATATGTCAGATATCATCAAACTCACTCGTCTATTCCCTCACCACCTCCTACACCCCCACCGACATCCCCAGAGGTGATTGCACCTGTCCACCCTCCCCATGTGGTTCGTCGTCCGGTTACTCGGAGTCAACATGGTATTGTCAAACCTAGAAGGTTGTTTAATCTTAACACTTGTGTTGTCCGATCACCCATTCCTAAAAATCCTGTCCATGCTCTTAAGGACCCTAATTGGAAATTGGCTATGAATGACGAGTTTAATGCTCTTATTGATAATAAGACGTGGGTGTTGGTACCTCGTCCATCTGGTGCTCATGTTATTCGTTGTATGTGGATTTTTACTCATAAAGTGCGTGCTGATGGTTCTTTTGAGAGGCATAAGGCTCGTCTTGTAGGTGATGGCAGTACTCAGCAGGTGGGAATAGACTGCAGAGATACATTCAGTCCTGTTGTTAAGCCCGCAACCATTCATGTGGTACTTAGCTTGGCCCTTTCCAAGCATTGGTCGATTCATCAGTTAGACGTTAAAAATGCCTTCTTGCATGGCAATTTGGCGGAAACTGTATATATGCATCAGCCGATGGGGTTTCGAGATGCTCGACGTCCTGATCATGTCTGCTCACTACAGAAGTCTTTGTATGGTTTACGCCAGGCTCCTCGGGCTTGGTACAAGCGCTTCACAGACTTTGTTTCTACCCTTGGGTTTCGCCGCAGCATCTCCGATCACTCGTTATTTGTATTTCGAGATGGGGATCGTGTGGCTTATCTTCTTCTCTATGTGGACGACATCATTTTGACTGCCTCTTCTGTAGCCTTGCGGTGTGAGTTTATTTCTCACCTGAGTTCTGAATTTGCGATGAAAGATTTGGGTTCGCTTCATTATTTTTTGGGCGTTGCTGTGTCATCTCATGCTGGGGGGCTGTTTTTATCTCAGAAGAAATATACAGAGGACATAATTCATAGGGCTGGTATGGAATCATGTAAACCAGCAGCTACTCCGGTTGACACGAAACCTAAGCTAGCAGCTGCTGGCAGTCCTCCTGTGTCGGACCCGACTCACTACCGCAGCTTAGTTGGGGCTCTGCAGTATATCACGTTTACTCGACCGGATGTTGCATATGCTGTTCAGCAAGTTTGTCTATTCATGCATGATCCTAGAGAGATTCATATGCTTGCTTTGAAGCGCATTCTACGCTACCTTCAAGGAACTTTGAATCTCGGTCTTCATTTATCATCGTCGACGACCACGACTCTTGTCTCGTACATAGATGCGGATTGGGCTGGTTGCCCGGACACTCGCCATTCTACTTCTGGCTATTGCATCTTTCTTAGGGATAATCTTATATCATGGTCGGCAAAATGCCAACCTACGCTATCTAGATCCAGTGCAGAGGCCGAATATAGGGGGCTTGCTAATGTGGTGTCTGAGTCGTGTTGGCTTCGGAATTTGTTGCTTGAGCTGCATCATCCTATTATGACAGCTACGGTGGTTTATTGTGACAACCTCAGCGCCGTATACCTCTCTGACAATCCGGTTCAACACCAACGTACTAAACACATCGAAATGGACATTCATTTTGTGCGTGAGAAGGTCGCCCGGGGGCAGGTTCAAGTTTTACATGTTCCATCTCGCTCACAGATAGCTGATGTCTTCACTAAGGGTCTCCCACTTGTGTTGTTCGATGATTTTCGTTCCAATCTCAATGTTCGTCCTCCTCCCGTTTCGATTGAGGGGGTGTAATAGGAGTATATATTGTGATCTTTGTAAATATGGTATTAACCATATATTTATTATCCTAGATTAGTGGACCTCTCTGTTGTATATATAGGGATGATTGAATCATAAATAAATTAAGGAATTACCTTCTTTCAGTTTTCTTGTTTAAATTTACATTTTTAATTTTTTTTATCTGACTTGGCGTATCCGACTATCCACATAAGCAATAGGATACCGGAAAGTTGACGTTAGGATAGATTTGAAAAAACTTTACAAGATCAAGCATTAAACTGTAAATATTCAAAGGTCAAGACATTTTTCTTAAAAAGTTGAAAAATCAGGCATTAATATGTAATTTGCCAAAAATTTACTATTATATTTCAAAGCATTAGTCAAATCTTTTGTCATATAAAAATTTTGACTCGTGAAACAGTTTCAAAATCTTCTGCATAAAAAGTATCAGGTATTAGATGAAGATATGTAAATTAAGAATTGAATTGAAGTTAAATTTTTCAATGATTCAATATCATGTAGATTTGAATTCCTCGTAAAAAATGACGAAGAAATGGCTTTGAATGAGGAACGATATATACATGTTATCGTTGTCTTTTAAATGTAGTGAATGATTTTAAACTCAAATAATATAGTTTTCTAAAGAAGCCCTGAAATGAGGTTGTTTAGAGACCATCACGGATTCGAATATCTTCAATACCATCAAGTCAGATGTGTGAAAAAAAATAATAATAAAGAACATCAAATTGATAACTGTTGTAAACTAGAGAGAGATGAGAGAGAATATCAATTGTATGTATTCAATATGAGGACCAAATGTCTTTATATATAATAGTACAAGGGATAGGGTTTTAGAGTTAGTAACTTGGCCATCACTCATATCATATATATCTATTAGATATATTTACAACACTCTCCCTTGAGTGACCAATCTCTAAAACAAATGTTGCCTCATTAAAAAACCTTGCTAGAAAAACCCAGTGGGAAAAAATCTAGTCGAAGAAAAAAGAGTACAACTGCTCCCCTGATCTTGAGATCACTGTAGATCTTTGAGTCGGCGCATGCCGATCTTGTGTACGAACTTTCTGAATGTTGATGTTGGTAAAGCCTTTGTGAATAAGTCCGCCAAATTGTCACTTGAGCGAATTTGTTGAACGTTGATATCGCCACTCTTTTGGAGATCGTGTGTGTAGAATAACTTGAGAGAAATATGCTTCGTCTTAGCACCTTTGATGTATCCTTCCTTGAGTTGTGCGATGCAAGCAGCATTTTCTTCATACAAAACAGTTGGATTGATCTTTGATGAAGCTAATCCACACGACTCTTGGATGTGACTTGTCATATTTCTCAACCATACACACTCTCAACTTGTTTCATGGATTGCAATGATTTCAGAATGATCTGAGGATGTTGCAGTCGAGGTTTGCTTCAGAGACTTCCATGATATAGCAGTTCCACCACATGTGAAAACATAGCCAGTTTGTGACTTGGCTTGATGTGGATCGGATAAAAATCCTGCATCCGAATACCCTACCAGAGAAGAATCGGAATTTTCCGAATAATATAATCCAAGGTCTATGGTACCCTTCAGATAACGTAGAATGTGTTTAACACCATTCCAATGTCTCAAAGTGGGTGCAGCGCTATATCTTGTGAGAAGATTTATAGAAAAAGCTATATCTGGTCTAGTATAATTAGTCAGGTAAGTTAATACTCCAATTGCACTTAGATATGGTACTTCAGGACCAAGTATCGTTTCACCATCTTCAATAGGTCGGAATGGATCTTTCTTCATATCAAGAGATCTGGAATGGATCTTTCTTCATATCAAGAGATCTAACGACCATTGGTGATGCTAATGGATGTGCATTATCCATGTAAAAGCATTTTAACACTTTTCCTGTATATGTGGATTGGTGAATAAACGTTCCTCCTCGGACACGTTCAATTTGCAAACCAAGACAAAATTTTGTCTTTCCCAAATCTTTTATCTCAAATTCTTTCTTCAAATATTCAGCAGTTTTATTGAGCTCTTCAGGAGTCCCAATTAAATTCAAATCATCAACATAAACTGCTATAATTGCAAATCCACTTTCGGTTTTCTTTATGAAAACACAAGGGCAGATATCATCATTCTTGTATCCTTCTTTCAACAGATACTCGCTCAGTCTATTATACCACATATGGCCAGACTGTTTCAGCCTATACAAGGATTTTTGAAGTTTAATCGAAAACATATTTTTGGGTTTTGACTTTAATGCTTCAAGCATTTTAAATCCTTCAGGGATTTTCATATATATGTCATTATCTAATGACCTATATAGATAGGCAGTTACTACATCCATAAGGCGCATAGCAAGCCTTTGTGATACAGCCAGACTAATCAGAAATCTAAAAGTAATTGCATCCATTACTGGAGAGTATGTTTCCTCATAATCAATTCCTGGTCTTTGAGAGAAACCTTGCGCTACGAGTCTTGCTCTATATCTCGTAACTTCATTTTTCTCATTTCTCTTTCTAACGAATATCCATCTGTATCCAACAGGGGTTTCAGATTCCGGAGTTAGTACTATAAGTCCAAATACTTTCCGGTTATCACATGAATTTAATTCCCTTTCCATAGCTCTTTTCCACATTGGCCAATCATTTCTCTGTTTACATTCTGTAACAGATTTTGGTTCAGGATCCTCATTTAAAATTTGATGAGCTATATGAAAGGCGAATATATCATCTACAATGATATGTTCTCTCTTCAGTATCTAATTGGAAGATAAATAATTTATTGAGATCTCATGATTTTCAGATACTTGTAATTCTTCAGAAATTACATCACTTTCATTTGATTAATTAATCATTTTCGTCATTGTTTGGTTTTCATCTTGCCCCTTTCTTTTCCTAGGCACAGAATCTTTGGAACCAATTGGTCGACCACGTTTTTGACGAATTTTAGACTCATTTGCTGCCAACGCTATTTGTCCTTCAGGGACATCAATTTTCACTGGAGTATTTGTAGCATGTATGTGAGATTGTGTCACTTTTCTTGTATCTACAAAAGCATCAGGAAGTTGGTTTGCAATCTTTTGCAGATGGATAATCTTTTCAACTTCTTGTTCACATTGATTAGTTCGAGAATCAAAATGTGACAAGCTTTTCTCATTCCAAGATATTTCCTTGTGCTTTTCTGGATGTAGATTCGTTCCACCTAATGTTGGAAATGTTATTTCATCAAAATGACAATCTGCAAAACGTGCAATAAATATATCACCCGTTAAAGGTTCAATATACCTTATAATCGAAGGTGAATCAAATCCAACATATATCCCAAGCCTTCGTTGGGGACCCATTTTCATTCGTTGTGGAGGTGCAATTGGGACTTGAACCGCACAACCAAAAGTTCGTAAGTGAGAAACATCTGGTTCTCGACCAAAAATAATTTGCATTGGGGAGTATTCATGGTTAGCCGATGGTCTAATACGAACTAATGTTGTCACATATAATATGGCATGACCCCAAGCAGTAATTGGGAGTTTTGACTTCATAAGTAACGGTCTAGCAATAAGTTGAAGACGTTTAATAAATGATTCTGCTAAACCATTTTGAGTATAGACATGAGCGACTGAATGTTCAATCTCAATTCCAATAGCCATACAATAGTTTTCAAATGCTTGAGACGTAAACTCACTAGCATTATCAAGACGAATTCTTTTAATTGAATTGTCTAGGAATTGAGCTCGTAATTTTATAATTTGAGCAAGTAGTCTCGCAAATGCTGCATTTCTAGTAGAAAGCAAGCATACATGTGACCATCTAGAAGAAGCATCAATCAATACCATAAAGTATCGAAAAGGGCCACATGGTGGATGTATAGGTCCACAAATATCTTCTTGAATTCTCTCTAAGAAAGATGGAGATTCAATATTAACCTTCGTATATGAAGGTCTAATGACTAACTTGCCTTGCGCACAAGCATCACATGGAATTCATTTGTCATAAGAATCTTTTGATTCTTCATGTTGTGCCCATATGAATTATTGATTATTCGACGCATCATAGTTGCTCCAGGATGTCCAAGCCTATTATGCCAAAGCATAAAACTTTTTGTGTCATTGAACTTCGGGTTCATGACATGGTTTGCCTCAATTGCCTTTATGAATGTGTAATACATCCCAGAAGGTAGTGTTAATAATTTTTCTTTTGTTCGCTTATGGCCGGATACAAAAGAATTTATGCAGAGATATTCATTTCCACCTTCTGATATAGTCTCGATGTGGTATCCATTATAGCGGATATCCTTAAAACTTAGTAAATTTCTTTTGAACTTACTAGAATACAGGGCATTTTCAATATCTAATTTTGTATCATTTGGTAAAATGATACAAGCTCTTCCAGAGCCTTCAATGATGTTTGACATTCGTGCAATTCTACACATAGAATCAAGGATATATTATCCACATGTTTAATTTATTTGCTCTTTAGAGCATGTTATATTCTTCAGGAATATTACTTGTGCTACTTTAATAGCATCAATTTATGATCTTGAATATAATATTCTTCATGAATATTACTTGTGCTACTCAAATAACATCAATATTTAATTTTTCAAGATTAAATCGGAAAAAACCGATTATTATAACAATAAGAAAAACATATATAATATATTAAAGCCAATAAACATGATGTAAAAAAAAAAGTATCTTCTAGGATCGATGGACTTCTAGAATTGAAGGAGAGGGTAGAACAATCGTGCTGATAACGTGTTGTAAACTAGAGAGAGACGAGAGAGAATATCAATTGTATGTATTCAATATGAGGATCAAATGCCTCTATGTATAATAGTACAATGGATAGGGTTTTAAAGTTAGTAACTTGGCCATCACTCATATCATATATATCTATTAGATATATTTACAACAATAACCTTTGTCTCCCACGCATTCTATCGCATACTCACATCACCCGTGGATTTTCCCCATTGTCCATTGTTATTTGTAAGGAAATTCTAAAATACAACTTCCATTATTTTATAAAATATAAATACAATAAGATTTTTTTGTCCCTTAGCTCCACTACTCCAGTACATAAAACTCCGGATAAAATTATCAAATACACTTTCTACCACACTTTGTACTACATAATTAAATTTATTAATTGTTATTCGTACACTTATTAATTATGGTTCATCCTACCCAATTAGGGTCTATACTTATTTTTTTAAAAAAATAATAATTATAAAATGAAATTTAATATTGAAAAATTAATTATGTAAAATGTAAAATTAAAATAAAGCATAATAAATTAAATTAAATTAAAAAATAAACAAAAAATTAATAAATTTAAATATGTTGCATAAAGTATAGTTGATGATTTCATCCGATAAAACCCTCTCATATAGCCCACAACACGATATGTGTTGCTCCGATTGCAATCAATTATCTTCCATCAAACATTTCATAACTAGAAAAAAAAAAAAAAAAGAAAAGAAAAAAGAGGTTTATTTGAACAAGTCCTATGGCGTAGTACATTCAACCAATGAAAATGTATATATCTAGGAAGAGTTAATTAAAATGAGTGGAAGTGGGCTCATGAACTATGAAGGTGATTCAGCAAATGGTAGTCAAATTGTAAGTTGGATACTCCCTCACTCAAAGGCGCAAATTATTGCACTCTTTTTTTGTAGATAAATTCTCTATTCGAATCGGGTATTGAAGTTTGTGTTGTATTGTATATACATTTTTGAAGAAACGTCCAAGTATGAAAACAGAACTAGACGTTCAAAAGCGTGTAACTTAATTATGATTTCTCGACCTCAAATACGCAGAATTGTGGGGATATACATTGGGAGGAATTTATAAAGATAAATTAGTTTAACAAAAAAAAAACTATATTTTAATTGAATTATGAGCTACAAACACCTTAGTTTTCTTAGTTATAGAAAATCGACGGGGCTACAGTGTAGCGGAATGATATGATAATGTTTTACGTGTTGGGAGACAGGGGGAAAAAATGTCTTATCATATTTATATTTTTATGTTATAAAATAATTGAGTTGTAAAGAGCAAATGGTCAGGGACTGTGTTTGGAATTTCTCTTCTGAATTTGTAATATTCAATATGTTGTGTCTAATATGAAATGTTTGGGATGCACTGTCCACACCAAGGCCATCTCCTAGTAATTAACTTTCATTTAATCATTTGAATTACATTTTAATAATTTTTAGATTATTATAATATAAGAGCCACATGTATATGATAAACGGATGAGATCCGCTATTCCAAATTTGGTGTTTCAACCCGTGTTCCACGATAAAATTTATAAATTTTTCTTTTATTTTTCATCAATTTTAATTTATTATGTTTTAGTTTAATTTTGTGATTTTTTTTAGGGTTCAACCAACACGATTAGGGTTTATGATTGTTTTTTAATATTTAATTATTATGGTTGATTATTTTAAAAATACGATTTATAATTTTTAAAATTTCAATCTTTTGTTGATAAATGTGACTAGGTTGATTATGTTATAATTAATTTTTATTTTTGTAATATCTATTATTAAATTTATAAATTCGATCATGGAGTACGAATTGAAACATTAAATTTGAATAGATGATTCCATCCCACCATGATAAAGGAGATTTCTATTGAGGGAAATAGCATAATTTAAGTACCATATATACCGAATGAGATCATTTGGTCTGTTTTTTTTTTAGTGCCATTACGTTCCACATTAAAACACTTGAAATACTCTATTTCACTTTTGAGGTTGTATCACACTTGATTTTTTTTTTTTTCAATTTTTTTATTCGATTTCAATTTCTTATGCTTTAGTTTAATTTTACACTCATTATTTAGGATTCATCATACCCAATTAGAATGCATTATAATTTTTTAATATTTACTTTTTAGTTAATAATTGATTATTTAAAAAATTAAATACTAAAAAATTATATTAAATCCTAATTGAGTAGGATGAACCCTAGTGTAAAATTAAACTAAAGTATAATAAATTAAAATCAAAGAATTTTTTTTTATAAAAAAATTAGTGTAATAAAAAATACAACACCAAATGTGCAATAGATGATTTCATGTGACATTAAACCTAGGTAGTTTTGGCAATTTTTTTCATCAATTTTACATGGCTTAACTTGGATGAGCCAATGGCAAAACCTTAATTGGTATTTGCGCGGCTGTCTCATAATGAGAATTCCAAAATTTGCGTTTCTCGAACTCATGCATTCCATGATAACGCTCAAAAATATCATACTCGGTGTACTACAACATCCCAATATACATCAAGATGTATATTATAATATTAGTAATTCTGATTAATATGAATAAATATGTTTGATATCGCATTTTTAGTTTTTCAAGTTTCTTTATTTCTTGTTTGTTTTAATAGTGGTTCTCTACACCTGCAATATAAGATTAGCTCCACCATGTATAAAAGGGTGTAGATCTAACTTTTTGTAACTAACTCTGATATTCAGAAATTTGTCACGTCCTTTTTGTGCTTTGAACTCAAATACTTTTTCTTCCTCCTCCAATGGAGTTTTTCTTCTATTTTCATGGTACCATAGATTAATTGCTTCCCTATTTTTCATTGTCTTTTTTTTTTCTTACCTTCTCCATGGCACGGGGAAACAACACTACAAGAATACAGTAATATAGTGACGAAAATGACGACGAAATAATTTTCATCAAAACGAACGACGGACGGCGATGGAATATTCCGTCGCCATACAAGGCGACGAACGTATTCCGTCGCCTTATTTTTTTATTTTATTATAAAATTTTTTGAATGACGGCCTTATGTTTTTTATTTTATTTTTATTTTTTTTAAATACCGAATAATAAGGTGACGGAATGTTTCCGTCGCCTTATTTCTTTTTATTTTAATTTTTAATTTCGTAAGAACGGGCGACGGAACGGTCCGTCGCCACGTCCGTCGCTCCATTTTGAAATATACAGGCTCCAGACCTTCTTCCCCAAATTCACATGTGCCCGCCCTAATTTTTCCCAAATTCACCCCCCGCAGCAAACCCCCCCCCCCCCCCGCCGTGAACACCCGCCGCGAAACTCCCCCTCTGCCCACCGCGATACGCCCCCCGCCGCGATACGCCTCCCCTGCCCGCCGCCCGTTCGTCCGCCGCCCGCCTGTCGCGCCTGCAACACAGGTAAGCCCCCCTCCCCCTCTCTTTTATGATTTTTGTACCAATTGATGGGTTAATTGGTGATTTTTATGATTTTTTGTGATTTTTTACTAATTAAATCTGTAATTATTTGATGGGTTAACTGGTGCCTCTTGTGATTTTTTTTTTTGTTGTAGGATCTACTAAAACAATTTAATTTACAGATTTATTGAAAAAAATTACAGATTTAATTAGTAAAAAAAATTAGTAAAAAAATGTGACGATTTAATTTTTAATAGATACAGATTTAAAAAATTATTACAAAATTACATATTTAATTAGTTAAAAAAATTACAAATTTTAATTAGTAAAAAAAATTATGAAAAAATTACAGATTTTGTTTAGTAAAAAATTAGTTAAAAAAATTACAGATTTTAATCAGTTAAAAAAATTACAGATTTAATTAGTTAAAAAAATTTACAGATTTAATTAGTAAAAAAATTAGTTAAAAAAATTACAGATTTAATTTTTACTAATAAAATTATGAAAAATATGTTTAGATTATGTAATTTAGATTACTATGAAAAATTATGTTTAGATTTAAGATCATAAATATGTTAGATTATGTAGTTTACAATACTTTTTTATTGATTTAAGATTAGCTCAAAATCTGTATTATATACAATTATACATGTTTTTATTATATATAATTAATATATATATATTTTTGTGGTTGTTAGTTCAATTAATATATAAAATTAAAGCATGTTAGTTCAATTTTAATAAAACATGTTAGTTAAATGGGACGAGGGCCCCTGGATCCCTCTATATTAATTGTATGTATTTATATTGGGACGAGGGCCCTTGGATCCCTCTGGTGTTTGGTTTTTGCTAGTTAAGTTAAGTTACGTCGATGACTTGGTCAAAATATAGGTTTCACGTCGTTATGCTGCCGAATTTGTCTTTTTTGAATTTTATGTTTTTGTTTAATTAATATCATATGTATAGATATCTATATGAGTTGTTTTTATCAGATGACTAGAGGTGGTGGATCTCACGGGGCTCGGTCCCGAGCTATATCTTCTATGGGATCTGTTGGCGGTCCCATTGATGATAGTGTCGGTCAAGATGGGACCGACACTCAGGTTGAGGAGTCCCGCACAGTTGACTTGAGACGGGAGCTCAAGCTCGAGATCGTGGACAAGGAGAGGTACGTATGTTGATCTATATATAAATATATTTAATTAATTTACTTTATGTATATTATAATTTAATCTAATTTGCATTTTCAGAGTCATGAGGTGTTCGAGGGCAATTACAGCTATCTTCAAGAGGTATATGCATCCTACGGGCTTCGATTGGAAGAAAGTGCCCGTGGAGAGGAGGATGCTGTACTGGGGGAGTTCAAGGTAAAAAGTTGATATATATGTATTTTGTGTTAGTAATATTATTACTAATGCAATTGTTTATTTATGTTTTAATACAGAAGAATTTTAGGTGGTCTTATCCTGATGAGGAGGTGCTTTCGTTGTTCTGGAAGAAGTGCCAGGACCGATATAAGGACATGGTGCACCACATGAAGAAGTATGACTACCAGCGGGATGATAAGAGGCCCTATTTTGTGCGCTAGGAGGACTGGCCTGGCTGGATAGCATACTGGCAGGCGGAGGAGACTCAGGAGAAGACTCGAGTGGCCAATAAGAACCGTCTGACCAAGCCTGATGGACCAGGATCATCCAGCCAGACTCACCATGGAGGTTCCAGATCAGCCGTGGATCATATGCACGATCTGGTACAAGTTATAAAAATTATTCAAGTTTATAAAAAATTAACACTTTCTAATTGATTTCATTTTATTTTGTTGAATCAGGCTAGAGAGCAGCTCCTGTCCGAGTGGGAGGCGTGCTATCAGACCTACCTCAGGCTTTACTGCTCAAACGTCCTCTGGACCTCAGCCAAGGCGAGAGAGAACAAGGTAAGTTTTTGCTAATATTTTAATATATATCTATAGGTATAAATATATATGTATATATATATATATAATTTACTAATATTCTGATAAATGCAGGAGAAGTGCGACGCATTGGCCACTGAGTGTATAGCGGACAGTAGGGAGCCAGACATGGGCGAGATTTACCGTCAGGTAGTGGCGCCTGACAGGAAGGGATGCGCTATCAGGCTGGGGAACATGGCCCCTGCCGTTCATCGCCATACCACTGCAGCTGGAGGATCCTCCTCGTTAGCCAGCCTGGGCTCTGGCTCACTGTACACCCAGGCGGATCTCGATACGAGACTGGCTGAGATGCAGTCGCAGATGCAGACACTGGTGCAGGAGAAGCTGAGTGCCCAGCAGGCGACTGTGCAGCAGGTGCTGGAGAAGCAGGTCAGGATGGAGTCCCTGCTTGAGCGCCTTCTCAGCCAGTAGTCGGATGGTGCTGGAGGATCCGGAGGGTCTGGTGGCGGATCCGGCAGGCAGGATGATGGATCCGAGGAGTAGTGTAAATTTGTATTATATTACATTTTTGAATATTTATTTATTTGTATTTAAATTATGTACAATTATATTTTTTTTATATATATATATATATATATTTTAATTTGATGATCTTTTATTATATATTTGGGAACAAACAAATAATAAAAATTAAAAAAAAATGAAAAATAACCGAATTAAAAAAAAAGCGACAACAATTGAAGACGACGGAATATTCCGTCGTTACGTCCGTCGCCATACGGGTGACGGACTATTCCGTCGCCTTATTTTTTTAGCGACTACAATAACAAAATGGAATATTTCCTTCACCCGTTACATTAGCGACGGAATTTTGCCATCGGGCGACAAAAATTTCCGTCGCTATTTATTTATTTTCTTGTAGTGCAACAACAACCACCATTTCATATTGATGATTTGAGTAGCCCCTATTTTCTACGGAGCGGTGATACTCCTGGTTTAATTCTAGTTTCTGAACCTTTTGATTGGATGTGATTATCAAAAATGGAGTAGGCCTGTTCTTGTCGCTCTCAAAGCAAGAAACAAAGTTCTGTTTATCGATGGTTCCATCCAGCGACCTGACTCTGGAGATCTCCTCTTTGGCGCTTGGGAACGTTGTGAAAGCATGATGGTAATTACATGGCTAAGCAAGGTTGTCAGCTCAGAAATTGTGAGTAGTCTCTTATATCTGGAAACGGCAAAGGAAGTTTGGGATAATCTCCATGCTCATTTTTCTTAAGGTAATGATCCTCGCATCTTCGAATTAAAACTGCAAATGATGTCTTTAAAGCAAGGGAATCTAGATGTTAATGGCTACTTTACTAAATTTCGGATTGAAAAACAGTAATCCGTGCTTATATGATTTGTAGTTAACTACTTAAAAACTGTTCTATGATATGTGTGGAACAGATACAATAACATAAACAAATAAAGCAGTACAAACGCACGAGATGGTAACCCAGTTCGGTTCAACCAACCTATTCTGGGGGGATTGCTCCCAAACTTGAAGTTTCGACTGTTACTCCTTCGAAGAGGGTATTAAGGATCTTACAGATACAAGCCTCCCGCCTTATGTCGCCCGTTCTTCTCCTCGAACTCTTTCGCTAGCCGAAAGTTGTAAGACCCCTCACAACCATGACACTAGACTCCCTCTAGCTACCCACGACTTCAACTTACAATCTCTCCCGAGATTGCGTACAAAACTAGAATAAAAATCCGCTCACGTGTTTCACTCGTAAACACTCAAAACTAGTCTATCACGTTGAACATTTTAATGAACAACTACTAGTTACAAAATGACCACAAATTGATTCTAACACTAGAATCTAAACAAAATAACAGTGGCATAGATTGTTGTACAAATCGGTCTTCATAAATAGTCTTCACTTTAGCTTGACGTCAATCTCTTGCTTTCCGCCAACTAGATAAGTGGTTTGTGGCCTTCCAAACGTGTGTAGATACTTCCTAAGTGTAGGAGGGTTAATTCAGCACCGGATCTACACCACAAGGCAGTAAAACGAATCTATCTTGACCTTCCAAACTGGTTTGGCGGAAGATCTTTCCAACAAGAAAACTGCCATAAATAGAGTGTCCCTGGTTCTATCTGGGACAAACTTTGGAACAGTTCACCAACTGTACTTCTTTTCTTGCACAGTGAAAAACAAATCTTCGTGGGACATACCCAGGCACACTTTGTCGAACATATCTCGCCAATTGAACAACAAAAATACTTAGTGCATGATGGTGGCACTAACAATCTCCCCCTTTGGCGTTTATGGTCGAAAATTATCATCATGATCTACACAACACTTGAATAACCTTCGCAGATCAATAATATATAAAAAATAATGATATATTTAAAAACTGTCAGAGACAGTTATAAGCACACTCCCCCTGAATCTGAACTTGGAGTGCCTTCAACACGTTCAGAGCATTGGTTCGCAGTAGAGAACTGCATTGTCAGTTGATCAAAAATATAATACAGACCAACAAAAATATAAAATGGGGTAAAACAGCATCCCTAAGAAATTGTTGGTTAAGCAGCAAACATAAAAAAATGAGCACACGCTCAACACAGCAGCAAACAAAGGCCTTCACCAGCATCGGCCTTCTCCTTCACCAACAACTTCTTCTCCCCCTTAATTGTTGCCAAAAACAGCAAACACCAACCGTCAGACCGGGGAGGCAGCAGCATCATCAGCATCATCGGTAGAAGTATCAGTCGGCTTGTCAGCAGCAGGGATAGCGGAAGCACTCGGCACAGCAAGTGGTGATGCAAGACCAAGAGCTCTGGTGCGGAGATCAGTCAGCAAGGCCTCCAACTCTTGCTTCTGAGTTTTGAAAGTCCTAATTGACTTGCTCAGGAACACCACTTCACATTCCAAGGACTTTATGTGCCTGTCAAAGAAAACAGATGTGACAGAAAAAGAAACGGCGGATCTGTCTGGGACAGATGATGGCACATACGCAGAGCGTTCATCAGCATCTCGGGCATGGACATCCGGAGCATGCTGGGATGAAAAGAGCTTGTGACTTATAGCCAGCGGCTGTGAAACAGGAGCATACATATCATTGGTAGAAACCACATCATGCTGGGCCATTATGATGCTGAAGATGAGACCAGGATAGCCAACAGGTTGCTGAGCACGAGCAGATTTAGCATGAGCAAACAAATTCTCAAAGATGATCAATCCAAGGTTGATTCCTCGACAAGTTCCCACAGTATAGAGTAACAAGGCCATAGGTTTGCCCACAGTTGAATCATGAGTACTGGGCAACCAATTTCTAACAGCAACCTTGTGAAGTATCGAGTACTTCACACTCAGATCAGAAGCCAACAACACACGCCCCGACTGCTAAATAACCCGACTTTCTCCAGTCAATTCCGTCACAACCTCATTCAGATAAAAAACAGGAGCAGGAGCAACAAGATTCTCACGACCCAAAAACTCATTAATCACAGCAGGGGAAAAAGCAATCCAATGACCCCGCACAAAAACTGAAAAAGCATGCTCATAGGAAGCATCACGCATGCGCTTGGACAAGTTGGCATAGAATTCATGTACAACAGCAGTAATGAATGGAGGAGCAGAATAAGAAGATTTTTCCAATGGAAGATCATATAATAGTGTATCAATACCCGTTCCCTCTATATCAGACTTAATCAAGCAACGCTCGGAAACTAATGAGCGACCAGCAATAATCTTGAATTGCGATTGATGAAAAGCAGAGAGGAACTTACTAGAATCAAAGGTCTCTGAATCGGAATCTGATCTGTCTGGGACAGACTCAGGGACATCATCTGCTTCTTCGTCAGAGGGAGAATGAGCTCTGGCTTGCTTCATCAGCGGGCGACGACGTCCCGACAACAACCCCATCCTTTGCTCAGACACACTTCGTGTAACACAGCGAGCAGGAACAACATCAGGCTTCTTAGCCAAAACCTTTTTCCTAGAGGGCTTTACCGATTTAGGGGTTTTTGATGTAGACCCCTTCTTGGCAGCGACTTTCTTCGATTTGGGGGTTTTAGAAGGAGACACCTTCTTCGCAGCAACTTTAGCCAATACCTTCGATTTCAACTAGGCAATAGGTGTGTCATCTTCATCATTAGACACCGGAGGGGTGATTGGATCATCTCTCAATTCCAACTTGCGTTTGGACCCGCGAGTTTTGGAGGAGGAGGCTTTCTGAGATGGTTGAGGAGGGACAGAAACATCCTCAAGAACAGGAGAATCTTCATCTAGGAAGGAAATATCAACATCTTCATCACCTTGACTTGGATCAAGGATTTTATCGGCAGCAGTAGGTGACACTTCACCAAGTGGAACTTGAACAGTGACAATGGGCGTGTTACTAAACACAGGGGTAGCAGCAAGAAGAGACGGAGCTTGAACAAATTTTAGAGCATCAAGAGATGCAGCAAATTCCTCAATCGAGGTAGACTCTTTGCCAACAACAGGGGCGGCGGCAATATCTTCATTAGGGGCCAAGGAGACTTCAGAACCTCCAGCATTCTCTATAATAGCCACAATTGAAGCATCCAAGTTTTCCGCAGACACCATGGACGGAGAGGATGGCTCTTCAGAAACCCTAGAAGAGGGTTGAACAGTGAGATCTGTCTCAGACACAGACCTAGGCGGCAAATCAGCAGAAGGTGCCACAGAAGTTGGCACAGAAGCAAAGGCTTCAGAGGAAGCAACAGATGGCTTCACAAGAGCATAGACAGAGGCAATTGAAGAAGAAAACACAATTGGTTGAGAAAGCTCCGCAAGCTGTCGTCGCGATTCTTTTATAGAAATTTTGGGTTTCTTGGCTTGAGAGGGCTTGGAAGAAGCAGCTTTGTCCGCCATTGGAGTTCGAACAACAAAAAATCAAGCAAACACCAGAGAGAGAGAACCACTTGGAAATTTTGCTGAGATTCTGTCTCTTTTGAAAAAATAAGGTTAAGACCTTAATTAGGAAATTCAAAAAGGAAATTTCCTTAACCAACTTATTCCACACACACTACCCCGCTGTTTGGTATAGGGGAGTGGAATCGATCATGGAGCGAAAAACAAGGCACTACTAGATGTTAAAAAGTAACCATTCCTCCATAGCAAAAACTGTCCAGGACATATATTGGCACAACATTTCACAGACCATATTAACCATGGTCATTTTATACTCTCTATACATATATCACTGACCAAGACTATATAGAGAGTCTTCTCTCAGAGGAGAAGATTAGAGAACACAAAGACCCAAGGAGGATCTTAGTGTTTCAAACCTTGCACTATCAAGTGCCTTAGTGAAGATGTCCACAAGTTGTGCCTCTATTGCAACATAATCAATCACAATAGATCCATCTTCTACAAGCTCCCAGATGAAGTGGTGACGAATATCTATGTGCTTAGTTCAAGAGTGCTGAACAGAATTCTTCGAAATGTTTATTGCACTCATATTGTCACAGTATATGGTAAGGATAGATTGTGGGACACCATAGTCAAGCAACATTTACTTCATCCACAAGAGTTGAGTACAACAACTCCCTACAGCTATATATTCTGCCTCGGCAGTAGAAAGTGATATTGAATTCTGCTTCTTGCTAAACCATGAGACCATATTATTTCCAAGGAAGAAATATCCACTTGAGGTACTCTTCCGATCTTCAGTGCATCCAGCCCAATCCGCATCACAAAACCCCACCAAACTAGGATTTGTATCATAAGAAAACCAAAGTCCCAACTTAGCTGTACCTTTTACGTACTTGATTATGTTCTTGACAGATTTCAAGTGACTTTCTTTGGGATCAGATTGGTAGCGTGCACACACTCCAACACTGTAACTGATATCAGGCTGACTCGCAGTGAGGTACAATAGGCTACTGATCATGCTTCGGTACAAGGTTTGCTCAATGGACACACCAGCTTCATCTTTGGTTAACTTCAAGTGAGTTCCCATAGGAGTTCTCTTCGGGCTGCAACTTTCCATCCCAAATTTAGTGATCAAATTCTTTGTATACTTTGTTTGAGACACAAAGATGCCATCATCCTTTTGCTTTACTTGAAGCCCCAGGAAATAAGTCATCTCACCGACTAGACTCATTTTGAACTCAGATGTCATGTCTTTGACAAACTCCGTCACCAATCTGTCTGAGACAGATCCAAAGACAATATCATCGACATAGATCTGAACAATGATCACTTCAGATTTTTCTCTTTTAACAAAGAGTGTTTGATCAGATCCTCCACGAACATACTCTTTCTCCAACAGAAACTTTGTGAGTCGTTCATACCAAGCACGAGGGGCTTGTTTGAGTCCATACAATGCCTTCTTCAATTTATACACATAATCAGGATGGTGAGGGTCTTCAAAACTTTTAGGTTGACACACAAAAATATCTTTGGATAAGTACCCATTTAAGAAGGCACTTTTTATGTCCATTTGGTACAATTTGAACTTCATCCATGCAACCATGGTGAGAAGCAACCTGACAGATTTAAGACGAGTAACTGGAGCGAACATCTCATCGAAATCCACACCTTCAACTTGGGAATAGCCCTAAGCCACAAGTCTTGCTTTATTTCTAGTTATGTTCCCTTCTTCATCAATTTTATTCTTGAAGATCCACTTCGTGCCGATCACATTTACACCGTTAGGACATGAAACCAAATCCCATACTTCGTTTCTTTCAAACTGCAAGAGCTCTTCTTGCATGGCATGAATCCATCGATCATCTTGTAAGGCCTCTTTCACATTCTTGGGCTCAGTTGTAGAAGTGGAGCAGACATTTGCAATCATCTCACGATAGTTCTTTTGAACTCATCTGGTTCTAACTCCTTCACTCACATCACCAATGATGTCTGCTGCAGAATGATGCTTCTGCACACCCTTTGAAGGTTTGAAATTATCCAGTATTTCATTCCTCAACTCAGGCTGGTCATTATGTTCCGAACTGTCTGGAACAGAAGCTGGCACAAGAGTTGTGATATCAACAATCTCCTCATCAACTGGGCAACAGGATCTTCCAGATCATCTACAACAATGTTGATGGACTCCATCACCGTCTTGGTCCTCTTGTTGTACACCCAATAGGCCCGACTATTCCTCGAGTACCCGAGAAAAATGCATTCATATCTTTTGGCATCAAACTTGCCAAGCTGCTCTCGGTCTCTTAACATGTAGCACGTACTGCCAAAGATATGTAAGTGCTTTAAATTTGGTTTTTTCCCTTTCCACAACTCGTAGGGAGTGACTCTAGTCTTGGGTCTGAAATACACCCGATTGATAACATGACACGCTGTGTTCACAGCTTCTGCCCATAAGTTGTCTGGGACAGATTTTGCCTTCAACATGACTCGGCTCATTTCTTGAAGAGTCCGATTTTTCCTCTCGATAACACCATTTTGTTGAGGCATTTTTGGTGCAGAAAACTCCTGAGCAATACCTCTTTCTTCACAAAAATATTTGAAATAAGCATTTTCAAATTCACGACCTTGATCACTTCGAATTCTCATCACAGCTGTTGCTTTCTCCACTTCAAGCTTGAGACACAGAGTCTTGAATGTCTCAAAGGTTTCTCCCTTATCTCTAAGGAACTGAACCCATGTGAATCGTGTGAAGTCATCCACACACACAAAAATAAACTTCTTCCGTCCAATACTTTCAGTTTGAACAGGCCCCATCAAGTCCATATGCAACAACTCCAAAGCTTTTGAGGTGGTAATCTTCTTAACAAATTTATGTGATGTATGAATCTGTTTCCCCACTTGACATGGTCCACAAATTTTGCCACGATCAATATCAAACTTTGGAACTCCATTCACAGCTTCTGTCTTCATGAGACGTTGCATGTTTTTGTAACTCACATGGCCAAGCTTTTCATGCCATATGTTTGCTTCATCAAGTTGAGTTCTGAAGCAATTACCTTTTATTTTGAGAAGGTAACAATTGTCCCTTGATCTGTCTCTATCCATCAGCAGCACACATTCTTTGTTCTTCACAAGACATTTATCTCTAGTAAAAGGAACTAAGAGACCTTGATCGCAGAGTTGACTTATGCTAATTAAGTTAGCTTTCAGTCCTTCAACAAGCAGAACATCCTCCAAGTTGGGCATCCCTTCAACATTTAGATGACCACGCCCAAGTACTCTTCCCTTGACACCGTCTCCAAAAGTAACGAATTGATAAGAACAATCCTTTTAGATATTCATCAGCATACTGACATCTCCAGTCATGTGTCACGAGCATTCGCTGTCAAAGTACCAGTTGCTCTTTGCATGAATATTGAGGGCTGTGTGAACAACATAGTTCCTGTGATTGTGCCAGGATCTGTTCCGCACAGTTTGTCTTCTGAAATTCAGGTCATTCTGAGATCGACCTTTCCTTCTCATTCTTCTGAGATCATTGATGTAGTACCTACAATATGGTCGAATGTGACCAGGCTTTTCATAGTAGTGGCAGACAACTCCAATCTTTTGAGGCTTAGACTTTTGTGGCTGTGGCTGCTTAATCTCTGGTTTAAATTCAGGTTCTGGAACAGATTCAACATGCGTTCCAGATGTTTGTCCTTGACAGAAACGATCAAAGAACTTTCCACCAGTGTATCCAAGTCCTGTATGGTCCTGCAGACTTTTTCTTTTAGAAAGGATGTCACCGAGCTGAGATGATCAAGAATTTATCATCTTGACGAGCTTCTTTAGATGAAGCAGTTCACCATTCTGGGAGTGAGAATTGTTTCTGGATTGTTGAAGATCATTCTGCAATTCATTTAGGCGCATGGACAGACTATCTCTCTCTTTAATAAGATCACCATTCTTTTTCATCCGCCCTTCATTAACTTTAACCACCATAGTCCAGCTCTCATGAAGTTTTTTGTATTCTTCAATGGCAGTCTCTTCAGTGAATTCTTCATCATTACTGCATTCCGAAACATTGTCATTATGTCTGTTAGAGACAGAATTAGGCATAGGTTCTTTATGAGAATGTGTCATGAAAGCAATATGATTGCTCACGCATTCTTCATCACTCCCACTATCATCTGGATCTTCACTTTCACTAAGAGTGGTACTGTAGGATTTATTCTTCTTCTTTAGGGTGTTTGCACATTCGGCTTGATAGTGCCCAAGACCACCACATTCTCTGCACTTGACCTCCTTATGTTTTTCTTCAATAGAATCTTCATATTTAGTTTTCCGAGGTTTGGAGACTCTGTTCTTGTCAGAATTATTCTGTGAAGACTTCTCATAACGTTTGCCAAATTTTGAGAAATTTTTTGTCAGCAAGGTAATTGACTCAGCCAGATCATTTTTGTCAGAGACAGTACTCGGCACATCAGAACTGGAGCTGGTTTGAAAGGCTATGCTTTTCTTCTGAACTGTCTCTTCATCTATTAGTCCCATTTCAAAAGTCCTCAGGGACCCCATCAGCTCCTGTAACTTCATCTTGCTCACGTCCTTGGCCTCTTCGATCGCCGTGACTTTATATGCGAATCTCTTGGGAAGAGATCGTAGAACTTTTCGCACAAGTTTCTCCTCAGATATGGCATCACCAAGTGCAAAGCTTTCATTAGCTATGTCACAAATCTTGGCGTTGAAATCAGCCAGCTTTTCACTTTCATCCATTCGAAGGTTTTCAAATCTAGTAGTAAGGAGCTGCATACGAGATGCACGAACACTGCTCGTTCCTTTGAAAGTAGTCTGAAGGATATTCCATGTATCTTTTACCTTGTCACATGTGGAGATGAGTTTGAACACATTCATGTCCACTGCAGAGAAGATGACGTTCATGGCTTTAGCATTCAACCCCATGATCTGATAATCCGCATCGTCAAACTCTTTTTCTGGCTTCAATACCGCTTTTTCTTTCTCATGTCTGTTGGTAGGAGGCTTCCACCCTTCCGTCACCATCTTCCAGGCACACTCATTAATTGAGCGAATGAAAGCTGTCATTCGAGCTTTCCAATAGGCATAGTTATTGCCATCAAGGAGCGGAGGTTGCACCGTCGAGGCTCCTTCTTTCATCGAGTCCATCTCGGCAAAAACAGCACAAGAACATGGATTAATACCCCAAGATTAACCCTGAATACAGACAACCCGCTCCGGTGCCAATTGAAAAAAAGTAATCCGTGCTTATATGATTTTTAGTTAACTGCTTAAAAACTGTTCTATGATATGTGTGGAACAGATGTAAGAACATAAACAAATAAAGCAGTAAAAATGCACTAGATGGTAACCCAGTTCGGTTCAACCAACCTACTCTGGGGGGATTGCTCCCAAACTTGAAGTTTCGACTATTACTCCTTCGAAGAGAGTATTAAGGATTTTACACATACAAGCCTCCCGCCTTATGTCACCCATTCTTCTCCTCGAACTCTTTCGCTAGCCGAAAGTTGTAAGATCCCCTCACAATCGTGACACTAGACTCTCTCTAGCTACCCACGACTTCAACTTACAATCTCTCCCGAGATTGCGTACAAAACTGGAATAAAAATCCCCTCACATGTTTCACTCGTAAACACTCAAAACTAGTCTATCATGTTGAACATTTTAATGAACAACTACTAGTTACAAAATGACCACAAACTGATTCTAACACTAGAATCTAAACAAAATAACAGTGGCACCGATTGCTGTACAAATCGGTCTTCATAAATAGTCTTCACTTTAGCTTGGCGTCAATCTCTTGCTTTCCGCCAACTAGGTAAGTGGTTTGTGGCCTTCCAAACGTGTGTAGATACTTCCCAAGTGTAGGAGGGTTAAGTCAGCACCGGATCTACACCAAAAGGCAGTAAAACGAATCTATCTTGACCTTCCAAACTGGTTTGGCGCATGATCTTTCCAACAAGGAAACTGCAGTAAATAGAGTGTCCCTGGTTCTGTCTGGGACAAACTCTGGAACAGTTCACCAACTATTCTTCTTTTCTTGTACAGTGAAAAACAAATCTTCGTGGGACATACCCAGACACACTTTGTCGAACATATCTCGCCAATTCAACAGCACAAATACTTAGTGCATGATGGTGGCACTAACACGGATAATTTGGGATGAATTGAAGGATTATCAACCTGCTGCTTGTGGGAAATGTCACGAGTATCAACAAAAGGAATGTGTGATGTCTTTTCTGGTTGGTTTGAATGAGTCATACTTTCTGATTTGCAGTCAAATTCTCGGCATGAATCCTTTAACTGTTATTACTAAGGTTTTCTCTATTGTTGTTAAAGAGGAACGCCTATGTCTGATTGGTACTGCAAATTTAGCTTCATATAATTCTACTAAGAGTGAGCAAACCTCTGTAAATCTTACTCATGCTCAACAAAATTTTGGTGAAAATCAAAATAATAGAGATAAGCCTGTTTGTTCACATTGTGGTAAGTCATACCACAACATTGAAACATGTTATAAGATACATGGATATCCCCCTAGTTATAGTTGAGGTCGTGGGAGACGTAATGGAAAGTTTGATAATTCCAAGGGACATATCAATCAAACAACAACTAGTAGTCATGTTGGGAGTGCTCTTTCTGCTAATAACTTTGTTAATGTTGTTGGAGTTTTTTCGAATTGAACCACCGCAGGATCGAATTGGATGTTCATTAATCCCAACGTCATGTAGATCATAATTTTATGCAGCACATATGTTTTAATTAATCGAGTTTAATAAACATGCATAGTCGGTTTTCAATTCTACTAAAGCGGAAACATAGAACACCGAAAAACGACTTACAAATTTAAACGACGGGTTGAGGAAAAGATTAAAGGTCTAATCTTGATGTTGTATGTATGAAATCGGCGCACCCTTATGCTATTCCACTCCTTGATCTTCTATTGTATTCCCGGAGTGTATCTAGATTCAGGGTGGGCTGAAATCTACTAGATCGATATGGAATCTGTGGAGATAAAGAGAACAAAAGAAAGCTGAATTGTAACATTATAATTTTTGATCCCCATCTACCTATTTATAGGGGGTGGTCGAAATTATAAGTCCCAAACCTACTGGGCTTGGGCCTCTATCTCTTTTTCCATCTCCAATCCATTAAAGTCATATTGGGCTACAACAGGGATCTAGAAGAATATTAAATTGACCTGCTAATTTATTTAATTTCTAATATCCAATAAACTTAGGATATAATTAAATAAATTAAGTATTATTTTTATTCCACTAAAGAAATAATATTGACCTACCAATTTAATACATATTTCTGAATATGCTTTCTCCTTTAGTCCTGCTATTCCCCGTGTTTAAGATATAATGCCCATTAATTAATTATGTAAGCTTCTGACAGCTATAATTAATTAATATCTTATCCTTGAGTAGTACCACACAAGCTTTACTTATGTACGGAATAAATTCCACCTGCAGGGTTTCAACATGAACTTGTGTTTTCTCAAGAGGACACCATCAACCTGGCGCACCAGGACACGGTGCCCCTACATATTGCATGACCCATCATAAGTGTAAATGTTACAACCCAAGATATCGAGATTATTGATCCTATAAAAGAATCTCACCCTTTGATAAATCAAAGCTGCAAACCCTACACATATATGTCCGCCAACATATAGGGGTTAAGAACCTGAACTCTATGGATTCTTATTCTCTCATTGAAGGTCAGAACAGATAATAGAATCCTAAGTTGGTCCTCCTCAATACACATGCCTGTGTATTAGAATAATCAGTTAGTCAAGATAAACTAACTATCAGATTATTCTACGGTGTACTGATGGCGGGTTCAGGGCCATCTAAGCCGTGAGCTCTTTAATAGATTACAAGGAACTAATGACATGATCTAACCGTGTGTTTACCCACACCATATCATTTACAATGTAAGTATAGTGAACATGCATGTAAATATAACAATTTAAATGCAAACAGTGACTGCAATTGTATTCATTCTATATCATCATAAAACATCATCAATAATGTATACAAAAGACAAGTCTTCTAGTATACAAAATCAACAATCTCCCACTTATACTTGAAGCATGTCTTTCAAATATAAAACAAACTGGAAAACTCTCCAACTCTAACTAAAATCTCAAACGGTAACCCCGGGTCTGCATCTTACTCCCATTTTCTCCACGTCACCGTAGAAGGTCTTAGCTGAAAGACTCTTCATGAATGGATCAGCCAAATTGTCCTCTGATGCAATCTTGACCACTGCCACATGTCCTCTCTTAACGATTTCTCGTATAAGATGGTACTGTCTCTCTATGTGTTTACTTGGCTTATGGGCTCTGAGTTCCTTCAAATTTGCCACTGCATCCGAGTTATCACAATATACTGTGATACTCTTAGGCAAATCAGGAACCACGCTCAAGTCCAACAAGAAGCTCTTGAGCCAGACGGCCTCTTTTGCAGCCTCAGAGGCAGCTACATATTCGGCCTCCATGGTGGAATTCGCAATGCATTTCTGTTTTATGCTCCTCCATGTAATGGCTCCGCCTCCCAAGGTAAACACATAGCTTGAGGTAGATTTACTCTGATCTTTATCGGATTGAAAATTTGAGTCCATGTAACCCAAAGGCACTAGACTATCAGAGTGGTATACCAGCATATAATCTCGAGTCCTTTTCAGGTGCTTGAGAATATTCTTAACCGCAGTCCAGTGGCCTTGTCCAGGGTTAGACTGATATTTGCTTACCATGTCGACTGCATAACATATAACAGGCCTAGTGCATAGCATAGCATACATTAGGCTTCCCACAGCCGAAGCATATGGAATTCCCTTCATCTCATCTATCTCAGTCTGTGTGTGGGGACATATTCCTTTGGATAGATGAATTCCATGCTTGAAAGGTATAAAACATTTCTTAGAATCCTGCATGTTAAACCTAGCTAGCACTGTGTCGATATATGTCGTCTGGGATAAGCACAACATCATTTTCTGGTGATCTCGAATTATCTTGATGCCAAGGACGTGTATGGCTTCTCCCAGATCTTTCATATCGAACTGCTTGGACAACCACACCCTTATGTTAGATAATACTTTCTTACTGTTTCCAATAAGTAAGATATCATCAACATATAGCATGAGGAAAACAACCACATTTCCGTCACTCTTCTTGTACACACAACTCTCATCCGGACATTGAACGAATCCATATGACTGTATAACCTCGTCAAAACGGGTGTTCCAAGACCTTGACGCCTGCTTAAGTCCATAAATGGATCTCTTAAGCTTGCACACTAAGTGCTCTTGGCCTTTAGCAATGAAACCCTCTGGTTGCTTCATGTGTATGTTTTCCTCAAGAATTCCATTCAGAAAAGTTGTCTGGACATCCATCTGCCAGATCTCATAATCCAAATAAGCGGCAATTGACAAGAGAATCCGGATTGACTTAAGCATGGCTACCGGCGAAAAGGTTTTCTCATAATCTGTAACACCCCAGATTTTTGATTAAGGTTTAGAGGATTCTTAATGATAATTAAGAAGTTAAGGAAGAAATTTAATTAAGATTAAATAAGGTCAGATGTCAGTCACGACTTTAGGGTTTAGTTTTCGTGAAATTATCTTTTCAGAAAATTTGATCTTAATTCTTTTATGGCCATTCATGGTCTCATTAGAAAGGTTTTATCTCAAGGAGTTTGCCAGTGTTTTCGGATTTTAATTCTGAAGTCATTTGAGTTCCCGGTGATTGAAAAAGTATTTAAAGGATGAATGAATAGTAACTTTTGTGTGCGTTCGTGTTTTGAGAAATTTATGAAATCCTCCTCATTGATCTAAGTCTAGTTCTATCAGGCCCCTCTTATGAGAAATGACTCAAGGATCCCGTTGGCATTCACGGATTTCCATTCTGAGGTCAATCGAATGCTCGGGAGCAAAATCTGTCAGTGTGAGTGAATAGTAAAAAGTAATTCCAAAAGAGAATCTTTGCTCGTCTTTCTTCTGACGACCCCGTCTTCTTCACAAATCAAGCTGGCTCACTAGTATTCAAGCCAATGAGTCTTCCGGTATTTTTAGATTTCGTGTCTGAGGTCATTTGGACCTCGACATCAAATAAAGCAGCTTTTAACCGAACCCGAGGTAACTTTTGCAGTATTCTTGCACTAAAGTGGCTTCCCTTGGAAGCCAAAGCTTTTCCTATAAATACAAGGCTACCCCTTTTGCATTCATTTGCTCATTCACATCCATTTCACTTCCAAGTTGAGAGAGTGAGAAAGCTTTAAGAGCTGAGAAAGTTCTGTCGAAGTAAAAAACATTCTTCGTGAGTGTTCTGCTAGACGATGAGTGGAGTGGCGTGGAAGGGAAGGTGCTAGGGGCACCGTTGGGTTGTAGCAGGTGGCTCTGCCGTTGTTGCAACTCGATGAGACGCCAAGCTAGCCACCTTCCTTCGACGCACCTAACCCCTTCCATTCTTGTTCGTCGGTCTCGATTTCCATTTCTTTTCCGTCTTTCAATTCCGCATTTACTTTCCGTTCTTCTTGTTCTTTGCGTTCTTCATGTTCTTCGTTATTATTCATTTATTTCTATCTAAAGTTAGTATTTTGATTTTTATTGAAGTTCCAAGTTAATAACGTTTACGTTATATTGCTCGCTTTATTCTTGTCGTTATGATTCTCGTTATTAATTCTTGTAATTAGTCTCGTTTATTCCGTTTAAGTCCCGTTCAAGTTATATTTAAAGATTTCATTATTATTCTAAATGTTTAAAGATGATTGTCGTGTTCATGCCGTTTCATGTTAATTTAAATTATTGAAGCATGTTTTTAAAATTTTATAAGTGTTCTTCGTGTTCTTCATGTTCGTCGAAGGAATTGACGAACACTGAAGAAACCCAGAAGAGGTTGCCCAGAAATTGGGCAGAAGAGAGAGAAAGAGAGAGGCTGCCGAGGCTGGGGGGTGTACCACCGCGCAAAACCCCCCGCGGCCAAAGACATGCCCGCCGACGCTAGGGGGCGCCGTGGCTGGGGGGGTGCCCGCCGGTGCCGGTGAACGCCGCGGCGGTGCCTCCCCCCGATGTTGTTCCTCGCTGATTTTTCCCGGCTATTTTCATACCCTCTTTTCGAGCTTTTCGAGTTGTGTTTTTCCCGTGTTATTTCCAAGTTTAATTTAAGAAGATTTTCAAGCTATCTCCGAGTTATTTTAAGTACACATCTTAAGTTATTTTCATCTAAAATTCAAGTATCAAAGTATGATTTCTCCAAATAAATTCTTCTCGAATTTTATAAAGTCATTAAGTCGTGCAATCTGTATTTAAGTCTTAGATTAAGGTCTCTGGGTTAGTTATTGCTATTCCTCATTCTAGATGTTCAATTTCTTTGAAAGAGGTCGCTAAGTCGATGATTCAACTTTTGTAGGAGGAAGTGAGCCTCGTGAAAATCTGGAGAAGGATTGTCAGCTCATTGCTTTACCTTCTGTCCAGTAGTCGAGGTGGGTAAATCTATACTCATCTAAAGTTTGAGCTAATAAGCTCTAGAAGCATATAGGGCAAATGAGATATCTAATAAAATATTTTGCTCTGCCTGATTGATCTCTGTACAAGAAAGGAAGGAAAGGAAAAATACTATATGTTGATTGAGCTCTCGAGCATGTTTAGAAATGCTAGAAATATTATAGTATTGTTTATGCTTAGCATGAGATATTTGGAATTGTCTTTAGTTGCAATTCGTATTTATGTACGTTCATTTCCTCGTATCTGAATGTTGGATTTTGTTAAAGTTTATTTAGCTAATTAAGCATTGCCTTTTAGGGTAGTGATAAATCCCTTATAGGCCGAAGTTATGCTTAAGTAAAGGATTAGCCGTAGACATTGCTCTAAGCTCGATAATTCTAGTAAGGTTAAGGAAGCTAAGGAATTAAGGATTAAGGTTGAGAAAGGAAGGCTAAGTTAAGAAAGGAAGAATATAGTTTTTATAACCAGGATTGAGCTCAGAATTCATGATCTTTGATCATTAAAGTGAGTCACTGCTGGGTTAATTCCCTCGCAAACTCGTTTGGATATTTGAGGTATCCCCTCTTCTATCCTATGGCATGCCTAAGGGTGCAGTTGACATCAGGTTTGAGCCAAGGTTGGGCCCAAAAGAAAAGAAAAGGTTTTGCGGATATGGAGAGGGCTTTTGCGTTTTACTCTCCATATATCGCCAGTTTATTATTGGATATTTCTCGAGTTATTAAAGAAGCTTTTATTAAAACCTACTGAGTACATTAGTGCTCATGCCCTCTTTTTCAAATATTTTCAGGTTGAGATGCTGAGGTTGATGGTGGCTGTGGATGTGGGTTGGCTGTCAAGATTGTTTTTCTATTATATAAGTTTCTTTTGAAATCCCATTATGTGTTCTGCTACTCTGATTTACTCTTTCCAACTTCCGTTCAACTTATATTATGATTATTCGAGATTCTATGAATAATTCCCCAGACATGGTTATCTATATATATAAAGATACATTATAAGTTTTATTCCTGCTTCTTGAGTATATTTTCCCATCGCCTATAAAGAGGCTTGTTCATTTTGGTATCTGTTTATCCGCTTTGACCTGTGAATGGGTTTATGCTTGTTGGTATCTGATTAGTTAGCCATTTTATTCCGCTAAAGCATGTTTCCTATTTAATCAAGTAAACCCGAGTATCATCGTCTATTCTTCGAATGTATATCTTTATTCATAAATCCTCTTTGTTAATCTTCCGTCATTATTCATTAATCCCTTAATAACACCCCGTCCCCATTCGTTAATCCCTATCTCGGGACCGGGTTGTTATAGATGGTATCAGAGCCAGGTTTGCAACTCTGCAGACCTGTCTCTTTGTTTAAGTTAAGCTAAGTTCTTATGTACATATGAATTTTTTCGTGATAAGTTACAGCAGCAACCCACAGCTCGCCATCACCCTCGTATCTTCAACTAAAATCAAGGTATGATAGTATAGAGATTTTGTATTTTGAATTCATAATTTTTGGATACCGGAAATGAAAAGATTTGAGCAAGCATACCTCTTTTATGAATAAAGGAAAACCTTGAGAATGAAATTCCAAGTAAAAAGTATCCGGGTAAAATGATTTTCTGAGGAAGAAAGTTTGTGAAAGAAGATCTTGATCACAAAGAAAAGTGTTTAAAATTTATTTTTAAACTTATGTCTTAAAGAAAAGATGAAAGTTTCGAAGAAGAGTTCTCGATTTAAAAGAAAAGGGGTTGATTCATTCTCAAATTTTTGTTTTAAGGGAAAAGGTAAAATTTATAATTAAAGGCTTTAGGCACCAAAATTTTTGTAAAAGTCAACTGCAAAAAAGATCTATGCATGCAAGATAAATGTTGGGGATTGTGCCCTTAAAGAAATTGTGAATTATTTTTATCTTATTTATATAAACGACATTTATTTTCGAACTAATATGCTTCCTGTATGCATTTATTTTACATCACAGAAAATTCCTAGTTTATTTATTGTTACCATAATCTTAGTATATAAGTGTTATATACAAGAGGATTAAGATTATGGAAAATAAACTAAAAATGAAGTCCGTGATGAATTTAATTAAAGTATGGGGTCTTTAATTAAAATGTCACTAATGCAGCCCGATGACATTATGAATGTGACTGTTTTATCCAAACCGTTGATCTGGAGACATCCAGTTGGGTGCATTTATGTATGATATGATCATATAGGACTTGGACCGATTTAACTTAATTATTCCTTCAAATTCCGTTAAAGAAAAAGAATATTAAATTAAATCACAAGATGATCATATATGAATAATCTTAATCCTGAGTGATTATAGACTCCTGTTTATTTCAATGTGATTCTTAATTTGCTCGTTAAAGTTTGTTTGCCAACATTCTCAAAACTTGCATTTTAGATTCACGTTTGAATTAAATAGTTGGGAATGTAATTTATAGATATAGAATCCATTCCTTCTTTTGAGAAGCAGAAAGATAATTCTCTCATTTGTTAATTCTAGAACTGAGTGATTTGAGATCTCTAATTTATAAATCATCTATAAATTAATCGCTCACTGGTGAATTAATGGTAAATGAGGAAAAGAAATAATTGAAGTGGTTAACGGATATTACCTGTCTTCAATTATGAATTATCTATGGAGGATTAATTCATATGAAATGATTAAATCAATGGACTGCTCAAATTCGTAGAGTAAATATGTTCTATAATTAGAGAGAGTGCAATTTCGAATTTTTAGTGGAATAATATCGGAATTAATAAATCAAATAAATTAATTAAAGAGTTTAATTATTTATTTGATTTATTGGAGCTCTTGATTATAGGTCCATGGTCCCGGATTCGCCTTCCTCTATTATTGACGGGTTAATAATAATATTTAAGTTCCTAAAGTGTTATGAAAAATAAGTTTTCATAAAGTTTGGGCTTATGTGTAAATATTAGTTAATTCCGGGAATATATGATATTCTACAATTTGACTGTACTAGGAATTAAATAAATCTAAGATATTTATATTATTTACATATTAGTAATAATTAATAATTATTTGAGATAATTATTAATTTGTTTCCTTATCTTTTATGATTCTGAATCTGTTTAAGATATGAAATTGATATGTATTGGGATTTGACCTATATCTAATTATAAATACAACATAAGAGAAGAGAATTGGAGATGCCGTTTTTTTTTTGGAGATTCACGTTTAACGTGAACTTGGGAAGAAGAAAATCTATTCACTCCAATTCGTTATTCATGTGAGAGACGTGAATTTTATATGAAATCAATAGCCAAATTGATTGATTGCTTATAATCAATTTACGGCAAAGATTTTAATCAAAATCAAAGAGTTTGATTTTGATTTCTCCTTTCTCTTGTGTTATTATTTTAATTCAGATTATATATCCTCCCAATACTACAGCCCAATTCTACGATTTCATGTGTTGAAATAATCGTAGAAAAATTAAGTTAGGACCTTAATAGATTTATTCTGGTGCCAACTCACTACCGTTCAAAGGGAGGATCGAATCGGAAGACCGTGGTGTTTACGAGATTCAAGATTCAAAGGTTGAATTGAAAAAGACGAAGGAGATTTAAGAAAAATGTATTTTCTTTATCTCTTCTTTAGCATTAAATAAATTTAATTCGCATGGATATTATATTTTTATATCACGATCTATTGTCTGATTTATACCCCTTCCGCTCCAGTTCGATTTTGTAACGCCCCAAACTACTCCGTTTGGTCACGTCACTTAACATACAATTTACTTGCATATTTTTGTGTGCTTATATTCAATATAAGCGGAAGCTAAGGTCAAAAACATGATAATAGCATGATGAGGTAAAGCATCATAATTTTCAATATAAATTTTTTTCGCAATTAAGCATACAATCTATCATATCTATTTTTGTCACACAATCATGGATTGAAGTAGAAGAATCTAACCTATCGGGCTCATAGGTCTTACTCAACCCACCCATCTAACATCCTAAATTTTAACATACATAATACAGGGTCCAACAACATACTTCATACATAATAGGCTCCAAGGTCAAACGACTCGTCTTTAAATTGTTTTGCATAATATCAAGTTATATACATCATAACCTACAAAAGATCGGGCTATTCCCATCCCCAATAATCATTGATCATAAAGCAAAAGAATGATCAATGTACTAATATTAATATCATGAGTATTTTCAAAAGAAGAGCATGCAAAAGATAAACATAAGCTTGTGGGGTTCTTCAATTTGAGTCATACAATTAAATCATAATTTAGACCAAACTCATGCTATACTTTGCTTTAAGGTCTTCAAACATACCCACATACACAACCATGGATATACAAGCTCATACTATGATTTTGGACTCAAAATACACATTAAAACTCTTTAAAACATTTAATCGTACACTCTACGTGCACTCATTTAAACCACATGCTCATGACTCAATTTAAATCCTTTAAATCCAATATTTCAAGTACAAACACCTTCATCCTAGGGCTTTAACATACATGAAAATCAACTTCATAAAGACATCACACACCTCCAATCAAACATCAACAAACAAGGGAAAATTAGGGCAAAAACCCAAACCCTAGTAACAATGAACCATAGGAATTCGATATAACTTCACATATAGCTTCAATGGAGTAAATAAACCATATATTCAAGATATCAAGGCAAGAAGATCAACAAAATCGAAGAACATTAATTTTTGGGTAACAAACCCTAGGTTTGATTCAATAAGAAATGAGTGTTTAATCCCCAAGAAGAAGAGGTATAGAGGTTACCTTAGTTGATGAATGATGTTGGAAGAATCTACTCCAAAAGTTGAAGAATTTGTAGAGAGAGATATGGAGGAAAATCGCCCAAGAGGAAAGAAAATGAGGAGGAAATGAATAAGTGTTGTATTTATAGGTAGAAATCCAGACAGAAAAGTGTCCCAGCCCGCGCGACCGCGCACCTCCCACGACCGCGCAAGGGGGCTCTCAGCCACAGCACCCCGCACCCGCGCAGCCCCGCGCCGGCACGCGCGTCTCGCCCGTCCCGCGGGCGCGCAATACCCCGCGGGCGCGCGGCCTCCCCGCGAGCGCGCACCACCCCGCGGGCGCGCAGCGTGCTTAAATCGACCCCCTTATCTATCTCGACTACCAGACATTTCCAACTCCATTTAACATGACTCAGATTTTTGAAACACTTTTAATACTTATCGAAAAAGTAGGGGGCGTTGCCCCCTAGCCCCCATCGGGGCGCTTTGCCCCTTGAACCCCCGACTCGCTGACCGATCAGCGAGACCCCCGATCAACTCAGTGTTAGGGTGTTCTAGGTATGGCAAAACAAAATTAAATATACACACATTCATTCATTATCATATAACTCAACAAATTTTAAATATTAAATTTCAAACTCTATTATGCACTCAGCATAATATAACCGTGCTATGACGTATCAGCTCGAATGGGACAACCTGCAATAAAACAACGGCATAATACATACATACACACATGATTAATATTCAACAATATTAATTCAACTTCATTTACTAAAATTATAATTTAGCAAAAAGGGTCGGGGTATCAGAATCTCCCCAACTTTTAAAAATTTCATCCTCGAAATTAGCCTAACATTTCTGTTACATTAGGATATCGAGCTAAGATATCAACTTCTTTCTTCCAAGTGGCCTCTTCAGGTCCGTGCCAACTCCATTGCACTTTTATTAAAGGAACCTCACGGGTTCGAAGAGTATGAACTCTTCTATCTAACACAGCAACTGGGACTTCTTCATACGTCAAGCCCTTAGAAACTTGCACCGTGTCATATGAAATGACATGACTAGGATCAGACACATATCGTCTTAGCAACGACACATGTAAAACATCGTGCACACCCGTCAAATCCGAAGGTAGTGCTAGGCGATAAGAAACATCACCTATTTTCTCTAGAATCTCGAACGGTCCCACATAACGTGGCTGCAACTTACCCTTCTTCCCAAATCTAACCACTCCTCTCATTGGTGCAATCTTCAAGAATACCTTGTCACTAATCTCAAAGCTCACATCCTTTCTCTTTACGTCGGCATAGGATTTCTGACGATCTTGAGATACTTTGATTCTTCTTCTTATCTTCTCAATTACTTCCATTGTCTTCTCAACGATCTCAGGGCCTAAGAGTCGATGCTCTCCCACTTCATCCCAATGAATAAGAGATCTACACTTTCTCCCGTACAATGCCTTATACGGTGCCATTCTAATAAACGCTTCGAAACTATTATTGTAAGCAAACTCCACAAGTGGCAAGTGGCTCTCCCAACTTCCACCAAAATCGAGAACACATGCACAGAGCATGTCCTCCAATGTCTGAATGGTCCACTCGGATTGACCATCGGATTGAGGATGATATGCCGTGCTAAACTTCAACTGAGTCCCCATAGCTTCTTGCAAACTTCACCAAAATTTGGACGTAAACCTTGTGTCACGATCTGATACTATCGACACAGGAATGCCGTAAAGACGTACTATCTCATCGATATGAATCTGAGCTAATTGATCCATGCTAAACGTCATTTTTACCGGAAGAAAATGAGCAGACTCGGTCAACCTATCGACAACAACCCAAATTGCATGATGACCTCTAACTGACGGAGGTAATCCTACCACGAAGTCCATTGCAATGTGCTCCCATTTCCACTAGGGAATCTCAAGTGGATTTAACAATCCAGAAGGGCGTTAGTGCTCGGCTTTCACTTGTTGACAAGTGATACACTTCGATACGAATTGGCTAATCGACCTCTTCATATTTCTCCACCAGAAAATCATCTTCAAGTCTTTGAACATCTTCGTGCCTCCTGGGTGCACAGAATACAGGGTATTATGGGCTTCTTCAAAAATTTCCCTCCTGAGCTCTTCGTTCTTCGGGACACACAACCTTCCCTCGAAAAGTAGTGTACCATCATTCGCAACGGCAAATCCCTGAATAGAACCCTCTAATGCTCTTTTCTTCATTTTGTATAAGAAAGGATCGTCGATTTGTGCTTCACGCACTCGATCACGAATTAGTGGTCGAACCACTAAGGCTGCTAAAATCCCTTAAGTGGTGTTGGAAGGATCCACCACCTCTAAGTTCATCTTCTCAAACTCCTTGATCAACTGCTCTTGCTTGGTTAGAAGATAGATCTTTCGGCTTAAGGCATCAGCTACAACATTCGCCTTTCCAGGATGATATAAGATCGTACAATCGTAATCCTTCACCAACTCTAACCATCTTCTTTGACGTAAAGTCAACTCCTTCTGAGTGAAGAAGTACTTCAAGCTTTTGTGATCGGTGTAGATCTCGCACTTGCTTCCATAGAGGTAATGCATCCAAATCTTCAATGCATAAACCATGGCTGCTAATTCGAGATCATGCGTCGAATAATTATACTCGTGCACCTTCAACTGTCTTTATGCGTACGCTACTATCTTTCCATGCTGCATCAAAACAACCAAGTCCTTGCTTCGAGGCATCGCTGTAGATAACAAAGCCTTCTGTCCAATCAGGAATAGTCAACACTAGGGCTGACACGAGACGTCGCTTCAATTCTTGAAAACTCTGCTCACACTTCTCACTCCATTGGAACTTCTCATCCTTCCTCGTTAATCTCGTCAAAGGACTCAATATCTTAGAAAACCCCTCAATAAATCTTCTATAGTAACCCACTAGTCCTAATAAGCTTCGAACTTCATTAACATTTGATGGCGTCTTCCAATTGCTAACATCTTCCACCTTCGACGGATCTACTTCGATTCCATTTGATGTCACCACGTGGCCAAGGAATGCCACTCGCTCCAACCAGAACTCGCACTTTGAAAATTTTGCATACAACTCTTCTTTCCTTAGCGTCTCCAACACGATCCTGAGATGCTCAGCGTGTTGCTCCTTGCTTCTCAAATAAATCAAGATATCATCGATGAAGACTATTACAAACTGGTCGAGGTACGATTGGAAAACTCGATTCATCAAGTCCATGAAGACTCCAGGCGCATTGGTCAATCCAAAAGGTACCACTGTGAACTCATAATGACCATATCGCGTTCTAAATGCCGTCTTTGGGATGTCACTCTCCTTGATCTTCAATTGATGATAGCCGGACTTCAAGTCGATCTTTGAAAACACACCAGCTCCCTTCAGTTGATCAAACAAATCTTCAATTCTCGGCAGCGGATACTTGTTCTTGATCATTAACCTATTCAACTCTCTATAATCAATGCACATTCGCATTGACCCATCCTTTTTCTTCACGAATAGCATAGGTGCTCCCCATGGTGAAACACTTGGTCAGATTAGTTTGTTGTTAAGCAACTCTTGAAGTTGAACTTTGAGCTCTTGCTACTCCTTGGGCGCCATTCTATACGGAGCTTTAGATATTAGTGCCGCACCTGGCACTAGGTCGATGGTGAACTCGATCTGACGGTCAGGAAGAACCCCTGGTAATTCGTCTGGAAACACATCGGGAAATTCATTGACCACCGGTACGTCTGACACTTGCACTTTAGTGGACCTTGACTCCACTATGCTAACGAGAAATCCCCGACATCCTATTTTCTTCAACAACTTCATTGTCTTCATTGCTGTAATGATTCTCTTAGTTAACCCCGTTCTTGCACCATAGAAGACTAACTTAGGCTCACTCGAAAAATCAAATTTGTCCTCACGGTCACAACATCGAATCGTGGCATGATTCCCACTCAACAAATCCATACCTAGGATTACGTTGAAATCACGCATCTCCAAGACATGGAGATCTGCTCTCAACACTCTATCATTAATTTCTAGCTTCAGGCCATACGCCATCTTGCTAGAAGAAACTCTCTCTCCCGAAGGAATACTGATCTCTAACAATTCACCACTATCTTTGCATAAAACACCAAGCTTGGAACAGAAACTTGCGGATATAAAGGAATGTGATGCACCGGAATCGAATAATACTAAAGTTGGAACATCTGAAACTCGAAGAATACCTGACATAGTATCCTCACCTGAATTAGGGTTCTTTTCCTCGCCCTCCAAAGCAAACAATCGGGGCTTCACCTTTCTTTCTGGCTCCTTCTTCTTCTTCGGGCAGTCATAGGACATGTGGCTCGGGTCCGCACACGTAAAGCAAACCCTCTGCCCCACACGGCACTCTCCTAGATGAAACTTTTAGCATTTAAGGCAAGGAGCCCTATCATTGCTTCCTCTCTGCGGGCCTGGCCTCTGCTGCCACGGCTTGTTTTGCATAGGAGCTTTCCCTTTTTCTTTGTCCTGTGGCTCCTATTTTCTCTTGCCAAAGGCCTCACGCTGCCTTTGGTCCTTCAAGTCTAACTGGAGCCCATGAGAAATGGCTTGGGCTCTCTCAATCACTTCTCCATAGGTCCTCAACCTTTGGCCTAACAGAATTCCTGCAATTTCGGGAAACAAACCACGCTCAAAAAGTCGAGCCTTCTTTTCATCCGTATCCTTAATGTACGGAGCATAGCGAGAGAGTCGCTTGAACCGCCTTTCATACTCAATCACAGTCATTCATCCTTACCTTAAGTTGAAGAATTCGGTCTCCATCTTAGTCTTGAAAGACTCGGGGAAGTATCGAGTGAGGATCAACTCTTTCAAGTCGGTCTACATCAAAGCTTGGCGTTGCTCGGGCGTCATAGTTCGGGAATGGGTTTCCCACCAAAAGCTCACCTCTTCTGCAAACTGAAAGATAGCACATGAGGATTTCTGCACCTCGATGCACTGAATGTGCTCGAAGATCCGTTCCATTTCCCGGATCCATTCCTCTGTCGCTTCGGGACCTTCACTTCCTTTAAGCCTAGATGGCCCCATTCTTCTAAACTGCTCGACTATGTCGAATGCCTCTTTTTGGAGCCTTTCTTCTTCAGTCACTCCTCCTCACCCCATTTGTTGGGCCATGAGACCCTGGAGCGTCTCTAGGAAACCTTGGGCAAAATCGGGCCCGTTCTCTCATAGTGGAGGATCATGGAGACCACCCCTTTCATTACTTGATTTCTTTACTTCTTGCGGAGTAGGACCACGATGCGAAGGCATCCTAAAGCCTTTAGGCACACTTGCTCGTTAGGTTAATGTCATTCTTAAAGCTAATTCGAGGACTACAAAAGCACTTTTCATTATTTCATAATCAAGAAAGCACACAACTTCTAAGATTTTATTTCTTTAAAGCGTGTATTGGGAATTTTAAATCATCATAGTTGATCGTGACAACAGATACAATTCATTCATCTTTATTGTCCAACTTCAGACCATTCTTTTCTTTTCTTTTGTCCAACTTCGGACCATTCATTCTTTTTCTTTATCATGCTATCACGATTATTCAACTCTTTAACTTCTTTAACTTCTTTCCCGAGACACTCTATATACACACCCCCATTTCATATTACTCATACTTGAAAATCATTAAAAGTACATACCTTAGGATCGAACTCAAGCCAAGTAGCCGTCGTGAACAACCACCCATATTTCTCACACATAAATCAAACACATACAGAACAAGTCTACAGAAGCGTAGACCTGCTCTGATACCAATTTGTAATGCCCCAAACTACTCCGTTTGGCCATGTCACTTAACATACAATTTACTTACATATTTTTGTGAGCTTATATTCAATATGAGCGGAAGCTAAGGTCAAAAACATGATAATACCATGATGAGGTAAAGCATCATAATTTTCAATATAAATTTTTTTCGCAATTAAGCATACAATCTATCATATCTATTTTTGTCACACAATTATGGATTGAAGTAGAAGAATCTAACCTATCGGGCTCATAGGTCTTACTCAACCCACCCATCTACCATCCTAAATTTTAACATACATAATACAGGGTCCAACAACATACTTCATACATAATAGGCTCCAAGGTCAAACGACTCGTCTTTAAATTGTTTTGCATAATATCAAGTTATATACATCATAACCTACAAAAGACCGGGCTATTCCCATCCCCAATAATCATTGATCATAAAGCAAAAGAATGATCAATGTACTAATATTAACATCATGAGTATTTTCAAAAGAAGAGCATGCAAAAGATAAACACAAGCTTGTGGGGTTCTCTCATGTTCACAACGCTCCTACTCTGGCCTCGACTGCTCAACCTGAAATTCATTGAATGAATGGGATGAGTATTTAACAACATACTCAGTGGGGAACACTGTAAATAGTTATAGCCAATTACACAACTGAAAATATAACATATGGATACTTCTTTTCTTTGTGGAGACTAGCCTCAACCCCGTAGGGTCCAAACATCATGATGCCCACGTTAATGAACGTCTTTATCCCTGTAAGGATGCCCGTAGACATACTGCCCCCCAGGGAGGACATTAACGAGTCTATTATCGATCTCGAAGGATCTCTTTATCAACCCCAAAGGATCTCTGTTGTCAACCCCGAAGGATCTATGTTCTGCCCCGAAGGGTCTCATTCATACGTATATAATCAAAGCACAATAATAACTATAACTTTACATGTGTTCACAGTTTAGAGTTACCCCACCTTAAGAGATGCTTTAAAATCCTTTCAACCTTGAAATACTCCTTTGCCGTGCACAAGTTGTCCTCCTCGAGCCCCAATACGTCGCCTAGCACCTTTAAATCCCCTTTTTCATTTTAGATGTCGAGTCATATAATTAAATCATAATTTAGACCAAACTCATGCTATACTTTGCTTTAAGGTCTTCAAACATACCCACATACACAACCATGGATATACAAGCTCATACTATGATTTTGGACTCAAAATACACATTAAAACTCTTTGAAACATTTAATCGTACACTATACGTGCACTCATTTAAACCACATGCTCATGACTCAATTTAAATTCTTTAAATCAAATATTTCAAGTACAAACACCTTCATCATAGGGCTCTAACATACATGAAAATCAACTTCATAAAGACATCACACACCTTCAATCAAACATCAACAAACAAGGGGAAATTAGGGCAAAAATCCAAACCCTAGTAACAATAAACCATAGGAATTCGATATAACTTCACATATAGCTTCAATGGAGTAAATAAACCCATATGTTCAAGGTCTCAAGGCAAGAAGATCAACAAAATTGAAGAACCCTAATTTTTGGGTAACAAACCCTAGGTTTGATTCAACAAGAAATGAGTGTTTAATCCCCAAGAAGAAGAGGTATAGAGGCTACCTTAGTTGATGGATGATGATGGAAGAATCTACTACAAAAGTCAAAGAATTTGTAGAGAGAGATATGGAGGAAAATCGCCCAACAGGAAAGAAAATGAGGAGAAAATGAATAAGTGTTGTATTTATAGGTAGAAATCCGGACAGAAAAGTGTCCCAGCCCGTGCGACCGCGCGAGGGGGCTCTCGGCCACAGCACCCCACGCCCGCGCAGCCCCGCGCCGGCGCGCGCGTCTCGCCCGCCCCGCGGGCGCGCAACACCCCGCGGGCTCGCGGCCTCCCCGCGGGCGCGCGGCGTGCTTAAATCGACCCCCTTATCTATCTCGACTCCCGGACATTTCCAACTCCATTTAACACGACTCAGATTTTCGAAACACTTTTAATACTTATCGAAAAAGCAGGGGGCATTGCCCCCTAGCCCCCATCGGGGCGCTTCGCCCCTTGAACCCCCGACTCGCTAACCGGTCAGCGAGACCCCCGATCAACTCAGCGTTAGGGTGTTCTAGGTATGGCAAAACAAAATTAAATATACACACATTCATTCATTATCATATAACTCGACAAATTTTAAATATTAAATTTCAAACTCTATTATGCACTCAGCATAATATAACCGTGTTGTGACGTATCAGCTCGAATGGGACAACCTGCAATAAAACAACAGCATAATACATACATACACACATGATTAATATTCAGCAATATTAATTCAACTTCATTTACTAAAATTATAATTTAGCAAAAAGGGTCGGGGTAACACAGATTTGATCGAAAAGACGGATTTTATTTGACCCAAAATCATTTCGGACCGGTTTAATTTCCAACAAATGGTATCAAAGCACATGGTTGTTTTGATATAAGAATATGATTCCATGGAATTAAATTTATTTAGGAGTGGACTATAGGATTTGATCTTATTTTTGTGATGAATGGATGAATGGATGCATGGATGTTTTTGGATTGATGCCTTAAATTGGTTTTTGATAGGATCATGATGTACACCCTAAATTTAAAGGGTATCGAAGTTGTAATTTTTATATAGATTAGTTTTTGCCTATCCCTCCCCGATTACCCCGCTATGTAATTTACTTTTTCTGTTTAGATTTAGGGGTGTAATTTAAGGCATCAATCCGATTCATCGTTTATAATTTCTTGCAGATTATTTTATGTATATGTGATATATGTGCCATGCATTATTATGTCATTCATGAAACTCACTCCGAGCATGTTCATAATTTTAAAGAGTTTAATATTATGATTGATCTATAAGATAGATATAATCTATGAGATAGATTATTATTTTATTTTTTTGTGATGGATGATTTAAATCTGATTTTTATGAAAAATTAGATTTTCACAAAAAAAATGAAAATAAAATAAAATTACGGGTTCGGTCCATCGGGGGTAGCAATCGAATTGTTCGAATTTTTAAGATGAACTAATTCTGTATTTTTCTTGTGTTTATTTTTGTTCTTTTTTGGATCATCCTAATTCCTTAATTATTTTGATAATTTAAGGATTTGATTAAAAATTTAATTTATGTACTCTAAAAGTTAGATTGTGGAAAATTAATTTTAATCAAATGATCAATGAGATTGGTTTTTGTTAAAACATTTGATGTTTTATAACTTAAAAGTTTATGAAACATTTATTATAAAATTTTGGTTAGATAATTTATTTTAATCTAATTGTTAGATTGAAATATAATTATTTTTTAATCAAGTAAACCAATAAGATTGTATTTTGTTAAAACATTTGATGTTTTATAACTTAAAAGTTTTTGAAACTTTTATTATAAAATAATGAGTGGGAGAAGGTTTTATGACAATAATACCTACAGTCTCCACTATTTATAAAAGCAAGGTGAGATTTTAGTGACGCCTCGCGACGACTAGCTTTCGTCCCCCTACGGAAGGCTTTCACCAAAATCAATAATCAAGGCTTTGTCTTCGAAAGGATAAGTTTTTAAAATTTAATTCTTAATCTTCCTACCCTACGGCGGCGATTATGAATTAGTTTTAAAAGACTAAAATAGTGGGTCACACTCATAAAAATATTAATAAATTGTTTGTTAATATTTTTGACTAAAATAAAAGGTGATTAATAAAATAAATGAAGATATGAGATGTCTTGATTATTTATTTTATTAATGGAGATTGTCTCTATTTAATTATCTTTTGATTTGACCTACCCTACGGCGGCATATCAATTGTGAGATTAAATTACCTTGGAATTGGTAGGATAAATTGTTATTGCATCATGCATCACATTTATGATTCCTAAAGTACATGTTATGTGATATTTGTTCGTAAATTTATGTCGCTTTATTTATTTTTCAGCAATATGTCTAGTCCAATGCTTGCACTGCTTCATGAAAAATTATCTAGTGACAACTTTGTCAAGTGGAAAAGTAACATTAAGATTGCACTCGCATGTGAGAACCTAAAATTTGTTTTGACTGAGAATGTTCCGCCTGAACCCCCTGCAAACGCCGCTCGTAATATACGAGATAATTATGAAAGATGGGTTATGGCAAACAATAAGGCTCGTGCCTATATGCTTGTCGGTATGAATAACGTGCTTAGACTAAAACATGAGAATACAGAGCCTGCCCGTGGAATGATGGAGTCTCTGAATGAGATGTTTGGTCAACCTTCTATTCAATCAAGGCATGAGGCTATTAAGATGGCTATGAATGCTAAGATGAAGAAAGGACAGTCAGTGGGAGAACATGTTTTGAACATGATCAACTACTTCACTGAAGCCGAAATCCATGGTGAAACAATTGATGATGGCACCCAAGTGAGTATGATTTTGGAATCACTCTCACCTGCTTTCCTGCAATTCAAAAGAAATTATGTGATGAATAAGTTGAGTTATACATTAACTCAGTTCCTGAATGAATTGCAAACTTTTAAGGCCATTTCAATTGGAAAAGTCAAAGAAGGGAAGGTAAATGTTGTCGAGAATAAACAATCTTCTTCTAAGAAGAGAAAAGGCAAAGGTCAAGATGGACAATCAAAATAAAAGAAAAGAAAAGTTTCTTATGAAAAGAAGAACAGTTCTTCAAAGAAACCAAAGGGAAAATGTTTCCATTGCAGTGAGGATGGACATTGGAAAAGAAATTGTCCCAAGTACCTTGCTCAGTTAAAGGAGAAAAATAAAGGTAAATTTGATTTACTTGTTCTTAAATCTTGTTTAGTGGCTAAAGATTCTTCTACTTGGGTAGTTGACTCGGGCGCTACTAATCACGTTTGTTCTTCTTTGCAGATGCTTAACTCTTATGAAGAGCTAGCAGATGGTTTTTTCACTATGCGAGTAGGCAATGGTGCAGTCATTTCGGTAAGAGCAGTGGGAGTCGTTAAACTTAATTTCGTAGATAGGAATCTGGTTTTGAACAATGTTTATTATATTCCTAGTTTTCATAGAAATTTAATTTCTGTTTCAAAGTTGCATGAACAATTGTTTTCCCTTTCTTTCAGTAATAATGAGATTATTATTTCCAAGAATGGGCGTAATATTTGTAATGCAAAAGTTGAAAACGGACTCTATTTAATTAAGCCAAACGAACAACCACTGCTAAATGCTGAAATGTTTAGAGTAGAACATCCTAAAAGGTAAAAGGTTTTTCATGATAATGATACATATCTTTGGCATCTAAGATTAGGTCATATTTCATTAGATAGGATAAATAGGCTAGTAAAGGATGGTCCTTTAAGAGAGCTAAATGTTAGCACTCTCCCTATTTGTGAATCCTGTCTAGAAGGAAAAATGACTAAGAGAGCTTTAACGGCAAAGACATCTAGAGCCAAAGAACCACTTGAGCTTATACATAGTGATGTTTGCGGTCCTTTATCCACACAAGCTAGAGGTGGTTTTGAGTACTTCGTCACTTTTATTGATGATTACTCTAAATATGGATATCTTTATCTTATGCATAGGAAATCCGAAACTTTTGACAAGTTTAAGGAATTCCATGCAGAAGCTGAAAAGCAGCTAGGTAAATCTTTGAAGTGTCTTCGATCTGATCGAGGAGGCGAGTATATTGATACCGAGTTCAAAGATTATTTGATAGAGCATGGTATTTTACACCAACTCACAACACCTGGCACCCCTCAGCAAAATGGTGTTGCTGAAAGGAGAAACCGGACTTTGGTTGATATGGTTAGATCCATGATGAGCTACTCTACACTGCCCGATATATTTTGGGGATATGCGTTGCAAACAGCGGTATACATTTTGAATGTAGTTCCGTCTAAGTCAATCCTAAAGACACCTCTAGAGTTGTGGAAAGGAAGTAAACCTAGTTTACGCCATTTTCACATATGGGGGTGTCCAGCACATGTGCTTAAAAGAAAGACTGAAAAATTGCATCCACGATCAGAAGTGTGTCTGTTCATAGGATATCCCACAGGAATAAGAGGAGGTTTGTTTTATGATCCACAAGAAAATAAAGTAATAGTTTCGACTAATGCTATCTTTCTTGAAAATGATTATATGCAAAACTTTCGACCTTGTAGTAAAGTTGTACTCGAGGAGTTACTTAATGATAAGATCAAATCACAGTCCACGAAAGTTGTTGGTGAAACCACTAATGATACCACTGAACTAAATCAGAATATCATGGCACCTAGACGCAGTGGGAGGGTGATTGTTCCACCAATCCGCTATCGTCAAGATGAAGAGGCAAATGTTGCCATTTCTGATGGAGTCGATGATGATCCATTGACATTTAGATATGCGATGGAAGATTCTGATAAAGAGAGATGGCTTGAGGCTATGAACCAAGAAATGGAGTCTATGTATTCCAATTCTGTCTGGGCTCTTGTAGATCTACCTGAAGGTGTCAGACCAATAGGGTGCAAATGGATCTATAAGAGAAAGAGAGGTGTGGATGGGAAAGTAGAGACTTTCAAAGCAAAGCTTGTGGCTAAGGGTTATACCCAAAAGGAAGGAGTTGACTATGAGGAGACTTTCTCTCCTGTAGCCATGCTTAAATCCATTCGTATACTTCTTTCAATCGCTGCATGTCTTGACTATGAGATATGATAGATGGATGTCAAGACAGCCTTTTTGAATGGTTATCTAGATGAAGATATCTACATGCAGCAACCAGAGGGTTTTGTAGCTGAAGGACAAGAGCAGAAAGTCTGCAAATTGCTTAGATCCATTTATGGACTAAATCAAGCCTCTCGGTCTTGGAACCATAGATTTGATGAGACCGTTAAATCATATGGTTTTGACCAAAACATTGATTAACCTTGTGTCTACAAGAGAATCAAGGATGGTAAAGTGGCATTTTTAGTGCTTTATGTGGATGATATTCTACTCATTGGGAATGATGTGGAAATGTTATCTGCAATTAAAGATTAGCTGGCCAAGCAATTCCAAATGAAAGATTTGGGAGAAGCGAATTATATTCTTGGAATTCGAATTATTCGAGATTGCAAGATTAAATTATTGGCACTGTCTCAAGCATCTTATATTGATAAGATGATGTTGCGTTATAGAATGCAAGATTCCAAAAAGGGTTACCTACCAACTCGACATGGAGTTGTTCTCTCCAAGGAACAGTGTCCTAAGACACCTGAAGAGGAAGAGAACATGAGACACATACCCTATGCCTCTGCAGTAGGCAGCCTAATGTATGCCATGTTGTGTACTAGGCCCGACATTTGTTATGCGGTGGGTATAGTCAGTCGTTTTCAATCAAATCCAGGAATTGATCATTGGATAGCAGTGAAGAATATTCTCAAGTATCTTCAGAGAATGAGAAACTATATGCTTATCTATTCAGGTGATGACCTTCAAATAGATGGATACACTGATTCTGATTTTCAATCAGACAAGGATAATCGAAAGTCGATATCTGGGTCAGTGTTTACTCTTGGTGGTGGTGCCATAGTCTGGAGAAGTATCAAGCAATCCAGTACTGCAGACTCCACTATGGAGGCTGAATATATAGCAGCTTCTGAAGCAGCTAAAGAAGCAGTATGGCTAAAGAAGTTCCTTACTGATTTAGAAGTTGTTCCAAATTTGGATAGACCAATCACCTTATTTTGTGACAATAGTGGTGCAGTGGCCAATTCAAAGGAACCTCGAAGTCACAAAAGGTCAAAGCATATAGAGAGAAAGTATCATCTGATCCAAAAGATAGTACAAAGAGGAGATGCGGCAATTCTCAAGATTGCGTCTGCTGACAACCTTGCTAATCCTTTCACCAAGACTCTGCCTGCAAAAGTATTTTAGAGGCATATTCATAATTTTGGACTAAGAGACATGTCCCATATGCTTTAGGGCAATTGGGAGATTGTTGGGGATTGTGCCCTTAAAGCAATTGTGAATTGTTTTTATCTTATTTATAAAAGCGACGTTTATTTTTGAACTAATATGCTTCCTGTATGCATTTATTTTACATCATAGAAAATTCCTAGTTTATTTATTGTTACCATAATCTTAGTATATAAGTGTTATATACAAGAGGATTAAGATTATGGAAAATAAACTAAAAATGAAGTCCGTGATGAATTTAATTAAAGTATGGGATCTTTAATTAAAATGTCACTAATGCAGCCCGATGACATTATGAATGTGATTGTTTTATCCAAAACGTTGATGTGGAGACATCTAGTTGGGTGCATTTATATATGATATGATCATATAGGACTTGGACCGATTTAACTTAATTATTCCTTCAAATTCCGTTAAAGAAAAAGAATATTAAATTAAATCACAAGATAATCATATATGAATAATCTTAATCCTGAGTGATTATAGACTCCTTTTTATTTCAATGTGATTCTTAATTTGCTCGTTAAAGTTTATTTGCCAACATTATCTAAACTTGCATTTTAGATTCACGTTTGAATTAAATAGCTGGGAATGTAATTTATAGATATGGAATCCATTCCTTCTTTTGAGAAGCAGAAAGATAATTCTCTCATTTGTTAATTCTGGAACTGAGTGATTTGAGATCTCTAATTTATAAATCATTTATAAATTAATCGCTCACTGGTAAATTAATGGTAAATGAGGAAAAGAAATAATTGAAGAGGTTAACGGATATTACCTGTCTTCAATTATGAATTATCTATGGAGGATAAATTCATATGAAATGATTAAATCAATGGACTGCTTAAATTCGTAGAGTAAATATGTTCTATAATTAAAGAGAGTGCAATTTCGAATTTTTAGTGGAATAATATCGGAATTAATAAATCAAATAAATTAATTAAAGAGTTTAATTATTTATTTGATTTATTGGAGCTCTTGATTATAGGTCCATGGTCCCCGATTCGCCTTCCTATATTATTGACGGGTTAATAATAATATTTAAGTTCCTAAAGTGTTATGAAAAATAAGTTTTCATAAAGTTTGGGCTTATGTGTAAATATTAGTTAATTCCGAGAATATATGATATTCTACAGTTCGACTGTACTAGGAATTAAATAAATATAAGATATTTATATTATTTACATATTAGTAATAATTAATAATTATTTGAGATAATTATTAATTTGTTTCCTTATCTTTTATGATTCTGAATCTGTTTAAGATAGGAAATTGATATGTATTGGGATTTAACCTATATCTAATTATAAATACAACATAAGAGAAGAGAATTGGAGACGCCGTTTTTTTTTTTTGGAGATTCACGTTTAACGTGAACTTGGAAAGAAGAAAATCCATTCACTCCAATTCGTTATTCATGTGAGAGACGTGAATTTAATATGAAATCAATAGCCAAATTGATTGATTGCTTATAATCAATTTACGGCAAAGATTTAAATCAAAATCAAAGAGTTTGATTTTGATTTCTCCTTTCTCTTGTGTTATTATTTTAATTCAGATTATATATCCTCCCAATACTACAGCCCAATTCTACGATTTCATGTGTTGAAATAATCGTAGAAAAATTAAGTTAGGAACTTAATAGATTTGTTCCGGTGCCCACTCACTACCGTTCAAAGGGAGGATCGAATCGGAAGACCGTGGTGTTTACGAGCTTCAAGATTCAAAGGTTGAATTGAAAAAGACGAAGGAGATTTAAGAAAAAGGTATTTTCTTTATCTTTTCTTTAGCATTAAATAAATTTAATTCGCAGGGATATTATATTTTTATATCACGATCTATTGTCTGATTTATACCGCTTCCGCTCCAGTTCGATTTGATCGAAAAGACGGATTTTATTCGACCCTAAATCGTTTCAGACCGGTTTAATTTCCAACAATAAATAGTCTGAATCTAGATGATAGCATAATCTTAGGAGAACCTTAGGTCTCCCTTTTTATAATCTAGACTGATTAAGCTTCATGTTTCTAGATGGTTAAGCGCCATTCGACTGCTAGGAATAATGTGCCTCTTTTCCGCCCTGTTCAAGAAATGAACGACTTTGGAGGAATGCCAAGAAATGTATCTGACTTGGAAACATGCATACGTATGTGTGAGCAAGCACTGCCCGCTGAGAAGGCAGCAATATATCGCATTCTGCAAAGCACAATCACCCGTGATCCCGAGACGTATGTTGTAATCGGGAACCTGACGGAATTCTTCTTAACCTTGATGGCTCTTTGGGAGTCAAAGTATGGCCACATGAATGCTCTAGCCGAGCAAAATCCCTCCTCCGTGGTGGAACCAGAACTGCTAAGGGCGACTCTGAACAATCCCCCTGGATTTCAAGCACCATGCCCTCGTGCTGAAGGAACCTTAGAAGCGAGACCCTTGATCATCCGGGACACCGAGTCTTTGTCCTCCAGAATGCACCAGTGGGCCCCTGCCTATCAACCAGTTGACCCTCAGAGTCTGGGACAGTGTATGCCCCATCAGTTCTCCAAAGAAAGCTTGAGGAAATTCAAGTTCGAGGTACCAGAGACAGATGAAGATGAGGAAGAAGAGGACCCAGCGTATAATTAAGCTTTAGAAGTAGGCAAAGGAGGTGTTTTTGTTAGAACACCTTGCTGACCTGTTTGTCCGTTTATCTGCTTTAATCCAGATCTTATTCTGTAATTGTATTAACCAACCCTTTATATTTTGATAGCGGCAGTAATTCTCCAAAAGGTTGCCCTATTTTTGAATGTAACCCAGAACCTCTTTCTTATTAATGCCAAAAGTCCTCTTATGAGGTAATTTTCCCGCTTTGTTTGATCTATCCTATGTAATCTAAAGACCTTATCGAAAGGCATTTCATTTTACTTTGTGCAAATTCAAGCGAGCGTCGCTAATATGTAGGATTCTTTAGAATATCATCGAGAAGACATCAAGCTGAGAGAGCGAGGTCGCAACAAGCAAGTCCCGAATCGCGAATCGAGAGCCAAGAATGTGTTTCTCAAACACAACCTTTTGGTTTTAATAGTTTAGGAGACCCGATGGGAGTCGAGAAATGGGTTTCTTCCTTGGAAGTGAATTTTTGATTTTATAGTCTATTCGGAAGATGAGAAATTAGGTTGTGCTCTTTTATGAATACAGACTTCGAGTGGGAGTCCGTTCGAAGGACGGTAAATTTAAGGTAATGAATGGAGTATGATTGGGAAGGTTTTAAGTACGAGTTATATCAGAAGTATATCCCGGATTGCTATCATAAGACAAAGGAGATGGAGATCTAGAACTAGAGGCAAGAAAAGAGGACGTTATCAAAGTACGATCAAGATTTCAACAAGTTATCAAGGTATGCCCCACATTTGTGGTTTCAGACGAGAAGTTAACGCGTATAGATCAGGTCACTTTGTTGTATCCCTTCTAATAGGTGAAAGTGATCCCCGTATGTCACCTTTCCAGCCAGGTGTAGCTAATTGAAGGCTAACCGACTCATGCTATTTTGTAGCAACCTAGTAAAGAAGAAGATGCGTGAAGATCAAGGAAAGAAAGAGAGAGAACATGAAGAAGATCGTTAAGCAGATAGACCTAGAAGTGGTAGATTAAAAGTTTCAGTAAGATAGGAAGATTTGATGAGTCTATTCATTCATTCTCGTGTCAATTAAATCAATCATCTTTCAACAAGCTTCATATTAATTGAAATTCTTCATTTATATCATTTGAATTTCTTCAATATTATATCCTCTTGAACAAATTGTAATCTTCTGATGATACTTCTTCGATCATCCTGAATTATTGATAGCATTCCCTTGTTAGGCTATGCTGACGCCTTTGCAAAATATTCAGTACGGTTCTCAGTTGCTAATCATTGATTACCTTCCATACCTTTGCATCGAGCAAGAACCCCTTTTAAGTTATAAGTCCTATAAAAGGCAATGTTTTTAGTATATATATATATAACCTAGTGTTATATCTCTTCCAGCTTTTGGAACTTGTTAAAGAATTATTGATCAAGATAAAGTCCTCACTCAGAGGCATTCATTTTGTTTTGCTCCCACTCATAGAGCTCGAGTGTGGACCCTTTGAATAGAGCAGAAGGTATGAAGTAATATTCCTTTTTTGTCATTATTGGAAGAATAAGAGGAAGTAGTCCCAATAGGAAGAAGAATCCAAGTAATGTTAGCTAGTGTCCTCTTAGTAGGACACGCACCTCTAGGTAATATTTTTCAGCTCGTTATGTTTAGGAGGCAATCTAAGGAAAGGTGATAGGTAAGTTTCAAGCTTGTATTCAAGGTCAAGACATGCGATCTTTACGCCTGCAAGTGAAGGTGATCTCCAGCAGAAGCTATAAAGTCAGAATACCGTCAAAAAGAGGCTGCGGTGAAGAAAGAGGAAGGAGAGTTTGCAATAGAAGGCGTTGCAGGCACAAGAAAATTTCCAAGACGTATTTTCAAATGAGCTATCAGAACTACCACCATATAGGCAAGTAGAATTCACTATCGGTTTAGAACCAGAAGTTGCACCAGTTTGAAAGCCCCTTTCAGAATGGCGCCTAAGGAGTTGCAAGAACTTAAGGTTCAACTGCAAGAGATAAAAGACCTAGGTTTTATCCAACCTAGTGTGTCGCCTGGGAAAGTTCCAATCTTGTTCGTAAAGAAGAAGGATGGCACATTGAGAATGTGCATCGACTATAGAGAGCTTTATAAGCTGACCATCAGGAATCGATATCCTCTCCCAAGAATAGATGATCTCTTTGATCAAAGCATTAAGGGAGCAAGTGTCTTCTCAAAGATAGACTTAAGATCTGGGTATCATGAATTGAAGATCCGAAAGGAGGATATTCCTAAGATTGCTTTTAGGACTCGCTTCGGGCATTACGAGTTTATGGTAATACCATTCAGATTGACCAATGCCCTAGCAGTATTCATGGATTTAATGAACCGGGTGTTCACCCGTATCTAGATAAGTTTGTGCTAGTTTTCATAGATGATATCCTCATCTATTTGAAGGACGAAAAGGAGCATCAAGAGCATTTAAGAGTGGTGCTGGAAACGTTAAGAAGAGAAAGGTTTTATGCTAAGTTTAGTAAGTGTGAGTTTTGGCTCAAGGAAGTTATGTGTCTAGGTCATATAGTTTCAGTAGAAGGAATCAAGGTGCAGCCAGCCAAGATTGAAGCTGCAAACAACTCGAAGTCTCCAAGGAACATGAAAGAGACAAGAAGTTTTCTAGGATGCGCGGGATACTATCGTAGATTCATCGAAGGATTCTTGTCAATATCTAAGGCTATGACGTGATTGTTGAAGGACTTCAAGTTTAGGTGGACGCCCGAGTGCGAGGAAAGTTTCTAGACCTTAAAGAAGATGTAACAAAAGCCTCGGTATGGGCCATTCAGGGAGTAAATGAAGATTTCGTGGTTTATGCCAATGCGTCGAGAGAAGGATTAGGATGCATGCTGATGAAGAGAGGAAAGGTGATTGCTTATGCTTCGAGGTCGCTTAAGAATCATGAGCAGAACTATCTCACGCATAACTTAAAGCTAGCAGCGGTTGTTTATGCGCTGAAGATCTGGAGGCACTATCTCTACGGAGTCAAGTGTGAGAATCTTCTCAGATCACAAGAGCCTAAAGTATTTCTTCAAGCAAAAGGATCTTAGCATTGGGAAAGAAGATGGCTAGAACCTGTAAAGGATTACAACTGCACGACTCACTACCACCCAGGTAAGGCAAATGTGGTAGTTGATGCCCTAAGTAGGAAGAAGAAGAAAGAGTTAGGACTCGTTCAAGTTAAGAAGAAGCTTCGATAGAAATTCAAGAAGTTAAGGATCGAGGTGATAACATCACCAGAAATCAATTAAGCCCAAATCACCGCGATAGTCGCTCATCCCGACCTGAGACAAAGGATAGTTAAGGCTTAGAAAGGAAATGAGTTTCTCGAGAAGAAAATACTAGAAGCACGATTAGATAGCTCGTAAGACTTCGCAGAAGCCGCCGATAAAGCACTCTCATTCAAAGGAAGGCTTTATGTGCCGAGCAAGGAAGAACTAAAGGAGGAAATCATGTGCGAAGCACATGACACGCCACATACAGCACATTCCGGAAGCACCAAGATGTATCAAGACCTCAAGAGGAACTTCTGGCGGAATAACATGAAGAGAAAAGTAGCCGCCTTCGTAGAAAGGTGTTTGAACTGTCAGCAAGTGAAGCATTGTATCAAAAAACTTCTGGTTGCTCCAACCTATAGAAATTCCTAAATGAAAGTAGGATCATAGTAGTATGGACTTTGTGGTAGGATTACCAAAGTCTAAGCGGTGGAATACCGCTATTGGGTAATCGTGAATCGATTATCAAAAGCAGCACATTTCATTGTTGTTATTATGACAGATGGGCTAGATCAATTAGCCCAGATGTATGTTAGGGAATTTGTGCAAATTTCACGATGTACCGGTCTCGATTATATCGGATCGTGATACGAGATTTACATCAAGATTTTGGAGGAGTCTACAAGAAGCAATGGGATCAAAGCCTAATTTCAGCACGGCATTCCATCCTCAAATGGATAGCCAGCCCGAAAGGACTATCCAGATTCTAGAAGACATGCTTAGAGGAGTAGTCATCGATCAAAAAAGCAGCTGGGAGGAGTTACTGTAATTGGTAAAGGTTGCGTACAACAACAGCTACCAGTCATCGATCGGCATGGCCCCTTATGAAGCCCTGTTCGGAAGGAAGTGCAGATCGCCCCTGTATTGGGACGAAGTTAGAGAGAAAAGGATACTTGGACCTGAAATGGTCCAGGAAGTGGTCCAAAAGATTGAGCTTATTCGTCAGTGAATCAAGGAGATTAAAGATAGACAGAAGGCTTACGCAGATCAAAGAAGAACGGAACTCAGTTTCGACGTTGGAGATAAGGTGTTCTTGAAATTGTCTCTGTCAAGATGAGTGGTTCGTTTTGGTAACGAAACAAGTTAAGGCCCAAATTTATTGGACCTTCTGAAATTCTCGAAAAGCTGAATGAAGTAGCCTACAGGTTGGCCTTACTACCCAACCTGAGTGACATTCATGACGTATTTCATGTCTCAATATTAAGAAAATACGTGTTTCATCCAGAACACGTGATTAACAAGAAAGAGATAGTCCTGAATGAGGACTTAGCCTATGAAGAGAAGCCCTAGGCCTTTGAGGATCAAAAGATCCAGAAGTTAAGAAACAAGGAGATCAATCTTGTAAAGATGATCTGGAACCATCATGGTTCAAAGGAAGCAACATGGGAGCTCGAATTCGAGCTACTCAAAAAGTACCCTGATATCGTTTATCATGGTTAGTAAATTTCGGGATAAAATTTCTTTAAGGAGGGTAGGATGTAACACCCCAGATTTTTTATTAGGGTTTAGAGAATTCTTAATGATAATTAAGAAGTTAAGGAAGAAATTTAATTAAGGTTAATTAAGGTCAGATGTCAGTCACGACTTTAGGGGTCAGTTTTCATGAAATCATCTTTTCAGAAAATTTGATCTTAATTCTTTTATGGTTATTCATGGTCTCGTTAGAAAGGTTTTAACTCAAGGAGTATGCAGGTGTTTTCAGATTTTAATTATGAAGTCATTTGAGTTCCCGGTGATGAAAAACGTATTTAAAGGATGAATGAATAGTAACTTTTGCGTGCGTTCGTGTTTTGAGAAATATACGAAATCCTCCTCGTTGATCCGAGTCTAGTTCTGTCAGGCCCCTCTTATGAGAAATAACTCAAGAATCCCGTTGGCGTTCATGAATTTCCATTATGAGGTCAATCGAACGCTCGGGAGCAAAATCTGTCAGTCTGAGTGAATAGTAAAAAGTAATTCCAAAAGGGAATCTTTGCTCGTCTTTCTTCTGATGACCCCGTCTTCTTCACAAATCAAGCTGGTTCACTAGTATTCGAGTCAATGAGTCTCCCGGTATTTTTAGATTTTGTGTCTGAGGTCATTTAGACCTCGACATCGAATAAAACAGCTTTTAACCGAACCCGGGGTAACTTTTGCAGTATTCTTGCACTGAAGTGGCTTCCCTTGGAAGCCAAAGCTTTTCCTATAAATACAAGGCCACCCCTTTTGCATTCATTTGCTCATTCACATCCATTTTACTTCCAAGTTGAGAGAGTGAGAAAGCTTTGAGAGCCGAGAAAGTTTTGTCGAAGTAAAAAGCGTTCTTCGTGAGTGTTCTGCAAGACGACGAGCGGAGTGGTGTGGAAGGGATACGGTGAGAGAAGGTGCTAGGGGCGCCGTTGGGTTGTAGCGGGCGGCTCTGCCACTGTTGCAACTCGACGAGACGCCGAGCTAGCCACCTTCCTTCGACGCACCTAACCCCGTCCATTCTTGTTCGTTGTTCTCGATTTCCATTTCTTTTCCGTCTTTCAATTCCGCATTTACTTTCCGTTCTTCATGTTCTTCGCATTCTTCATGTTCTTCGTTATTATTCATTTATTTTCGTCTAAAGTTAGTATTTCAATTTTTATTGAAGTTCCATGTTAATAACGTTTACGTTATATTGCTCGCTTTATTCCTGTCGTTATGATTCTCGTTATTAATTCTTGTAATTAGTCTCGTTTATTCCGTTTAAGTCCCGTGCAAGTTATATTTAAAGATTTCGTTATTATTCTAAATGTTTAAAGAGGATTGTCGTGTTCATGACGTTTCATGTTAATTTAAATTATTGAAGCATGTTTTTAAAATTTTATAAGTGTTCTTCGTGTTCTTCGTGTTCGTCAAAGGAATCGACGAACACTGAAGAAACCCAGAAGAGATTGCCCAGAAATTGGACGGAAGAGAGAGAAAGAGAGAGGCCGCCGAGGCGGGGGGTGCGCTGCCGCGCAAAACCCCCCGCGGCCAAAGACATGCCCGCCGACGCTAGGGTCGCCGCGGCAGGGGGGGTACCCGCCGGCGCACCCCTGCGCCACGGCAGGGGGCTGCCCGTTGGCACCGATGAGCGCCGCAGCGGTGCCCCACCCCCCCGGTGTTGTTCCGCACTAATTTTTTTCGGCTATTTACGTACCCTCTTTTTGAGCTTTTCGAGTCGTGTTTTTCCCGAGTTATTTCCAAGTTTAATTTAAGAAGATTTTCAAGCTATCTCCGAGTTATTTTAAGTACACATCTTAAGTTATTTCCGTCTAAAACTCGAGTATCAAAGTATGATTTCTCCAAATAAATTCTTCTCGAATTTTATAAAGTGATTAAGTCGTGCAATATGTATTTAAGTCTTAGATTAAGGTCTCTGGGTTAGTTATTGCTATTCCTCGTTCTAGATGTTCGATTTCTTTGAAAGAGGTCGCTAAGTCGATGATTCAGCTTTTGTAGGAGGAAGTGAGCGTCGTGAAAATCCGGAGAAGGATCATCAGCTCATTGCTTTACCTTCTGTCCAGTAGTCGAGGTGGATAAATCTATACTCATCTCAAGTTTGAGCTAATAAGCTCTAGAAGCATATAGGGCAAATGAGATATCCAATAAAATATTTTGCTCTGCCTGATTAATCTATGTACAAGGAAGGAAGGAAAGGAAAAATACTATATGTTGATTGAGCTCTCGAGCATGTTTAGAAATGATAGAAATATTATAGTATTGTTTATGCTTAGCATGAGATAATTTGAATTGTCTTTAGTTGCAATTCGTATTTATGTACGCTCATTTCCTCGTATTTGAATGTTGGATTTTGCTAAAGTTTATTTAGCTAATTAAGCATTGCCTTTTAAGGTAGTGATAAATCCCTTATAGGCTGAAGTTAGGCTTAAGTAAAGGATTAGCCTTAGACGTTCCTCTAAGCTCGATAATTCTAGTAAGGTTAAGGAAGATAAGGAATTAAGGATTAAGGTTGAGAAAGGAAGGCTAAGTTAAGAAAGGAAGAATATAGTTTTTATAACCAGGATTGAGCTCAGAATTTATGATCTTTGATCATTAAAGTGAGTCACTGCTGGGTTAATTCCCTCGCAAACTCGGTTGGATATTTGAGGTAACCCCTCTTCTATCCTATGGCATGCCTAAGGGTGCAGTTGACATCAGGTTTGAGCCAAGGTTGGGCCCAAAAGAAAAGAAAAGGTTTTGCGGATATGGAGAGGGCTTTTGCGTTTTACTCTCCATATACCGCCAGTTTATTATTGGATATTTCTTGAGTTATTAAAGAAGCTTTTATTTAAACCCACTGAGTACATTAGTGCTCACGCCCTCTTTTTCAAATATTTGCAGGTTGAGATGCTGAGGATGATGGTGGATGTGGATATGGGTTGGCTGCCAAGATTGTTTTGCTATTATATAAGTTTCTTTTGAAATCCCATTATGTGTTCTGCTACTCTGATTCACTCTTTCCAAATTCCGTTCAAGTTCTATTATGATTATTCGAGATTCTATGAATAATTTCCCAGACATGGTTATCTATATATATAAACATACATTATAAGTTTTATTCCTTCTTCTCGAGTATATTTTCCCATCGCCTATGAAGAGGCTTGTTCATGTTGGTATCTGTTATCCGCTTTGACCTATGAATGGGTTTATGATTGTTGGTATCTGATTAGTTAGCCATTTTATTCCGCTAAAGCATGTTTCCTTTTTATCAAGTAAACCCGAGTATCATCGTCTATTCTTCGAATGTATATCTTTATTCATAAACCCTCTTTGTTAATCTTCTGTCTTTATTCATTAATCTCTTAATAACACCCTGTCCCCATTCGTTAATCCCTATCTCAGGACCGGACTGTTACATAATCGATCCCTTCTTTCTGAGTGTACCCTTTCGCCACCAATCTTTCCTTGAAGGTTTCAACCTTCCCATCAGGTCCTCTCTTGCGTTTATAGACCCACTTATGCCCAATGGGTTTTACCCCATCTTGTGGTTCTACAAGCTGCCAGACTTGATTATGATCCATAGATCCAATCTCAGACTCCATTGCAATTTTCCAAGAATCTGCATCTTTGTCTTGGATCGCTTCGTCGTAGGTCCTGGGATCTATTTTATTTAGTCCTTCAGAGAAATCCGAAGATTTCCCCAAACCAATGAATCTGTCAGGTTGGCGTACAACCCTCCCACTACAACGAGGCAGTTCCCGTACTTCTATGACATGTTGTGCAGTAATTTATGATTCCTCTTCTTGTACTGTTGGTGTCAGATTCAAATTTTCCTCTCGAAGTTCCTCGAGTACTATCTCACTTCTTAGCTTGTGATTTATTATATAGTCTTCCTCTAAAAATCGAGCATTGGTACTCATAATGATCTTCTGATCCTTAGGACTATAAAATAAACCATCTTTCATTCCTTTATGATATCCAACAAACAATTTAACATCCGTACGTGGTGCCAGCTTATCAACTTCCTTATCCAGCACATGTGTTGGACTACCCTAAATCCGAAAATGTCCAAGACTGGGCTTTCGTCTAGTCCAAAGTTCTGTGGGCGTAGATGAGACTGATTTTGATGGAACCATGTTGAGAATATAGGCTGCTGTTTACAAAGCATATCCCCAGAACGAAATAGACAGATCTGAATAGCTCATCATCGATCTAACTATCTTTAACAATGTTCTGTTCCTTCTCTCCGCCACGTCATTCTGCTGTGGTGTGCCAGGCGCAGTCAAATGGGATGTAATCCCGTTCTCTGCTAAGTAGTCCCTAAATTTATTTGAGAGGTACTCACCACAATGATCAGACCATAGTAATTTGATACTTTTACCTATACGTTTTTCCACTTCCGCTCTGAATTCTTTGAAAGTCTCAAAGGATCCTGACTTGCGGCGTAACAGGTATATGTATCCATACCTTGAGTAATCATCAATGAACATGATGAAATACACATACCCTCCTCGAACCTGAACTGACATAGGGCCACATAAGTCAGAGTGAATCAAATCTAATACCTCTTCAGATCTATTCCCTTTATCCTTAAAGGGTCGCTTGGTTATTTTACCTTCCAAATATGATTCACACAAAGGGAATGATTCTAGGACCAATGAAGACAAAGGCCCATTGTTTGCTAGTCTTTGTATCCGTTTAAGGCTAATGTGGCCGAGCCTAAGATGCCAAAGATAGGTTTGATTCATTTCCGAAGGTTCTTTTCGTTTGTTAGGATTTATGACCGATGTATTCAGTAAATGCATTTGCGTAGAGTTCTACATAGGATTAAGTAAATAAAGATGTCCACCTAATGTGCTAGAATAGAGAAAACATTTATCACTAAAGATAACAACTTTGTTATCAAAAGAAACTGAATATCCATCCATAAAAAGTATAGAAACTAAAATCAACTTTTGCCTAAAACCAGGCACATAAAGACAATCCTTTAAAACTAAAATCATATCACTACTAAAAGATAAGTTTATGTCTCTCACTGCAACTGTCGCCATTTTAGTAGCATTGCCCATGTAGACTGAAATCTCTCCATCACTCAGCTGTCTTTTTGCCATGAACCCCTGTAAAGATATGCAAACATGATCAGTAGCTCCGGTATCTACTACCCATGACTGAGTAGAACAAGTAGCTAAACCTGTTTCAATGATGAGAGATTGAGACATACCCTTCTTTTTCTTGTTGTTAGAACACTCCGCCTTCCAGTGACCTGGCTGGCCGCACTTGAAGCATTTTATCTTTGACTTCAATTCCTCGGGAGGAATCTTAGTCTTGGACTTCTTCACCTTAGGCGCCTCCTCTGAAGATTTGTTTGGCGCGTTCCTCTTTTTCCTTTTAGTACCAGAAGAAGACGCCCTATTTTCAATTAGGTGTGCCTCCGGATTTCCTTTCTGAAGTAACTCAGCCGCCTGAAGATCTATGAGCAGTTCTGATAAGGTAACGTCCTTCTTTATCATGTTGAAGTTCAATCTAAACTGCTCAAACTTCGGGGACAAGCTATGAAGAACAACGTCAATTTGAGAATCAGTGTCCAGCTCTCCACCCAAGGTCTCGATCTCAGCCAGATACCCCATCATCGTGAGAACGTGATCTCTAATAGGTGTGGAGTCAACCATTCTCACATCCATTAACTTCTTCATTGCCAAATAGCATGCCGAGTGGTTCTGGTGACCGAAGAGATCTTTAAGGTTATACATGACATCATTGTTGGTTTTTTATACTAGAAGACCTGTCTTTTGTATACATTATTGATGATGGTTTTTGATGATATAGAATGAATACAATTGCATTCATTTTTTGCATTTAAATTGTTATATTTACATGCATGTTCACTATACTTGCATTGTAGATGATATGGTGTGGGTAAACACATGGTTAGATCATATCATTGGTTCCTTGTAATGTATTAAAAGGTTCACGATCTAGATGGCACTGAACCTGTTATCAGTACGCCGTAGAATAATCTGATAGTTAGTTTGTCTTGACTAACTGATTATTCTAATACACGGTCAAGTGTATTGACGAAGATCTACTTAGGATTCTATTCTCTATTCTGACCTTAAATGAGAGAATAAGAATCCACAGAGTTGGGGTTCTTAACCCCTATATGTTGACGGACATATACGTGTAGTATTTACAGGTTTGATTTATCAAAGGGTGAGATTTTTTCATAGGATCAATAATCTCGATATCTTGGGTTGTAACATTTACACTTATGATGGGTCGTGCAATATGTAGGGCCACCGTGTCCTGGTGCGCCAGGTTGATGGTGTCCTCTTGAGGAAACACAAGTTCATGTTGAAGTCCCGCAGGTGGAATTTATTCCGTACATGAGTAAAGCTTGTGTGGTACTACTCAAGGATAAGATATGAATTAATTATAGCTGTCAGAAGCTTACATAATTAATTAATGGGCATTATATCTTAAACACGGGGAATGGTTGGACTAAAGGAGAAAGAATATTTAGAAATATGTATTAAATTGGTAGGTCAGTATTATTTCTTTAGTGGAATAAAAATAATACTTAATTTATTTAATAATATCCTAAGTTTATTGGATATTGGAAATTAAATAAATTAGCAGGCCAATTTAATATTCTTCTAGATCCCTGTTATAGCCCAATATGACTTTAATGGACTGGAGATGGAAAAAGAGATAGAAGCCTAAACCCAGTAGGGTTAGGACACTGAAATTTCACCCACCCTCTGGGGGATGAAATATTAGAGGTTAGACATCAGCTCCTCTTGTGTTCTCTTTATCTCCACAGATTTCATACCGATCTAGTAGATTTCAGCCCACCCTGAAACTAGATTCAGTCCGAGAATACAACAGAAGATCAAGGAGTGGAATATCACAGTGGGGCGCCGATTTCATACATACAACAACAATATTAGATCTTTAATCTTGTCCTCAACCAGTCGTTTAATTTATAAGTCATTTTTCAATTTCTATGTTTCCGCTTTAGTAGAATCGATTAAACCGGCTATGCATGTTAATTGAACTCGGTTAATTAAAACATATGTGCTACATAAAATTATGATCTACATAACATTAGGATTAATGAACATCCAATTAGATCCTGCGGTGGTTCAATTCGAAAAAACCCCAACAACTGGTATCAGAGCGGATTTTGGCACTGTTCTAGATTTAATCCTAGGATTAATTTGAAATATTTATGTTGCTTAAATTTTCAGATTTATATGTTGATTTATTTCGAATGGTTGTGTTCAAAACTTGGATGAATTTTTTATGGTGTTTCGAAAATTCTAGTTTTGGATGAATTGTAATTTTCGATCTACACCTAGTAGGATTTGGAATGTAATTTTGATAACTCAAAATTTTCAGATTTATTAAGTGTAGGTTTCGAAAATTTGAGTATCAAATTTTTCAAAAATTTGATGTTTAATTTCCGTAATTTGTTCTATGTATTTTTCGATCACATTGAATTAATTTGGAGAGGTTTTTGATTTGAAATCAAATTTCCAGATTTATTTAATGTGGTGGTTCGAAAATTATGTGTATAAAAATTAGATTTGATATTTTTGATGTATATCTTAAAGTTACCTAATTCTAGTCTAGACAGATTTGAAAATAGAATATTAGATTTGGATAGAATTTGAAGTGAATCAAATTTTTAGACATAATATTCTTGTGATTTTCAAAATCTACAAAGATTTGAATTAGATAAGGTAATTTTTGATATATATCAATAGTTATCTAATTCTAATCCAAAAAGATTTGAAAATAGAATTTAAATTTGGAAAGAGTTTGAAGTGGATCAAATTTTCAGATTTTATTCTAGATATTTTAAAAAATCTTGTAGATAAGAATTGGAAAAGTAATTTTTTGTGTATATCATAAACTACTCAATTCTAATCTAGATAGGATTGAAGATAAGATTTAAATTTGGATGGAATTTGAAGTGGATCAAATTTCCAAACTTTATCTTTGTAATTTTCGATCTTAGCTTATCCTAATATTTGGGATAGATTTTTGATCTATATCAAGATTTTCAAATATTAATTAATTAGGGTGTTATCCGAAAATTAAGAAATAAATTTGGTGGATAATTTAACAAATTTCCATATTTATTCTTAAAGATATTTTCGAGATTTACTTGGATTTAATTTGGTGGATAATTATTTTAATTTCCAAATTATATCTAGTATGCTTTTTCGAAATTTATTAATTTAATTGGATATTTCAAAAATCATGTCATGTGTGGATATCATATGTTATTTTATGCTAATCATGTTATTGTGATTGTTGGTTTTGTAGACTGACTTGTTTACAGGGTTACCGACTATCATGGCTTCTTAATTATGTGATGTATGTTTTAATTTATGTTGGATGTATGATGGGCCGTATGCCGGTTTGGCTACGTGATTTTAATCCATGAGAAAATCCATGGATTAGGTCTAGGTTTTATTTTATGTTGTTTTAATGTAATAGAAATAAAACTGTTAGACCAATTTATTGAGTTGTAATTTTATTCTAGATATATTAGATTTTTCCTTTAAGGAATAGATATTCTATATTGAATAAAGTTTGAAGATCAACTCAAAGGAGGAGAGTAGTACAGCTCAAGAAAGGAAGTATCACTGATTCACGTCCTGAAATCCTAATTGGAGCTAGGATTTTTGGCGAGGCGCAGTGATGGGGGCGGCGGCCATGCCCGAGTTTCCGGAGCTGACTTTCCAATTTTATCTCATTCAGCAACATGAGATATAAGCCATGATAGCTGGTTTTTATTATTATTGCTTATTATGTTGTTTGAAGCATGCAATGGTGTTTTATCTTTTTATGTGATGTTTGCATGTTTTACAATGAGAGAAAATGAAACCTCAATCTTAAATAACTAAGTGGGAGAGATTCATACCAAAGTATGTAGAAATCTCAAAACAGTCTCCATTAATCTGGTTTAATTGAGATGTGATTGACATGTGAGTTGACAATAGGTCTTCCTCCATAACGGATGTGTCATATCACTGTTATCTCTAGAAATTAAACTTCTTTATAAAGATAGCTGTAGAACACTACTAGAACAAACTGACTCCTCCAACTGGAGCAGGGAGTTCGAAATGGTGGACTTGGTGCTAAGATGATGGTGTTCACACTTAGGTGTAATTTATTAATAAATGTCCACACTAACGTGGCTTATTAATTGGAAGGTTACACGACCATGGTTATTTCCGACTTGACTGGAGGTAAATTAAAGGTGGTTTTACCTGTTTAAGGATGAATTTTATAAATGTCCACACTAACGTGGCTTATAAGAAACATTTTTAAAATGTCGGTGGATTACATATAATTTTTTTTTTAGGTATACGATTATATGTGAGTATCCTAAAGTTTGTGACTGTACTGCATGTTTACTTTTCAGTTATTCTATATCATCATGGCACTCTCATACTTGTCCTCTATTCTCAAAGAAAACAAGTTAATCGATGAAAATTACAATGACTGGATTCGAAATTTTAATCTTGTTCTCACTGCGGAAGGACACAAATTCGTTCTTGAAGAGGTATGTCCTCAGAAGCCAGATGAGGGTTCTGACGAAGCTCAAAAGGTTACATATGATAAGTGGGTTAGGTATAATGAGATAGCGCGCTGTTACATTCTGGCATCCATGTCGAATGTGTTGCAACATCAGCATGAACCTATGAAAACCGCTTATGATATCATGTATAATCTCAAGCAGCTCTTCGGTTATCAGAACCGCTCAACATGTCATTTGGCAATGAAGAAGTTAATGGATGCGAGAATGGTGGACTCCACACCTGTTAGGAATCACGTTCTCACGATGATGGGGTATCTGGCTGAGATCGAGACCTTGGGTGGAGAGCTGGACGCCGATTCTCAAATCGACATTGTTCTTCATAGCTTGTCCTCGAAGTTTGAACAGTTCAGGCTGAACTTTAATATGATCAAAAGGGATGTCATCCTGACTGAACTGCTCATGGATCTTCAGGCGGCTGAGTTACTTCAAAAAGGAAATCCGGAGGCACACCTAGCTGAAAATATGGCGTCTTCTTCTGGTACAAAAAGGAAGAAGAGGAACGCGCCTAAGAAAGCTGCAGAGGAGGCACCTAAGGTGAAGAAGTCCAAGACTAAGATTCCTCCCGAGGAATTTAAGTCAAAGACAAAGTGTTTCAAGTGCGGCCAACCAGGCCACTAGAAGGCGGATTGTCCTAACAAAAAGAAGAAGAAGGGTATGTCTCAATCTCTCATCGTTAAAACATGTTTAGCTACTTGTCCTACTTAGTCATGGGTAGTAGATACTGGAGCTACTGATCATGTTTGCATGTCTTTACAGGGGTTCCTAGTAAAAAAACAGCTACGTGATGGAGAGATTTCAGTCTACATGGGCAATGCTACGAAAGTGGCGGCAGTTGCAGTGGGAGACGTTACCTTATCTTTTAGTAGTGATAGGATTTTAGTTCTAAAGGATTGTATTTATGTGCCTAGTTTTAGGCGAAACTTGATTTTAGTTTCTAAACTTTTTATGGATGTATATTCAGTTTCTTTTGATAACAAGGTTGTTATCTTTAGTGGTAAACGTTTTATCTGTTCTGGCACATTGGATGAACATCTTTATTTACTTAATTCTATGGAAAACACTACGCAAATGCATTTACTGAATACATCGGTCATAAACCCTAACAAACAAAAAGAACCTTCGAAAATGAATCAAACCTATCTTTGGCATCTTAGGCTCGGCCACATTAACCTTAAAGGGATACAAAGACAAGTAAATGATGGGCCCTTGTCTTTATTGGTCCTAGAATCGTTCCCTTTGTGTGAATCATGTTTGGAAGGTAAAATGACCAAGCGACCCTTTAAGGATAAAAGGAATAGATCTGAAGAGGTATTAGATTTGATTCACTCTGATTTATGTGGCCCTATGTCAGTTCAGGCTCGAGGAGGGTATGTGTATTTCATCATGTTCATTGATGATTACTCAAGGTATGGATACATATACTTGTTACGCCGCAAGTCAGAATCCTTTGAGACTTTCAAAGAATTCAGAGCGAAAGTGGAAAAACATACATGTAAAAGTATCAAATCACTATGGTCTGATCGTGGTGGTGAGTACCTCTCGAATGAATTTAGAGACTACTTGGCAGAGAATGGGATTATATCCCAGTTGACTGCGCCGGGAACGCCACAGCAGAACGGCGTGGTGGAGAGAATGAACAGAACATTGTTAGAGATGGTTAGATCGATGATGAGCTATTCAGATCTGCCTATTTCATTCTGACGATATGCCTTGGAAACGACAGCCAATATTCTTAACATGGTTCTATCAAAATCAGTCCTATCTACGCCCATAGAACTTTGGACTGGACGAAAGCCCAGTCTTGGACATTTTCAGATTTGGGGTAGTCCAGCACATATGCTAGATAAGGAAACTGATAAGTTGGCACCATGTACGGATGTTAGACTGTTTGTTGGATATCCCAAAGGAACGAAAGCTTATTTATTTTATAGTCCTAAGGATCAGAAGATCATTGTGAGTACCAATGCTCGATTCTTAGAGAAAGACTATGTAATAAATCACAAGCCAAGAAGTGAGATAGTACTCGAGCAACTTCGAGGGGAAAATTCGAATCCGATACCAACAGTACAAGAAGAGGAACCACAAATTACTACACAACGTGTCACAGAAGAACAAGAACTGTCTCGTCGTAGTGGGAGGGTTGTACGCCAACCTGACAGATTTATTAGTTTGGGTGAATCTTCGGATTTCCCTGAAGGACTAAATGAATTGGATCCCAGGACCTATGACGAAACGATCCAAGACAAAGATGTAGATCCTTGGAAAATTGCAATGGAGTCTGAGATTGGATCTATGGATCACAATCAAGTCTGGGAGCTTGTAGAACCACAAGATGGGGTAAAACCTATTGGGTGTAAGTGGGTTTACAAAAGCAAGAGAGGAGCTGACGGGAAGGTTGAAACCTTCAAGGCAAGATTGATGGCGAAAGGGTACACTCAGAAAGAAGGGATCGATTATGTGGAAACCTTTTCACCGGTAGCCATGCTTAAGTCAATCCGGATTCTCTTATCTATAGCCGCTCATTTGGATTATGAGATTTGGTAGATGGATGTCAAGATAGCTTTCCTAAATGGAAGTCTTGAGGAAAACATCCACATGAAGCAACCAGAGGGTTTCATTGCTAAAGGCCAAGAGCACTTAGTATGCAAGCTTAAGAGATCCATTTATGAACTTAAGCAGGCGTCAAGGTCTTGGAACATCCGATTTGATGAGGTTATCCAGTCATATGGATTTGTGCAATGTCCGGATGAGAGTTGTGTGTACAAGAAGAGTGACGAAATGTGGTGGCTTTCCTCACGCTAACATAAGAAAGTAAGAAAATATTATCTAACATAAGGGTGTAGTTGTCCAAGCAGTTCAATATGAAAGATCTAGGAGAAGCCGGACACGTCCTTGGCATCAAGATAATTCAAGATCGCCAAAAAAGGATGTTGTGCTTATCCCAGGCGACATATATCAACACAGTGCTAGCTAGGTTTAACATGCAGGATTCCAAGAAAGGTTTTATACCTTTCAGGCATGGAATTCATCTATCCAAGGATATGTGTCCCCACACACAGGCTGAGATAGATGAGATGAAAGGCGTCCCATATGCTTCGGCTGTGTGAAGCCTTATGTATGCTATGCTATGCACTAGACCTGATATATGCTATGCAGTTGGCATGGTAAGCAGATATCAGTCTAACCCTGGACAAGGTCACTGGACTGCGGTTAAGAATATACTCAAGTACCTGAAAAGGACGCGAGATTATATGCTGGTATATCGCTCTGATAGTCTAGTGCATTTGGATTACACGGACTCAGATTTTCAATCCGATAAAGATCAGAGTAAATCTACCTCAGGTTATGTGTTTACCTTAGGAGGCGGAGCCATTGCATGAAGGAGCATAAAGCAGAAATGCATTGCGGATTCCACCATGAAGGCCGAATATGTAGATGCCTTTGAGGCTGCAAAAGAGTTCATCTGGCTCAAGAGCTTCTTGTTGGACTTGAGCGTGGTACCTGATTTTCCTAAGAGTATCACGATATATTGTGACAACTCGGGTGCAGTGGAAAATTCGAAGAAACCTAGAGCCCATAAGGCAAGTAAACACATAGAGAGAAAGTACCATCTTATACGAGAAATCGTTAAGAGAGGAGATGTGGCAGTGGTCAAGATTGCATCGGAGGACAATTTGGCTGATCCATTCACGAAGAGCCTTCCAGCTAAGACCTTCTACGGTCACGTGGAGAAAATGAGAGTGAGATACAGAGCCGGGGTTGCTGTTTGAGATTTTAGTTACAGTTGGAGAGATTGCCAGTTTGTTTTATATTTGAAATACATGCTTCAAGTATAAGTGGGAGATTATTGGTTTTGTATACTAGAAGACCTGTCCTTTGTATACATTATTGATGATGGTTTTATGATGATATAGAATGAATACAACTGCAGTCACTGTTTGCATTTAAATTGTTATATTTACATGCATGTTCACTATACTTGCATTGTAGATGATATTGTGTGGGTAAACACACGGTTAGATCATATCATCGGTTCCTTATAATGTATTAAAAGGCTCACGGTCTAGATGCACTCAACCTGCTATCGGTACGCTGTAGAATAATCTGATAATTAGTTTGTCTTGACTAACTGATTATTCTAATACACGGTCAAGTGTATTGAGGAGGATCTACTTAAGATTCTATTCTCTATTCTGACCTTAAATGAGAGAATAAGAATCCACAGAGTTCGGGTTCTTAACCCCTATATGTTGACGGACATATACGTGTAGTGTTTGCAGCTTTGATTTATCAAAGGGTGAGATTCTTTCATAGGATCAATAATCTCGATATCTTAGGTTGTAACATTTACACTTATGATGGGTCGTGTAATATGTAGGGGCACCGTGCCCTGGTGCGCCAGGTTGATGGTGTCCTCTTGAGGAAACACAAGTTCATGTTGAAACCCTGCAGGTGGAATTTATTCCGTACATGAGTAAAGCTTGTGTGGTACTACTCAAGGATAAGATATTAATTAATTATAGCTATCAGAAGCTTACATAATTAATTAATGGGCATTATATCTTAAACACGGGGAATGGCTGGACTAAAGGAGAAAGCATATTCAGAAATATGTATTAAATTGGTAGGTCAGTATTATTTCTTTAGTGGAATAAAAATAATACTTAATTTATTTAATAATATCCTAAGTTTATTTGATATTGGAAATTAAATAAATTAGCAGGCCAATTTAATATTCTTCTAGATCCCTGTTGTAGCCCAATATGACTTTAATGGACTGGAGATGGAAAAAGAGATAGAGGCCCAAATCCAGTAGGGTTAGGACAATGAAATTTCGCCCACCCCCTTATATATAAGAGGGTGAGGGATGAAATATTAGAGGTTAGACATCAGCTCCTCTTGTGTTCTCTTTATCACCACAGATTCCATACCCATCTAGTAGATTTCAGCCCACCCTGAAATAAGATTCAGTCCGGAAATACAACAGAAGATCAAGGAGTGGAATATCACAGTGGGGTGCCGATTTCATACATACAACAATAAGATTAGATCTTTAATCTTGTCCTCAATCCGTCGTTTAATTTGTAAATCATTTTTCGACTTCTATGTTTCCGCTTTAGTAGAATCGAGTAAACTGGCTATACATGTTAATTGAACTCGGTTAATTAAAATATATGTGCTGCATAAAATTATGATCTATATGACATTAGGTTTAATAAACATCCAATTAAATCCTGCGGTGGTTCAATTCAAAAAAAACCCCAACAATCATAAGCAGTCTTCATAGACTAATGTTGCAGTTGCAGCACATTTAACATAGAAGCCAAAATGTAACAGCATGCAATCTCATCAGACTTGACCCACTTATCATAGGCCAACCTTTGCTCTTCGCCAAAATTCTCATCTGGCTTCTGAGGACATACCTCTTCAAGTACGAATTTGTGTTCTTCCGCAGTAAGACCAAGATTAAGGTTTCGAATCCAGTCATTGTAATTTTCACCAATTAACTTGTTTTCATTGAGAATAGAGGACAGGTTGGAGATTACCATGATGATATAGAATAACTGAAAAGTAAACATGCAGTACAGTCACAAACTTTAGGATAAACACATAATCGTATACCTCAAAAAAAAATTATAAGTAATCCACCGACAATTTAAAAATATTTCTTATAAGTCACGTTAGTATGGACATTCATAAAATTCATCCTTAAACAGGTAAAACCACCTTTAATTTACCTCCAGTCAAATTTCCTTATGACAAGTAAATTAATAGTCGGAAATAACCACGGTCGTGTAACCTTCCAATTAATAAGCCACGTTAGTGTGGACGTTTATTAATAAATTACACCTAAGTGTGAACACCATCATCTTAGTACCAAGTCCACCATTTTGAACTCCCTGCTCCAGTTGGAGGAGTCAGTATGTTCTAGTAGTGTTCTATAGCTATCTTGATAAAGAAGTTTAATTTTTAGAGATAACAGTGATATGACACATCCGTTATGGAGGAAGACCTATTGTCAACTCGCATGTCAATCACATCTTAATTAAACTAGATTAATGGAGACCGTTTGAGATTTCTACATACTTTGGTATGAATCTCTCCCACTTAGTTATTTATGATTGAGGTTTCATTTTATCCCATTATAAAACATGCAAACATCACATAAAATGATAAACATCATTGCATGCTTCAACAACATAATAAGCAATAATAATAAAACCAACTATCATGGCTTATATCTCATGTTGCTCAATGAGATAAAACTAGAAAGTCAGCTCCAAGTCTTGGATAGTGTGGCCGTCCACCTCACTGCCCCTCACCGAAAGCCCTAGCTCCAATTAGGGTTTCGGGACGTGAATCAATGATACTTCCTTTCTTGAGGTGCACTACTTTCCATCTTTGCGTTGATCTTTAAACTTTATTCAATATAGAATATCTATTCCTAAAAGGAATAATCTAATATATCTAGAATAAAATTATAACTCAATAACTTGGTCTAACAATTTTATTTCTATTACATTGAAACAGCATAAAATAAAACATAGACCTAATCCATGAATTTTCTCAGGGATTAAAATCACGTAGCCAAACCGACATACGGCTCATCATACATTCAACATAAAATTAAAACATACATCATATAATTAAGGAGTCATGATAGTTGGTAAACCTGCAAACATGTCAGTCTACAAAGCCAACAATCATAATTACATGATTAGCATAAAATACCATATGATTACCATACATGATATTAATTTTTGAAAATTGCAATTAATAAATTAATAATTTCAAAAATTATTACAAGATATAATTTAGAAATTAAAATAATTATCCACCAAATTAAATCTTGATATACTCGAAAATTCCATAAGAATAAATTTAAAAATTTGTTAAAATTATCCACCAAATTTATTTCTTAATTTTTGGATAAACCCTAATTAATTAATATTTAGAAGTCTTGATATAAATCAAAAATATATCCCCAAATATTTGGATAGGGTTCGAAAATTTCAAAGATAAAATTTGGAGATTTGATCCACTTCAAATTCTATCCAAATTCAAATCTTATTTTCAACCCTATCTAGATTAGAATTAAGTAATTTATGATATACACCAAAAAAAATTACTTTTCACAATTCTTATCTTCAAAGATTTCGAAAATTACAAGAATAAAATCTGGAAATTTGATCCACTTCAAATTCCTTTCAAATTTAAATTTTATTTTCAAATCTTTCTAGATTAGAATTAAGTAATTTATGATATACACCAAAAATTACTTTTTCAATTCTTATCTACATTAATTTCGAAAATATCAAGATAATAAATATGGAAATTTGATCCACTTCAAATTTTTCCAAATTTAAAATCTACTTTCAGATCTTTTTGGATTAGAATTAGATAACTATTGATATATATCAAAATTTACCTTATCCAATCTAATCCATGTAGATTTTCAAAAACTTCAAGAAAATTAAATCTGAAAATTTGATCCACTTCAAATTCTTCCAAATCTAATATTCTATTTTCAAATCTATTTGGATTAGAATTAGGTAACTTTAAGATAAACATCAAAAATACCAAATCTAATTTTACACACATAATTTTCAAAACCTCACATTAAATAAATCTGAAAATTTAATTTCAAATCAAAAACATCTCCAAATTAATTCAATGTGATCGAAAATTACATAGAACAAATTAGGGAATTTAACACATCAAATTTTTGAAAATTTGATGCCCCAATTTTCGAAGCACACATCTAATTAAATCTGAAAATTTTGATAAATCAAAAATCTATTCCAAATCTAATTAAGATATGACCGAAAATTTCAGTGTCTCTCAAAAACTAGAATTTTCGAACTACATCAAAAATTCATCCAAGTTTTAAACACCACAAAATCGAAATACATACAAATTTAAATCTGAAAATTTAAGCACCATAAATTTATCATCAAATTTAAACATGTATCTCGAATTTATCCTAGGATTAAATCTAGAACAGTGCCAAAACCCGCTCTGATACCAGTTGTTGGGCTTTTTTCGAATTGAACTACCGCAGGATCTAATTGGATGTTCATTAATCCTAATGTCATGTAGATCATAATTTCATGTAGCACATATGTTTTAATTAACAGAGTTTAATAAACATGCATAGCCGGTTTTCGATTCTACTAAAGCGAAAACATAGAACACCGAAAAATGACTTACAAATTAAATGACGGATTGAGGACAAGATTAAAGATCTAATCTTATTGTTGTATGTATGAAATCGGCACCCCCTTATGCTATTCCACTCCTTGATCTTCTATTGTATTCCCGGACTGTATCTAGATTCAGGGTGGGCTGAAATCTACTAGATCGGTATGGAATCTGTAGAGATAAAGAGAACAAAAGAGAGTTGAATTGTAACACTATAATTTTCGATCCCCATCTCTCTACTTATATGGGGTGGTTGAAATTATAAGTCCCAAACCTACCGGGCTTGGGCCTCTATCTCTTTTTCCATCTCCAGTCCATTAAAGTCATATTGAGCTACAATAGGGATCTAGAAGAATATTAAATTGACCTGCTAATATATTTAATTTCTAATATCCAATAAACTCAGGATATAATTAAATAAATTAAGTATTATTTTTATTCCACTAAAGAAATAATACTGACCTACCAATTTAATACATATTTCTGAATATGCTTTCTCCTTTAGTCCAGCCATTCCCCGTGTTTAAGATATAATGCCCATTAATTAATTATGTAAGCTTCTAACATCTATAATTAATTAATATCTTATCCTTGAGTAGTACCACACAAGCTTTACTCATGTACGGAATAAATTTCACCTACAGGGTTTCAACATGAACTTGTGTTTCCTCAAGAGGACACCATCAACCTGGCGTACCAGGACACGGTGCCCCTACATATTGCACGACCCATCATAAGTGTAAATGTTACAACCCAAGATATCGAAATTATTGATCCTATAAAAGAATCTCACCCTTTGATAAATCATAGCTGCAAACAGATAATAGAATCCTAAGTAGATCCTCTTCAATACACTTGCCCGTGTATTAGAATAATCAGTTAATCAAGATAAACTAACTATCAAATTATTCTACGGTGTACCGATGGCGGGTTCAGGGTCATCTAAGCCGTGAGCTCTTTAATGTATTACAAGGAACCAATGACATGATCTAACCGTGTGTTTACCCACACCATATCATTTACAATGTAAGTATAGTGAACATGCATGTAAATATAACAATTTAAATGCAAACAGTGACTGCAATTGTATTCATTCTATATCATCATAAAACATCATCAATAATGTATAAAAAAGACAGGTCTTCTAGTATACAAAACCAACAAATACAGCAAATAGCCCCTTAACACAGCAACAATATCAGCAGCTTCTGGCCTGTTGAGCTCCAAATTTCAACAAATCACAACTGCTACTCCTTCCATTCCCCCCACATCAACCACACATGAGAACTCTTATGTTGCTTCTTTTAGTAGTACACTCACTATCTCTTCTCCTTTGACTTCTATAGCCTATTGTCATTTGAACAACAACACATGGCTTTTTGACACAGGTGCAACACACCATGTATGTTGTTCTTTGGCTAATTTTGTTTCATCTAGTCCTATTACAAATGCCTCAGTCTCTCTTTCTACAGGAGATTCAGTTATTATTGATAGAGTAGGTTGTGTGCAGTTGAGTGATCAATTCCTCCTCACTTCAATTCTATATGTGCCTACCTTTACCTATAATCTACTCTCATTCAGTTGCCTAACTGAAGAGCATAATTGTCAAGTTAATTACTCTTCCACTTCATGTTGTGTTCAGGATCCTTCTCGGGGGAGGCTGATTGGGATGGGTAGGAGAGTTGGCAACCTCTACATTCTCACTCCATCCACCACCATAAGCCTACCCTATCTCCTTCTTGCAGTGCAGCAGTTACCAGTCAGCTCTGGCATGCTAGACTAGGTCATTTATTAGAAAATTGCAATTGTTGTATTCCTTTTTAGACTTGAAATCTGAAAAACAAATTGATGTTCCATGTTCTGTTTGTCCCTTGGCAAAACAGAAACACTTATCTTTCCCTTTATCTAATTCTCTTGCGGTCAATGCTTTTGATTTAATACATTGTGATATATGAGGGCTTTTTTCTCCTATTACTGTTGATGGTCATAAATTTTTCCTTACAATTGTGGATGATTTTTCTAGATTTACATAGACTTACTTGCTTAAATCTAAGTCTGAAGTTGCACAAACTATACCTGCTTTTCTTGCCTCTGTTAAAACCCAATTTGGCTCTATCATCAAAGTCATCAGATGTGATAATGCTCCTGAATTCTCTCTTCACAACTTTTACACTACTCATGGCATTGTACTCCAACATTCATGTGTAGAAACCCCTCAACAAAATGCCAGAGTGGAGAGAAAACACCAGCACTTGCTTAATGTAGCAAGATCTCTCCATTTTCAGTCTAAAATTCCTTTAACTTTTTGGGGTGACTGCATACTTAGTGCTTCATATCTCATCAATTGCATTCCCTCTTCAGCTATAGAAAATGTCATTCCCTTCACCAAACTGTTTCACAAGACACCCTCTTATTCTCATCTCAAAGTTTTTGGGTGTTTGTGCTACGGTTCTTCTTTAGATAAGCATAAACACAAATTTTCCCCTCGAGCTAGAAAGTCAGTTTTTCTAGGTTATCTTGCATGCTACAAGGGTTATAAACTCCTTGATCTGGAAACCAATTCCACTTATATCACTAGACATGTTATTTTCCATGAACATGCTTTTCCTTTTTCTGAAATTCCTTTAGAATCAGTTTCTCCTTCTAACATTTTTTCTGAAGGTCCTTTGAACCACGTTGATCCTGCTCCTACCTCCATTCCTATAATCACTCGAGCAGGTCGAGTTTCCAAGTCTCCTAGTTATTTGAATGATTATGTATGCAATACCTCTATTTTCTCATGCACTGCTCATCCTCTTACTCATTATCTCTCTTATGAAAGATTATCTCCTTCTTTTACAGCTTTTACTTGTGCTATTTCTATTCTCCCTGAACCTACCACTTATTCTCAAGCATGCAAACATCCTGAGTGGCAACTTGCTATGCTTGATGAACTAAGGGCTTGAGAGGCCAATCAAACTTGGCAGATTGTTTCTTTACCTCCGCATAAACATGCTATTGGTTGCAAATGGGTTTTCCGCACCAAGTTTCATGTTGATGGGAGTATAGAAAGTTACAAAGCATGACTTGTTGCCAAGGGTTTCACACAACAAGCTGGGATTGATTATCTTCATACTTTTTCACCTTTTGCTAAAATGGTCACTGTCAAGGTTCTTCTTACTGTAGCAATTGTTAAAGGTTGGCATTTATTTCATCTGGATGTGAATAATGTATTTTTGCATGGTGAGTTGGTTGAAGATATCTATATGTCTTTACGACAAGGTTATGATCCTCAAGGGGTGCAACTGCCCCCTAATCCAGTGTGTAAGCTCACCAAATATGTATATGGTTTAAAACAAGCTTCTCGTAAGTGGTTTGAGAAATTATCTACTGTGGTTTCTGGTTTTAGGTCCGTCCAGTCCTCATTTAATCATTCCTGCTTCATCAAGGTTGTAGACAATCATATTTTATGCCTTGTGGTCTACGTTGATGATATTCTGCTTGCTAGTGATGATTTTAGTTTGGTTGACGGCTTCAAGAAGTTTTTGGCAGCACATTTCAAGTTCAAAGATCTTGGCCCTCTTAAATATTTTTTGGGTCTTGAAGTTGCTCGCTCTGCCCGGGGAATTTTTGTGTCCCAACACAAATACTCTCTTGATTTGCTTGATGAGTCTGGTTTACTTGGTGCTAAACCATCTGCTACCCCTATGGACTCCAGTACCTCTTTATCTCAGTCTTCAGGTACTGCCTTAGCAGATTCCATTGGCTATCGTCGCTTAATTGGTCAGCTTCTTTATCTTTGTATTACCCGACCTAATCTCAGTTTTGCGGTGCACAAACTCAGTCAATTTTTGGCTCATCCCAACGATCTCCATCTTCAAGCCGCTCATCGAATACTTCTCTATATCAAGGGATCCATTGGACAAGGTCTGTTTTTTCCTTGTTCTTCCTCTGTAGAACTTACAGCGTTTGCCAATGTTGATTGGGCTGCAGACCCTGATACACGCCGATCAATAAGTGGTTTCTACATGTTTCTCGGACAGTCTCTAATTTCCTGGAGTTCAAAGAAGCAACATGTTGTTTCCCATTGTTCGGTTGAGGCTGAATACCGCTCGATGGCCAATACAACTTGCGAAATAGTTTGGCTCATTGCAAAGCTAAAAGAGTTTGGTATTCTCCAAAGCCAACCGGTTCCTCTCTTTTGCAACAATCAAGCTGCTCTCCACATTGCCTCAAATCCTATTTTTCATGAACGAACTAAACACATCGAACTTGATTGTCACCTTGTACGTCATCATTTCACTACCGGTTTGATCAAACTACTCCACGTTTCTGCTCATTGCCAACTTGCAGACATATTCACCAAGCCACTCCCCACCGCTCTCTTTCATTCGTTGGTTTCCAAGATGGGATTGACTTCTATCTACTCCCATCTTGAAGGGGCGTAATATGAATAAATATGTTTGATATCGCATTTCTAGCTCTTCACGCTTCTTTATTTCTTGTTTGTTTTAACAGTGATTCTCTACACCTGTAGTAGAGGATTAGCTCCACCATGTATAAAAGGGTGTAGATCCAAATACTTTTTCTTCCTCCTTCAATGGAGTTTTTCATCTCTTTTCACTGATTGATAAAATACATAAAACTGCACGCATCCATAAATATATCCGTCCGGTTGTACCCACATATTTAAGAGACTAAATGCAAACCGTATATATTTCACATGGACCAATGAAATGCCCAAATTAAGTTGGTGATTTAGCTGAGTAAGAGTAGTGGCAAGGCAAGTGGCAGCCTTGCTTTGTGGTGGTCGTGCGTCCAACCAACATCCTTACCCATATTTGGCGCCTCGACATCGCATCATCATATGACCACTATATATTACTAATCCATGTACCTACGAATCTTCATGCTACCTTTTGTTTACCAAAATTTATTGCTTTTTAGTCTTTAATTCGCCAATTCTCTTAAAAAGTTAACATATGAATAAAATATAAAAACTCATATTAGACTGTCATATATCAGCAGAGCCAATCCTAATAATTTAATTGATTGAATCGTGATGAAAAATAAAGTTTTTATTTTCGTCTTATAATTTAATATATTTATATCGTGGTTTAAATGCAAATTGTCTAACCATCTCAGTTGGAAAAGTGTGAACTTAAACAGTGTGGAATTTTATTTTTTTTTTGTGCTAACATTTGGATAAAAGGGATTAGAACCATTGTTATCTTCCTCTATTTCAGTGGCTCCTACCATTAGGCCAACATCACATTTGAAATATTTTTACAACTATATATATATATATATATATGCTATGAAAAAATTGGAATCCTTACATTTTTCATAATTTTTTGGACCTAAGACGACCACCTCACATGTCTTATGCAAAGAGCGGTTGTATATCAGTCGAACTTCATCTATATTCTAATTCGGGTTCGCTTTTCGTCTCACAAACAATTTTATGAAGGTATGAAGCCAATCAAGATCTAAACCTCAATATGAAAATCACCTTATGAATTTTGAACCGTCACAATATAAATAAATAAATAATGACTATTTCTTAGAAGTACACATATGCCTTGACAAGTCACTACGGTTCACGAGATGGCGCGTAAAGATGTAATCGAGCTGAGTCGAGTCGAGTATTAACTTATCGAGCTCAAGCTCGATAAGGAAGACTCGAAGCTCGACTCGACTCGAGCTCAATCGAGCTCTGATTTTTCGAGCTCGAGCTCAACTCGATAGCAAACTCGGCAATCTCGAACTCGACTCGACTCGACTCGATTACGTATAAATATTAAATAAAAAAATAATTTTAAATAAAAATTATTTAATTATTAATGATATGTATGCAAAATATTAAATTATTAAGGGTAAATTTGTATTGCTTCAAAGCTCGATTAAGCTCGATAAGGCTCGCGAGCCTGTCGAGCTCACTATTATGGAGCTCGAACTCGAGCTCGACTCGACAAATCTCGAGTCGATTGAGTTTTCACCGAGTCGATCCCGAGTAGCTCATGAGTAGGCTCGACTCACTTACACCTCCTAATGGTGCGGTTTGTAAATTATAACATACTCTAGTATGCCTGTGATTTAATAAATTAATCGAATTATTCCTATTTACCGTTTCCAAGACCATTAAAACAGAGGATCTCATTCCCCGAAGGAAGCAACAATAATTACGTTATAAAGTAAGATGAGAATAAAGCAAAAAAAGATTTGATTAGATCACTAAATTAAGTTAATCATGTTCTAGTAGAGTAGAGAATCATACCTTTTGTGAACATGTGGACTGAGGAAATTGCGGAATTGAAAGTAATGATAAATCAAAAAACAAAGCTTAATAATAATTGTAAATTTATGGGATTTGATTAATAATATAGAATATCACATGTGTTCATTAAAGATGGCACAAGCTGCACTGCAACATTTAAGTTGCAATAAATGATCTGAATTGTCGTAAACATAACAGCCACATGTATATGGCTAAACAAACTACTTCCCGTCGGACCAAAATTCATTATATTTTTAAGAATCACAAGTAATATTCTTTTTAGTATTAGAAATAATATTTTTTTGGAGAATTATCAATTCAAAACCTGAAATATGGGTAATATATAAATTCTAGACCTGAAACATAAAAATTGTCAATCTAGAATCTCAAAATTAATGTATTTCAATTTCTTTGAAATTTTAAATTATTTTTAATAATTTATTTATTAGATTTAATAGATAATTAATGAAAGTAATTTTCATTGAAAATTAATATAAAATAATTAAAAAGTAATAAAGAAATTGAAATACATGAATTTTAGGCCCTAGAATGATAATTTTCATCTTTCAGATCCAAAATTTATAATTTTCATCTTTCGGTCATAGATTGAGAATTATCCAATTTTTTCAATCTAAAAAATGTATTAATAATTGCAAAATGACCTCATTTTTTTATGTTTAGCAATAATTTTCAGTAAAATAAAAGTGATACTAGTTATTATTAGTACTTATATCATTATTAAAAAATACGAAGTATATTTTTTCCATATGATATAAGACCTTATGTACATCCGATGTACATGAAATCACCTCAAAATTATTTATTCAAAATAAGGTTTCATTTCCTATTTTGATATTACCGACACATTAAGTCAATTAACATGAACATGCATGACATTAATAAATTCAAAAAGGAGATTAAATACTAAGTATTAGCAATAGAGGTGGTAGTAAGCTCGAGAACTCCAATTTGTCGTTATTCCCGATAACTTCACATGGAAACACCCCATAATTTTTCCTATCAAGTTTCTAGGGCCCATTAGAAATGAGTTTGATACTCAAGCATATATACGTAGGTTCAATAAATTCATTGCTCAATCATTGCACATAGGGGAAACATAAAATAAAATAGGGCAATTTACGATTAAAAAATTGGCTCATCAACATCTACAAGGGTCATAAAACAAGCATCGTTAGATCTATGCATTTGGACGATTGGATTAATATAATCCATCCAACATGATTCGGACATTTGTTCTTCACGAGATTAATGCTATAATCCATCCAACATGATTCGGACATTTGTTCTTCACGAGATTAATGCTTATCTACATTTATATATATATGGGTCAAGAGTTTTGAATAATCATGAGAGATACAACATATACACAAACAAGTTCAGGTACTGAATTGACACGTAGAGCTTTAGAATGTGACTAGGAAAGTACTTAATTAACAGGTTAAGATCGGGGGCAGACAAACATTATCCATAATGCAAGAATCTTGGAGCAGAAATGTTAAAACATAAATCATTTCTAAATTGATCACTGCTTACATCCTTTTATGCAGATCAAGATTGAATACCTAAACCCATCTCAAGTAGACGAATTTTCTCTCTCCAAATATATACCACATTTTCAAGATTTACATGCTTGCTCATAGCTCTATATATGTTTCTAACAAGTTAAGGCATAGAAAGGTTTTAGTTGGAAAGCAATCGACATGAGTCTAATAATGTCGTGATCGTGGATCGAATTCCTACTAGAAGAAATTACTTGATAGCGACTCAGTTATGGTTAGAATAGATTAGTAGATCATTATACTAAGTTAATCATGGTTATTTGGAACAAGTTGGTTGGAAGGTAGGCTTCACATGCATCAGCATTACCACCTGCCAATTGCACAATTAAAACTACTATTTGTACCTTTCAACCAAGCAGATATTTTCCATACCTTCAATTATATGTGTGCTTACATATCTGATGGTTATCCAAATTGTTATCTAATATACTTATATTCTAGTTTTTTTATATAAAATGAATTAATGATTGATATCTAGTAACTTTCAAACTTCAATTATCAATCCGAAAACCCATAAATTGAGTGTAACAATTTTGTACTCTAATCTACTGCCATGATTGCATAAAGACAACTTTCCAACAAAGCATTGTCCATATGCATATAGAAAACTCTCCAATTCTACGTTAGCATTATTAACCATATGAAGACAAAGACTGATCTGTGTGGTGCTTAAATCCACATGTTATATATTCCAAGGACAGAGGAACAACTTACTTTTTATTTGGATCTCCGAACTGATAACCGAGTCGAGCAAGCTTCTCTCCGAAACTCTGCTTCAGCCGCTGTCCTGATGGAGAAGTATAACAAGTTAGCAGAAGCTGAAGCAGCAAATATAGAAACACGAGGAGAAGAGGAAGAAGATGACCCTGAAACAAACACGCTTCATCGGCCTCTGCTCAAAAGTAATCAAACGCTATCTTCGAGTCCCCTTGCCATAGTTGGAGAAAAGGTTTCTTACATAGAGAGTTTGGACTACGAGTAAGGAGATTTTCAATTTTTCACAGGCCCTTTTTTCTCATACTGTAAATTTCCCTTTGTTCTAGATGATTACTTGACCATTCAGCTCATACATGTCTTTTTTATGATTCCTTCTTTTCTTACTGGTTTAGGATCAATGAAAACGATTTGTTTAAGCAAGACTGGAGAAGCAGATCGAAAAATGAAGTATTGCAGTATATCTTCTTCAAATGGTTGCTGGCATTCCTTGTTGGGCTGCTAACAGGACTGACAGCCACCCTCATCAATCTTGCAGTTGAAAATATTGCCGGATACAAACTTCTTGCTGTCGTTGAATACATCGAGCAGAAAAGGTACAGTCACAACACCTCCTGGCAAGTGTTGCAGAGGCTAGTGTAAATTTTCAAATGTCTTGAACATACCTTTATAAGTAAAGATATTGCCTGAATGATGGAACTTCTAATTTGGATTGCCTCAATCTTGATGGTCGCAGCTACCTAATGGGATTGATATATATGGTTGTGGCAAATCTTCTTCTGACTCTGGTGGCTGCCGTTCTCTGTGTTTGTTTTGCACCTACTGCAGCTGGACCTGGAATTCCTGAAATAAAAGCTTATCTCAATGGAGTCGACACCCCCAATATGTTTGGCGCGGCACCATTGATTGTGAAGGTGCCCTTTTATTCAGTGAATTTAGCATCTCATACTATAAAATATGTGATGGTATAATTGGTTATGATCTGAGAAAGCAATATAATGAGTTCAAGCAAGTTTATTAGGAAATTCTATACAAGCTATCACACATGGTTTCAGTTTAGAGAGAGACATGTTCACTTATAGCACTATCGCCTTAACTTGTAGCATTCCCATAAACTTTCTTTCAGCCTTATTCCTATGGACACCTGATTTTGGAGAGTTACAATAAGGTAATCAAAAGTGCAAATTGAATATTAGATATTTGAAATAGTATATAATATAATAATGATAAAATAGTAATAATACCTTTCCGCAACAAGCCTAGCGAGTTAACTCCCTTGATCCATGAGGCAAGTTGGGACAACCAACTTGGACCCTATTGTCGTTCCTATTTGTATATTGCACTAGTACTACTCTACCTATCACTAATATGCCAAAGTTCGAAAAACACCATCTTGTTAGCTGAGAAGTGTGCTACTCCCAACATCACACAGATCATTGGAAGCATTGGAGCAGTTTCCGCTGGATTAGATCTAGGAAAAGAAGGTCCTCTAGTGCATATTGGTAGCTGCATTGCATCCCTATTGGGTCAAGGTGGGACAGACAATTACCGCGTTAAATGGCGCTGGCTCCGGTACTTCAACAACGACAGGGACAGGCGCGATCTAATCACCTGTGGTTCCTCATCCGGAGTCTGTGCTGCTTTCAGGTCCCCAGTTGGTGGTGTCCTCTTTGCTCTTGAGGAGGTGGCAACATGGTGGAGAAGTGCTCTCCTCTGGAGAACCTTTTTCAGTACTGCAGTTGTGGTTGTAGTTCTTAGGGCCTTCATAGGGTACTGCAAATCTGGCGACTGTGGATTATTTGGGAGAGGAGGTTTAATCATGTTCGATGTCAGCGGTGTTTCTGTAAGATACCATGTGGTGGACATTATCCCTGTTGTTGTAATAGGAATTATCGGTGGCGTCTTGGGAAGCCTTTACAACCATCTTCTCCACAAGGTCCTCAAGGTCTACAACATCATAAACGCGTAAGCACCATATTTTGGAATCAACTGTTAACTGAGCCATGACATGTCTCGTTGTAAGGGAAGGTTTTGCCTCGATTGTGAATGCTATTCGGACCTTCCCTGCAATGTTCCTTAAATTTCATTGTGAATATTGAAACCAATGCATCTGAAAAGCTAATTTTGAGGCTATTTTGCAGGAAGGGTAAATTGCATAAAATTCTTCTCAGTCTGAGTGTATCCATTTTCACTTCAATATGCATGTACGGACTTCCTTTTCTTGTAGAGTGCCGACCATGTGATCCCAACCTGCTGGATATGGAATGTCCCACGACAGAAGGAACAGGGAACTTCAAAAAATTTAACTGCCCAAATGGCTACTACAATGACTTAGCCACACTTCTCATTACCACCAACGATGCTGCTGTTCGGAACATTTTCTCCATTAACACTTCAACAGAGTTCCATGTTTTCTCTCTCACTATCTTCTTTGTACTATATTGTATATTAGGGCTTATCACCTTTGGCATTGCTGTCCCATCCGGTCTCTTCCTCCCTATCATTCTCATGGGGTCTGCTTATGGTCGTATTCTAGGAATTGTCATGGGACCATACACAAAAATTGATCAGGGCCTCTATGCTGTTCTTGGGGCAGCCTCCCTTATGGCTGGTTCCATGAGAATGACTGTTTCCCTATGTGTCATATTTCTTGAGCTTACCAACAACCTTCTCTTGCTGCCCATTACAATGCTAGTTCTTCTAATTGCCAAAACAGTAGGCGATGGCTTCAATCCAAGCATCTATGACATAATACTGGAACTAAAAGGACTACCTTTCTTGGAAGCGCATCCTGAGCCATGGATGAGGAATATTACAGTTGGCGAGCTCGCTGATCACAAGCTGGCAGTTGTCACCCTGAGTGGAATTGAGAAGGTGAGTCGTATTGTGGAAGTCTTACAAAATACCACACACAATGGTTTCCCAGTTGTAGATGTAGGAGTGGTTCCAACAATGGGCATACCAGATGGTGCAACTGAACTGCATGGCCTGGTCTTGAGAGCTCATCTCATTTTAGTGCTGAAGAAAAAGTGGTTCCTGCAAGAAAGGCGAAGAACAGAAGAATGGGAAGTGAGAGAGAAATTCACTTCCATTGATTTGGCTGAAAGGGGAGGCAAGATTGAAGAAGTAATAGTGACCAAGGATGAAATGGAGATGTTTGTTGATTTACATCCATTAACCAACACAACTCCATACACAGTGGTTGAAAGCATGTCAGTTGCCAAGGCAATGGTGCTCTTCAGGCAAGTAGGGCTCCGCCACATGCTTATTATACCGAAGTATCAAGCAGCCGGGGTAAGTTTGAGTTGCAGTGTTTCATAATGAAGTAAATTTCTGCATCAAAAAAGAGAACATACATTTGTTGCTGAAGGCTGTGTCCGGAATTCTTCTAAGAAAATATCATAAGAGATCTTTATGTCAGTTTAAATGATATAGATATTTATCCTAATTGTTTTTCTTTTCACTAGGAGAGAAAACATGATAACTGAAGGAAAAACATACAATGCATAGAAACTATAAATGTAGAAGATATTCTGTTCAAGAAATAAACATATCTAACCTGTCGTTTTGTACCTTTCAACAGGTGCATCCAGTGGTGGGAATTTTGACAAGGCAGGACTTGAGAGCCCACAACATTTTGAGTGCCTTTCCTCAATTGGAAAAGTCCACTGGACTTAAAAAGGGTCATTGATCTTCAACACAAAAGCTCATTACTTTTCAGATACATCACATTCTTCTTTAAAATTCCCATCTTTTTGTTGAATAATTCATTCTTTTTTCAGATTCATAAGCATAGAATACACAACAAAGGGGTGTAGATTGTTTGTCATGATACAAATGTTAATCGTACAGCATTTATAATTCCTCTCATCTCTTTGAATCAATCTATCTGTATACAAAGTTGTCCAAAACAGCAGCTATAATAACAGAAGATTAAAACCTTTTTTGTCACTCAAAGCTCATTCAACAAAAAATCTTCAAAGTCTTCGTCCGCATCACGTATATGGATGTAAAAGTGCACCTCAAGCCAGTCTTTTCTTTTTCCCGGGTTTTTTTCTCTTTATTTTCACTCTGGAGCCTCTCTTGAACACTGCCAGGACCTCAATACTGCATCATGTAAAGACATCACACTCGATTAGTCACTTGTTCCTGTTATAGAATATTATTGTATTATTATGTTTCCTTGTATACGTAGGTCTATATTAGGATAGATTTAACCTACTTCTCAGTGACCCTAGTTTCTCTCCCTATATATATGAGAACTCTCTTATTGTGAATAATACACTAATACATACTTTTCTCATGAGAAGTAGTCATTGGCCAGCCTGGGTATAAGAAAACAATTTCTCATACAATTCGAACACACGAGAGATGTTTTTGTCATTAGAATAATACACTACTATTCTACATGGTATTTCTATATGGTATTTCTCTCCCTATATATATGGGAGCTCACTAATTGTGAATAATACACTACTACATACTTTTCTCTCCATATGTTTACTACTCTACTATTCTACAGTGCCCAAGATAACTCACTTACAAAAGCAGTTTTCAAGACAACATTGTTTAATACATCACCTCATTTAAACTAGAATTTATCACCTATGTACTCATACCAGATCTCTAAGACAAGCTCAAATCCATGTTACACAAATATTCTATCTCAGATTTACCTCATTGGAACATGCCTCAAAAATCTCCAGAAACATACGTTCTTATCTTTCCCGATAGAAGACACAACAACCAGTCAAGCATTATGTTTCCTTCAAGTTTATAATATTATTATTTTCTTGATATGTCAGGAAACAGCCAACACATTACGAAAAAGGAATTTTCATGCATGTGACATGGTAGAGCAATTCAGGAATGAGAAAATCATTGCACGTTTGTGAGAGAGAGAGAGAGAGAGAGAGAGAGAGAGAGTGTGTTTGTGTGTGTGTGTGTGTGTGTGTGTGTGTGAGAGAGAGAGAGACCTCTGTGTTCCAGGGAAAAAATTAAAACCATGGGCCTTGTCCAGATGCCATGCCTTACTAGAGAGCAGGGATGTGCAATCCTGTTGTAAAATGCAGGATTATAAGCTCTAAATAAAAGTGACAATTTGCCAAAGCCAACTACTAAAGGTGTTGACAAAAATTTAGAAATATAACCTACTTATAACTTGGTTTAGTAATGCTGAAACTCTGGGTGCAATCATTTTTAATACCCAAAAGGCAGAAAATACCTCTTTGAAACTATCCCATCCACAGCTAATATATATAAGAGTTTGAGGCAGTGTCTGGCTTTCATCTTGAACATTTTGGCCATTGCTTAGCACAGAAGTCTCTCTTTCTCGAAGTACCCATGGTCTCTTTTCCATTTTGACCTTCCTCTCAGAACTAGAATAAAATGTCAAAAGTGAGTACAATAAACAAAAGACTTCCATTTTTACATGGCTCAAAAAAGTACTACTTTCAATAAACCTTGCAAAATTCCATCATAACCCCACCTTTCAGATAGATTATGTTTGATCTTCATGAATGACACGGACTGCAGAGCAACAAGCAGAGATTGGTCTAGCCCTTTCCTAGGAGGGTCAACTACAATGACATCAGATCCCATCAGCCAAGAATGTGGTTCCTGACAGTTTATAATGAGTTAAAAGTTACCCAGGAAAACTAATCCATACACTATCCAAATGGCAGTTCAAATGTGCTGCAACTGTATGCTAGGATCATAGGGAGTTACTAATATGTTTTAACTTATATGTATGCGAGCATTAGTGGATAATGCTAGTCAAGTACAAACATATGTTAACTATATTAAGATAGTAAATGAAGTAAAAATGTACTGCTAACTTTTGAAGTATCTGCTTGATGCCAGCTGATGCTGCTCTCCATGTCGATTTCTAATCGAGAAGCTGTCTTTTCAAAAGACTGCTTTGCTTCTTTGTTCACCTCCACACATTTCACAGACCTGTAAATAGAAGTTCACAATGCTGTGCCTAGTTCCTCATTGGACTAAAGATAATTAAAACTAAAAACATCAATTGTTCCACCTGCACTTCCTTGTGGCAGCCAAAGACAAACCAATCACCCCAGCACCAGCATAAAGATCAACCACCGACGCTCCATAAGGGACATACTTTTGTAGTTTACGTAGTAAAGAATCAAAAGCCTGAAAATTTTCTAGGAAACAAGGTCAATTATATCTAAGGTAAGTAAAGTGAATGTTAACTTAGAAACAACTAACAAGCTTTCAAATCAGTCGCTCAAGTTAAATACAGACACAATAGTCAATAGGTATTCCACAACACAGAGATCATAAGCATTTTAAGAAAGAAGAAACATGTTTGAGAATAAAACTCCATTTTCCATAAACAAAGAAACCATAAAAGTGTTTAATCCAGATCCTAACCCGTGTATTTGCTTGCCCGAAGCTTGAAGGGGCTATCGAAACATCAATTCCTCCAACATGCTCCCAGAAGTCTGGCTCCCCCAAAAGATGTCTCCATCTATTCCCAAAAATAACCTGCGATAAAAGGCGAAGAAAAAATAATGCAAGCGCAAGAGAATATCATGTATTTTCATTTTCTGTAGAGAATGGCTTAGTACTTCATGTAATAAACCAAAGATGGCGCAGCCTATGCTAGGAAGTGATAAAAGATCAAATAACTTCATTAGATGCGTGCATCGGAATTGAGAAGGATGGAGACTTTCAGAAACAAAAACTGCAGATATATAACTCTTAACTCGACAGACATACATGTGTACAAGTATATTCAAGTGCTTCCCCAACAATTTGCATTCCAGGATTTTCCTCAACTTAATTCGGCCATAGTTACAAACAACAAGCTGTTAACACGATCTGGAAGTTTTTTAAGACACCTTTCTCAAAATCTCAAAGGCATTGCAAACACCATATGCTAAAACTCACAGAAAGGGAAGGTGCTGATTATTGGCCATTGATCTAGGTCGGATTTTACAACGTGATTTTGTCATATATGATTGCTTAGCATGAAAAAAAATATCACAGATAATGAAGACTCAGTGTCTCAAAACATCTAAGATAACATGGATCAATATCTTTTTGGGTGTCTCTACACAAACCTGATTGGTCTCTACAACTGCATTCAAATTCCACCAAGCAAAGATTCATCACCCCGAAATCAGGTAAGTGAAGATCAAAGAATACAAAATTCCCCACATTCGAAAGGACCCAATTTGAAAAAAAAGAAACCATATCTCGTAGTCGAAGAATAGCCTCGCAAATGTTATAGTTAATATACTCCACTAAATTCTAAATTCTAGACTTGTCTCCTTTCAAGTGTGGTCTTCTTCTACTTCCTTCACTTTATAGTCAATACAAGAATGACTCAAAGCTAATGAACCGATGGGTCTTAGAAATCCAAAATAGCTATTATAACTATTGCCTAAATACTATATCAGATAATAAAATCAGATAAAGTAAATGGCGGAATGATTTAACTCAACACTAATACCGTAAACTGTAATGTATTTAACAGGTGCACAACACACCAAATCAAATACTGTTATATGGAACAACAAGTATTGTGACTTAGTTATATTCCTCACTTTTGATAAGGATGAGAGCCCAGGGTCCAATCCCAAGCCGATATCTGAAAGTTATATAGGATCTAAATGAGAGCAACTCACATTGCTTGTCGATGTCTGAAAGTTAGCCCAAACAGAATGGATCAAATGCACTTCCCTCCGCGGACCCCCTTTTCTCCACAGGTACTATAATTTGGATCTCCATCAATTCTTGTAGATAGGATTTTTGAACACCAAAGTGCCAGTAAAACAATTAAACTGGTCTTACATTGGCCAAGGCATTTAACTTTTCAGAACTAGGGGAACTCTCATTTCTCGAATTCCAAACCAAAGCAACCTGCACCTTACCTGTTATTTTTCATGAAATATATCAGCTCAATAGTCAACTAGGTCACACTCTATAATGAAATATGCACCGACCATTTTTGTATCTTTCTGAGGCCGGAAGAGAAGTGTTGTATGTTGTGACAGCCATCTAACCAATGTGATTTGTTGACAAAAGAAAATATCAGTATCATAAATCAAGGAAATAAAAATGAATTTTTGGTGCTGAGGATTGGAAATCCACTTCACATTCCAGACAAATTAAATAAACACAGCCGAAACTTGAAAGCATGAATTATATAGTTCCATGAAATCCATCACCTGGACATATCTTAATTCACCCGTTCCTTGGTCTTCATCATATGGCTCAATATTCAGTTCAGCCATTGCTGAAGAACAGAAGAAAAGTACCCAAAAGAGCATCACTGGAAACATCCACACGTAAAAGGTAAATACAAGAAATGAAGATCTCACCTTGCTTTAGTAGGTCAACAGCAGCATTGATGCTCGGATGGTGAGCTACACAACAAGAAGACACTCATCATTATAAAAAGTAACAACACAATTTATCTTCATTTATAAATTCAAATTAAATATGTAAATCTGTGACCTTTGCATTCAGGAATATCAACCACATTATGAGTTCCCTCTTCATAAAGACCAATCAACGGATTCATAGACGAACCCCGAACTGCAAGCTTAGCGCGACACCTCCATCCCCACTAACAATTGAAAAATAAAAACAAAAACAAAACAATCTTCCTCAAAATCCTTGTTTTAGGAACTGTAAAGCAAAATCAATACAGGAAACAAACAAGCCGCATGTTTTGTATGAAATTACAAGTCTGCAAGTATCGAAGGTGAAGTTAGAAACACCGACGTCCCTAAAGAATTCAATCGCCTCAGCCAGAATGGGTGGCTGGTGCAGGTTGTACTCGTGAGTACAACCGGAGCAGCTGCAAATTTAGAGAATATATAAATTAGGACAATTCAGTAACCAAATTAGCACGATTAAGATTGTTACAGTAAGAATGAACCTACGATTGAAAGTGACGGCAGTAAAGAGCGCATGAAGAAGATGAGATAGGGTTTGTATTAGGCTCCTGAGAGAGCAGTAGAGGCGTCGGCGACGACGGTGGCGGCGGAGAAAGCCTGGATATTGCGGAGGGGGACGTGGTACGGCACGTGACGAAAGTGAGGGAGGGTGGCGCGGCACGAGAAGGAAGCGAGAGGAGGGTGGCTGTGGCGGCGGCCATGAGTTTGAGCTGCGGCTTAGCTGCTCGTGGCGGGAAGCATGGAGATAACCGATAAGTATCTTTCGTTGCCAATTATCTCCTTTCAGGGGGGAAATCGCACTTGGAGGTTTGTGTGTTGTGTCTGCAGTCGTGTGCACGATTTTGACCCATTGGCTTGTTATTTCTAATATTTTCCAACCAAATTATCTTGATTAACAAATAAAGTGAAATTTTTCAATTTTTTAACCTTAGTTTGTTTTTACGGTTGTTATTATTAACTATACTAGTATTTCTCATGTGCAATGCACAAATAATTATTATTTTTTTAGATTTGTGATATTATGATTTTTTTAATTTTATATGTCGTGTTCATTTTTTTATAATTAATAAAACAATATGAATATGCATTAATTAATTACATAAAAAGAACATTTTAGTGTTGTTACGACAAAAAAAAAAATATTAAATTTTAGGAACTAAATGAAAATCCATATTCGAAAGATTGAATTGGAATTTTTTAAACGACACGATTTTATAGATAGAAATGTATAATTATCCACGATTAAAGAATATTTGTATATATGACAGGTATAAAAAATAATGATGAAATTATTTCTTTGAGACAAAAACTTGTATGAGACGGTCTCATACATGAGACGGATCAATACATGTGAGTTAATGATACTTCACCCATAAATAATGATACATGTGAGTTAATGATACTTCACCCATAAATAATGATACTCACATGCGGGTATAAATAATGATACTCACATGTGAGTTAATGATACTTCACCCATAAATAATGATCCCCGCATGTGAGTATTGACCCGTCTCATGTATGAGACGGTCTCACTCAAGTCTGTCCCTTTCTTTGAATATATGACAAGTATAAAAAAAATATAATTATTTAATTACTTTAAATGATGAAATTATAATAGAAAAATAATAAATGATTACAAATTAAGTTATATTATTATTTTATTTTTTTAAATGATTAAATTGAAATAGAAAAATAAAAAAAATATTGCAAATTATGTTAATAGTAATAGTGCAATACAAATAAAAACTATTTTTAAAAAAAGAATGGTTGTAATCTAATCTGTCCTGAAAAATGCAAATATAAAAAGTGTGTTATCTTACAATTTTGAGTTTACGTACCTATTATAACTTTATTTTATATTTTATTTAAGAGTGATAATGTAATCATCTAATATATTATTATATTAGTATTATAATTATATCTAATACCTATTATAACTTAATTTGTTTTATATATTATCCAAGAGCTATAATGTAATCATTTAATAATATGTTATTATATATATAGTAATAAAATTCTAACTAATCTTGATTAATATATTATTAATATTCTGTTATAATTTGTGATCTTATTAATATTTTGTGGTTGTATGATTTCGATTTAGCTGAATAACCTTTCGAGTTTCGAGTACCTTGTTATTCTTAAAATAGTCAAATGGTAAATAGAAATACAGTTGAATATTAGAGCAAAAATAAGATTCGGTTATTTATCTTTCTATATTATTTGTTTCTATTTTTTATAAATTAAATCTCTCAAAACGCTTTCGAACTTTTGACATGATGAATCGGAGAGAGGGAAAGAGAGAACTGCAGTTTATAATGTTGTGGATTATAAAATTCTAGAGAAAGAGAGCATTAGAACAAACATCTCAATCCATGAAATTCTTTCGCGACATACTTCGTCAAACATACCTTCACTTTTATTGCTCAAATTTCCATTTAATATTCTATTATATTGTAAGTGATCGTATAATTTTGATTATTTAATATTTTATTATTCTTTATATATTATGGGAATAACATATATATACATTCCTAATGCGAACGATTTTTATCCGATAATAGTTTTTAAATATCATAATAAGTATTCTAATTCGTTAAAAACCTATATATTATAATCATTAAAATAATTAATTTAAATTTAAATACATTATTAATATTTTTAATTTTATTATATTTTAAACTATGACCCCGCAAATATAGTTAGCTGTGATTTTATATTCTCTCTAATGCTTAATTAATAGAAGATTTTGTTTAAATAAAATTTATCTTGATTATAATTGACATATATCCTATGAAATTGTCGAATACATCATTTATTTTACTAATACAATTCTACCATTTATGTATAAATAAACCAACAAAAACTATTGAATAGCACCACTTGAATATTGAAAAAGAGAAACAAAAGAGACTTGCAAGAAACCAATTGGTCTGCAAAGTAATTATTGGAAAATTATAACATAAGGTGGATGCACTGTTGGAAAATAGGATTTATTAAATTGAGTTTTGACTCATTTTATCCGATTTTTTGTGATCGGGATATTTAATTTTAGAGGAATTAAATACCGTACGATTGTTCTATGTTGTGAGTAGATAATCGTAGTATTTTTATTTGCTCAAATCCGATTTTTAGTGAGTGAGAAATAAATGGTTGAAGTTGGTCACACGATTGGGCATTTATAGTGTGTGGGATAATGTGTTTAAGACACATTAAATAATCTCACATTGATTTCTTAATCAAGTTAAGAAGTGTATTTAAGTGTATTAACACTTAAGTGAAGTAATTAAGTGCACAAGGATGTGGGTCATGAGCCCACACGCGCGCGTCCGCTCATGCCCGTGCCCGGCTCGTCTCATCTCGACCTCATCCTCGGACTTGGATCTTAGCAATTGGACTTTGAATGGACTTTGGGCGTATATGGGCTTCCGGAGCTTAGCCGTATCAGTTTTACGGTCCAGAAACGGTCGGGTCATGACTCAGTTGATCGGGTCGTGGGTGCACTTAGTGGTGCATGGTGCTTGTCCAGCCTTGAAAGGTGTAACTCTCATGAGTTAAGAGCCTTCAAGTGTGTAACTGCCACCTAGAGTTGGTGGAGTTAGTGGCTGGGTTATAACCGACAGTAATTTCTGTCGGGAGTCAATGCTTGCAGCTGCCTTGGACACATGCCAGGCTCTGCACAAGGTAACTCCTGGAGGCTTAAATGGAAAGCTGTAACACCTGGAGGTTACAATACCTGGTTTGAATGCCCTCAAACCATGTTGTCCTCTACAGTAGAGATGTGTCTATAAATAGGACATCCTGCATGGCTTCCAATGCTACATTTTGCACAAATCATCTTGCTGCATACAAGTTCCCTTCGAGTCCTCAGCCTCTCAGTTCTCGACATTGTCTAGTTCGCTGGAGCCTTGCCGGATGTGTGGTGCTACTGCCAAAAGGACGAAGTCGTTTCATCTTTGAAAGACATCCGCCAAATCGTGAGCACTAGCCGGGGCGTATTTGTCTTGCGGAGAGAGGTCCCCTCGACTCGGCTTGCCGGAATCTGCATATCGGTTCCAGTTTCTCACTTACTTTGTTTACATTCAGTTTATTGTAATTGTTCTACTTCTACCTCTTCTGTCTTGTACTTCAGTTGTAACGATTCCAGTAAAGTGTAATACCATACAACAATCGCAAGATAAATAACTAAGACTGAATTAATCAACTACCTTTGCTGGAAATAGCGTCATCATCATCGAACACCGTTGCTCCAAGGACCATTCCCCATGGCCAAGCTAAGAAGCCGGAGAAGTTCTCCGGATTGGACTTCAAGAGGTTGCAGCAGAAGATGCTCTTCTACCTTACTACGTTGGGCGTTGCTGGATACATCAAAGAAGACACTCCAGTGATCGAAGAGAACGAGCCGGACGTTAACAAGCGGACTGCTTATGATCAATGGATCAATGGAGATTTTTTATGTAAAAATTACATTTTAAATAGCTTAGTAGATAGTCTTTATTCTGTATACGGAAATGTAACTAGTACTAAGGAATTATGGGAAGCACTAGAAAAGAAGTACAAAACGGAGGATGCAGGAACTAAGAAGTTCGTCGTGGCAAATTTCCTCAATTACAAAATGATGGACTCCCGGTCAGTGATGGATCAAGTACAAGAGCTTCAACTCATTGTGCACGACGTTCATGCTGAAGGGATGGTCCTTCCCGACTCTTTCACCGTTGCTGCGGTGATTGAGAAGTTGCCACTGTGTTGGAAGGACTTCAAGAGCTATCTTAAACATAAACGAAAGGAGATGACTCTTGAAGACCTTGTGGTTAAGCTTCGAATTGAAGTCGATAACCGAAAGGCGGATCCAAGACCACGAGTCCCGATCGAGGCCAAGGCTAACTTGATGGAACATGGTGGACCATCAAATAGTAACAAAAGAAAGCGCCCGGGTCAAGTTGACAAAGGGAAGAAGCCAATGATGAAGTTCAATGACAATTGCTTCAATTATGATAAGCCGGGGCACATGTCCAAACATTGCACGGCTCCAAAGAAGAAGTGTACTAACTATGGTGCGCATTTGGCGGAACACAACAACAAAGGCAAAGGAAAGGCTCATCAAGATGATTGGGACGATGATGATTTGGTTGCCGTTGTGTATGAAACCAACCACGTGGACAACCCGAGAGAGTGGTTCGTCGACACCGGGGCTACTTGTCATGTTTGCTCCGACAAGGGCTCATTTGCTACCTACAAAGATGTTGAAGGTAGAAAGTTGCACATGGGGAACCAAGCCTCGTCTGAAGTGGTTGGTGTGGGCAACGTGATTTTAAAGCTGACTTCAGGCCAAGAGCTAACTTTGAAGGATGTGTTGTATGTTCCGGACATCCGCAAGAATTTGGTTTCGGGTTCATTGTTAGTCAATCATGGTTTTAGACAAGTGTTTGAGTCCGAAAAGTTTATTTTAAGCAAGTATGGAAGGTTCCTGTTTTGATAATTTCAGGAGATTAATTGGAGAGAGTTTGAAATGATACAAATTGACAATCCGGTGGCCGGCACTCGTTCTACCCCCTTGCCACCGCCACCATCACCGCCGCCAACAATCATTTCGCCGGCATCTTCTGCCAGCACTCTTCCGGCCGGTGACTGTTTCGCCTCTCCCCAACCACCGCACAACCATTCTAGCCAACCTGATCTTGATTCCTCTTTCAACGCCGATTCTCCCATTCTTGTTACAACACCAAAATCCAAAATCAATTTAGGGTCACATTCCAAAAAAAATTCCCCCTCTTCCTGTCTGACGTCGGCAAAGATTTCGAAAGGTTCTCGGCGTGCTTCATCTTCTGCGAGGAGCAGCCTCCGCCGCCAATCTGGGTCTGCGGCTGCTAGGGAAGAACTCCGCAATTTATCCCCCTTTTTTAAAGGGGGATCAAAGCTCGATCTTTCAAAGATTAACAAATCAAAGCTAAAATCTGTTCTGGAACTAGAAGCAATTCCCATCTATGATGCTGTTTTGCGGGAGAATTTATTCGAAGTTAATACAAATATCTCTGATTCAATCACTAACAATCTGAGGGATTCTCGGAATGTGGAGACTGGTTCGTTTAATTTGCGTGAGAACTTGCAGACAGATGGTGAAGTTGTGTGTTTGGATGAAGAATCCCTTCGTGATTTTCAAGAGGATCGAGATATGGCGGATCATGAATTTAACACATATTTGGGTGATGAGCGGGTGCATTCTGCAGATGAAAAGGAGATGTGTGATCGAAAGCTCATCGGAATTCGTCATTCAGGTGAATTCATAAAGGAGCCCAGGTTCAACCCCCCTTATTATGCTAAATCCCCTCACCCTATCCCCTCTCTAGCAATGCCTCCCACCCCACCTTGCTTTAGTGGTGGTGGAATAGAAGCAGATGCCGAGTTAGATTTAATTGAAGCCCAAGTCTTCCCTTCATTTTCAAACTGTTTGCCCAAGCTTCCTTTAAACCCGTCTGATTTCCCACCCCTTAGCCCAATTAATAAATCAACTCCCCACCTCAATCCAAAAAATAATCCGCAGATGACTACTCATTCACCCTTAAAGAATGAAGCCTGGTCCGAGAAAGTCCTTAATGCTGGGGTTATTGATGATGGCGATGCAGAGATGCACGAGTCACCTTTTGTCCCATCTCACAGCCCCGTTTGGGGTGATAAGAATGTTGCTCCTTCGAACTTCACTGCCAATTCTCCTGCTAATCATGTGCAGCAGCCATCCAGTTTCTTGGAACTGTTTAAAGCTCCTTCCTCCTCTCGTGGTCCGGTCCCTTTTGATCATTCAAAGATCAAGCCAATGGGCTCTGTAGAGCAGCGTGACGGTAAACCGGTGATTTCTTTCTCATGTTCTGATACTGAATTTCTTGCAGGTCAAATGGGACTCGCATTGGTTGGCAAATTCTCGCAAGCCATTCCCTCTCCTGCAAACATTGATAAGGCTTTGAATAACGTTCAATTGCAGGGATCTCTTTCTTGGAAATTCTTAAATGCTAGACATATTCTTATTAGATTGACGCATGATTGTGATTACTCTAAATTGCTAAAAGGTGCTTTTGAGATGCCTGTTTGGTTTGTGTCTGGTTGTCCTATGCGTATGTTTAAGTGGACGCCGGCCTTTAATCCGGCTTTTGAAACATCGATCTTTGCGGTGTGGATCACTCTTCCTGGTTTACCCGGTGCATTTATTTGACCAAAGTGCTTTATTTTGTATTGGTTCTCTGATTGGTAAACCTATTCAAATGGAGCATGCTACTGCAGTAGGGGAGAGAGTGTCTTTTGCTAAATTATGTGTTGAAATTGATTTAATGAAATCTGCTCCGAAGGAAATTGATGTATGCTTTGGTGATTCTGTTGTGCATCAACGTGTTATTTATGATAAATTACCTGCATATTGTTCTGAATGCAAGCATGTTGGTCATGCAAAAGAAAATTGTTATGCTTTTGGCCAGAACCCAAGACCTCATCCCACACCTAATCTGCAGCGTTCCAGGAACCTCAAGGGATGGCATGTTAACAGAGAACTGGATAAAGGCAAAAATATTGAGCATGAACAGGGGCGCAAATCGCAGCCTTCTATAGCTACTACTGGCTCCTCCTCAAAGCATACTCAGGGAGAATGGCAAACTGTGAGCAAAAATAAAAAAATCAACACTAACACTAAAGGTGCGAATGCTACGGCTGGAGGAACTCACTGTGGGAGCCGGTTTGCTATCCTTGAGGGGACTGACAACTTGCCGATGGAGCAGAGAGAATTACTTGACAGTCAGCTAATGGCATCGCGAGATTTGGATGAGACACACAGAAAATTTTGGGCAGATAAGCTTGATTCAGAGGCTCAGTCTTGTAAAGAGCGTCCCCGTGAACAAGAGAAATGTTCATTGCAGACACCTAGAGAGAGATCCAGATCTCGTCATTCCCAACGACGTGGTCGATCTCCTTCCCCGATTGTTGTTAAGCGACCGGCAAGTCCAGTTGACCTTGAAAAGCAAGCTGCCCTCCAAGATAAGATGAAAACTCATACTTTTGGTTGGGACAAAAGCAAGCAACCGCGGGTGAGTGTTAGAGAACATGTCGAAACTTTGGATCAGTGTGCCAGACAGTCTACAAATTGTCATATAGAAGCTACTAAACTAATAGCTACTGGAGTTTCTACCTTTGCTTCTGATATTTCCTTCCACAATAGTATGGGGGATGTTGCTCCTGTTCAAGGCTCTTCTTTGGACAGTCAATCGCAGGAGGCTTTAAAGCCTAATGGCTCTTGTTGACTCTGTTTCCCATGTCTGTACAACTTCTGATTTGGAATGCTAGGGGTCTTGGTATGCTTAGTAAGCAGAGACATCTGCATCATTTGATTCGTGTGCATCATGCTACCTTTGTCGCCATTTTGGAACCGAAAGTTGGGTTTGATGTTGATTTTTTTGGTCGGCGTTTTGGGTTACAGCTTGTGGCTAAAAATCTGACCAATCATATTTGGATTTTTTGTTCTTCTGATTTCCAGATTTATGTTGAGGAGGACCTGGAACAGGTTTTGTTAATTCGTTTAGAAGCTGCTTTTCTCCCGAGGCCTTTATTCATGTCCATTATCTATGCCAGACACACGAGGGAACTACGCAATCAGCTTTGGGATGCTCTCAGAGAGCAGTCAATTTTATTAGAGGGGCAATCGTGGCTTGTTGGAGGCGATTTCAATATTTTTATATCCGAAGATGAGAGAGTTGGCAGCTCTACTGATCGTGGACCAGAGATGGTTGATTTTGCTGATGCCATTTCAGATTGTCAGTTGATTGATCCGGGCTTTGATGGTCCTATGTTCACATGGGAAAGACCATCACAGGGATTGCGGGAACGGCTGGATAGGGTTCTGATCGGGGAATTTTGGACTTCAGTTTTTGCGATCACTCGTGTTTCTCACCTGAATAAAGTTCTTTCTGATCACACGCCACTTCTTGTTCGGTGTCAGTTCCTTGCTCAGGTTCCGAAGTCCTCTTTTCATTTTCAGAACATGTGGGTTCGGCATCATTCCTTTTTGGAGATCGTGGCTAATGAGTGGATGCATCCCACGGGCTTTGGTGGCATGATTAACCTTCAGTTCAAGCTGCAACGTGTTAAGAAGAAACTGAGAGTGTGGAATTGGGAAGTGTTTGGAGATGTGTTTGGAAAAGTTAAGAGGGCAGATGAAGCAGTCACTGCTGCTCAATTAGCCTATGATTCAGATCTTTCACCTCTATTGCTGACACATTTGAACAGGTGTGTGGCTGAATATGTGCTTTGCTCCAAGATGGAGGAGGATTTCTGGAGACAGAAGGCGGCGGTTAGATGGGTCTCTGAGGGGGAACGAAACACAAAATTCTTTCAAGGTTGGGTGAAACAAAAGAGATGCAAATCTCGAATACATTTGATTGAGGATTCTGGTCAGACTTTTACTCAGGAGGAGGACATTCGGAATTCAGCTGTGAATTTTTTCCAAGATCTTCTTTCTTCTAATATTAGTCAATTGGGTGTCCCGGATTTTGATTGCATACAGCCTATTCCTGCGAGTGTAGATACTGTTGGCCTCTGCTCCTCTCCTTCGATTGAGGAGATTCAAGAGGCGGTTTTTGGCATCAGTGGGGATAGTGTCTCGGGTCCTGATGGTTTTACTTCTTTATTTTTTTAGCACTGCTGGGATATTGTTAAACAAGATGTGGAGATAGCTGTGGCTGATTTCTTTAGTGGTGCTTATATGCCGAGGAGTTTTACTGCTACTACTATCATTTTGCTCCCTAAAAAGAGCAATCCTCATACGTGGGCGGAGTTTAGGCCTATCAGCTTGTGCAATGTAACAAATAAAATAATCTCCAAGATCTTGACTACTAGATTGGCGCCGATTTTGCCTCTTGTGTTGGCTCCGAATCAAAGTGGTTTTGTTCGGGGAAGATTGTTGAGTGATAATGTCCTGTTGGCTTAAGAGATGATTCAAGATTTGCATGTGAGCCGGAAAATCCTGAATGTGGCCTTGAAGCTTGATATGGCTAAGGCTTTTGATCGTGTTCAGTGGCCATTTCTATTGAGTGTTCTTCGCAAGATGAAATTTCCTAAGCAGTGGCTAGATCTTATTAGCCGTTGCATTACGAATTGTTGGTTCTCGATTCTGATTAATGGTACTTCTGCAGGATTCTTCCCATCTTCTCGTGGACTGCGCCAGGGTGATCCTCTATCTCCATCCCTCTTTGTTTTGGCTGCTGATTACTTATCTCGAATTCTTGATAAGTTGATTTGTTCGCGACCTGATATGATCTACGATTCTGCTAAGGGAGGTTTTCCTGTCTCTCACCTCTCTTATGCGGATGATATTATCATTTTTACTCAGGCGAAGAGAACCTCTTTGCAGCGGCTTGTGCAGTGTTTTGAACATTACTCAGAGGTGTTTGGTCAACTTATTAATCGGGCAAAGAGTAATTTCTATATTTGGCCGTCTTTTGCAGCGCAGTGGCAGCAGCAAATTCATGAGGAATGTGGCTTTCAGCGAGGCTACCTGCCATTCACTTACTTGGGTGTACCAATTTACAGGGGTGCCTGTAAGACTACTCTTTTCCTTCCTCTGCGGCAGAGAATGAGTGACCGCATTCACAGTTGGTCTCACAGACATCTTTCCTTTGGTGGTAGGCTTGCTCTCATCAAGAGCACGCTGGTTACCATTCCTCTTCATATTCTGCAGGTCATGGAACCTCCCCAATGCCTTTTAAATCAGTTGGAGCAGCTCATGGCTCGATTTTTTTGGGGCTCTGTGGGAGAAAAAAGGAAGATGCATTGGATTAGTTGGGCTCAGATTTGTTTGCCATTTGATGAGGGTGGTCTGGGCATTAGACGGTTCTCTGATCTTGTTCGGGCTTTCAGTCAGAAGTTATGGTGGAGGTTCAGAAGTCGTCAGTCTCTTTGGGCCAATTATATGTGGGCTAAGTATGGTGGTGGCTATTTCCCGGAACGAGTTCTTCCCACTGTGCATGATAGTCGGATATGGAAGAGGTTGGTTAAGGTGGGGTCTGAGGCGCAACAACACATTCGGTGGGCCTTGGGATCTGGTCAGGTTTGTTTTTGGGGTGATGTGTGGTTTGGTGATACTCCTCTTTCTGCTTTTTGTCCTGTTACTCGTTTTGAGCATTCTGATGTTGCTCGATATTTGCATGATAATGCTTGGAATACTACTTATCTTCATTCTTTACATTCCCATTATGCTTTACCTAATGGTTTGATTGAGGATTTAATTCAGACGCCGGTGTTGTGGGGAGAGAGGGATAGCATGCGATGGACTTTGACTTCTTCTGGTGAGTTCTCTTTGTCCTCTGCTTGGGATAGTGTTAGGCACTGGTTGCCTAAACGGCCCCTCTTTGGAGACTTTTGGCATGACTGTCTGACCCCGACTATGTCTGTTTTCTTGTGGCGTCTTTTATTTAACCGTCTTCCCGTCGATGTCAAGCTACAGGCTAGACGCATTTCTCTTGCTTCTAGGTGTCTTTGTTGTGCTTCTGCAAAGATTGAGTCTGTTGAGCATATTTTTTTAGGGAGTGAGTCTGCGAGATATGTGTGGACATACTTTGCACACTGGTTTCACATTGATGTTCCACATACCACGGATATTACACACACCCTCAGTTTCTGGAGGCACTTGCACACACGGGCTTTGCCCAAGCATATCAGTTTTCTCATTCCTTGTTTGATCCTTTGGTTTTTATGGACGGAGCGTAACAACCGCAAGCATAGAGACTCCCCTTTTCGTGTTTCTCATGTTATTTGGCAGGTCTCTTATCATTTGCGTCTTTTGGTGACTGCTAAGAAGTTGCTTCCGATTCACTGGTCTGGTTGCTTTCCCCAAGTGCCGTTCATGCCGTTTTCTGAACCCATTAAAAAATCTCTTAGATCAAAAATGGTGTCGTGGCGGCCTCCGGAAATGCCCTGGGTTAAGCTTAACACGGATGGCTCATTTGCTCATGATTTACAGATGGTAGCTGGAGGTGGTGGTTTAGTTCGTGATTCTGCGGGTTCGTTGCTTGCAGCCTTTGCTACCCCTTTGACGGCTACTTCTAGTTATGATGCGGAGTTTCAGGCGCTTCTTCATGGCCTCAGACTTGCACTCCAGTTCTCAGATCTGGTCTGGATTGAATTGGATGCTGCCGCTGTTGTCACTGTTCTTTCTACATGTGGTCATGGTTCTGCGCGTGTGCGCCATACTATCAGGGTGATTCATCTACTTTGTCGGGGTAAGCTTGTCCGGTTCTCTCATATTCATCGTGAAGGGAACTGTGCGGCTGATTACTTGGCTGGTAGAGGAGCACAGTCCACTGTCCTCACATTTTTTGATACTGCTACAGCTCCCCGATACCTGCTCTCCTTGGTTCGGATGGATCAGTTGGGTTTTCCCAACTTCAGATTTCGTTATAGTTAGATGATTTTGTTTCCCTTTATTTCGGTTTTGTTCTCTGTTGGTTTGAGAATAGCAGTTGGTTTGTGGCTGCACTCTCATATTTTGCTTGATTCTTGTGACAGATTACAGTGTTTGTTTTTGGGATATGTTCACTTTTGGGACATATCCTGCTTGAAACATTGTATGACTTATTTCATCTATTGACAGGCTGGGCATGGTGCCGAATGCCCCACCCTCAGGGGTGTTTAAAAAAAAAAAAAAGCAAGTATGGAAGGTTCCTTGGTCGGGGCTATCTCGCCAATGAACTCTTCAAAATGAATGTAATGGCCATGCGCCGTGTTGCCAAAGAAAGTGCTAATAAAGTGAATTCTTCTGCTTACTTGCTTGTTGAGTGCTCGGATTTATGGTATTGTAGATTAGGACATGTTAATCTAAATGCTATAAAACGTTTAGTAAATTTAGATTTGCTAAAGGTAAACAAATTTAATACACAAAACAAATGTGAAGTTTGTGTCGAGGCAAAATTGGCAAAGTTACCATTTCATTTAGTTGAACGGAGCACTAAACCTCTAGATTTAATTCACACAGACGTGTGTGACTTAAAATTTGTGCAAACTAGAGGCGGTAAAAAGTATTTTATTACTTTTATTGACGATTGCACAAAGTACTGTTATCTTTATCTTTTAAGAAGTAAAGATGAGGCGATTGAAGCTTTTAAGAACTTCAAAAATAAAGCCGAAAATCAACTAAGCGGTCGAATTAAAGCAATTCAAAGTGATAAAGGTGGAGAATATGTTGCCCCGTTTGAAGAGTTATGCGCAGAGACGGGTATAATTCATCAAACTACGACTCCCTATTCACCACAGTCTAATAGTGTTGCTGAACGCAAAAACCGAACTCTTAAGGAGATGATGAATGCTTTGTTGATAAGTTCGGGATTACCACAGAACTTGTGGGGGGAAGCTGTGTTGACAGCCAACTATATCCTGAACAAAATTCCACTTAAGGGTAAGGATGTGACGCCTTATGAGTTGTGGAAAGGATGCACGCCGTCTTATAAATACCTCAAAGTGTGGGGGTGTTTGGCTAAGGTTGAAGTGCCACTTTCTAAACAAGTTAGAATTGGCCCTAAAACGGTTGATTGTATCTTTATTGGGTATGCACTTAACAGTAGTGCATATCGTTTTCTTATTCATAAATCGGAGATTCACGAGTTGACTGAAGGAACGATGATGGAGTCGAGGAATGCTATATTCTTCGAGAATGTCTATCCTTGTAAAGATAAGGATAGGGCAGAAGGTAATTATGAGAAATGAACTTCTGAAGCTGCTACTAGTTCTGATCCTGTGGATCAAGAATCGAGACGTAGCAAGCGAGCTAGGACGGATAAGACTTTTGGTCCGGATTTCATCACCTAGTGAAATCTCTATACAGTAATATCGTTGGGACCGGAGAAAAATATTACTATAGGGAGGTTATTCTTATATAGAGTTTACATATAAAAATCATTATTTTTTTTAAAAATAATATATATTATACAACACTTGGAAATATCTCTTCATATTTAAAAACATGAATTTAAAATGTATATAAGATTCATTCATATACTCTATCCGAATAATACATCATATAGGAATCACGCAAGATATGCATAGTGATAATCCAGAGAATGGTAGTGTAGAAATAGAAAAAGTATTGTGTCAACAAGTTTCAAACATGTTGGACAAGCTGAAAATATTTTAGATTCAACAAGAAAGTGGTTGTGTTAACTAATTATTTCAAACGTGCAAGTTAAAGGATGTGATATTAACCAAAAAAAATTAAAGTACTGTCACAAATAACTTTAGATAAGTATTTCATACAATCTTAAGTTTAATGTAACACATGCAGTTAAAATAGTTCTAGACATTTTATATAGATATTTAAATATATATGAAATTTAATATAACTTTATTACTATATGGAGGTAAATTTTTTAAGGATGGTCCTAAAAAAATGTCGGAATATTACAATGTAGAGGTTATTCTTATTTATAACTGGTCCCGAGTTGGGACCACAACTTTTTATTACTATAAGGAGGTTATTCTTCTATAGAGTATTCTTATATAGAGGTTTTACTGTATATACTAGATGATGAGCCAAAGTCTTTGAAAGAAGCTCTATCTAGTCCATTCGGTTTGATAGCACTTGGAAACTTATAAGTGAACATTTCCCTGTGAGCAAACCAAGTGCACACCTGTCAATGTGGTGAGGATAAGTCCTATGACTTTTAATGATTTCTAAACCTAATGAGGTTGACTATAGCAGGATACTCAGAAGAGGAGATCACCTATATAAGTGAGAAGTGGGGGCCGCTTCTAAGAGATACTTATGAATTCAAAGAGGTTGTCCATGGCCTGAAAAGGACACAAATGTGAGAACAGATAATGTTTGAGACATAACTATTTGCAATACTATTGTCTCGGTATACACTAAGGATGTATAGTTCAAGGCATCATGTCCACTAAACAGTCGGTATACTCGATAGTGTTGGAATATGGAAGGTTCAAAGTCACAAACTACCTATCCTGTTGCAGTTGTGTTTCTAGAGAACTGGGTTGCTTGTCTGCATACATGCATGTACTATTTCCACTCCTGTGGGGATTGTTGGAAAATATGATTTATTAAATTGAGTTTTGACTCATTTTATCCAATTTTTCGTGACCGGGATATTTAATTCTGGAGGAATTAAATACCGTACGATTGTTCTATGTTGTGAGTAGATAATCGTAGTATTTTTATTTGCTCAAATCCGATTTTTGGTGAGTGAGAAATAAATGGTTGAAGTTGGTCACGATTGGGCATTTATGGTGTGTGGGATAATGTGTTTAAGACATATTAAATAATCCCACATTGATTTCTTAATCAAGTTAAGAAGTGTATTTACGTGTATTAACAATTAAGTAAAGTAATTAAGTGCATAAGGATGTGGGCCATGAGCCCACACGCGCACACACGCGCGCTCCCGCCCGTGCCCGAGCTCGTGCCTGAACCCGAGCCCATGCCCATACCCGGTGCCCGTGCTCGGCTCGTCTTGTCTCGACCTCGTCCTCGTCGTCGGACTTGGATCTTGGATCTTGGCAACTGGACTTTGGGTGGACTTTGGGCGTACGTGGGCTTCCGGGGCTTAGCCGTATCAGTTTTACGGTCTAGAAACGGTCGGGTCATGAAGCGGGTTGACGAGTCGTTATACATAAATGGTCGGCAGGTCTATAACAGCCGTGGAGCGGATCCGTTGATCGGGTCGTGGGTGCACTTAGTGGTGCATGGTGCTTGTCCAACCTTGAAGGGTGTAACTCCCATGAGTTAAGAGCCTTCAAGTGTGTAACTACCACCTGGAGCTGGTGGAGTTAATGGCTGGGCTGTAACCGACAGTAACTCCTGTCAGGAGTCAGCTTGCAGCTGCCTTGGACACATGTCAGGCTCTGCACAAGGTAACCCCTGGAGGCTTAAATGGAAAGCTGTAACTCCTGAAGGTTACAACACCTGGTTTGAATGCCCTCAAACCATGTTGTCCTCTGCAGTGGAGATGTGCCTATAAATATGACATCCTGCATGGCTTCCAATCCTACATTCTGCACAAATCATCTTGTTGCATACAAGTTCCCTTCGAGTCCTCAGCCTCTCAGTTCTCGACATTGTCTAGTTCGCCGGAGCCTTGCTGGACGTGTGGTGCTACTGCCGGAAGGACGAAGTTGTTTCATCTTTGAAAGACATCCGCCAAACCGTGAGCACTAGCCAGGGCATATTTGTCTTGTGGAGAGAGGTCCCCTCGACTCGGCTTGCCGGAATCTGCATATCGGTTCCAGTTTCTCACTTACTTTGTTTACATTCAGTTTATTGTAATTGTTCTACTTCTACCTCTTCTGTCTTGTACTTCAGTTGTAACGATTCCAGTAAAGTGTAATACCATACAACATGCACTACATCCCTTTCTTCTGCATTAGACAAGTGTTTCGGGGCCCACAAATTTTGATTATTTATAGCCTTGTTTTTGTTCGTCCAAAAATAAAAGTTTCGGTCAAAAAATTTGGCCGGCCGAAAAAATCTATCATAACACTTCAACAAACATATTGTGACACTTAACTACCTATTGTGACAGTCCTAAATTAAAATTATTTTATCAGCCGACCGATAAAGATTGAAAATAATAAATGTTGGTTGGAAATAGGAGAGGGATGTAATACATCCCCTTATGTTAGAACTTACCGTGATTATCTATCAGGTATGCTATATTGTCAAAATTTTGATGTTGATTCTTATGAAAAAAGCACTATATTGTTTTATTATGTTGTGAGTCTCTTTCTGGATTACCCCACCAAGGCTCTGTTTTTGTGGCTCAATAGAGATAGAAGCAAACAAGCATATATATAGACTTGATGATGCATGTAATTAATTGATTATTAGCAATGTAATGATACGAGTCTTTTTAAAATTGGTTGTTACCTTTTTTATAAAATGTGGTTCTAAAATATTATTCATTAGTGCATGTTAATTTAAAATATTTTATTTCGTTCCTATAAATCGAGCCTCCATTATTATTTTTTCATTACCTATTATTATTATTAAGCTTAGTGGAACTTTTATATCTTTTAACGTTTAAACACAGAGATTTGGAAATTGGTCATGATGGAGAATGGGGTAATCAACATATGAACTTGTAATTTTAACTTTTAGGTAAATATTAATCACACGTTTATTAATTCCAATATTTGCACGACACCAAAATTGGAGTGACAATATTTAATAGTCATATAGATTTCTTTCCTGAGAAAATCAAACTCAACAAAACTTGCTTAATCTTCAATGGAGAGGTTCAAAGAGTAATTAACACACATTATCAAAGTGTACATCAAGAAAAAGGATCAATCCTAAAAATAATAGTTGCGTAAATTAGACATTCGAAAGTATTGGAGACAAGATACAATACAATTTCGTGAAATTTAATGACATGGAATCAAAAGTAGACCAAAAGCGAGAATTTTGTAAAAATATAATATCTACTCTTTTTTTTTTGAGAACCTATATCTACTCTTATTAATATATTGATTACACGTATTTTTCCATGTGTACGTGTGTGTAGTAGTTTTATGTAAGTATTAATTATTTATATTAGATAACTTATGAATTTTTTAAAAAAATACGCAAATATTTGTGGAGTTTTGGTAAAGGTAGAAGAAAGTAGACTAACATCAACTATGAAAAAACTTTGAGGAAAATCAGTATCACGAAAAATGAGTAAGCCATTTATTTTTAATTAATGTTATTATTCAAACTATTCAATAGAATATTACGATATTTTAGTTCAAAATACTATTAACATTATTTTATTCCTTGATCATGATATCAAATTCATTTCTAATTTATACAAATATAAGTTAATGACCATACGTATATGGGAAGGTATGATAAAAAAAAAAAAAAAAAAAAGAGGAACATTAGTCGCATGCAACAAATTGTCGGACAAAATCTATGATTGTCATCACACATATTGCTCCAAAAAATACAAAGGTAAGTAAACATATATATAAAATATTATGACAATCATCGATTTCATAATATATTTGTAGCTATCTTTTTATTTTGACAAAAATTTGTATGAGACCGTCTAACGGATCTCTTATGTTAGACGGGTCAAATAATGTCCAACCCACTCCAAAACCCGCCCATTTTGAGACAGGCCCAAGCTGTGGTGGTTTAAAAAAAAATTTGGCGGGCCATACCCACAACCAGGCCCAGATTCTGTTTTTTTTTTTTGCTGTTGGGCTTGTTGCCCACTTCTTTTTTTTTCTTTCTTCTTCTTTTTCTCTTTCTTTCTTCTCGATTTTGTTCGTTTCTTTTTTTTCTTTTCTTTTTAATAATTATTGTATATCAAGCGCAATACATGAGTTCACGCGTTAGCGTTAGGCGAGACGTTGAATAAAAAATAATAAATTAATTCAATTTAATTTTAGGTTATATATTTATTTCAAAAAAAATTAATTATCGAGAGAGTGCACTGCGCGAGATGTCGGATAAAAAAATACATTTTATTTAAAAAAAATAAATTAATTCAATTCAATTCAATTTTAGGGTTCACTAATTCCATTTTAAAGTACACATTTATTTTTAAAAAAGTATATTTTTTTTTTCCTTTTTCTTCTTCCTTTCTTCTTCTTTTCATTAGTTTTAACTTTCTTTTTTTTCTTTTCTCTTTTAATAATTATTGTATATCAAGCGCAATATACATGTTTAAATAAATTTTATTTAAAAAAATAAATTAATTTAATTCAATTTTAGGGTTCACTAATTTCAATTTAGGGCATATATTTATTTCATATATATATATATATATATATATATATATATATATATATATATATATATTTCTGGTGGTTGACTAATTATTGAGCCATAAAAAAGAAGTATCATTAGTTATAAGATAAAGTATAATTATCTAGCTATGATATGAAGTATCAGTAGCTCTGAGGTTAATTATACATTAATTATCAAACCAATAACAAGAAGTATCAGTAACATTAGCTATGAAATGAAGTATCATTAACTATGAAGTTAAGTATCATTAGATATAAATTTGGTAAAATATCATTAACTATTAAGTGAATTATCATTCGATATATATATCTGGTGAAGTATCATTAACTGTGTGTGAAGTATCATTAATTAGGGATGAAGTATCACTAATTGCAGAAGAAAGTATCATTAATTGAAGAAAAGTATCACTAATTGTAGAAGAAAGTATCACTAATTAGAAGAAAAGTATCATTAATTGCAGAAGAAAGTATCACTAATTAGAAAAAAAGTGTCACTAATTGCAGAAGTAAGTATCACTAATTAGAAGAAAATTATCACTAATTGCAGAAGAAAGTATCACTAATTAGAAAGAAAAGTATCACTAATTGCAGAAGAAAGTATCACTAATTAGAAGAAAAATATCACTAATTGCAAAAGAAAGTATCACTAATTAGTAAGAAACGTATCAGTTCAAACATATTGCAATTCAAAAATTGAATCATTAGCTACATAAAAGAAAATGTTGCACTTCAAAAATTGAACATGATAGTGAGTAGTAACTACTCATTATATTAGTGATGCTTCATTTTTTTATTACGAGTGATACTTACTTCATAATTAAGGATACTTCTCTGTTGTTAATTTAATAATTAATGCTTAATCATCTGTAATTTTTATTTTAATGAAAATATAACTTTTATCTGGTGAAGTATCAGTAACTGTGATGTGAAGTATCATTAATTATGGATGAAGTATCATTAATAAAATCATTATAAAAAGAAACAAAAAAAAAGAAGAAAAGAAAACTGCCAAAGAAGAAGGGAAAAAAAACTGCCAAAGAAGAAGAAAAAAATTGCCAAAGAAGAAGAAGGAAAAAAAGAAGAAGAAGAAGAGCAAAACACGTTTCTAGAAAAGGAAGACAGAGAGAGAGAGAGAGAGAGAACACGCCAGAAAGAAAAAAAAAAGAAAAAAAATTGAATATAAAAAAAAAGGAAGGAGGGGAGATTATTAAAAAAAATAAAAAAGAAAAGGAAAAAGGAGGGGACCACTTTGTTGGGTCAAATAATATCCGTCTAACGCAAGGGAATCCGTTAAGCGGTCTAACAGGAGTGTGCCCCTTTTATTTTTATATGATAGGTGATATAGAATTACAATGTATAATTAATAAGATATGTATTACTAATTAAATCAACATGTGAAGAGATTGAAACAATGTGGTATGTAACAAATTAAAAAAAAATATAAGTATTTAATAATTGATATAATTGATTAACATACAAATACTAATCTTATATACATGTAGTTCATGTGATATTTATAATTCATTACAAATTGATGAGTTATCAATGTTTTATAAAATGGAAAAAAAGAAAGTAACCCTTAAAGAACTCAAGGAAAATCAACACAAATTTTCCTAGGTACTATCTCTATATCTAACCTTTTTTTTACTCATATTTATAAAGTTATAAGAATGTTGTGCTATTTCTTTCAATTTATTTTTTTCTTTACAAATACAAACAATTATATTTTTAAATGACTAAATTTTATTCTATATATATAGTAATGCAAAATAATATGGAAAAATAGTTTTTTTTTTCCAAAAAGGTTGATGATAACATGTCATCCGCAATATTCATTTTCTATATTCTTACTTACTTTGTGATTTGTTGTATATTAGGTGTAAAATTTTAATTTCATATATAACCATTTATCTTCGTTTTGGTTTTTTTCCCATAAACTATATTGAAAAGTTTAATTAATCTACACATACATTGTTATTTCTTACATGTTCCTTTAATTAAAATTATTATCATGCATGTTATATATTTAGTCAAATTATAGTTAATGTATTGTAATTATTTTAACTCTTACTGCTAATATATATATCACAAAGATTCCTATTATTTTACAGGAATAATTGATAAAGTTGAAAATAAATCATCAATATGCTATGATTCTTGTAAAAGTTTCCGTAAAGCATGACACAATAGAATACAACTTGCAATGAGGGAAATGTGTCAAAATAGTACCAAGGTAAAAATCAAAATATAAATAAATAAAGAATCCATTCACACACACACACACACACATATATATATATATGTATATGTATGTATGTATGGAATGGATCAAATGTAAACTAATCCCTGGTGTGTAAACTATAAATCAATCTCTCACCATTCATCTAAAAAAATACACTGTCAAGATTTGGAGAAAAATTCAGTGGCAGTTTTGTAATTTTCACAACTTTTTTTTAAGTCTATGGAGCTATTTCCGTCCGTTTATTGAAAAAGCTGATGTGAATATGTGGCTATTACTGAATGCATGAAGGAGGCTATTTGGGAAGACTATTTCATGGAGAAGTGCTAAGCAGACACTTGTAGCACTTCAACCATGATAGTGAAATACATAGAATATTGTGGAGCATCCAATTATGGAATATAACTACGAAATATTGTCACTAGGATGGCTGCAAATTATTAAGGTATTGAAAGACCACTAAAGATTATTGTAACAATAACTCGACAGTCTATATTCTAATAACAATAGGAAATCTAATAAGTCAATGACATTGACAAAGTTCCTAGTTGTGAAGAAATATTACAGAGTGAACATATTATTATAGAACATATAAGGACAGACTCATTTATGGTGGCTGCTAATCAAGAAATTATCACCCAAGGTCTTTGTGAGTATTACTACTATTATGTATTATGAGATACTTGTATTACATACCCATTTTGATCCAAACATCATAGTTTTGTTACCTTTCGAGAAATTATCCGGGCTTATTATTTATTCGGGATCAAACAAAAGTGAACTTTCTAAACATAAGAGAAAATGTGCAAATAACACCCCAAATTATTTTTTCGGTCCTAAGTGAGCACTTAAACTATTATCGGGTAACTCCATCGAACTCTCAACATGAGCTCAATGAAACCCCTCCATTATCCCACAAAACAACAGCCTTAATGCCCATCAACTTCTCTTTATAGTTCACACGCCATAACCCCATCACGGTGTGTTCTTCTTCCCTTTGTTCTGATGACCTTAGAAACTCTCCACCTCCGACATGGTATAGATAAGTGATAATTTACCATCCAAAAAGATGATAGTTTTCTCTCCAAAATAATAGAAAATCCCCTCCATTTTTCCCTTCAGTACACTTGGGAATACTCAGCTAATTTTTTTTTTGGGTTAAAATTAATATAAAAATATGACCAAAATTGATAGTAAATTTGACGAAAAATGTCATGGTATGAAATTTATTTTGGAACCATAAGTGATAGTATCAGAACCAAAAAGGGAGAGAAACTGTCATGTGAGTTCAAAAACGGAATTTTTACATTGTAGGTTCTTATGGGATGTGACTTGCTCTTTAGAATTTATTTATCTTATTATTCCAAAATTTAAAAGAAATCTAAAATTAATTCTGTCAAGGATGAAAATGTGATTATAATGTTCTAACCACTAATATTAAATATAAAAAAGTAAATAAAAATGTCAAGTCCATTCACACACATTTTATAATTATGTGAGACGAAATACCGGCCTGCACATTATTATGAGTCACGCATTTTTGTGCGGCTAATACTTCAATTTTATGGGTATGTCTTTAATTATTGTATAACTAAAAGGCCTACCACACTTGATGTCTTTACTACCGATTAGACTTAAATAATTGCACGTATTCATTCATCTAATTAGCTAATACAATTCTCAAGTTTATTGGAAGTTGTCTCAACCTAATGCATCAAACGTTCTTTATAGATTTTAGTTGAAAACAATTATACATACCCAAACTAATTACTTGGTCAAAAAACATAATTAAAATGATGCAAAAAAAGGAAAATTATAATTATATTAATTAGCCACCTATATGTATATAAATAGGCCTTTAAGAAAAAGTATTACAGAAAAAATGAGTTGCACGCTTTGTTTCTTGGTATCAGTGGTAGTCCTATTTCTCTCAATCTCACCTTCAGTGAGTGTTGATCGTATTGATCCTGCCACTCAATCAAGAATCAATCATGTATGCCAAAAATCATACGATTACTATCTCTGTCGTGATATTTTCAATAACAATTTACATAGTAACGTCACTGACTTCAAAGGGCTAACCCAAATAGCTCTTTCCCGAACATTGATATACACCTCAGATACCTTTATATTCATAAAAAGGTCAGAGAGTAGCGAAACTAACACAACTCAACAAGATCTCTATAAAATTTGTGATGCAGGCTATGGATTGCTACTTAATCAATTTCAAGAAGCCTCGTTGGAATTTGCAAAGAATGATATCAGATCAATGTTGTTTGATATAAGTAATTGTGAAAGATTTGTAAATGATTGTGAATCTGTGTTGGGTTCCAAAGTTCCTGCATTGCATGACAAGAATTATCATACAAAAGTTCTTGTTAAAATGTCAAACGTTAGCGGTGAGCTTATTGGCTCTGACTTGCTATTTGAATGAATAAAATGAATTCCTATGGATGCTGCATTTAATCTATTATATGATTATAAGGGTTAGATTATTGAAGAGCGATATATCATTCAACTTTTATTAATACTATGAATTTCATTTTCGCAATTCATTTTATTTTATCGTCCACTGATCAAGATACATGCAATTTTGTGTGTTTGTTTTTTCCGTACTTTTTAAATATGATATTGTGACATTGCGGGCACTACATGGGGGTAGCATAGAATTTCCCCCACCACAGACATCACATCCAAATTTTCGCGAGTTTTCAATTAGTTGTGCATCAATTCAGAAATTATTTTATCGTAAGTTAGATTGGTTATTGTTGATACAATCAGCTACTACCTCCGTTTCATAATGTTTGTTGTTTTGTTTTTTTTATCTGGAATTAAGAATTAATTTTGTGGACAAATATACCCATCTCTTATATATGCCATAAAATCTAATTCATCTATATTTTCCTAAAAAATAACAATATTTTCTCTCTCCATATATTTTTCTCTCTTCATATATTATAGGTAAGTTGAAATAAAAAAATCTTGTAGGATTTGAAAGGGTTAAAATTGGGAGAGAAGATGTCAAATTATATAAAACAACAAACATTTTGAAACTAAAAAAACAACCTTAAACAACAAACATTATGAAACGGAGGTAGTATATTTTAATCAGGATTCTATGCAGCCCTCCAACTTATTTTGAACTACAATGATTTTTGAAGTAAATGAATGACTACTTATCTCCATGCTCGTAAATTATCCTATATAATGTAGCCATTGGTTGCACTGTAAATTATTATAATATTATATATATATATATATATATTGTATAACCATTAATTTCCTTTTCTAGTCACAATATTAATCCGCTCCTAATAACTGTAATGACGGAGAATCTGGACATAATGATAATATTAATTTTAGGATAATTATATACACAACCTCTAATTTAATTATAACCACCAAAATTAAGTAAATGATAAACATAAATGAAATGTTCCATTTTTTACGTGAGAAATTTTCATTTTCAGTCCCACAGGACATGTCCGAGTCCGATTTTGATCCCCATACTATCACTTTTGGTCATATTTCAAAAAATTATATCAAATGTGATCCCATAAAACTTGAACTATTATTTTTGGTCCCACAATTTAAACGGCTCTTTGACGGATTAACAGAAAGTTGTCTGCACGTGACTCACGTGTGTCATTTTAACCCCAAATCATCAAAAATCCCTAATTTAGAACAAAATCCCTAATTTAGATAGAGAATCCCAATTCAAGCGAACGAAGCACCACCAAAGGCTCTTCTACAATTCTACTCCACTGCTACCACTTCAAACCCTCCAAAACCATTGGCGAAAAATCCATGGAAATCGGGACGGAAGCCATTCAAGAATCGAAGAAGGCGCTTTCAGACTACCTCCACAAAACCCGATCTCTGCCTTTCCTCTACGCCGACCATATCTCCAGAAATTAGCCTCAATGTCTCGAGGAAATAGTGTCGAAAGTCCTCTTTTCGCCTTCTAATTTTTTGTGCTCGTTTCAGCGATTTCTCAGGTACCATCCAATCAACGAACTCGATTTTTTTCTTGGAAAGCATCGGATTGAATTGTGACAAGAATGGAATTGCACGTGATGTTTTGCCTAAAAATTCATTTTTTATTTCTGATTGGGGGTGTTTTTATGTGGTTTTGCTATTGGGGAAAGTTGGTTTTATGAATTTAGATGGTGGGCTTGCGCTTCCCTCCACGATCAATGAGTTCTTGCAGATTGAACCCCTTATCGATTAGGCTTGTTTGCTGTTTGTCAACTGTCAGTGTTTGTTGCTTGACTGATTATTATTGAGAAATAAAATTGTGAATCGGAGAGAAAGATGGTATTTTGAGAGTGCAACAATGTAATAGAGGAGTGTGCAGGTTTTGTTCTGATTTGTCTAATAACTTCTATAAAAAATATCATAAAATAAATTTTGATTCAATCTTTAGGTGGCGGGAGGTAGGGTTCCCATGGGGGGAGTTGGGGTTGCTGTGTAGAGTTCTATATGGCAATGCAGATGGATTGTTGGGTGATTTGAAGACTTTGTTTTTGGATTATGATTTGTTGAGTTCTGTGGAAGGTAATGTGGATGCTTTGTTGGAGATTGTGAAAAAATCAAGCTGTTTTAAGACTTGGGCTGTGAGATGAGGAAGGTTTAGCATTTTTGACTAATGACGATCTGAAGCAAACTCATTAGAACAATTTATGTTTGTTTTATAGCATAATGGATTTGTTACTGTGATCAAGGTTTTAAAAGGCGGTTTCAAGCCTCGAGGCGGGCTGAGGTGTAAGCCTCAATACAAGAAGGAAAATATATATATATATATATATGTTGAGTGTTGCATGACATTGAGGTTCAATATTGCACTTGATGTCAGACAGACTCCCTGCGACATTGTCTGTGATATAGTCGTAATTAATCTTATCCTTTCCTAGGTTTATTTATTATTTTAATAAATAAAATTACTTTATATATCTTAAAATATATATGTATATCCACGAAATTAATATTTCAAATAAATGGATATATACATATATTAGATATATTATTTAAAATAGAGTTTGACAAAGTCAAAACTCTATCTCCTATTTTTAAGGCTTCTTGTTTCTTTTATTTAACCTCTTTTTTTTTTCAGTTTTTTTATTGCTGGAATATTTGGAAAATAGGTGAGAACGTGGATATGGCTTCAACCATGCCTTGGAGACCGTTCTCTTCTCACACGATGGAGTAGTGATGAAGAGCGGTTATCTCCAACCCACGATCAAGAGAGAGAAGACTTGAGCCTTGTCTATTCAAGTGAAGAAGCATATAAGGGATGTGATCGACACTTGAAGACTTATTCAAGCTCAATCCATTTTCCGCTGTGTGAAGATTGAAGAAAGCTTGAGTCACAAACTTAGTATAGGTTTCGTTCTTCGTTCTTCGTTCCTTCTTCTATCTTAATGTTTATTGTTGTTCAATCCTTTCACGGAATAGATTGTACAAATTAGGATAGATAGCAAGGTTGTGAAACCTTTACTAGTTTGTATACAAGTTGATGGGATGTCAATTTGTATGTTTTAGTTTGTATACAAGTCGACGGGATGTCAACTTGTATGATCTAGTTTGTGTATAAATTGACGGGATGTCAATTTGTATGTTGTTGTTTGTATATGAATTGATGGGATGTCAATTTATATGTTTTAGTTCTTTTTAGTGATAGTCTAGATTAGAACTTGTAATGTTGCTGCAGTGTTGAGAGCCTTCGCATCCAACATTAACAACTTGAAAATTTTGTACTCATAATAGTATAATTTCGCCCTGTGGCAATCATACACATGTTGTGTATGATTTAAAATTATATCGTGTATTCTTGTGCATTTTATTTTCAGCATATTCGTGTTAAGATAAGTTGTGTTAACTGTCTTTAACATTGAGTTTGACTTTACAAATCTGTGTATAATTTCAGTGTTTGTGGCAACAAATTCCAACAAGTGGCATCAAGAGCCGGTACTTAACACACTAAGTATTCGATCCTTGGTTTGTTGACTCACTGAAAGATGGATATTCAGATCAATCAGTGCCGACCTCCGGCATTCGATAGTAATGGCAAGAATTATGCTATGTGGAAATTGCACATGAAGATGTATATCAAGTCCATCGATGAGAGGGCTTGGTTGGCGGTAATTGAAGAATGGTCTCCACCGAGGATGGAAGGACCAAATGGAGTGTACATTCTTACTCCGAAGACTCAATGGACTAATGATGATCGAATCATTTCCAACTTCAATTCGAGGGCACTCAATGCTATTTTTGTTTCGGTTGATATTCCGTGCTTTAAAATGGTGTGTAATTGCACCACGACATATCAAGCATGGAGCATACTGCAGGAACATTGTGAAGGATCGACCAGTGTACGACAAACAAAGCTTAGGCTACTCACTTCCAAATTCGAAACTCTGCGAATGTTAGAAGATGAGATTATCTCAATGTACACTGAACGATTGTGTGAAATGTCAAACGAATCCACAGCTCTCGGATGTCCGATCTCAGACGAAAACATGGTTAGCAAACTTCTTCGCACACTTCCAGAGAGATTCAACATGAAAATCTCAGCAATTGAAGAAGCTCACAATATATCAAACATGAGTTTGAGTGAAGCAGTGAGCATTCTACTTACGTTTGAGATGAATCTTGAAAACCAGAAATCAAACACCTCCTCCAAAGGAATTGCACTTCAATCAGTAACATCAAGTTCAAATGTTGAACTTGATGTCGAGAACATTCAGGAGATTATTGAAGATGAACCCCTGAGTGTTGCACTGCTTACCAAGAAGTTCGATACCCTTGTGCGGTCAATGAAGAAAGGTTCCTCAAACTTCAAACTACGGAGATTGTTTGATTCTCTCTCATCAACATCATCTGGATCGACAAAATCTTCAAAGTCTCCAGATATTGCAGTAAAGGACATTGACTCAGTTCAATATAGGGGATGTTCTGGTTTTGGACACTATGCCAATGAATGTCCTACTGTCCAAAGAAAGTAGAGAAGAAATTACAGTGCTGCCATGTTAAGCGACGAATCCGGTGATGAAGAAGCTGAAAAACAAACTGTTTTGTTTGTAAAAGTCGATGCTGACTTAGATGGAATGATTGACGCTTTAACTGACATGGAGAGTGTTGATTATGACTATGATGCTAGTCTTGATCATGTGACTCCAGATGTTCCAAGCTATGTTATGGAGAATGTTATACAAGAAATCTCTGACATTCCTCCAAATACCACTAACTGGTATGAAATGAGATTGCTGGATGAGTTTTGCAACACTGCTAAAGTGTCTCAGGTGGAAGAAGACAAATTTGAAGTCAGCCACCAGGAAGCTCTACAACAATTACACAAGGTTGTAGATGAAGTTTGCGTCCAATGGACTGAACAATCAAAAGAATTTGGGATTCTCGTGGGAGAAAACCAAACTATAAAGTAACGAGTACTGGACCTTGAGATTCGACTCACTAGAAGTGATCTTGAGCTGAACAAGTTGAGAAAGAAAGTAGAAGCTGCTTCGAAAACCTTTCGACAACTCAATCAAGGAACATCTACTTTAAACGAGGGTCTGACACTGGGACAGACCACAAAAGCAGGCTTGGGATATACATCGAGTTCAACAATGTCTATCTCAAATCCTATCAAGTTTGTCAAAGGGGAAAGCTCCAAGGATGTTTCAGTCAATATTGACGGAAATGTCAAACCGAATGTTAATGACAAGTCTAAGGAGAAGAAATTTGTTTGTCATTATTGCCAAGAGCCTGAACACATCAAACCTTATTACTTCAAATATCATGATGATATAGCAAAATGTAAGATTGTCGTGGAAGATTATTCTAAATCTTCCAAAAAGAAGAAACCCTCAAAGAAGGCAAAGATCTCGTGTAATGTTGTCTACACATCTTTGAAAGCCAACATTGTTGGTACGTGGTACTTTGATAGTGGGTGCTCACGGCACATGACAGGAAATTCTAAGTTCCTCGATGACTATACCACGACAAGCAAAGGAAAAATAAGTTATGGTGGAGGAGCACAAGGCAACATAGTAGGAAAAGGAACCTTGAATGTCAAGAACTTTCCCAAGTTATGCAATGTGCTTCATGTCAAAGGTTTAATAGCAAATCTAATCAGCATAAGTTAGCTATGTGATGACGGTATGCATGTCAGATTTAATAAGAACACCTGTGAGGTTTTTGATAGCGAGAATAAATGCATTATGTTCGGAAGTCGGGCATTGGATAATTGTTATCATGCTGACAAGAACGAAGAAATGCAATGTTTCAGTCAATGTTGACACTCAACTCGTACATCAAAAACTGGGTCATCTCAGCTTTCGAAGTTTGAAGAAACTAATTGAAGCTGATGCTGTTCGGGGTATTTCACCTGTGAAGATCAATCTCGATGTTGTTTGTAGTGCATGTCAAAAAGGCAAACAAGTAAGAGCTTCACACAAAAGTTTCTCAGCTTGTCAAACCACGAAGTGCTTCGATCTGATCCACATGGACATCATGGGTCCCGTTGACACCAAAAGCATGAGTGGAAAAAGATTCATTCTGGTGATAGTTGATGATTTTTCGAGATTCACATGGGTTGAATTTCTTCAAGAAAAATCTGAAGCTTTCAGGATGTTCAAGAAGTTCTACAGGTTGGTGTCAAGACAACATGAGTCCAACATCAAATGCATTCGAACAGATCATGGGCTCGAATTTGAAAACTTAATGTTTGAAGAGTTTTGTGAAAAATGAGGCATCATTCATGAGTTTTCTGTTCCGAAGACACCTCAACAAAATGGGGTGGTTGAGAGAAAAAATCGAACTCTTCAGAAGATGTCAAGAGCAATGTTACAAGCTCAACATTTGTCTAAGAAGCTGTGGGTTGAAGCAGTTAACACTGCTTGTCACATCGGGAATAGAGTGATTCTTCGCCCAGGCAGAACTGTGACACCGTATGAACTTCTGAAGGGAAATAAGCCAAATTTGAAGTACTTTCATGTGTTTGGATGTGTATGTTACATCCTGAATGACAGGGATCTTCTGGGAAAATTTGATTCCAAAAGCGACAAAGGGATTTTCTTGGGTTACACACCTGACAGTCGTGCTTACCGTGTGCTTAATCTTCGGACAAAAACAGTCCAAGAATCAATTAACATTGTTTTTGATGACTACACAGGTATTGCTTCAAAATCTGAAGAGGATGATGTAATTGATCTCATTGACACATGTGAAATGTCAAGTGATCAGGCTGAAAGTGATTGTGAGAACAAGATATCCACTGAGAATGTCAAAGTAAATGTTCCACAGGTTGATGAAGCTTCAGTCAAAACATCAACACCAACATTCACTTCAGACAGTGAAGATGATCAGATTGTGACTGCCGAAGATGAACCAAGAAGGGATCCTCCAAGTCGAATTCGAAAGAATCATCCAGATTCACAAATCATTGGTGAGCAATCCGAAGGAGTTCGAACTAAAAGTAAGAACTCAGAGGAATACAAAGAAGTGCTGAAACTGGTATGCATGTCTTCTTTAAATGTTTGTATGTCAAACACTTGCTTTCTGTCTAACATTGAACCGAAAAACATTAAGGATGCACTTAATGATAATTTTTGGATCAATGCTATGCATGAGGAACTAAACCAGTTCGTAAGGAACAATGTATGGGAATTAGTTCCACGCCCCAAAGATAAAAATTTGATTGGGACAAAAGGGATTTTCAAAAATAAAACAGATGAGTCTGGTAATGTTGTCAGAAATAAAGCTCGTCTAGTCGTTCAAGGCTACACCCAAGTTGAAGGGGTAGACTTTGATGAAACATTTGCTCATGTTGCAAGGATTGAATCCATTCGTCTTTTATGTGCAATTGCATGTTATGTGGGTTTTACTTTACATCAAATGGATGTTAAAAGTGCTTTCTTGAATGGTTTTCTCAATGAAGAAGCATATGTCGAACAACCTAAGGGGTTCGAATGTCATGAGAAACCATTGCACGTGTTTAAGCTCAAAAAGGCATTGTATGGTCTCAAACAAGCCCCTAGAGCATGGTATGCTAGACTGACCGAATTCTTGCTCCAATTTGGTTTTGTAAGAGGTCAAGTCGATAAAATATTGTTTATTAAGAAGAATAAAAAACATATTACTGTTGCTCAAATCTATGTTGATGACATTATTTTTGGTTCAACATGTACTAATCTGCTCAAAGATTTTGTAGACTCAATGTGCAACACATTTGAAATGAGCATGGTTGGAGAGCTCAACTATTTCCTTGGTCTACAAATCAAGCAAGATAAAGATGGGATCTTCATCTCTCAAAGCAAATATGCTAGAGGATTGGTCAAGCGTTTCGGACTAGAGAATGCTAAACCTATGAAGACACCTATGGGATCTTCTGAAAAGTTGAACAGAGATGATGTTGGTAGCAATGTTGATTCTACCATGTATAGAGGAATGATAGGTAGCTTATTGTACTTAACAGCTAGTCGTCCTGACATTATGTTTAGTGTTGGTGTTTGTGCGAGATATCAATCTCAGCCTAAAGAATCTCATCTTAAAGATGTTAAACGTATCATTCGATATGTCTCAGGCACAATTGGGTTTGGTGTTAAATACTGCAAGAGTTCTAACATTCATCTTGTAGGTTATAGTGATTCCGATTGTGCAGGTGATGTCGATGACAGAAAAAGCACTAGCGGAGGCTATTTTTATTTTGGCAACAATCTGATCTCTTGGTCGAGTAAGAAACAAAATTGTATCTCACTCTCCATGGCCGAATCAGATTATGTTGCTGCAGCTAGTTGTTGCTCTCAACTATTGTGGTTAAATCAAATGGTACTAGATTATGGTCTGGATAGTCCTTCTTTGACACTGTTATGTGACAATGTCAGTGCAATTGAAATTTCGAAGAACCCAGTCCAACATTCTCGCACCAAACACATTGACATCAGACATCACTTTATCTGTGATCTTGTGGAACGAGATATCATTAAATTGGAATACATTCCTACAGAGAATCAAATTGCTGATATTTTTACTAAACCTTTGGATTTTGAGAGATTTTCTTCTCTAAGGAAATCTCTTGGAATGTGTGTCTGTTAATTAATGTTGACATCCTGATGTTAAAGTCAATATTTTGACATCAGGTCTTGTAATTCTGAATTTAATAAAAACTATGGTACGATGATATGATTCTATACTATAAATCAATTCATGAGAATTTATTCAATCATGACTCGTCTCCATTAGTTTTATTTATTTTCAGAATTTGTTTTTTTATTATTATTTTTTTATTATTTATTATTTAATGTTTAAATAATAAGTAATTGAATTACTATTGATAAGTAGATATACTTATCCGCATATCTTTTGATATGATAAGAGAGAGAATGAGAGATATCACTTTCATTATTTTAATATAATAAAGTGGTTTGTCTTTATCTCTTTTTCAATTCAAAACCCTCCCTCTCTCCATATCTGATTCACTTTTCTCTCTCTAAACGATTCATCTTCTCTGCTTCTTCAAAACATTTCTCTCTCCTTTTTTCATCCATGGCAGACCAAAATCCTAACCACCTTCAAGCCATGATGATGATGTTGCAGCAGATGATGGAGCACTCAAAAGGATCCCCATCATCAGTCTCAACACCGGCTGCTGCAGTACAACCCCCACTTTCTGCAACATCTACTCAGACTCCTGACATTGCTCCACCAACTGCTCACGCTGAACCAACTATAGTGAATGTCACTGAGCCTTCAACATCAAAGGTAATGCAAACTGAAGTTGAAGTTCATCCGGATCTCATTATTCCTCTTGGAACTGAGATCCTAAACCCTAAGCCGATTAGGATGAATGTGCTTGGAGATTCCACAAATTCAATCGACTCTGAAGCCACTTCTCACCTGCAATCTTTATCAAAAATGGTGAAGACTTCTCCACCGACGAGGAAATCGAAGTGACTTCACAGCGATGAAACTGACAAACCTGAGGTCGTCTCCTCCAAGAAGGTGAAGAAGGAAGGGTCTAAGGCTGCCTCCAAGTCGCTGAGAGATGAATCCGACTCCACTAGTGAACAAGTTCCTACTTCTCCTCCTGCTGATGTCACACAGAGTGTCAATCCTACTGCTGAGCCTGTGGACGAGGATTCCGGCATAGATGAGGACTCTCCTCTTGACGTCACGCAAGCCTTCAGTAAGATTTTCTATTCTGAAGAGGCTAAGAAATCCCATGCTCTTTATGTTAAGAGAACTCTTAAAGTTGAGAAAATGATAGATGTTCTTAGCTTTAAAAAATATGGGATTGATGTGTTTCTTAAGAAGAGAAGTTTATGGAAATATGTTACGTCACTGGTGTCATATGATCCTAATGTTATTCATGAATTCTATGCTAACATCACTTCTGATATGAGAGATCCTACTAAACTGTGTTTTGGAACTGTGTATGTTAGGGAAAAGATATATAAGTTTTCTCTTAATATTATTAACACGTTTCTTGAGTTGGGCAATGAGAACACAATCATGTCTTTAGATTTGATTGATGATGTGGTGAATGTTATTACTGGAGGTTTGGTTCCAAAATGGCTCAACAAAGTACCTCCTTCCAAGTTAACATTCTTTTACTCAGTGTTATACAAGCTTGCAGTGAGCAATTGGCTGCCCACATCAAATGCCTCTGTCATCACAGTTGATCAGGCCATTCTCCTGTACAAGATAAGAAATCAGCTTCCTTTCAACCTTGGGGCATACATTTTTGATGTTACCTTGAAGGCTGCCTCTAAATCAAGTTCCTCCAATTTGCTTCCTTTCCCATGTTTGATCTATGAGATCCTTAAGAGCCAAGGGTTAAAGGAACGCAAAAAGAATGTGATGTCCGAGCAGTCTTCCATCTCTATAATGAAGCCCAAGGGGAATGATGACAGGATCATTGATCTTCCCTATCCTCATGATGCTGCTAATCCAGTGCCTCCTTCTGCCGAAGGTACCCCTGCCCCTTCCCAATCTGATGTCTATCCTGATGTTGCCTCCACGCCTGTTATTCCAATTGTCATGATGCCGCTGGAGACTCTTCAACATCAAATTGCACTGCTTGATCATGTTATTGGTCAACTCACCAAGGTTCGAGATTCTCTTCTGACTCTCCTTTCTACACAAAAAGGGGGAGTAGATGATGATGTTGATGGTGATGATGCGGATGCTGGAGACACAGATGCTGATGCTGGATCGAGTGTTGCTGGTCAAGCAAAGGGGAGAAAAGGTGCAGCCAAAGGGAAGAGGAAGATGATGTGAAGCTTAGTGTTTAAGCTTCTGAATTTTAAAACTGTTTTTTTATGCTAAAAACAATTTTTAATGTTTTCTGTTTTTATGTGTGCTGGACACACGGTATTAGTATGCATTTTATGCATATCTTGTTTTTGGTTGTTCAATACAATTTATGATTGTGTTCTTGATTCTATATGCTTATTTAGTTTTTGATATTCGTGACATATCATTATGTTTAGGCATATTGAGTTTGTTTTGAGATATTGTATGATCAATATGTGTTGATTATTGTGTGTTGAACGTTTAGTTCAACATTGATATTATGTGTTGAATGTATTGTTCAGCATTGATTTTATAATATGATATGTTCCTATTATATGATGATCTAATTAAGGGGGAGTAACCCTTAAGGGGGAGATTTTTAAGATCTCCATTTTCCGCTGCGACTCTAATTGTACAAAATACATTGAGTTGTATGTTTTGTGCAGAAATGCTAAGATTAAGAGGGAGATTGTTGAGTGCTGTATGACATTGAGGTTCAATGTTGCACTTGATGTCAGACAGACTCCCTGCGACATTGTCTGTGATATAGTCGTAATTAATCTTATCCTTTCCTAGGTTTATTTATTATTTTAATAAATAAAATTACTTTATATATCTTAAAATATATATGTATATCCACGAAATTAATATTTCAAATAAATGGATATATACATATATTAGATATATTATTTAAAATAGAGTTTGACAAAGTCAAAACTCTATCTCCTATTTTTAAGGCTTCTTGTTTCTTTTATTTAACCTCTTTTCTTTTTCAGGTTTTTTATTACTGGAATATTTGGAAAATAGGTGAGAACGTGGATATGGCTTCAACCATGCCTTGGAGACAGTTCTCTTCTCACACGATGGAGTAGTGATGAAGAGCGGTTATCTCCAACCCACGATCAAGAGAGAGAAGACTTGAGCCTTGTCTATTCAAGTGAAGAAGCATATAAGGGATGTGATCGACACTTGAAGACTTATTCAAGCTCAATCCATTTTCCGCTGTGTGAAGATTGAAGAAAGCTTGAGTCACAAACTTAGTATATGTTTCGTTCTTCGTTTCTTCTTCTATCTTAATGTTTATTGTTGTTCAATGCTTTCACGGAATAGATTGTACAAATTAGGATAGATAGCAAGGTTGTGAAACCTTTACTAGTTTTTATACAAGTTAACGGGATGTCAATTTGTATGTTTTAGTTTGTATAAAAGTCGACGGGATGTCAACTTGTATGATCTAGTTTGTGTATAAATTGACGGGATGTCAATTTGTATGTTGTTGTTTGTATATGAATTGATGGGATGTCAATTTATATGTTTTAGTTCTTTTTAGTGATAGTCTAGATTAGAACTTGTAATGTTGCTGCAGTGTTGAGAGCCTTCGCATCCAACATTAACAACTTGAAAATTTTGTACTCATAATAGTATAATTTCGCCATGTGGCAATCATACACATGTTGTGTATGATTTAAAATTATATCGTGTATTCTTGTGCATTTTATTTTCAGCATATTCGTGTTAAGATAAGTTGTGTTAACTGTCTTTAACATTGAGTTTGACATTATGAATCTGTGTCTAATTTCAGTGTTTGTGGCAACAAATTCCAACAATATATATATATATGGCATATTATCAATTTAACTAATCAAATTCACATCAATCAACACAGAATTCAAATATCAATAATCATGGCCTAAAATAACATAGAAATGGCATAACATCAATCAAATGATCGATAATAAGTCACATAAGTGATTATTCATTAATGATTAATCCCATAATAATAACATAATCATAAAATAAAATAAAGCAAAAGAACAAATTCATAGTCCAAAACTCCAAGTTCCAACTTCTAAGTCCAACTTAAATCATCAAGAATTTATATAATTCTCAATAATCGAAATCATCATAATTTGGTTCATCTACATGGTCACTCCCACTCCCACTCTCTTCTTCAAACTCATCTTCCTCATCAAACAATCCTCTCTCCACACTCTTTCCCTTTCCTACATTGTAAGAATGTAAGTAAACAATATTAAATGAAAGTCTTTTTGTAAAATTATAATTGAAAGACAGAAAGGGTTTAAAAGAATAGAAGTAACCAGCAGCTGAGCTCTCATTTCTTTTTCTCTTACTCGATGCCCTCGAACTTTCCTCCTCCACATTCTCATTTTCTTCATCATCTTTCTCATTGGGGTTGACTAGCCAATCATCATCAGAAGGTAGGTCTTCAACAATCAAAGGATCAACGTCCTCTCCTCGTGATTGTTTCTTCAAGTGCTTATGCTTCAAATTTCGGTTGTACATAATGTACACCAATGAATTCAACTTACATGTGCTTAAGCAGTTCCTTCTCTCTGTGTGCACTTGATTGAACGTACTCCAATTACATTCACATGCTGATGACGAGCAAGTAAGACCAAGAATCTTCGTTGCAAATGCCTTTAACTCTGGAACTTCATCTCCAAAGTTATCCCACCATATAACTATATAGAAATTTTAATTATAGATTAATATAATTAGAAAACTAACAAAAGATTTAACTTATTATTTATGATAGTGAAAGAAAAAAAGAGAATGAATACCCAGTGGGCGTGTCATGAAGGACTGAATAGAAGCTTTGAAGCCAAACAACCCTTTCTTGTATTTGTAGCTATCAAGCTGCTCATCAACCTTCATGAATATGTTTTGGTCCGTGATGAGTCTTTCCATGCATTTATACAAGCCAGTCTTGATCTTTGCATGCTCAGACACGTTGGGACTCCATCTGTATTGAGGGTTCAAAAAATATGCGGCTGCATGCAGATCACAATGTAGCTGATTGTCCCACTTCTCATCAATTATATCTCAAATTTCCTTATAGACAGACAAATCCCCATCACAGTTCTTTGCTATGGCTTCTTTCGCCTCATCCATAGCACCATATATAAATCCCATTGCCGGAGTCTTCTCACCATCAACAATCCTCAAAACATGCACAAGTGGCTTTGTGGTTTTAATTGAATAAACCACAGAAGGCCAGAAGGTCTTATCCATCATCACCATTTTCTTCACATCTTTCTCTTCTGCTTTCTTAGTCCATGCACAACTTGACCATTCTTGGGAAGCAAACATACTCTGTAATGGTTGATTCAACTGAAGCAAACTCTCTAATGTCAAATAGGTAGTGGCAAATTGTGTAGCTGCAGGTCGAAGAAGATCCTTTTAAGCAAATTTCCTGAATAGACTTAACACCCACTGATGGTTGTGGATAAAGTTGTTGACTTTCTTTGCCTTGAGCAAAGCATTCTTGTGTTGTGAGAGCTGTCCAATCTTTTCCAACATTAGATCAATGCAATGAGCTGCACATGGAGTCCAATACAAACTCTTCCTTTTATCCATCAATAGACGTCCAGCCGCCTTGTATGCAGCTGCATTATCAGTTACCACTTGCACCACAATATCTTCACCAACTTCTTCAATCACACCATCAAGCAATTCAAACAATTTTTGTGCATCTTTGACATAATCTGATGTATCCACTGTTTTCAAAAAAACAGTACCATACTGATTGTTGATCAAAAAATTGATGAGACTCCTATTTCTCATATCAGACCAACCATCTGATAACAAAGAAATGTTTGTTTTCTTCCATGTAGCTTTAATGTCATCCACAAATGCAACTGTTGTCTTCTCTTCTTCATTTAGAATCCACATCCTCAGCTCATACATTGTTGGAGCTTTAATCCCTCGACCATAATTACCAATAGAATGCGCCATATTGGTAAATGATGCACTCCTTACACAATTAAATTGGATCCCATTCTCATAGAAGAATCTCCCTATGTCTAAACAAACTTGATTTCGAAGTTCTTTAGCATTTGCATGAGTCATTGTTCCATCCGCATTCTCATCATTTCCCTTATCATTCACAAACCGATCCATAGGCCCTCTAACACCTCTAGAACTCCTGGACATCATCCCTATTTTAGAGTCAGGGGCGGGTGTGGCGCTATCTGTCCCAGTCCTACTCCCAGCAGTGGCATCCACACCATAGTAAGATCCGAAATCTACCATTTCTTGATGGTTTCTTTGAGCAGTGTGCTTGGCATTTTGGAACGTATTCAAATAGCTAAGAATCTCATTCTTGACTTCTTTTGGCACATTGGGACATGCAAACACATTGTTGTGTTTGTGAGCAAGATGAGCCTTCAATCTCGTCACCTCCCTTTAACTTCCTTGTTGCAAAAGTTGCACCTCACGTATTTGTAGCCCAATCTAACCCCCTATACCGACACTTCAATTTCAGTTCCATATTTCCATGCCGGATCTCTTCGACTAGTCATTCTACATTGATACATTCAATTCAATCACCAAGTAAACAGGGCAGCAATATGAATATCACATAAAAAATAATTAATGACAGACCAGACTGCACATATATCACATATTCATGGGCTCATGGCAGAATCAACTATCTACTACTGCTGAAAATATTGCCTATCTATAAGAAATATTGCCTATGGCAGACTGCAGAAGAACTAAAAATTTAAAAAATACTATAGCAGACTGTAAAAGAACCAAATACTGCCTAGATAGTAGATACTACTGCAGCAAGAAGCTAATAACTTACATAGTAGATACTAGTGCTTATTACCTGCTGCGGGAGCCAAGAATTTACGTCTGCTGTGACCTGTGCTCTGCTGCGGCTGGATTGCTGGTTGGAGAAGAGAGTGAGAGAGAGGAAGAACTGTTGCGTGGTGGGCTGCTGTGACTTGTGAGAGAGAAGCGATGCAGGAGTGCGAAGGAGAAGAGAGTGAATCGAGCGCGGGAGAAGACTCACGAAGGAGATTCGTTCTGAATTATGGCATCTGAATGATTGAATATATTTATTTTTATGTTTATTAGTTTATTTTAAATGTTATTTTTTATCTATTTCATTTATTAAACAAAGCCCAGTAAATGTCCAGTCAAAAGCCCACTCAAAAACCCTAAAAAAATGTCCAACAATCACCCAGCACATGAGGCTTAAGCCTCGGAACCGCCTCGGACCTACCGAGGCTTAAGCCTCAACAGCAGACCTAGAGGCGGCGCCTCTGAGGCGATTTTTGGGTGCCTCGCTGTGAGGCGCGCCTCAGAACAGCCTTTTTAAACCATGACTGTGATCTTTCTTTTTTTTCAAATTTTTTTTATTTCAATTTTTATCTTTATTCTATATAAAAATTCGGTATAACAATGTAATCTTGTGCAGTGATAATTTGAAGACTTCATTCTCTTGCCTTGTTGCTGCAGTTGTGCCAACATTATTTGTAAAGTATAATTTTCTCTTATCTCAATCTCATGTTGTATGTTACTGGGGATACAACTATTTGTTTTGCATTTTATCATAAATAAACTTATCCACAGAAGATTGATATGCTTCCTTCTTCTACTGAATTTATATGAATATTCAACTCAAGAGTTTCACGTTTTATGCTTCTTGTATTCATGACAACTTGAGTATCCGATCTAGTAGTCTGAAAAAGCTAGCAATTTTAAAGTATGTAGTGAATCACAGAGAAACACACACACACACACACATATAGCTATAATGTATGTAATGGGAATCTGTGGGTGAGCAAGAAGTTGATTCTTATTTCTTGGATATGGCTAATATAGCAATTACATATTTCTTGTTGTTGTTGAGCTCCAAATCAGGTTAAATTTTCCTCAAAATCATTTTAATTTTGCCTCCAATCAACTTGTGAAAAATTTCTGGAATTTTTTTGTTTGGGACCAAAATCGATAATTTTTTAAACGGAAACCATGACGGGGGGGACCAAAATTGATAATTCAAGCGATTTGAGACCAAAAGTGGCAGGAGTGGGATCAAAATCGGACTAGGACATGTCCTGTGGGATCAAAATCGAAATTCCTCTTTTTTACATTAATGGATTCCCTTGAAAATGATGATTATCAATTCTATGACATATCAATAATATGAATGAGGACGAAGAACTTAGTTCAGAAAATAATTGAAATTGAGAAATAAGACAAATGCTTTCTTAGCACTACAAAAAATCCGCATTTTAGCGACGTATTTTTCCGCCGCTAAACATAAAAAATCCGTCGTTAAATTATTTTAACGACGGACTTAGTCCGTCGTTAATCATTTCATCGTTAATTATTTTAACGACTAATTAACGTTAGCGATGGATTTTTTCCGTCGCTAAGTCATCACCAAATTCTGTCATTAGAAAATAAAAAAAATAAATTTAATGACGGATTTTTTCCGTTGTTAAAAAAAATGGCCAGAGCCGAGCCCAGGAGCCAGCCATGCCGAGCTCAGGCAGCAGCTCGAGCCGATCCCAGGAGCCAAGCCGCGCCGAGCCACGAATAGATCATGAAAACCCTTGCACGAATGAGATTCGAATCCCGGACCTCTGGGTTCAGGCCTTGCACTTCTAAACATGTGGGCTAGTAAACATTTATGTTCAACTTCTCAACTATTGGAATAATATACATATAGGATAAGGTTATTATGCATACATAGCCCTAGTGTGTAATTTAGGGATTAATCATATCCACTAATTTTGTGATCTAAATGGTCTATATTAGTTTGAAATTTTGTTAAAAACCTACATATTTTAATTCAATTCATAGGGCACAAGGGTAATTATGAATTTTAACATATTTGATTTTTAAGTTCCCATATTATGCACCTATATTAAATAGGAAAATTAAATCTTCCAGAACCCCTCCCCTCCCCCTTCAAACTCACAGAAATAATGAGCTAATATATTAATCATCATTCAATGCAAATTAATTTTAATTTTTTTTAAGAGTTCTTCTATAAATAAATATATTAAGAATCTCATTCATTTAAGGTGCATCTATAATCATTTTTTTAGGTGGATCAATTCATATTTATTAGGTTTAAGTTTTAATCCTTAAGATATGAAACAATGCTAATTTTACATTATATGATGCTTTAATTGTGTCTGATAATGCTAATTTTGTGTAATTGTGAATTTGATAGTTTTAATATTTATTAGAATTTATAATGATGCAATTCATATTCAGTAATGTTATAACCTATTTGTCTATGCTATTTTGATATTAAGCGATGCTTTAATTGATATTTGATAATGCTTGTTTAATTAATTTTGAATTTGTTAACAATTCATATATACCAAGTCAGTAAATAAACATTACCAACCACAAAATAAGCATTCATTAACTATAAACAAGCATTATTATTCAACAAACAAATTTACAATAACCTAGTCTGGTCAGTTTATAAGCATCAAAACAAACAAAACTAAACATCTATATGAAAAAAAAATAATAATATTATGATCAAATTTAATACTGAATTAAATTTGTAGAAAAAAATCTTACTAAACTATAATTGGAGAACTAACTTACTCGATTAAAATTGCGAACAAATTATGCTTTCAAATACAAAAACTAAAAATTCAAATTAAAATTCAACAATGCATTACTAATGACAAAAAAAGCATTAACACAATGAAAAAACTATTAATATTAAAAAAAACAACTAATTTTTCTTAGTCCATATTGAAGTCATGAAAATCCCAAATCAGTGACTTTATATTCAAAATAATACGGATGTTAGTTTTATATTACATAATGCTTTATTTAAGATTATATATATATAATACTTTATTTAAAATTTTATTATTTGTTTATTTTTAGTTATTATTTGAAAAAAAAATCATTGTACAAATATTATTGGATGCTTTAATTGATAGTTGATAATGTTATTTTTATGTTGTATTGACGCTTTAGTTGGTAGTTCATAATATATTTTATTTAGCATTAAAATTATTAATAAAAGCATTAGAAATAAAGTAATTACCAAATAACTCACACAAATTATTTTGAAGAAACTAAAATTAAAATGCTAATATTTCTCATTTATAATATTATGTTATCAACTTATCACAAATATAATTGATATATTATAAACAAAATTTCAAGAATACACGTACAAAAAATGTACAATCATTACAGTAAATTTTGAATATTCATTACATAAAAATGATTTTTTTACAAAGAGAATCAAAGTGAACTTTCGTAAAAAAAAAAAAAGAAAAAAAAAGTTCAACATTTCATAACAAAAACTAGCATCACCAATAACCTATTGAAGCATCAATAAATACAATAATAACATATTTTACATAAAAATCATTCACACCACAAGAAACAAATACAAAACATATGATAAACAAAAATACACAATCAATTAATTTATATTATAAATATGTTATGCTTTACTAAAATGTCTTTGTATTCAAAATAATTACTAAAATATAAATTAAATAAAAACTAAATAAAAAATAATTACTGACAATTAAATCTTATGAAAAATGAATCATAGAAACAAAATGAAAAAAATAAGATAATCACTAGAATAATGTAAATGAAAAATTAAATAAAAAATTTAATGAAAAATAAAAAATTACTATAGTGATTACGCATATTAATTAATTAATGAATTAATCATCTATGCTATACTAAATTAACAAATGTTTGATAATGTAAATATATATTTACAATGGACGTTCTAAAAAAATATATATTTACAATGGATGATTACATAAATGTAAAATGTGTAAATTAAGGGAGGAAATATTTATTAAGATATTAATTAATTTTGTATGACAATAATGACCTTTTCTACAAAATAAATGTAAAATGTAAAATAAATAAAAAGTAATCCTAACCATACATGTAACAAGATCTAATGGATATGATTGATCCCTAAATTACACATTAGGGTAATGTTTACATTTGATCTCTCCTATATATATATATATATATATATATATATAGATCAAATAGGTACAAACCCTTTATGTGAAAAGTAGGGATGACTTTCATCCATTAGATCTGATCAGATGGATGGTTAGATTAAGTTTTTTAAGCAGTTTTTTTTTCGGTTTTTTTATTTAAATTTAGTGATAAGGTTAATGATGTAACTTAATAAAAAACCTGTAGAGTCCTATATCTGTGCAAATCTTAACCGTCCTAATTAAACGATTTTAGTTATGACGAGTTAATATCTCTATTGATTTGGACAATTTTTTTGGTGAATCTAGGAAAATGGTTTACTTTACAGTTTCTTGCTTGGGGAGAAAAACGAGAGGTGGATTGTACAGATTTATTCAATTCGCGTGAATCGGCCTTTGATGGATTGTTTCTAAATTTCAGTCGGTGTAGTGACAAATGAAGAGATAGGTTTTTCACGTTTTCCTAATTTTTTTGTTCAATAATCTAATTCCATATGTTTGCAATCTGGATTCATAATTTAACGCCAATACTTGAAATTGACGGATAGAATGCTCATGCTAATTCTCATATACGTATAGATTGTATGTAGTTGTTATTGTTGTTAGTAAGCATTTATATGTGCTTCATTAAGCATCACAAGCTATGTGTTTCCAGTATCGTATATTGTAGGATTCTACATAGTTCACGTTTTGCTAAATTTTTAAATGATGCTTTAATGTGATTTTATTGTAAGAGTAGCATGTATGTGTGTGATAGGAAGCATTGACAAATAGGAGTACACAACATTGAATAATTCGTAGGATGTTTTTGTTCAGGTGTGATTCATTCAAGTCAAGGTGTTCTTGAATTGTCACCTGGTGGAACGACAAAGGTATATATTCCCCAGTGCGATCCTTCTATGAAGCCATTTGTTAAGCAGAAGTTCCATACTCTTGATGATGGAGTTTAGTTTTACAAAAAATATGCTCTTGCATGTGGTTTTGACATATGTCATGGTACAAAAAGAAAGTCTTATGAGGGGTCGTGTATAATGTTGAACTATATATTTTGCAATAAGAAAGGTGTCAAGCATGCATCAGATATGGATGTACTCAGTGCAGCCAAAAAAGACGTACTGCGTCATCTCGTGTGGATTTCAAGGCTCGGGTCATTTTCAAGTTTGTTGGATTAGATGGTTATGTCGTCAAGAAGTTTATTGAGGGTCATTCGCACACTTTAGTGCCTGAAGCTTACATGTATTTTATGAAGATGAACTCTAAGTTGGAGGTAGGTCACCAAAAGTTTGTTATGGATTGTGCAAAGGCTAATATTGGTGCAATGGGGTCCTATAAAATGATGAAGACAGTTGCTGGTTCATACTCAAGTATTGGGTGCTCACGTGTTCAAGTTAAGAACTTTTCGCGTGATCTTAAAGCTTATGTTGTTGGTGCTGATGCACAAATGATAATTGACAAGTTGTATAGAAAACGCGAGTTGTGTTCTGCTTTCTTTTTTGAGTTTGAAGTTGACGAGAATGATCATTTGAAGTCACTGTTTTGGGCCTGTAGGCAAATTAAATTTATTGCCTATTAAATTATGTCATGTGTAAAATAATGAATGAAATATTTTATTTATATTTTGAGATTAAATTAAATATAATTCCAAGATTAAATAGATATATAATTAATATTTATTACATGGATTTTACTGACTAATGAGAAGCTGACATGTGTCAAATCTACACATAAAATAAAATATTTAATATGGAGATCTTCCATATAAAGATAAACCAACAGGATTGCGCCACATAAGCCCTAGGCCCATGGCCACTCCATCTAAGCCCTAAAAGCCCAAACCTAATTTCCTAAATTAAATCCTCCTGCAACTATAAATAGAGGTCTCCATATCATATGAAAACACACCAGAAATCATAATTGAAGAGCTCAAGAAGTTGGAGGAAAATTCTCTACGAAATTCTCTCCAGCATTCAAGACATTCTAGCAAGATTCAAGCCGTTCTTCATGGAAAGCAACGCGTTCTTCGCCGGAATCATCTCAAATCCAGCGTCTGATCCGGAATCAAGGTTTTCAACCTTCCAGACAGCGTTATAAAGTCAAGGCATTCTAGCGAGATTGAAGCCGTTCTTCGTGGGAAGCAATGCGTTCTTTGCCAGAATCATCTCAAATTCAGCGTTCAATCTGGAATCAAGGTCGTCGGCCCTTCGGATAACATCATCAAATTCAAACAACAAGTTCAAGAAGATCAAAAAGACAAATTCACTCTGAATATTTCAAGAACCGTTTGAAGATCAAGTTTTAAAGAGAATATCTCAAAGAAGTGTTTGAAGATCAAGTTTTGAAGAGAAGAATCAGAGGATCAAGACAGAGATTATACCGCAATCGCATTTTAAATTCAAAGAAGAAATCTACTTGTACACTTTTTGCGTTATTTATTCAAATACACGAAAATTTGTGTTACAAATTTTGGCACGCCCGGTGGGACCGTCTCTACCTCTCATCTCTCCTCTTCTCCAAATCCAAAAATGTCCAGAAACTCAACTGCTTCTGAAGCTGCTATGAAGAGTGTTAGGGTGGTCACACGAAGTATGGCCAAACAGGCTTTGGAGGCTTCCAAATTAACTACTGTGGTGAAAGAAGAATCGCATATTGCTAGCATAGAAGAAAATGGTGAGCAGTTGATAGACGATTGTACATCATGGGCAAGCTACTCACCCAAAGCACCAGTCTTGATGGCAGATGCCTTAATCACGGAAGAACAACTTGCAAACTTGACGAAGTTGTTTGAGGAAATGCAAAAGCACATACAAAACCAAAATGCAGAGATCTCAAGACTCCAAAAGGGTAAGGGTCTAGCCAGTCCTATCATCAAAGAAGAAAGAGAAGAAGAAGATAACGATGATGAAGCATCTTCAAAACGACAGACAAGTGAAGAAAGGAAGCCATATACTAAGAATCTGGAAATCTCCTCAGATGGTTTCATCTAAATTGATCAGCTCAAGGAGTTTATCGAGGGAACCATCAAGACCAAGTTTGAAGAAAGCACCAAGTCATCTGTAGCTTATTCCAAACCCTATACCCTGAGGATTGACAATCTGAAGATGCATCCGGGTTACCAACCCCCCAAATTCCAGCAGTTCGATGGAAAAGGCAATCCAAGACAGCATATCGCCCATTTCATCGAGACATGCAACAATGATGGAACTTATGGTGACTACCTGGTGAAGCAGTTTGTTCGTTTACTCAAGGGCAATGCTTTTGACTGGTATACTAATCTGGAACCAAATGTGATTGATAGTTGGGAACAATTGGAGCACGAATTCCTTAATCGCTTTTATAGTACCAGAAGAACTGTCAGCATGGTGGAGCTCATGAACACACACCAATGGGATGAGGAGCCTGCAATTGATTACATCAATAGATGGAGGAATCTCTATCTCAACTTTAGGGATCGACTGTCAGAGACTTCGACTATAGAAATGTGCATTCAAGGGATGCAGTGGGGCCTTCAATACATTTTAAAAGGGATTCAACCACGTACATTTGAAGACTTAGCTATAAGAGCTCATGACATGGAGTTGAGTATGGAAGCTAGTGGAGTCAGAGGACCACCGATCCCAGAGCCTCGCAAATTTAAAGAAAGATAAGAATTCAAGAAATGGGGCAAACCATTTGATAAAACTCCAAATGAAGAGTCTATGTCAGTGAAAGTAGTGCCCATAAAATCCCTAAGAAAGGATGCAGACAAAAGTGAAGTGCAGAGTCTTTCTCAAGATAAAGAGAGGAGAAAGTTAACCCTGAAACAAATGCAGCAAAGAGAGTACCCGTTCTTGGACTCAAACGTTTCTGGAATCTTTGACGAATTAATCAAGGTAAAACTCATTGAATTGCCAGAAATGAAGCGACCGAAAGAAGCAGGACGGACTGACGACCCAAAATATTGCAAGTATCACCAGTTGGTTAGACATGCTATACAAGATTGCTTTATTTTCAAGGATAAAGTAATGCAGTTGGCGCGTCAAGGAATGATATCACTTGAAGAAGATAAAGCCACAATAAACCACATCATATTCGAGTCATGCAATACGATGAATAACGAGAATATTGATAAAATGAAGGAAGAGCTCAACAAAGATTCAAGTAAAGTTGTTGCTGACTGCACATTTACCATAATGTTCACTGATGAAGATTTAGAGCTTGGTTTTGACCCACATAATCGTCTCTTATTCATGAGCGGTTATAGCCATGATCAAAGAGTGAATAGAATACTTGTTGATGGAGGGTCTGCAGTCAACATTTTGCCTTTGCGCACATTGAAGCAGCTAGGAATCTCCACTGATGAACTCTCAAGAAGCCGATTGATGATACAAGGTTTTAACCATGAAGGACAAATGGCTCTTGGCACAATAAGATTGAAGCTGACAATGGAAGTTATGACATCAACAACATTGCTACATGTGATAGATGCAAAAACGTCATACAACATACTTCTCGGTCGGCCATGGTTGCATGAAAATGGGGTCATTCCTTCAACATAGCATCAATGTCTCAAGTACTGTCATGATGGTGTCATGAAGAAGATAATCTGAGATAATAAACCTTTTCTGGAGTTTGAATCACACTTTACTGATGCGAAGTATTATCTTCCGAATAAAAAGTTGCTGAAAGTTGCAGAAGACACAAATAGTCAAAGAAATGAAGATAAGACATCTATGGCTAAAAGAGAATCATTGGAAGAGCTAACAATGTCATTGACAAAGATTGATATGAAAAAGCCAACACCGCCACCAGTTGACGGATTTGTGAGGCGAAGTCAAGGTAGTGCCACCGAGCATGGAGAAATCTTAGAAAATGAAGTTGGTAAGAACTTCGGTCCAAAAGCCTTCACACTCCTTGTAAAAGCTGGGTATGATCCACAAGAAAGTTCTAAGATGCAAGAGCTATCTTCGAAGGTTGATTCACATGAAGCTGTACTTGATCCCACTAAGAAGATAGTGGTGAAAACTAGACAAAATACTAAGGTAGGATTGGGGTTTGCTCCGCCAAGTCCTATTCGAATTGCAATTAGAAGAGCCAACATCAATCATATTTCTGAAGAAGAAGCTCTGTCAATGGAAGACATAGTCGAGAGAAGTGCAAGAAAGAATATCCGAGTGTCTATGTTTGAAAGACTTGGCAAGAAGCCTAAGAATGGAAAAAAAGAAGCACGAGTATCTGTGTTTGATAGGCTCGGTGGCAAAATGAAGAATTGTAACAGCCCGGTCCCGAGATAGGGATTAACGAATGGGGACGGGGTGTTATTAAGGGATTTAACGAGTAAATTCAAAAGATTAACGAAGAAGTTTAAGAATAAAGGTACGCTTGAAGATAGTTGATGATACTCGGGTTTACTTGGTTAAGAAGGACACATTCTTTAGCAGAATAAAACGGCTAACTAATCAGATACCGACAAGCATAGACTCTTTTATAGGTGAAAGGAAATCATACTCGGAAAGCGGAAATAAACTTAATATGCATCTTATATATATGTGTGATCGTCTGGGAATATTCTTAGAATCTCGAATAATCATAATAGAACTTTGTACGGAATTTAGAAAGAGTTAATCAGAGTAGCAGAACACATAATGGGATTTCAAGAAACTTATATAATAGCAAAACAATCTTGGCAGCCAACCCACATTCACAGCCACCATCATCCTCGGCATCTCAACCTGAAAACATTTGAAAAAGAGGGCGTGAGCACTAATGTACTCAGTGGGTTTTAATGAAAGCTTCTTTGATAATTTGAGAAATATCCAACAATGAACTGGCGGTATATGGAGAGCAAAACGCAAAAGCCCTCTCCATATCCGCAAAACCTTTTCTTTACTTTTGGGACCAACCTTGGCTCAAACCTGATGTCAACTGTACCCTTAGGCATGCCATATGATAGAAGAGGGGTTACCTCAAATATCCGAACGAGTTTGCGAGGGAAAAACCCAGCAATGACTACCTTAATGATTCTGAGCTCAAATCCTGCTTAAGTGAATGCTAAGTTCCTTCTTTCCCTATTCTTGCTAGCAATACCAAGCTTAGAACTATGTCTAATGCTAATACCTTATTACTGCATGATCTCGGCCTACAAAGGGTTAAAGCTACCCTAACAAGGCAAATCCTTAATCCTTAACTATACGAGCTTTAACAAAGCATAACATTCAAATACAAGGAAATGAACGCGGATAAACATCGATTGCAAAAAAAGCAATTCTAAACACCTCATGCTAGCATAAATTGTAAATAAACAATTCTAGCATATCTAAACATACTTGAGAGCTCACTTAACTTATACTGACTTCCTTTACTTTGTCTAACTCAAATAACAATTCAACATAATCATGCATATAACTTCTTTTATTTCTTTCCTTTCCTTATACAGAGATCAATCAGGCAGAGCAAAAATGCTTTATTGGATATTTCATTTGCCCTATATGCTTCTAGAGCTTATTAGCTCAAATTTAGATGTGTATAGATTTACCCACCTCGATTACTTGACAGAAGATGAAGCAACGAGTTGATGATCCTTCTCCGAATTCCTACGAGACTCACTTCCTCCTACAAAAGTCGAATCATCGACTTAGTGACCTTCTTCGAAGAAGTTAACTATCTAAATCGAGAAATAATGACATTTTACTCGAAGACTAAGATCTAAGACTTATTTACAGATTGCACGACTTACGACTTTATAAATTTTGAAAAGAATTTATTTAAAGAACATCTCGACTTGATTTCCCAATTTTTAGACAAAGAATAACTTGAATAGATTACTCGAAATAAATTGAGAATATCTTGATTGCTTCTCTAAAAATTAACTTGAAAATAACTTGGAAATAACACGACTTGAAAAATTTGAAAAGCTCGGGAAGAGGGTACGAAAATAGCCGAAAAGAAACGGCCGAAAAAATAACATGGAGAAGGGGGGGCCGCCGCGGCGCACATGGGCGCCGGTGGGCTCCCCCCGCCGCGGGGCCACCTGCCCCGGCGGGCTCCCTGCTGCCGCGGGGCTGCCTTGCCCCGGCGGGCTCCCCGCCCCCCGCGGGCAAGGCGCGGCCGAGGTGGTTGTGGCGCGGCGGCGCACCCCCCCTCCCCGCGGGGCTCCTTTTCTTTCTCTCTCTTCTACTGGGTTTCTTCAACGTGTTCTTCAACTGTTCTTCGTATTCATTGATTTCTTCGACGAACACGAAAAACACGAAGAACAATTAACCCGGATTTTTATAAAAACGACGTACTTGAATTTAACATGCAATAACATGCTTTTTCACGTTAAAAAGAATTTTGGCATTATAACGACGTAAACACGATAATCCCCTTTAAATATTTAGAATGACGACGAAATCTCTAAATATAGCTTGAACGGAATTTAAACGGAATAAACGGGGCTAATCTCAAGAATAATAACGACAAGAATAAAGCGAGAAATATTACGCAAACGTTATTAACTTGGAACTTCAATAAAAACTGAAATATAACTTAGACGGAAGGTAAACGAGCAATAATGAAGAACGCGAAGAACGTAAAGAACGGAAAGTAAATGCGGAATTTAAAGACGGAAAAATAAATGAAGATCGAGACTAACGAACAAGAATGGACGGGGTTAGGTGCGTCGAAGGAAGGTGGCTAGCTTGGCGTCTCGTCGAGTTGCAACGGCGGCAGAGCCGCCCGTTACAACCCAACGGCGCCCCTAGCACCTTCCCTCACCGCATCCCTTCCACGCCACTCCACTCGTCGTCTTGAAGAACACTCACGAAGAACACTTTTACTTTGACAGAACCTTCTCGGCTTTCAAAGCTTCTCACCCTCTCGATTTAGAATTGAAATAGATGACAAATGAGCAATGAAAGCTAAAGGGTGATGCTTTATTTATAGAAAAAGCTTTGGCTTCCAAGGGAAGCCACTTCAGTGCAAGAATACTGCAAAAGTTACCCCGGGTTTGGTTAAAAGCTGCTTTATTCGATGTCGAGGTCCAAATGACCTCAGACACGAAATCTAAAAATACCGGAAGACTCGTTGGCTCGAATACTAGTGAACCAACTTGATTCGTGAAAAAGACGGGGTCATCTGAAGAAAGACGAGCAAAGATTCCCTTTTTGGAATTATTTTTTACTATTCACTCAGACTGACAGATTTTGCTTCCGAGCGTTCAATTGACCTCAGAATGGTAATCCGTGAACGCCAACGGAATCCTTGGGTCATTTCCCATAAGAGGGGCCTGACAGAACTAGACTCGGATCAATGAGGAGGATTTTGTAAATTTCTCAAAACACGAACGCACGCAAAAGTTACTATTCATTCATCCTTTAAATACGTTTTTCATCACCGGGAACTCAATTGACATCAGAATTAAAATCCGAAAACACCGGAATACTCCTTGAGTTAAAATCTTTCTAACGAGACCATGAATGGCCATAAAAGAATTAAGATCAAATTTTCCGAAAAGATGATTTTCACGAAAACTGACCCTTAAAGTCGTGACTGACATCTGACCTTAATTAACCTTAATTAATTTTATTCCTTAACTTCTTAATTATCATTAAGAATCCTCTAAACCTTAATCGAAAATCTGGGGTGTTACATCCTATCCCCCTTAAAGAAATTTTATCCCGAAATTAATAACCATGATAAACGATATCAGGGTACTTTTTGAGTAGCTCAGATTCAAGCTCCCATGTTGCTTCCTCTGAACTATGAAGGTTCCAGATCATCTTTACAAGATTGATCTCCTTGTTCCTTAACTTCTGGATCTTTTAACTCACAAAGGCCTGGGGCTTCTCTTCATAGGCGAAGTCCTCATTCAGGACTATCTCTTCCTTGAAAATCACGTGCTTTGGATCGAACACGTACTTTCTCAACATTGAGACATGAAAAGACGTCATGAATGTCACTCAGGTTGGGTGGTAAGGCCAACCTGTAGGCTACTCATTCACCTTTTCTAAAATTTCGAAAGGTCCAATAAATATGGGCCTTAACTTGTTTCATTTGGCAAAACGAACCACTCCTTGACGGAGACATTTACAAGAATACTATCTTAATGTCGAATCTCAGTTCCGTTCTTCTTTCGTCTGTATAAGCCTTCTGTCTGTCTTGAATTTCCTTGATTTGCTGATGAACAAGCTCGATCTTCTGGACTGCTACCGGGACCATTTCAGGTCCAAGTATCCTTCTTTCTCTAACTTCGTCCTGATACCAGGGCGATTTACACTTTCTTCTGAACAGGGCTTCGTAAGGGCCATACCGATCAATGGCTGGTAGTTGTTGTTGTACGCAACTTTTATCAATTACAGTAGTTCCTCCCAGCTACTTCTGTGATCGATGAACACTCCTCTAAGCATGTCTTCTAGATTCTGAATAGTTCTTTCGGACTGGCAATTCATTTGAGGATGAAATGCCGTGCTGAAATTGAGCTTTTATCTCATTGCCTTTGTAGACTCCTCCAAAATCTTGACATAAATCTCGTATCACGATCCGATATAATCGAGACTGGCACACCGTGCAATATGTACAAATTTCCTATCATACATCTGGGCTAATTGATCTAGCCCATGATAATAGCAATGAGAGGTGCTGCTTTCGATAATCGATTCACGATTACCCAACTAGCGGTATTCCACCACTTAGACTTTGGTAATCCTACCACAAAGCCTATACCACTATGATCCTACTTCCATTCAGGAATTTCTATAAGTTGGAGCAACTAGAAGGTTTTTGATGCAAGGCTCCACTGGTTGACGAATCAACATCTTTCTACGAAGGCGGCTATTTTTCTCTTTATGTTATTCTGCTAGAAGTTCTTTTGGAGGTCTTGATACATCTTGGTGTTTCCGGGATGTGCTGTATGTGGCTTATCATGTGCCTTGCACATGATTTCCTCCTTTAGTTCTTTCTTGCTTGGCACACAAAGCTTTCCTTTGAATAAGAGCGCTTTATCGGCGGCTTCTGTGAAGTCTTGCGTGCTATCTAATCGTGCTTCTAGGCTTTTCTTCTCGAGAAACTCATTTCATTTCCAAACCTTAACTTTCCTTTGTCTCGGGTCGGGATGAGCGACTATCGCGGCGATTTGTGCTTAATTGATTGCAGGTGGTGTTAGCACCTTGATTCTTAACTTCTTGAATTCCTATCAAAGCTTCTTCTTAACTTGAGCGAGTCCTAACTCTCCCTTCTCCTTCCTACTTAGGGCATCAACTACCACATTTTCCTTACCTGGATGGTAGCGAGTCGTGCGGTCGTAATCCTTTACAAGTCCTAGCCATCTTCTCTGCCTTATGCTAAGATCCTCTTGCTTGGAGAAATACTTTAGGCCCTTATAATTTGAGAAGATTCTCACCCTTGGCTCCGTAGAGATAGTGCCTTCAGATCTTTAGCACATAACCAATCGCTGCTAGCTCTAGGTCATGCGTGAGGTAGTTCTACTTGTGATTCTTAAGCTGCCTTAAAGCATAAGCGATCACCTTTCCTCTCTTCTTTAGTACGCATCCTGATCCTTTTCTCGACGCATAAGCATAAACCACGAAATCTTTATTTTTTTCCGAAATGGCCAATCATCGGCTTGTGGTTAGCATCTTCTTTCTGGAAACTTTCCTTGTACTCGGGCGTCCACCTAAACTTGAAGTCCTTCCTCAGCACTTGCGTCATAGCCTTAGCTATTGACGATAATCCTTCGATGAATCTACGATAGAATCCCGCAAGTCCTAAAAAACTTCCCATCTCATTCACGTTCCTTGGAGACTTGCTTGCAGCTTCAATCTTAGTTGGATCTACTTTGATTCCTTCTACTGAAACCATGACCTAGAAACATAAATTCTTTAAGCCAAAACTCACACTTACTAAACTTAGCGTAAAGCCTTTCTCCTCTTTAACTTTTCCAGCACCACCCTAGGTGCTCTTGATGCTCCTCTTTGTCCTTCGAATAGATGAGGATATCATCTATGAAAACTAGTGCAAAATTATCTAAATACGGGTAAGAACCCGGTTCATTAAATCCATGAACACTGCTGGAGCGTTGGTCAATCCGAACGGCATTACCACAAATTCGTAATGCCCAAAGTGAGTCCCTAAAGCAGTATTAGGAATATCCTCCTTTCAGATCTTCAGCTGATGATACCCAGATCTTAAGTCTATCCTTGAGAAGACACTTGCTCCCTTAAGCTTGATCAAAGAGATTATCTATTCTTGGGTGAGAGTATCGATTCTTGATGGTCAACTTATTAAGCCTTCTATAATCGATGCACATTCTCAATGTGCCATCCTTCTTCTTCACAAACAAGACTGGAACTTTCCGAGGTGACACACTAGGTTGGATAAAACCTAGGTCTAATAACTCTTGCAGTTGAATCTTGAGTTCTTGTGACTCCTTAGGCGCCACTCTGATAGGGGCTTTGACTGGTGTAGCTCCTGGTTCTAAACCGATAGTGGATTTCACTTGCTTATATGGTGGTAGTTCTGATAGGTCCTAAAAATACGTCTTCAAAATTTTCTTGTGCCTGAAACGCCTTCTATTGCAAACTCTCCTTCCACTTTCTTCGTCGTAACCGCTTTTCAACGGTATTCTGACTTTATAGCCTCTTCTGGGGATCACCATCACTTACAGGTATAAAGATCGCATGACTGGACCTTGAACGTAAGCTCAGAACTTATTTGACGTCATTCCTCAGATTGTCTCTTAATACTGGACGAGCTGAAAGATCACTTTTAGAGATTCGCGTCCAACTAGAAGGGCACTAACTATCATACTTGGATTCGTCTTCCTATTAGGACTATTCCCTCTTATTCTTCCAAAGGAATATTGCTTTATACTCTCTGCTCTAATCAAGGGTCCACACTCGAGCTCTATGAGTGGGAGCAGAACAAAATGATTGCCTCTGAGTGAGGACTTTATCTTGATCAATAATTCTTTAACAAGTTCCAAAAACTGGAAGAGATATGACACTGGGTTACTTATACTAAAAACATTGCTTTTTCAGAGGACTTATAAACTCAAGAGGGGTTTTTGCGTGTAGCAAACGTATGGGAGACAATCGATGATTAACAACTGGGAATTGTACCGAATATTTGCAAAGGCGTTAGCATAACTTTAACAAGGAAATGCTATCACTGATTCTGGATGATTAAAGAAGTAGCATCAAAAGATTATAATTTATCCAAAACGATATTTGAAGAAATTCAATTAATGTGAAGCTGTTGAAAGGTGATTGTTTTAATTGATGCGAGAATGAATGAATAGACTCGTCAAAACTTCTTATCTCACTGAAACTTTTAATCTACCACTTCTAGGTCTATTTGATCTTCTTCAGGTTCTTTCTCTTTCTTTCCTTGATCTTCACGCATTTTCTTCTTTACTAGGTTGCTATGCAATAGCATGAGTCGGTTGGCCTTCAATTAGCTACACTTGGTTGGAAAAGGTGACATACAGGAATCACTTTCACTTATTAGAAGGGATACAACAATCGACCTGATCTATACGCGTTTTCCACAAATGCGGGGTATGCCTTGATAACTGGTCGAACTCTTGATCGTACGTTGGCAACGTCCTCTTTCCTTGCTTCTAGTTCCAGATCTCTACCTCATTTGCCTTATGAATAGTTCGGGATATACTTATGATATAACTCGTACTTGAAATCATCCTAATCATAATACGCTTACTGCCTCAAATTTATCATTCTTCGAACGGACTCTTACCCGAAGTTCGTATTCATAAAAGAGCACAGCCTAATTCTTCATCCCCTGATCAGACTATAAAATTGAAAATTCATTTCTAAAGAATAACCCATTTCTTGACTCCCATCGGGTCTCCTAGACTATTAGAACGGAAAGGTTGTGTTTGAGGAACACATTCTTGGCTCTTGTGTCGTGGTTCAGGACTTGCTTGCTTGCGGCCTTGTTCTCTTGGCTTGATGTCTTCTCAACGACATTCTAAAGGATCCTACATATTAGCGATGCTCGCTCGAATTTGCACGAAGCAAAATGAAATACCTTTCGATAAGGTCTTTAGATTACGCAGGATAGATCAAGCAAAACGGAGAAATTGCCTCATAAGGGGACTTTTGGCACAAATAAGAAAGAGGTTCTTGGTTACATCCAAAAATAGGACTACCTTTAGAGAATTACTGCTGCTATCAAAATCTAAAAGATTGGTTAATACATTTTCAGAATAAGATCTGGATTAAAACGGATAAACGGACAACAGGTCAGCAAGGTGTTCTAACAACAACACCTCATTTGCCTACTTCTAAAGCTTAACTATATGCTGGGTCCCCTTCTTCCTCATCTTCATCTGTCTCTGGTACCTCGAAGTTGAATTTCCTTAAGCTTCATTTAGGGAACTGATGGGGCATTCACTGTCCCAGACTCTGAGGGGCAACTAGTTGATAGGCAGGGGCCTACTGGTGCATTCTGGAGGACAAAAACTCGGTGTCCTGGACGATCAAGGGTCTTGCTTCTAAGGTTCTTTCAGGACACGGTGCTTGAAATTCAGGGGGACTGTTCAGAGTCGCCATTTGCAGTTCTTGTTCCATCACAGATGAGGGATTTTGCTCGGTTAGAGCATTCACGTGGCCATACTTTAACTCCCAAAGAGCTATCAAGGCTGAAGAGAATTCTGTCAGGTTCCCGATTACAGCATGCGTCTTGGGATCACGGGTGATGGTGCTTTGCAGAATGCGGTACATTGCTGGCCTCTCAGCGGTCGGTGCTTGTTCACACATGCGGATGCATGTTTCCAAGTCAGATACCTTTCCTGATGTTCCTCCAAAGTCGTTCATTTCTTGAACGGGGCGGAAAAGAGGCACATTATTCCTAGCAATCGAACGACGCTTAACCATCTAGAAATATGAGGCTTAATCAGTCTAGATTATAAAAGGGAGACCTATGGTTCTCCTGAGATCATGCTATCATTTAGATTCAGACTACTTATCTTGCATGCATAGATCCTTTTTGCAGTTGACTTTTACAAAAATTTTGGTGCCCAAGTCTTTGATCATAAACTTTACCTTTTCCCTTAAAACAAAAATTCGAGAATGAATCAACTCTTTTCTTTTAAATCTAGAACTCTTCTTCGAAACTTTTATCTTTTGTTAAGACATATGTTTAAAAATAAGTTTTTAAACACTTTTCTTTGTGATCAAGAACTTCTTTCACAACCCTTTTTCCTCAGGAAATCAATTTACCCGAATACTTTTTACTTGGAATTTCATTATCAAGGTTTTCCCCTTATCCATAAAGAGGCATGCGTGCTCAAATCTCTTTATTTTCGATAGTCAAAAATTATGAATTCAAAATCTAAAATCTATATACTACCATACCTCGATTTTTATTGAAGATACGAGGGTGATGGCGAGCTGTGGGTTGCTGCTGTAACTTATCACGAAGCAATTCATATGCACATAAACACTTAGCTTTAACTTAAACAAAGAGACAGGTCTTGCAGAGTAGCAAACCTGCTCTGATACCAACTGTAACAGCCCGGTCCCGAGATAGGGATTAACGAATGGGGACGGGGTGTTATTAAGGGATTTAACGAGTAAATTCAGAAGATTAACGAAGAAGTTTAATAATAAAGGTACGCTTGAAGATAGTTGATGATACTCGGGTTTACTTGGTTAAGAAGGACACATTCTTTAGCGGAGTAAAATGGCTAACTAATCAGATACCGACAAGCATAGACTCTTTTATAGGTGAAAGGAAATCATACTCGGAAAGTGGAAATAAACATAATATGCATCTTATATATATATGTGATCATCTGGGAATATTCTTAGAATCTCGAATAATCATAATAGAACTTTGTACGGAATTTAGAAAGAGTTAATCAGAGTAGCAGAACACATAATGGGATTTCAAGAAACTTATATAATAGCAAAACAATCTTGGCAGCCAACCCACATTCACAGCCACCATCATCATCGGCATCTCAACCTGAAAACATTTGAAAAAGAGGGCGTGAGCACTAATGTACTCAGTGGGTTTTAATGAAAGCTTCTTTGATAATTTGAGAAATATCCAACAATGAACTGGCGGTATATGGAGAGCAAAACGCAAAAGCCCTCTCCATATCCGCAAAACCTTTTCTTTACTTTTGGGCCCAACCTTGGCTCAAACCTGATGTCAACTGTACCCTTAGTCATGCCATAGGATAGAAGAGGGGTTACCTCAAATATCCGAACGAGTTTGCGAGGGAAAAACCCAGCAATGACTACCTTAATGATTCTGAGCTCAAATCCTGCTTAAGTGAATGCTAAGTTCCTTCTTTCCCTATTCTTGCTAGCAATACCAAGCTTAGAACTATGTCTAATGCTAATACCTTATTACTGCATGATCTCGGCCTACAAAGGGTTAAAGCTACCCTAACAAGGCAAATCCTTAATCCTTAACTATACGAGCTTTAACAAAGCATAACATTCAAATACGAGGAAATGAACGCGGATAAACATCGATTGCAAAAAAAGCAATTCTAAACACCTCATGCTAGCATAAATTGTAAATAAACAATTCTAGCATATCTAAACATACTTTAGAGCTCACTTAACTTATACTGACTTCCTTTACTTTGTCTAACTCAAATAACAATTCAACATAATCATGCATATAACTTCTTTTATTTCTTTCCTTTCCTTGTACAGAGATCAATCAGGCAGAGCAAAAATGCTTTATTGGATATTTCATTTGCCCTATATGCTTCTAGAGCTTATTAGCTCAAACTTTAGATGTGTATAGATTTACCCACCTCGATTACTTGACAGAAGATGAAGCAACGAGTTGATGATCCTTCTCCGAATTCCTACGAGACTCACTTCCTCCTACAAAAGTCGAATCATCGACTTAGCGACCTTCTTCGAAGAAGTTAACTATCTAAATCGAGAAATAATGACATTTTACTCGAAGACTAAGATCTAAGACTTATTTACAGATTGCACGACTTACGACTTTATAAATTTCGAAAAGAATTTATTTAAAGAATATCTCGACTTGATTTCCCAATTTTTAGACAAAGAATAACTTGAATAGATTACTCGAAATAAATTGAAAATATCTTGATTGCTTCTCTAAAAATTAACTTGAAAATAACTTGGAAATAACACGACTTGAAAAATTTGAAAAGCTCGGGAAGAGGGTACGAAAATAGCCGAAAAGAAACGGCTGAAAAAACAACATGGAGAAGGGGGGGCCGCCGCGGTGCACTTGGGCGCCGGCGGGCTCCCCCCGTCGCGGGGCCACCTGCCCCAGCGGGCTCCCCGCCCCCGGCGGGCAAGGCGCGGCCGAGGGTGGTGTGGCGCGGCGGCGCACCCCCCCTCCCCGCGAGGCTCCTTTTCTTTCTCTCTCTTCTACTGGGTTTCTTCAACGTGTTCTTCAACTGTTCTTCGTGTTCGTTGATTTCTTCGACGAACACGAAGAACAATTAACCCGAATTTTTATAAAAACGACGTACTTGAATTTAACATGCAATAACATGCTTTTTCACGTTAAAAAGAAATTTTGGCATTATAACGACGTAAACACGATAATCCCCTTTAAATATTTAGAATGACGACGAAATCTCTAAATATAGCTTGAACGGAATTTAAACGGAATAAACGGGGCTAATCTCAAGAATAATAACGACAAGAATAAAGCGAGAAATATTACGCAAACGTTATTAACTTGAAACTTCAATAAAAACTGAAATATAACTTAGACGGAAGGTAAACGAGCAATAATGAAGAACGCGAAGAACGTAAAGAACGGAAAGTAAATGCGGAATTTAAAGACGGAAAAATAAATGAAGATCGAGACTGACGAATAAGAATGGACGGGGTTAGGTGCGTCAAAGGAAGGTGGCTAGCTTGGCGTCTCGTCGAGTTGCAATGGCGGCAGAGCCGCCCGTTACAACCCAACGACGCCCCTAGCACCTTCCCTCACCGCATCCCTTCCACGCCACTCCACTCGTCGTCTTGAAGAACACTCACGAAGAACACTTTTACTTTGACAGAACCTTCTCGGCTTTCAAAGCTTCTCACCCTCTCGATTTAGAAGTGAAATAGATGACAAATGAGCAATGAAAGCTAAAGGGGTGATGCTTTATTTGTAGGAAAAGCTTTGGCTTCCAAGGGAAGCCACTTCAGTGCAAGAATACTGCAAAAGTTACCCCGGGTTCGGTTAAAAGCTGTTTTATTCGATGTCGAGGTCCAAATGACCTCAGACACGAAATCTAAAAATACCGGGAGACTCGTTGGCTCGAATACTAGTGAACCAACTTGATTCGTGAAAAAGACGGGGTCATCTGAAGAAAGACGAGCAAAGATTCCCTTTTTGGAATTACTTTTTACTATTCACTCAGACTGACAGATTTTGCTTCCGAGCGTTCGATTGACCTCAGAATGGTAATCCGTGAACGCCAACGGAATCCTTGGGTCATTTCCCATAAGAGGGGCCTGACAGAACTAGACTCGGATCAACGAGGAGGATTTCGTAAATTTCTCAAAACACGAACGTACGCAAAAGTTACTATTCATTCATCCTTTAAATACGTTTTTCATCACCGGGAACTCAATTGACATCAGAATTAAAATCCGAAAACACTGGCATACTCTTTGAGTTAAAACCTTTCTAACGAGACCATGAATGGCCATAAAAGAATTAAGATCAAATTTTCTGAAAAGATGATTTTCACGAAAACTGACCCTTAAAGTCGTGACTGGCATCTGACCTCAATTAACCTTAATTAATTTTATTCCTTAACTTCGTAATTATCATTAAGAATCCTCTAAACCTTAATCGAAAATCTGGGGTGTTACAAGAATAGAAGAACATGCTATCTAGAAATTTTTTTTCCTAAAATCATGGGCAGACAACAAATGAAGAGCTTGGTCCCATCCCGCAAGAAGAGACAAACCACACTAACCATATCACGCGGAAGAGAATTGCAAGCTAAAATGCAAACTGGCATCTCAACACAAACTGTAGATATTGAAGATGATAGAGAAAGTGTGGCATCATCCTACCATGCCGTTAACAGTGTTCAAAATCCAACACCATACATCATTCCAAATCCCATATGTCAAAGAATTGACCGTCTGATCACAAGTGGTCTTATTGATGAGACACAAGTTAGAATACAAATAGTCCGTGTGCGACAAAGAGATGGAATGATGAGGACATGCATTGATGTCAAAAGTGTTAAAGAGGACAGTCAAGAAGTTGCATCATCACATCATATCACTGTAAGTGAAGGCGCTGCTGAAGAAGATGCCGAAAAGGCCCATCCACAATTTGAAGAAGGTGTTAAGGCCATCATTGATTAACTAAATGAACTCTATGCAAATGAAACTTATCGTCTTATTTCTGAAGATCGTGTAAAAGACGGGCCGATCAATGGGAGGTTCTTGAAGCGCTACTGTCCATGAAAAAAAAAAGCAAAAAAAATGAAAAATGAAAAAAAAGCAAAAAAAAAAAAAGACAAAAAAGAGAAAAAAAAGAAGAAACTCCTGACTTGCACGAGTATAAACTGTGTATGGTAACCACCAAAAGGAAATGCATGTGGTTAAAATGTTAATTTACCCCACCAAAGTTAAATGTATGTGGTTAAACTGTTATTTATCCCACCAAAGTGTTTTATGTGGTTAAAGTATTAAACACCCACTTTGTCTATAGTAGTTAAAGAATAGTCACTCCTGGCCCGCATGAGTTTAAACTGCGTACGGCACCCCCTCTAAAATACAAATCAATCTTTTAAACTACGTTTTGACTTGATCTCTCTCAAGAGTACGTAAGCAGCTTAGATGTTGTCTAAATTCAGTCATGATTTGTGTTGAATCATTACAGTTGGAGCCCACAGATAACCAAAACAAAGGAGAAGCAACACAGATTTTAACAAGGCACTAAAACATGTCACTTCATAGATGTGCATAATAAAAGGCAACTTAGGGAGTACATAATAAGTAACAAGTGGAACAAGGCTTATGAATATTTTTAAAGTGGAAGTCCCCGCTATTCAAAGTTGAAATCTTCATCCAGTTGAAATTGCTCGAAGTCAAAACCTCCATCTGGTCAACGTTGAAATTGAAGATAAAGCTGGATGTGGAGGTTGAAATCTTCATCTAGTCGATGCTACAAGGATGAAGATGACATCTACTTGTTGAGGTTGAAGGCTAGGTTGAAATCTTCGGGCTGATGCCGCAAGGTTGAAATTGAAGTGGAAAGCTTCAAGTCAAAGTTGAAATCTTCGGGTTAAGGCCGCAAGGTTGAAATTGAAGTTGAAAGCTTCAAGTCGAGGTGGAAATCTTTGGGTTGAGGCCGCAAGGTTCAAAATTGAAGTTGAAAGCTTCAAGTCGAGGTTGAAATCTTCATCTGACTCATGATGTATCTTTAAGTTGAGGTTGAAATTTTCAGCTAGTTGGTGCGGTAAAGTTGAAGGTGAAACTGCGATTTGAGGTAGTTTGGTTCGAAGTTAGCATCAACATGTTGAAGTTGAAATCTTCGAGTCTTGACCTTTTGATCGAAATCAAAATGGATCATTCACTTAGAGAACTCACCTCTTGATTTGTAGCCTCTCGATCGAAATCACAAATGGATCGTTCTCTAGAGAAATCACCTTTTGATCGAAATCAAAATGGATCATTCACTTAGAGAACCCACCTCTTGATTCGTAGCCTCTCGATCGAAGTTATAGTCAAGTCGAAATCACAGATGGATCGTTCTCTAGAGAAATCACCTTTTGATCGAAATCAAAATGGATCATTCACTTAGAGAACTCACCTCTTAATTTGTAGCCTCTCGATCGAAGTTGAAATCTTCGAGTCTTGACCTTTTGATCGAAATCAAAATGGATCATTCACTTAGAGAACTCACCTCTTGATTTGTAGCCTCTCGATCGAAATCACAAATGGATCGTTCTCTAGAGAAATCACCTTTTGATCGAAATCAAAATGGATCATTCACTTAGAGAACCCACCTCTTGATTCGTAGCCTCTCGATCGAAGTTATAGTCAAGTCGAAATCACAGATGGATCGTTCTCTAGAGAAATCACCTTTTGATCGAAATCAAAATGGATCATTCACTTAGAGAACTCACCTCTTAATTTGTAGCCTCTCGATCGAAATTGAAGTCAAGTCGAAATCATAGATCGGTCATTCTCCTAGAGAAATCACCTTTTGATCAAAATCAAAATGGATCATTCACTTAGAGAAGTCACCTCTTGATTTGGAGCCCCTTGAATAAAGTCAGAGTCATGGGAAGAATATCAAAGCAACAAATCATTAAGCTACAAGGAAAAATGTTGAATGTATATACACATGCATGCACATGTTTTAAATAAAAAAGAGAGAAAAATTTCACATGAAGAGAGACCAAACAACAAAATGGAAACATGGTGTTCTCGGGCATGAGAAGTCCTTCAATTTCGTCCAGACTCAGTTTCAGAAATTTGGTGCTGCCTCTGCAGAGAGAGAGAGAGAGAGAGAGAGAGAGGATCAAAATCTTCTTTCAAACAATCCATCAAACTCACATGCATTGAAAAGAGAGAGAGAGAGAGAGAGAGAGAGAGAGAGCACAATTTTGCATAAAGGAGCAGGACACGAAAGCAAAAACATGTTCTCAAAATTGTAGCAACAAACCTCAAAATCTGTGTACAAGAAATCCTTCAAAGAATCGGTGCTACCCCTGGGACATTTAAAAAAAAGGGATCAAGATCTTCTGCATTGACGTTAAGTTGATTTCTATTTTCTCACCAAAACCAAATAAAGAAGATACTTGAAGGAGAACATTCTTACCTCAAATGTTGGTGGTGAATTGCTTGAATTTGATTTAGTAAAAGACCTGCAAAATAGAGGTTGTGTCAAATTCGATAGAGCAGTTGATAGAGAAGACGAGAGAATTTTCCTCTCTCAGGCAATTTATCAAGCATGTTGAACGCAGAGATGTGAGGGCTAGTTTTACATAGCTATGTGTTATAGGTTTCCCCGTAATCAACAAATGCCAACAGAAAAGAAAAGAAGAGCTTGAGGGAGAACTCATATGAATATATGCAAGCCGTGAGTTGTGTGAAAAAGTGATACTAGAACACATCTTTATATAGTGTTGGTCTCTAGCCATAGAAGATTTTTTTCCTTATTGAATTGCTTGGGGAAACAAATTCCTTTACATATTTGCTGCAAAATGGTAAGGAAAGAATTACAACTTGCCAAAAAAAATTGTAGCCAAAAGAAATTCGCAGTCGAGATGACCTGAGCAAATATTTGAGTAGACGGAAGGCAATTATCTCCGTATACATGAATTACTACCTTTCATACCTCCTGCTGTGAGTTAGGAAATTAATGAAGCTACTTGGTAAAAAAAAATTAAAATATTCTAGTTGACAGCAGATTGCGAAACCACTTGAAGAGTTGCCGAGCGAAAAGAGTCTTCATATCATCGTTGGATTTCTTAACAAAAATGAATTGGGCTGCCAAAGTTTTAAAATATATATATATATATATATATATATATATATACACACACATATATATATGGGCCCATTCGTATGTTTTTTTAGGTGATGAATTAATCTTGATCTTACAAGTTAATGGAATTAGGGCCCATTCTTGTAAACTCAAAATTGAGTGATAAAATTTAAAATTTCAAGAACTCCTTGATACAAGTATAAACTATCTGATAAATTTAAATTTTAAATTCAAATTCAAGAACTCCTTGATACGAGTATAAACTATCTGATAAATTTAAAGTCCAAAATTAAATTCCAAAAACTCCTTGATACGAGTATAAACTATCTAATAAATCTAAAAACTCCTTGATACGAGTATAAACTATCAAATAAATTTAAAATTTCAAATTTTAAATTAGAGAACTCCTTGATACGAGTATAAACTATCTAATAAATTTAAATTCCAAATTCAAATTCAAGAACTCCTTGATATGAGTATAAACTATCTGATAAATTCTAAATTTAAATCCAATAACTCCTTTATATGAGTATAAACTATCTAATAAATTTAAATTCCAAATTCAAATTCAAGAACTCCCTGATATGAGTATAAACTATCTAATATATTCAAGAACTCCTTGATATGAGTATAAACTATCTGATAAATTTAAATTCTAAATTTAAATCCAAGAACTCCTTGATATGAGTATAAACTATCTGATAAATTAAAAGTTCAAAATTAAATTTCAAGAACTCCCTGATACGAGTATAAACTATCTAATAAATTTGATACTCAAATTCAAATTCAAGAACTCCTAGATATGAGATTAAACTATCTAATAAATTTTTGAGACCCGTCCATTTCTATGACAAGTCACCAATGAACAAGTCTCAAGGGGGCATTTGTAGGCAAATTAAATTTATTGCCTACTAAATTATGTCATGTGTAAAATAATGAATTAAATATTTTATTATATTTTATTTATATTTTGGGATTAAATTAAATATAATTCCAAGATTAAATAGATATATAATTAATATTTATCACATGGATTTTACTGACTAATGAGAAGCTGACATGTGTCAAATCTACACAGAAAATAAAATATTTAATATGCAAATCTTCCATATTAAGATAAACCAACAGGATTGTGCCACATAAGCCCTAGGCCCATGGCCACTCCATCTAAGCCCTAAAAGCCCAAACCTAATTTCCTAGATTAAATCCTCCTGCAACTATAAATAGAGGTCTCCATATCATATGAAAACACACCAGAAATCATAATTGAAGAGCTCAAGAAGTTGGAGGAAAATTCTCTACGAAATTCTCTCCAGCATTCAAGACATTCTAGTGAGATTCAAGCCGTTCTTCGTGGAAAGCAACGCGTTCTTCACCGGAATCATCTCAAATCGCATTTTAAATTCAATCTGAAGATTTGAAGAACCGTTTGAAGATCAAGTTTTGAAGAGAAGAATCAGAGGATCAAGACAGAGATTATACCGCAATCGCATTTTAAATTCAAAGAATAAATCTACTTGTACACTTTTCGCGTTATTTATTCAAATACACGAAAATTTATGTTACAGGGCCGACCAATAGCTAGGAGAAATTTTTGCGCGTTTGGTGATGTGGTATCTTTTGATGCTACATACAGTACAAACAAGTTAGTATACGTTAATGCTTTGCACTTTATATTTCAATGATTTTTACGTTATCTGTTTGTTTTATTTTTGGGCTATGTCATATCAATGCTTTGTTTCTCTTTAATATATGCTTTATAGGATACTTTTTTCGCTGACGAAATTGTTTTTTGCAAAATATGATAGGTACAATATGATTTTTGCACCTTTTATAGCTAAAGACAATCATGGGAAATGTCTTACATTAGCCGTTGCTCTGATGACAGGGGAGTCTATAGAATCGTATGCATGGGTATTTGAGTAGTTTAAAAAGTGCATGATTCATAAACATGTTGTACTAATTACTGATCAAGACCCAACTATTAAGGTTTCATTTAAACGGGTTTTCCAGCACACGAGGCATTGTTTATGCATGTGGCACATCATGTCCAAAATTACAGAGAAGGTACCCGTTATATTGAAGAAAGATCTTGATTTTATGTGTGGGTATCCGTGCCCTGCCGGGGTTCACCGTCTTGGTTCCTGACTCATCGGGGTCAGCCACACAAATGCCTTGGCTTCAACAAGAGACGTGGCAGCCCCTTTAGTTGTTTCCGGCACCTTGTCAGCAACAAAAACATAAGCTTAATTGCTGGACTTAGGCGAAGTGTTCACAGCAGCTGCAACGCCGCTAGTCGATGTTCACAATCTGCTGCAGATGTTGTCGACGATCAACTCCGGCAGACGATGGCAGCAGCAATGTTGACTTGCAGCACTTCTCCTGATCGCAGACCCTTGCTCCTGCCTTGACAGCAACGAAGCAGGTTGACAACAGCAAGTTTCAGTCACGGTAAATGCTCCAGCAATGAAGAGACTTCGTTTGTAGATCACAAGCTCTGGCAGCGGACAAAGCACGTCTGTTCAGCAGCAACTCCTGTGATGAACTGCTGCAAACACGAAATCAACTTAGAAAATGATCAATATGAAAAATAATAGTAGCAAAATCTCCCAAAATGAATCAACATAAGAATATGTATATTTATATGTATCGATCAAGGAGAAGAAGAGCTAATGAAAAATATATAAATATATAGATAAAAATAGAGGATTGAAATAGATGATTTTGGCTCAGGATCCAAAAGGCAATGGTGATTCTTCCGGCAACAACAATTGATCCAACGAGCACGAAAGAGAGGTGGAAAAGGCAGAATTTGGCCAAGCTAATCGACACTCCCTCACGAAGCTTCTCACACTCTCAAAGCCAATCAGGACACCGGTGAACAGGGAATCCGGCGAGGAGATTTAATTGGGAATAGCAGAGCCCAATTTCTGTGTGGTTCTATTTCTCAAGCTTATTCGAATTCGAGCGGCGCAGCAAGCATTTTAACGTGAAAGAGAAGAGTTTAGGGCAGAATTATGGTAGTTGGGCTAATTAGGGAGATTGGGCCTATAATTAAATTACAAAACCCATTTAATAGATCATTGGGCCAACAAATCTCCACATTATGAAACAATTCTGTAACCTCGTTTGGTCAGTTAATGTTGAGCCAGATGTGTTCAAGGTAAAGTAGTGTGATATCATGAATACATTTGATTTGATGGACGAGTCATTGTTCATATCTATGTATAATATTCGTGAAATGTGGATTCCAGCATATTTTAGAGATTTTAAGATGGAAGGGTTGTTTAGGATAACGTCACTATCTAAAAGTGAGAACAACTTTTTTCGGATGCACATGTCTGCACATTCTAACCTTCTTTAATTTTTATGTATTTTGAGAATGCATTAGACTCATAGAGACATACTCAAGCCAAGCTGAATAATCAGGACTTATCATGCTGTAGTGATTTTAGAACTTTGCTTCAGTTTGAGAAACATGCAGCAATGGTGTATACAAGGAGCATTTTTAATCAGTTGCAAGATGATATCGAGCATGCTTGCTATAGTTGTCGTCTTACTAACATTACGGAAGATGAATTGAGTTATCTTGTAATAGCCCGGTCCCGAGATAGGGATTAATGAATGGGGGCGGAGTGTTATTAAGGGATTAACGAATAGAGACGGAAGATTAACAAAGAGTGTTTACGAATAAAGATATACTTTCGAAGAAAAGATGATGATACTCAGGTTTACTTGATTAAATATGGAACGTGTCTTAGTGGAATAAAACGGCTAACTAATCAGATACCAACAAGCATAGACCCATTCATAGGTCAAAGTGAATAAACAGATATCAACATGAATAAGCCTCTTTATAGGCGAAAGGAGAGTATACTCGGGAAGCGGTAATAAAACTTAATATGCATCTTTATATCTAGATAACCATGACTGGAGAATATTCTGAGAATCTCGATAAACATGATAGAGCTTGAATAGAATTAGAAATAGTGTATCAGAGTAGCAGAACACATAATGGGATTTCAAAAGAACTTAGATAATAGCAAAACAATCTTGGCAGCCAACTCACATCCACAACCACCATCATCCTCAGCATCTCAACCTGAAAATATTTGAAAAAGAGGACGAGAGCACTAATGTACTCAGTGGGTTTTAATAAAAGCTTCTTTAATAACTCGAGAAATATCCAATAATAAACTGGCGGTATATGGAGAGCAAAACGCAAAAGCCCTCTCCATATCCGCAAAACCTTTTCTTTACTTTTGGGCCCAACCTTGGCTCAAACTTGATAACAACTGTACCCTTAGGCATGCCATAGGATAGAAGAGGGGTTACCTCAAATATCCAAACGAATTTGCGAGGGAATTAACCTAGCAGTGACTTACTTTAATGATCAAAGATCATGAATTATGAGCTCAATCCTGATTATAAAAGCTTTATTCTTCCTTTCTTAACTTAGCCTTCTTTTCTCAACCTTAATCCTTAATTCCTTAGCTTCCTTAACCTTACTAGAATTATCGAGCTTAGAGCAGCGTCTAAGGCTAATCCTTTACTTAAGCATGACTTCGGCCTATAAGGGATTTATCACTACCCTAAAAGGCAATGCTTAACTAACTAAATAAACTTTAGCAAAATCTAACATTCAGTTACGAGGAAATGAACGTACATAAATACGAATTGCAACTAAAGACAATTCCAAATATCTCATGCTAAGCATAAACAATACTTTAACATTTCTAGCATTTTTACACATGCTCGAGAGCTTAATCAACATATAATGTCTTTCCTTTCCTTCTTTCCTTGTACAGAGATCAATCAGGCAGAGCAAAATATTTTATTGGATATCTCATTTGCCCTATATGCTTCTAGAGCTTATTAGCTCAAACTTTAGATGAGTATAGATTTACCCATCTCGACTACTAGACAGAAGATAAAGCTATGAGCTGACGATCCTTCTCTGGATGAGTATAGATTTACCCACCTCGACTACTGGACAGAAGATAAAGCAATGAGCTGACGATCCTTCTCCGAATTTTCACGGGGCTCACTTCTCCTACAAAAGTTGAATCATTGACTTAGCGACTTCCTTTGAAGAAATTAACCATCTAAAGCGATATCTAACTCGAAGACTAAAATCAAAGACTTAAATACAGATTGCACAACTTAAAGACTTATAAAATTTGAGAAGAATTTATTCGGAGAAATCACATCTTGATTACTCGAGTTTTAGACGGAAAAGAACTTAAGAAGTTTACTCAAAATAACTCGGAGATAGTTTGAAAATCTTCTTAAATTAAACTTGGAAATAACTCGGGAAAAACAAGACTCGAAAAGCTCGAAAAGAGGGTACGAAAATAGCCAGAAAAAATCAGCGCGGAACAACACGGGGGGGCACCACCGTGGCTCACACCGGCGCCGACAGATAGCCCCCGTTGCGGCGCACCCCTGCGCCGGCGGGCACCCCCCCGCCGCGGTGCCCCCTTGTACCGGCGGGCAGGCTGTTGGCTGCGGGGAATGTTGCGCGGCGGCGCACCCTCCGCCTCGGCGGCCTCTCTCTACGCCCAATTTCTGGGCGATCTTTTCTGGGTTTCATCAAATGTTCATTGATTCCTTCGACGAACACTTTAAATTTTTTTTAAAAAAACATGCTTCGATAATTTAAATTAACATGAAACGGCATGCTTGAACTTTAAAAGAAATTTGGCATTATAACGACATAAATACGATAATCCTCCTTAAATATTTAGAATAACGATGACATCTTTAAATATAACTTGAACGGGATTTAAACGGAATAACGAGACTAATTACACGAAATAATGACGAGAATTATAACGACAGGAATAAAGCGAGCAATATAACGTAAATGTTATTAACTTGGAACTTCAATAAGAATCGAAATACAACTTTAAACGGAAGGTAAATGAGTAATAATGAAGAACATGAAGGACACGAAGAACGGAAAGTAAAATGCGAAATTGAAAGACAGAAAAGAAATGGAAACGGGACCGACGAACAAGAATGGACGGGGTTAGGTGCGTCGGAGGAAGGTGGCTAGCTCGGTGTCTCGTCGAGTCACAACGGCGGCAGAGCCACCTGCTATGACCCAACGGCGCCCCTAGTACAATCCTTCACCGCATCCCTTCCACGCCACTCCGCTCGTCGTCTTGCAGAATACTCACGAAGAACGCTTTTTTACTTCGACAGAACTTTCTTGGCCTTTCTCTCAAAGCTTTCCCATTCTCTATGAAGTGAAATGGATGTAAATGGGCAAATGAATGCAAAGGGGTGGCCCTCTATTTATAGGAGGGAGTTTGGCTTCCTTGAGAAGCCATTCCAGTGCGGAAACACTGCAAAAGTTACCCCGGGTTCGGTTAAAAGCTGTTTTATTCGATATCGAGGTCCAAATGAGCTCAGACACGAAATCTAAAAATACCAGAAGACTCGTTCACTCGAATACTAGTGAACCAACTTGATTCGTGAAGAAGACAGGGTCGTTAGAAGAAAGACGAGCAAAGATTCCCTTTTTGGAATTACTTTTTACTATTCATTCAGACTGACAGATTTTACTCCCGAGCATTCGATTGACCTCAGAATGGAAATCCGTGAATGCCAATGGAATCCTTGAGTCATTTCCCATAAGAGAGGTCTGACAGAACTAGACTCGGATCAACGAGGAGAATTTCGTAATTTTCTCAAAACACGAACGCACGCAAAAGTTACTATTCATTCACCTTTTAATTACATTTTTCACCTCCGGGAACTCAAATGACTTCAGAATTAAAATCTGAAAATACTGGCATACTCCTTGAGTTAAAACCTTTCTTACGAGACCACGAATAGCCATAATAGAATTAAGACCACATTTTTCGAAAAGACGATTTTCACAAAAACTGACCCCTAAAGTCGTGACTGACATCTGACCTTAATTATCCTTACTTAAACTTCTTCCTTAACATTCTTAATTACCAATAACAATCCTCTAAACCTTATCCAAAAATCTAGGGTGTTACATGTCTGTACCAGGTTGATGATTGTACCAATGGGATTTTCAATGTTAAGTATGACAAGGTAGATAAGGATGTTGTCTGTAGCTACAAAAGATTTGTGATGGTGGGTCTACTGTGTTGCCATGTGTTTTTTTGTATTCAAAGATCTCAAATACAAGTCTATACCCCAGAAATACATAGTTAGTCATTAGACAAAACAAACATTGTTCAATACGAGGCATGCTGTTGTTGATGATGTCTTGCTATCTTGTGCTGCTATTGAGGAGAATCGGTTTACTTTATATGATATTATTTCTGAGTTTTACAGTTGCGCGCTTCAGTATGGTTGATGGGGACTTGGATAGATCTAATTCATTGTTGCAAGCTATAAGAGATGTTAAAGACACATTCAAATCCAGTGGAGATGGTGAATATAATGGGCATGGTAAGAAGAGGTTATTTTAGGAGTATTATCAATCATCTATGCCCTGAGCTATTAGCGTCAACGAGTATTGAGCGTCCGTTCATCAAACACAGCTCTGAGCTATTAGCATCAAAATTATCGAGCACCCAGTACGCTAGCTGTGTTAGGACCTTATTCACTTTCATATGTAGTATATGAGTAAATCCTATTTCCATCACTGCATCGCGTTGGCCCTTTGAGAATTTTTCGATTGCATGAAAGAGCAATGTAGGGCATGCACGACTTCTAAGTTTCGGATGCTCGCTCACACCTGATTCATCGTCCTCCTTATCTATTATGTCATCTTCTTCAACATTTGTTTATACTGTCTTTTTTGATACTACAACAATTTACACATTAATTGTAAAATCATAAGTACTGTAACGCATTGAAATTTGGTATGATAGTATGAAATCTACTTTTGGGAGGGAAGTGGGAGATATAATTATCATAACAAATATATTAGAAAGCATTAAATGCAGAGGTTAAAAGCACGAAGTCAACACAATAATCTACAATTTAAAATAATTTTCCTTATTATTTAATTGAAGAAAACATTACATTTTACTTATATAACATAATGCACTTTAATTATTTAACATAGGAAGGGATGACATAAAACATAACAATCCGCTAAAAACACACCTTTTTTCTTCTTTTAGACGGAACTATGTTTTCATCTTCCACATTTGCTTCCACTGTAATAAGTTAGAACGAACATTACATATTAAGAATGGTTGATCATTACATAGTCAAATTTTATATATAATTATTACTCATAAGACAAATAACCTAAATACCTCTTCTTTTGTCATTTTTCATTTTTTACCTTAATTCCTTGTTGCAGTCATCCATCTCATCACTTTGATCCTGCGATGTCATTTCATCCTCAAAATCAGATTCATCAGCAGCCACCTTAGAACAACCTGCAAAGCAGCATAGAAAGCATGGAATTAGGTGATTTATAGCATTTAAATTTCAGACAATTATGGTATATACAAACTCATTTTCATGTAGCATTATTTAAATTCATTGTCATTTGCATTGCGGCACGGTGCAATGAAAATTAAAAATGATACGAATGGGTAAATAATTGTACACAATACAAACCACATATAAAGTACAACCTACTCGAACATTATTCAATTTCTAAAGATTTAAATTATCAATAATCGTAAAATTAAGCATGAATCATGCATTATTGAACAAACACGTAGATTTTTTAACTAAAGAGTGAATATTATTACCCAAAAAAGAAACAAAAATAAAGAAACAAAACCATTATAAACTCATCAAACCGATGAGGATCTAAAAGCCTGAAAAATAAAGACAACACCAGACAAAACAGAGAAAATAATAAAACAGAATCTAATATTTATCACAAAGCCTGAAATGACCACGACCAAAAAAATCTGACTTCACCAGCTCGTCAACCTTAGGTATCGAGTGCTGCCACCAACCTGAAGGAAATGAATTGGCCACCAATTTATCTGTAACTTGATTTCCTTCACTGTAAATATGTGAAATTTTGAACTGCACCCCTTGAAGCAATCCAATAATCCTTAACAATCGAGCTTTAACACGCTAAGGAATTAACATACGCTCCTTATCAAATATCGTGGCCACAAAAGTTGAGTCCACCTCTAACCAAATATAGTTCATACCTCTGCTGATGGCATATTCCAGAGCAAGGATCGCCCCCCATAATTCAGCTTCATAAGCAAATCCCACGCCCAACTTCTCATTGAAACGCACTAAGACCGACCCCATGTGATTCTAATAATACCACCACAAGCCAAAGAACCCGGAGCGCCCATCGCTAACCCATCTGAGTTGATCTTCACCCAACCTCGAGGAGGAGGAGGAGACCAAATCACATTTTTAATAAATTTCACGCCCTGGACACGACCTTGGACACCAGCTGCCCTAAGAATGTAGAGATCCTCCATATAGTTTTGCATGAAACCTATTTTAGATTTAATACATTCCGCTTCCCGCATGGCAGTTTTAACCAAAGAAATCAAACCAAAATATGATGGTTTGGAATCGTCATAGGTCACCCTATTTCTCATATGCCAAATTCTCCAAATGAGAGAAATAACACCAATCCGCCAGATAATCGACACTTGAGAGCTGAATTCGCATTTGACACAGAACGAAATCAGCTCGTGAAAGGAATAAAATTCCCATATCTCCATCCGAAAAAGAGCAAATAACCAATGCCATGCCTGTTTAACAACCGAGCAGCCTTGGAATGGATGATTAAATGTCTCATCATCCTTGCTACATAAACTGCAGAATAAAGGACCAATAAAACCATGGCGTCGAGTCTTCTCCATGGTGGGAAGTCTGCCAAGTATAGCTCTCCAACAAGTAATCGAGCGACGAATAAGAATGGCACGATGCCATAGCCATGTCCCCCACTTAACCGAAGAAAAGTGTGATCTATTGCAAAGCTTGGCAACATTAGTCATGACCATGACATGAACCGATCTTTTCCAAACCCGCTCATCCTCTCTTTTCATAATCGGCGTCTGCAAAATATCCCAGATCACATCTGGAAAGGATAGAACGAAATTTACCGTGAAAATCCAGACTCCGTCATCAAGAAAATCTGTAACCAAATCATGCAGATTATTGTGCACCGAAGACGGTATATGGAGTTTATCAACAAGTCTATATCCCAACCAATTATCTAACCAAAAAGAGTAGAACGTCCGCTCCCAATAATGCAATGAGATCCTTTAACCAAGTCTGCCATCTCTCTTCTAATATTGTGCCAAATAGATTATCCCGATTTCTTCTTGATAACATGGCACGATAAATTGAGATATCGTCGTCTGAATAAAGAAAATACTTCAGCTGAATTAGTAAGCACTTTCCATGCCAATCTCATCGCAAGACTTTTGCTAAGTTGAGTTAAAGATATCACCTCCAGACCACCCTCTTCTTTTAATGCACAAGTTCGCTCCCATGACACCGCCGATCGAGAAGTTACATTAATATCACCCGTCCAGATGAAGTTTCTGCATGCTTTTTCAATAGTTGTAATTAACGACGAAGGCCACTTATAAATAAGCATCGAATGAAAGGCAGAGCTTGCAATGACCGAGTTAACCAAACACACACGGCCAACAATCGAAAGTAAACGACCATTCCATTTGGAAAATTTTACAATAACTTTATCTGCTACCTCTTGAAAGACTGCCACCTTTGGAGTATTTTCAAAAATCTGTACACCAAGGTATTTGAATGGAATGGCTCCAGTAACAAAGCCTAATTCCCTTGTCACTTTAACTTTAAGAGCATGGTCAACCCCTTTGCCAAAAAAAGATCTAGACTTGGACGGATTGCAAATTTGACCAGAGCTTCTAGCATATGATTAGTCGATTCACAAACACAAACATTCATTGCACGCTTCACATGAAATTCACCAATATAACAAAACCAATTAACTTAAATTCCAGATTTAATCATTCATACTTATTTACCCCATAATACGATAAGCAACAATAATTTCATGAAGAACCATGTAAAGCATGTAGTTTATTGATTCATAGCATTCACATTCAAGAAAAATGGAAGCTTTCACAAACCCATTCTCATCTAGCATTTTAATACATGGTAATTAGCATTGATATAGTATTCACAGAAATTTAAACATACTAAGGAACGGTTTAACATTACACAGTAAACAAATCACATATGAATTACAATATAATTGAATATTGTATAAATGATAAAGATTAAAAGCATCACCAACTGTAAAATTAAGCATTAATCGTGCTTTATTAAACAAACACATACATTTACTAGTCGATTACCATATTATCTCTAAATTTATAAACCCATATTAGATTAATTAATCGATTAACAATCACAAGTATTAACTGTATGTTCTTCATGAAATTCACCCAATTTACAAAATTAATTAACTAAAATTATAGGGTAAATCATTCGTGATCATTCACCCGATTATTACTAGGCCATAATAGTTTGAAGCATCACCGTTAAAACCGATTAAAAGTTTCCTAACTCACCTGATTTTTTCCGATCCATGTTCTTTTTCTTGAGCCCTGGTTCGAACGCCCCACCTCCGGAGAAAAAAACGTCATCGCGAGAGTTCACCGTTCAATCCGCCGCGCACGCGAAAACCGTCGGTCGCCTGTTCAATGGTTTGCCGGAATCATGTCCAGTTCTTAGGAACTCACCGTCGACTCGTGTGGAGGCTTGGTTTTGCGATTTGGGAGGCGACACTCTCGATTTCTCTGTGGAGCTGCTCCTTCGGTATCAATTTCGTGCTCACAGATTTGTAGGGGTTTAGTTTTTCATCTAGATAGCTTATATCTAGTTCTGTATATATCTAGCGCAAATTTTAGTGCATGATACCATATGAAATTATGTACAAATTTACATTATTACCCCTCCATGATTTAATATATAATAAAAAATTATAAATTACCATTTAAAAGTCATTTAATTTGATCCATCCATCTTATATATTTGTAGGGATCAGATTTCTCCCTATTTTTCACACCGAGAGGTATCCTTATTATAACCACACCCATATATATATATATATATATATATATATATAATCTTTTTATATTTTTTCAATTGAAACAATCACAATTGTAATTTGATACCAAATTCAATTTTTTTTATTTAAATACAATAAAGTTCTTTTATAATTTAATAAATTAATTAATTAATTAATTTTTTTATAATTTAATAATAATACTATATCCACACTATGTACATTAGAAGTTCAAAATATAAAAATCAGTGGCAGCCTTGAGGGCGCGTGAGAGGTGCGCCGCATAGGGGTCTCAAAAATCTAGGGGCACTATTTTTATAAATTTTTAGTACTGGTAGTTATATTAACATAAGTTAGTTTATAAAAATAGTCTTTTAGTTTATAAAAATGATATGATTATTAATGTTGATGTTAAGGATGTGAAAGGATTGATTGCATTCTTTGAAATATATAGAAAAAGTGGATTCCTTGATGCAATAAATATTGCTAATGAACTCTATTTCAAGAAAAATGTATGATTCGCAGGAAGACACATTTTGGTGAAAATGAAATGATAGAGGATAAACAATCACACAAAGAATCTTTTAGAATCAATTATTTCCTCCATATAGTAGATCAAGCCATTGGATCACTACAAAAAATATTTGATAGTTTCACTTTATATGAAAAGAACTTTGGGTTTTTATTTTCTTGTGAGAAATTGAATTTATTAGATGATGTTACTTTAAAAACAAGTTGTGAAAATCTTGAGAATAATATAAAGCATGGAGAGCTTAGTGATTTTGATGGTCAATAGTTGTTTCAAGAATTAAAAACTTTGCAGTATCTTTTACCAAAAGAACATAAAACTTTAGATATATTAACTTACTTGAAAAGGTTGAATAGTTGTCCCAATGCATACATTATTTATAGAATTTTATTGACCATACCTGTTACAATTGCATCTGCAGAAAGAAAATTTTCAAAATTGAAACTATTAAAATATTACTTGCGATCGACCATGCCACAAGAAATATTGAATGAGTTTGCTTTGATCTCCATTGAACAAGAGTTGCTAGGAAATATTGATTTTGAAAAATTTATAAATGAGTTTGCTTCAAAAAATGCTAGGAGACGTATCTTTAGACGTATGAACTATTTTTTGATCCAAATACACACCTAAACTATTTAAAAAGTACAACCGTCATACTCAACTATTCAAAATATATTAAATTCGATCACACTTTTCGTTAACATCGTTAGTGTTTTCCGTTAAATAAATGCATATAAATTCTTCGACCTAATTCTGATTGATTCGGACAACGATACCATGTAATGTGGTAAGGTTGGAAAGCCCTCGTTATGGACTTTCTAATTATACTCTCAATTTGTCAATCGAGTGTCAAACGATAGAATAATTACATGGAGAAATATCGGTGACAAGGGTTTATATTATGAATTAGATTTTAAATCTTGATATCGATTCGATGATCATTTTTGAAATTAAAAGAGAGGTTTGTAACTCCATAGTATGAGCTATTTAGTCGTGGTTTCAATTTTTCCAATCGACATTCATATGTGATAGAATTGAGTTTGACACATTTTAATTAACGGAAAAAATTAGTGTTGTTAATGTCAAATGTTAGTTTGTTCTTTTTTGAATAGTTTAGGGGGCGATTGTAGTTTTAAATAGTTTAGGTGTGTATTTGGGCAAAAAAATAATTCGTATGTTTAGGAAGGATTTGACATATAGTTCGGGTGTTTTTTTGGCTCTTTGCCCTTGTTTAAAATATTTTTCTTTTGTTTCAGATTTGTTCAAATATCAGTGAGCGCAGACGAGTCACATGATTTTAAAGTTTTCAAGAATTCAAACTTTTTAATGATTTGAACATAGCAAATAAATTTTTTTAGGCGCAATTTATATGTATTTTTAAATTTAATTTTAATAAATTAATGACACCATTTTTAATTCTCATACAGGGACTAGGGCTGGAAAAAAATACCGTCATACCGTACTTACCGTACCGTAAAAAATATCGAAATACCGAACTTTAAGGTATACCGATATTTTCGGTAAGGTATGATACCGTACCGAGATTTTTCGGTAAGGTAACGGTATAGAATTTTAAAAACCGAGGTATACCAGCGTATACCGATACCGACGGTATACCGAATTTTTAAGGTATATACCGTTAATTCGGCATATACCGTTATAACGTATATACCGTAGGTGCGGTATATACCGGTATACCGGTATATACTGGTATATTTGTGATATTATATAAATATATGTATATGTGAATTATAGATACTTGATATATAATACTTAGTAAATATGATATATATGTAAATATCTAACACTTATAAATTAATCTTATGTTATACTTAATGCATAGTAATGATAATTAAATGTGTTCTTAATTAATACGTAGTAAATAATTCTTACAATTTCTAAGTAAAAGATTTCAAATTTGTAATATTTAGTAAGTTTATAATATTTTTATACAATTTATATTAATTAAAAAAACATGATTGATATATAATACTAGTAAATATATTATACATTTATAAATATCTAGTAAATTTACAATATTAACACTTATAATTAATCTTATGTTATACTTAATGTATTGTAATGCTAAGTGTGTTCTTTGTTAGTATATACTTAGTAGATAATTCTTACGATTTCTAAGTAAAAGATTTCAAATTTATAATATTTAGTAAGTTTATAATATTTTATACAATTTATATTAATTATAAAAACATGATTGATATATAATACTAGTAAATATGTTATATAATTTATAAATATCTAGTAAATTTATAATATTAACACTTATAATTAATCTTATGTTATACTTAATGCATTGTAATGCTAAGTGTGTTCTTTGTTAGTATATATACTTAGTAGATAATTCTTATGATTTCTACGTAAAAGATTTCAAATTTGTAATATTTAGTAAGTTTATAATATTTTATACAATTTATATTAATTATAAAAACATGATTGATATATAATACTAGTAAATATGTTATACATTTATAAATATCTAGTAAATTTACAATATTAACACTTATAATTAATCTTATGTTATACTTAATGCATTGTAATGCTAAATGTGTTCTTTGTTAGTATATACTTAGTAAATAATTCTTACGATTTCTAAGTAAAAGATTTCAAATTTGTAATATTTAGTAAGTTTATAATATTTTATACAATTTATATCAATTATAAAAACATGATTGATATATAATACTAGTAAATATGTTATACATTTATAAATATCTAGTAAATTTACAATATTAACACTTATAATTAATCTTATGTTATATTTAATGCATTGTAATGCTAAGTGTATTATTATATCTATTTTGTTTTATTGGACTTTAATTATCGTGACATGAAGATATTTATTTTATTTTGTTGAATTTTGATCGTTATTAGGAGTGTTTCATATATTTTGAGTAAATATATGAGATATATGATATATCCTAGGATGGTATAATAAGGTATACCGATATTGGTAAGGTATACTGATTTTAGTAAGGTATACCGATATTAGTAAGGTATATCGATATTGGTAAGGTATACCGAACTAAAGGTACGGCAAAGGTATGTCATTTGTTTCATACCGAACTTAAGGTATACCGTTGGAAGGTATACCGAACCTTAAGGTAAGGTAACGGTATGGATTTTCTCCATACCGTACAAGTAAGGTAAGGTAAAGGTATGGGGAAAAAAGTAAGGTATACCTTATCGTGCCACCCCTAATAGGGACTTCGAAATCTCAGGATCAGTACTCATAAAAGCAAACATTGAAAACGCGTGCAACACATATTTACTAAGCTAGTCTTAGAAAAAGTATGAAGGTGGACAAAGACAAGTTGACTACCAACATGTGAAATAGCGAGAATGAGTCACATAGGCAAATGATCATCTGATCAATATTTTCCTAATTAAACTTTTTCATAAAATAACTAAAACCCTAACTAAACGATGCAAAATATATAAGAATTCCAAATAATTTGCAACAGGGAAATAATAACAACATAAAAGAGGGTACTGAGATACACACGCTTCTCCGACGCAATGCCATCGCCATCAACGGTTCTGCGTGATGCACCAAGTGTTCGACGAAATGCCGAGCTGAATCCTGTGAAATACACTGTCAACGAACTTGAAGTATGCGTCCCTCAACCGTTTCTTGACAACAAAAGAGCCACAAACTCCCCAAAATCCTACGAAAAATCCGGCTCCAGCAGAAACAAACAGCCAGAGCTTCTCCAATCTATCTTGATCAACTGCATCATCTACATCTGGAGATGGAGCAATCTCCGACCTATTACATCGTGGTAATGGAGCACCACAGAGATACGCGTTCCCTTCATAGATTGATGGATCATTGAACGTCTCGAACTGGTTCCCTGTCGGAATCTGGTCCGACAGATTGTTATACGACAAGTTCAAGTGATTCAAGAAAGTCAGAGACGCCATGCTCAGTGGAATAGGCCCAGACAGTCGATTGTTTGAGAAATCCAACGTTTCTATCCGTTCCAATCTGTCCATGTTTGGCGGAATTCTTCCTGTCAGGTGATTCCTCGACAAGTTTAAGGTTCCTAATCTGAAGAGCGACGTGATTTCATCAGGGATTTCTCCAGAAAGATTGTTTATGGAGAGGTCCATGCTGTTAACAAGATACAGTATGGAGTCATACTGGAGTATTCTTCCCTTCGCCACCAGCTGCAATCGCCCTTGGTATCGCTCGGTGATGTCGGAGGTGAAGTCTGTCTGGAAGCCACTGAGGTTCCGGACACAGACAGGGACTGGCCCCGACAGCGCGTTCTTGGATAAATCCAGTATGTGAAGGACAGAGAGGTTGCATAGTTGTGAGGGAATGTTTCCCTTGAAAGAATTGTTTCTCAAGCGTAGGATTAGTAGTGATGCCATCTTTGCTCCAATCCAAGGTGGGATTGTTCCAGAAAACGTGTTGTCGCCTAGATCAAGGCTGGCTAGTTCAGTGCAGTTGCTCAAGCTGAAGGGGAGCTCTCCTGAAAGATTGTTACTAGAGAGCACCAAGAATTTGAGACTGCGTAAGAATCCTATGGAACTAGGTATTGTGCCGGAAAGAGTGTTGTTTGACATGTCGATGAGGTAAATCATTGGTGTATTGGTCCAGACATCAGGAATTTGTCCTTGCAGGTTGTTACTTGAGATTACTAAATTGGTTAGTTGTGTCAAATTTGATGTGGAAGAAGGAATCGTACCGTTGAGGCTGTTTCTCGAGATGTCTAAATCTGTGAGAAGAGGCAGTGCTGTCCCAATATCTTGGGGAATTGGCCCAGAAAATCTGTTACCCCTCAGATACAGAGTAGTCACGTTGGATGACCAGAGTGGGAGAGGTCCCTCGAAGTTGTTTTCACTCAGATCAACGTTGGAGTCGAGGCTGAACCGCAACATTTTTGGAACTTCTCCACTCAGTTGATTGTTTGAGACATCGAATTCATTTAGTTCCAAATCCATCTCCAAGAACCAAGCAGGTATACCATCAGAGATCCTGGCAAAGTTGATCACAATTGTTTGGAGATCAGTTTGATTCTTCAGAAATGTTGGGAACTTGGGACCTAATTGGCAGCCTTGAATCTTGACATACTTGAGCTTATTGAAAGGAGGCCTCCAGTTGGAGCTGATGTTGAATATGAGAGTAATATTTGAGGAAAATCTGCCAATAGATATCTCCCTCAAGCTCGAGAGATTTGCCAGATGAGCTTCTGTTACTACACCTTCCCATGAGTTATGAGATATGTCAACTGTGTAGAGGGATTTCAGCTGTCCGAAGCTCTCAGGGATGTTCCCACTCATCTGATTGTTGGAGAGGTAAAGCTCCTCCAATGAAGACAAGTTTCCTATCGTTTGTGGAATCGAACCTTTGAATGAGTTTTCCCATAGAATGAGATACCGCAGTTTTTTGAGGTAGCCTAATGAGCTGGGAAGATTCCCATTAAACTCATTATACCCCAAATTTAGACTCTCCAAGTTGCCGTGCATGCATTCAGACAGGTCATCCATGAATTCTGTTACACCACCGTTGAGTTTGTTGAAAGAAAGAAAAAGCTTCTGCAAATTACAGAGTGATCCAAGCCCTTGAGGGAGAGGGCCTTCAAGGCCAAAATTTGAAGAAAGATCCAAATATTCAAGAGAAGTTAGCTCCGAAAATGCACGAGGCAGAGCCCCATAAAGATTATTCGAATTCAGATCAAGACTTTTGAGTGTAGTTAGATTGAACAACCACTTTGGTAGCGTAGAGTTGAACTGGTTATTGGAGAGGTCAAGAACCAAAAGGGATGTGAGATTGAGAGATGACGGGAGAGAAGGTGGAAGATTGAGGAGCTGACATTGTGCCAAATGCAGCTCTAAAAGAGAAGGTAGGGTGTTCACAGATTCAAGCCAGTTGGAGGAAGAGGTGTGAAGATCAAGGCCTTTCAGATTTAGGTATTTCAATGAAGAGAGACGTCGTAGCCATTGGAGATCATTTTCAACAGAATCCATGGTATATAAACTTAGGTCCAAATACAGTAATCTTGAAAGATTTCCAAGAGTTGGAGGAATTCTACCACCAAAAGATGCACCAGAAAGATTGAGATATCTCAACCTTGTAAATGAGCCCAAGAAATCAGGAACTGGAGCTCCTCCAAAACTGTTCATGCTCAAGTCTATATGCCTCAAATATTTCAACTGAAGTAGCGAAGAACTTACCTCCCCGCTTAGCCCGCCGGCCTCTGCATCAGCATCACTGTCTGAGCTTAAGAAGGTGTTCCGGAGGCTGAGCTTGATCACGTTCTCAGCAGTGCTGCTGCAGCTGACGCCACTCCATTTGCAGCAATCTTCTCCTTTCCATGAAGATAGCCTACCTCTAGGATCGGTGAGATTTTGTTTGAATTCGAGCAGTGCTTTCTTTTCAATTTCTTTGCAACTCAATGTGAAGTGCAGAAACTGGAATAAGAGCATGAGAAAGAAAAGATGATGCAATGAAACCTTCATCGTTTTTATTTTTCTTTACTTGAGACTTGAGAGAAAGCAGCTGGAATGGAATGTACATTACATATAAATGCTTATTTTCATGCACCCCTACCAAAGAGGAAAATGAGAATAAATGTTGTGAGAGCGCTCATTAATTTCCACCTAAATCTTCTGTTTGTTTTGATTGTGGTACAAGTCATAGATCAAGAAACTATCACAATTTATTATTATTATTATTATTATATTTTTTATGTCATGGAGAGGAAGACATTATTTTTGTTCCTTATGAACAGAATAAAATTGAGTAAAAGTCTTAAGTCTATGCTATTATATCATTTTGTTTCTTGTTTCCTGCGACGTGGTCCAGGGAGTTGAGCGAATCGGTTCGAAGTTCATGTTATATTTTTCGTGTTTCACTCCGTACGTAGTTCGCTATTAAATTTATTATTTTAATAATGATAGTTATAAAAATAAAAATTAACTATAACATAATTGATCCTATATATTCAACATTTATCGACATAAATTCAAATTTAAAAATTTAAATCCTAATTATGAAATTGTGAAAACTAATAATTAATTATTAACCAAAAATTACAAATTAAGTAGAAAAAATATTTATAAGTGATAATTGAATGGAGTCAACTATAATTAATCATTGTAAAATTAAACTAAAATACAATAAATTTAAAATAGAGAAAAAATAGTAGAAAAATTAATTAATCTGATAGTGTGAATCTCAAACACTAGTGTAATACATAAATTCATGCGTGTGTGAATATATCTATAAATTACCTCTTGCTATTATTAAAGAGCAGTTTTTATTTTATTCTTACCTCTTTGGCATGTTTATATCCCTTATAAATAATTTATTAAAGGGCGATAATGTGACATTAATATATTTAATGATTTAATTTGAATAAAATTTACACTACATTTACCAATTAATATGTATCTTTTTACAAATTTGGGCATGCCTCTTATAGCCCTCAAATATTTTGTTAATAAAGGACACTATTGTAATTGAAATGTATTTAATGATATAATTTGATTAATGTGTACTACAAATTTGGACATTATATGGCTATAATATACTTACCAGCTTTGTGTAGCATATACTTAATTGTGTTTTAATTATTAATGCTATTGTAACGTTTTGCCAATTCCTCGGAAAGAGATAGGAAGGAATATTTTAGAGTGTTTCTAAATACACTATTGATTTTTCTTTATGCATCATTATTAAAGTTAATTCAAAATTAAATTATTAATAAATTAGTTAAATATCCTTTCCCTTTTTATTTATTTTTTATTTTCTTTATTATTATTATTATTATTATTATTATATTTTATTTCATGGAGAGGAAGACATTATTGATGAATTCTTTTGTTTCGACAATACTAAAAATCAATCTTTTTTTTTTGTTGAGTAATAGTCTAAGTCTATGCTATTAGATCATTTTGTTTCTTGTTTCACACTGCGACGTGGTCCAAGGGTTAGTGAATCGGTTCAAATTTTCCTACAAAAATGGTATTTAATGATGATATTATTAGTAACGATAAATGTTATAATTAATAATATACTTAATTAAGTAATTATATGATGTCTCTAATTATTACATGTTATTTTTAATGATATTTTTTGTGATGACATTGTTGTCACTTAAAATAATTTTTTACTTGATTTGGTACAAACTTTTAGGGATACTCATGTCGTCACAAAAAAAAAAAAAAAATTTAAGTGACTACAATATCGTCACAAAAATATTATTAGAAATGACATGTAGTAATTAGTGACGACATTTGTCATCACTAATAATATTGTCTTTATAGAGTGTTTTTTTTTTTTCTTTTTTTTTTTGTAGTGCTTCATGTTATATTTTTCATGTTTCGCTATGTACTTCACTATTAAATTTATTGTTTTCATAATAATAGTTATGAAAATAAAAATTAGCTATAACATAATTGACCCTATTCAACATTTATTGACAAAAATTCAAATTAAAAATTTTTAAATCCTAATTCTGAAATTGTGAACACTAATAATCAATTATTAACCAAAAATTACACATTAAATATTAAAAATAATTATACGCCGTAATTGAATGAAATCAACTATAATTAATTATTGTAAAATTAAACTAAAATACAATAAATTTAAAAATAGAAAAAAATGGTAGAAAAGTTAAGGAGAATTATCGATCCAAGACCCGAAAGATGATTTATCTATCGATATAGAGCCCGAAAGATAGATTCTGTCGTTTCAAGACTTGAAAGATCTAAAACTATCGATTTATGACTTGAAGATTTAGCAGTGTTAAAACTTCATCCATCAAACATAAGGTAGTGTGACCGTTAAATATCTACATCATTTTTATCATATATATGAAATTAAACAAAAACAAACACAAATTTATATTAATTAATTAAATTAAACATAGAGTTTTATTAAATCCTGTCAAATAAAAACTGCCACTTTCCGTCGTTCGTGTGGATCTCATTACTTTATAGTTTGAAATTCATTTTTATTTGCTTGATTAAAATAAAATTTATTGTATTTATAAATAATTATTATGGTTTTAATTACATAGCCAACTATTAAATCTTATTTAAATATTAATAAATTAATTAATGTTAGTTTTATTCTCTCTCTAGATCACTTTTTAAAATAATTATTTCCCCATCAAAATTGAAAAAAAAAAGAACTATAGTTTATTATTGTGATGGGAAATCCAATAAAATATTACAATTACATATTAAAATTTAATTAACATTGAATTTAAATTAAATTTTTGAGGATCTCGATTGAATCAAATAGAGATTGATTGACATAATTTAATAAATTTCTCTACTTAATTTAACTAAGGCAATTAATGTATATTTGTATTTGAATTTATTTAATTTAAGATAAAAGGATGTGAATATTTAATGGTCACATCACCTTCTGTTGGATGGAGTTTTAACACCTTTAAATCTTCGAGCTTTAAATCGATAGTTTTAAATCTTTTAAGCATTGAATTGATAGAATCTATCTTTTAGGCTCTATAACGATAAATAAATTGTCTTTCGAGTCTTGGATTAATAATTTTGCAAAAATTAATTAATCTGATCGTGCGAAACTCAAACACTAGTATAATATATAAACTCATCCGTGCGTGAATATATCTATAAGTTACCTACTGCTATTATTAAAGGACAATTTTTATTTTATTCTTACCTCTTTGGCATGTTTATATCCCTGATAAATAATTTATTAAAGGGCGATAATGAGATAGTAATATATTTAATGATTTAATTTGAATAAAGTTTATATTACACGTACCAATTTATATGTATCTTTTTACAAATTTTGGACATGCCTGTTATAGCCCTCAAATATTTTGTTAATAAAGGACATATTGTAATTGAAATGTATTTAATGATTTAATTTGATTAAACTTATTATATACTACGTACATATATATTTGGACATTATATGGCTGTAATATACTTGCAAGCTTTGTGCAGCATATGCTTATTTGTGTTTTAAATTATTAGTCCTATTGTAACGTTTTGCCAATTCCTCCAGAAAAGATAAGAAGGAATATTTTAAGTGATAATATATAGTTGCCTGGAGGGTTTTCTGCATCACTTTTTTTATGACGAGGGTAACCTATAATCACTACTTGAGAGTGCCTAAATTTCCATTTTTTATATAATAGCTAGCTTGTAATCCACACAAAAAATAAAATCCGTGTGTACGAGTGAGTACTTTCACCTCTTTTTTTTTATTTTATTAGTGCATTCAATGCAACATATACTGTGATAATGTTGCACTATTGAACATAACATGAAATTATAAACATAAATTACGTACACCATATATCTCAAACTATTAAGATTCTAACAAAAATATTATGAACTATGAAACTTACACTTTATGTTCTAAATTATTGATAAGTAATGAGAGGCACCAAATTCCGGTGATTATAGTGGGAATTAAAACCATGTATCTACTCATTTTGAATCCTAAATTTACACTTAATCATACTTTTTCATGAAATTATTGAGAGCTGTGACGATTTTTAGTCATCGGAATTTGACTGTCGAAATAAATTTATTAATTGATTAATAATTTGGAATATTTCAAGATATTATTATTAGAACTTCAATAATTATGTGATGACTCAGTAATGGTCAAATAGTGGGACATAGCCCAGCTGACTATTGAGTTGTAATTGTATTAGTGTCTCTATTGCACTATGGGTTGACTAGCATCCCACACACAAGACATTTGACATTCTTGCAATTTTCTATTGGTTTCGAAGAAAGAGAAATTCAAAACATACCCCATTTTTCTCGTTCTAGCCCTCGTTAATAAAAAAATTAAAATTATAATTAAATTTTCTATTTTGCCTTTGCTGTCTCATCTTTTTTCAATTTGATACCCTAATAGAAAAAAGCCCTCACATACAACATTTATCAAATTTTCTTCGAAATCTATCGAGAGTTTGAAAAAATAATATTTTTCAAAGCGAGAGATGTAATGTTACAGATGAGAAGATAACATAAGCTAGTTACAAATGTTTTTTTTTTCTTTTTCTGTCTTAGCACCACCATTCATCATGTTCATCTTTTTTCTTTTATTTCTGATTATAATTTTTTGGTTGAATGAAATAAATCATGGAAAATCATTCTTATTATAGCTTCACCCAATAATCAACATAATTTTGTAAATATTTGGACTTTTTTAAATATTGACCAGCTTCGTTTTTTTTTTTCTTTTTTCCTTTCTTAGTTTCGAAAAGAAGAGGGGATTAATTGCTCAAATAATATTTTAGTTCAATCATTCTCCATGCCTGTTTACTGCGAAATGATTCCGAATATTACAGAAGAAATAACAAAAGAATGAGCTCAAATAATTACTTGTGGAAAAAATTGGTTGTACATCATTTCTTGTATTTCGGAAAGTGAAGGTCTGGTTTGTTTTCTTAGAATTCTGGGAATTTTAAGAGTTTAAATTAAAGGGTGGGGGCTATGATATTTTTGTTAGGCTTTTTTTGTTGAGAACATTTTTGTTAGGTTTTAAGTAAAGGGCTAAAAAGTGTATTTAATTATCATTTATATTTTAGAACATTATGAAGGCTACAAAGAGAAAAATGAGAGTTATGTTTAGAATTTCCTTTAATGAAATTCTATAGTTGACCCTTAAAGTCATTTTGGGCCTAAGTTTGATTCAGAGGATCCTTGCTCGAATGCCTAGCAACACTAATGTTGGTTTGATCTTTCATGACAACAATAGCCTTCTTTTTTTGTTGTCAAGGGTAATCCACAGCTGCAATCGAGGTGCGCACTGGGTAAATCCCGTCTCTGTGTAATAGCCTGCAAACCACACAGAGGTTAATCACACTTGGCGAGCCAAGTGTGACAGGCTCACACCTAGTGGTATTAGTGGTGGGATTCGAACTTGAGACCTTTGGCCTCAAGATAACACCACCCCACCACTAGGCCATCCCCAAAGGGATGACAACAATAGCCTTCTTGAGCTTGCTTGGCATTGTGGATGTGTAGCGACCCGATTTATTTTAAATGGCTACGTTCTTTCCCTAAAAATATGTTTAATCTTTTTATTATTTATGTAATATTAATTGATTAAGTCTAATAAGTCGCGCCTAAGTAATTATTTATTTTATAGCATGGTTATTTCCTAGCATGAGCATGCATTTAATTTTTGTGCCTAATATGTTGCATTTTATTTATTTTGTCCAAAGTTTATTTCTAGCTTTTTTATTTAGAAGCCCAACTACTTTAAATTCAAGATCCAGTAGAAAGAGAGCCCAAATCTTTATTATATATACATATATATATTTTTTATTTCTTATCTTCTCCTCCAAGTAGAAGATAACCACGAGAGAATCATTATTCTACCAAACTCCTCTATGAAACCCTAACAATACTAGTATAAATAGGGGTCTCAACCTTTCACTTTTCTCACCCCAAAAATAAAAGAGTTAGAAAATTGTTCCCTTTAAAGAGTTTCTATCCATCTAGAGGTATGAACTTTCTTTTTGTCCGTTTTCTTTTCCTTCTTTGCATTAGCATGGTTATCTTAGAAGTTTTCGTGAATTTGTAGGAGAGAGAGAGAGAGGGAATGTTTCTATATTAAAATCTTTTTTTGTTGGTTGGCAGAGAGTTTCTGGGTGGGGCCGTGTCTTTTATTAGCTATAAGAGGTTGTCGTCTTTTGTTTATATATATATATATATATATATATGCATGGTTTGGTTGTGTGTGTGTGATTGTATATTATATGTATATATATATATATATGGGTGTGTGTGTGAGAGTCGTACTTTTATTGTATATATAATATATATATGATATGTATATATAACGTATGTATGTGTGTATATAATATATATATATATATATGTACATCACATAAGAGGTATATATATATATATATATAAAATATATGCATGTGGTGTGTGTAGTGTGATAAAGAGTAATGTATGATACTTTTGGTATATATATATATATATATATATATATATATATATATATATAAAACGTGTGTCTATATATATATATATTTATGTATGTGTATTTTAGTTAGTTAAATACATAGATGGAATTAAAGAATTATGTCAGTAAGTATGATTATGTATTTAAGCATGCATCATAGATTAGTCTTATGCACAGTTTAATTTACATCATGTCATGCACTGTATTAATTTATAATGAATAATTTATAGGACGCAGGACTTAATTAGTTTATATCCGAGTCAAGGTGAAGGTGAAGGTGAATGTGGGGTTTTATGTGATTTCTGTCCCAATTATTCTCTCTATATTTTATCATCGAGTATGTGATGACACAACACAGTACAGGGCCTCCGGGCTGAATAAGACAGGGCCTATAGGCTACACAGCATGGGCCGACGGGCTATATGGTTTGGTCTGTTGGGGTTTTTTCGAATTAAACCACCGCAGGATCATTTGGATGTTCATTAATCCGTGTTCATGCAAATCATAATTTTATGTAACATGCATGTTTATCACAGTCTAATCAAAAAGCATGCAAAGCAGATTCGAATCTAATAAAGCGAAAGACATAGAAACGAATCTACTTACAAATCAATAGACGGTCTGTGGACAAGATTAAAGATCTAATCTTGCTGTTGAATGAATACAGGGATGGCGCCACCTAGCTCAAAATTCGACCACCACAAATTCTACTCCAAGATCTTCTGTTGTATTCCCGGACTGTATCTAGATTCAGAGTGGGCTGAAATCTACTAGATAAAGTTGTGAAATCTGTGGATAACTTTGAGAGACAAAGAGGGGCTGATTTCCAATGAATAAATTCATGAAAATTTCGTGCCCCCCTCCCCTTATATATAGGGAGGGGCGAAATTTCATGTTCCAGCCCTATTGGGCTGGGCCTCTATCTCAAGTTCAATATCCAATCCACTTTCAGTCAATTGGGCTACAACAGGGATCTAGAAGAATATTAAATTGGCCCACTAATTTATTTAATATCCAATATCCAATAAACCTAGGATATAATTAAATAAATTAAGTTTTACTTTTATTCCACTAAAGAAGTAAAACTGACTTACCAATTTAATACATATTTACGAATATGCTTTCTCCTTTAGTCCAGCCATTCCCCGTGTTTAAGATATAATGTTCATTAATTAATTATGTAAGCCTCTGACAGCTATAATTAATTAACATATAAAACCTTGAGTAGTACCACACAAGCTTTATTCATGTACGGAATAAATTCCACCTGCAGGGTTTCAACATGAACTTGTGCTTCCTCAAGAGAACATCATCAACCTGGCGCACCAGGACACAGTGCTCATGCATACTGCTCGAGACATCATGTATACATTGTTATTACCCAAGATATCGAATTCGATCTACGAAAAGATCTCATCCATTGATAAATCAAAGTAATAAACAAGGCACACATATGCTCGCCAATATCACATGAGTTCAGAACCCGAACTCTGTGGATCTTTATTCTCTCAGTAACTGGGTCAGAGACAGAGAATAGTATCCTATCGTGATCCTCCTCAATACACTAACCAGTGTACTAGAATAATCAGTTAGCCAAGATAAACTAACTTATCAGATTATTCTATGGTGTACCGATGGTGTGTTCAGGACCATCTAAGCCGTGAGCTCTTTAATACATTACAAAGTTCTAATGATATGATCTTACCGTGTGACTCCCCACACCATAACACCTACAATGTAAGTATATGGAACATTGCATAAAATAATTATAGAACATAATCTAAATGCAAAACAGTGACTGCAATAACTTTCATTTCATATCATCATATCATCAGAAAAGTATACAAAGACAAGTCTTCCAGTATACAAAACCAACATGGTCTACGGACTGAACACTTTTGTTATTTTTCATTTACTCGTTTAATTTTATATAGCTTGGATAATTGAAAACTCTCCACTGAGTTTAAAGTACTCACCCCAAAAACTTTTCTTTTTCAGATAGAGGCTCGGGTGATGCTTAGCGGGTCAAGATGCGATGGTGGTGGTCATGGTCTCGGATTAAATAAAGTTTTTAAATAAATTTAGATTATTTTCTTATTATGATTTTTCCGCTGTAATCTTTGAGACCATAATATTCCATGGTTTGGAATTTTCTTTTATGTATTAATAAAGACATGTTTAACGTTTCATTTTTATTAAGAGTAATAAAATTGGGGCGTTACAATTTGGTATCAGAGAATAATTACGTTCCTGAATACTAAAAAAAAATGCAAGTAAGTTTTGACCATCATCGCATCTGCCGGATCACTCGGGAAGAGGTAAAAGTTAAAGTTTTGATTTCATATTAAGTTATTAATTATACGAAAATTGTATGTTTTATTATAAAAAGTTTTAATTATCCTCGAGATTTACCTTAAGGATTGTGTTGTTAGATGCTTAAAAGAAGGTTGACTACTAGGACACGCAAGAGAGTTTTAGTTAGTACTTGGGTCATGCCCCGTGCGGAAAGATTATGGCAGGATTTTATGCGGCACAAGAGGATGAGAGAAGTAGGAGTAGAGAGACAATTGGTAGGATTTCTAAGAATGTGGAAGGTAATTAAACGTGAAGGAGGTGAACTCAAGCCAGTTGAAGCTGCTTGAAAGGTGTTAAAGATCATTCCAACAACTCTCAAGCTTACAGTAGAAAATCTTTATGAAGAACTTTTAGATTATTCCCCAAGAATATGAGAAACACTCGATTTTGTGAAGTTCATATGCGGTATTTTAGCAGATTGGGGACACCGGCATTAGTAGCCATAGATGGAGCATATCTAGGATTGATTTATTTTGTTCCCCGGTACTAAGTATTTGCTAAGCATGGTTGGATTAATAAAAATAGTTACCTTTAATTTTCATTAAAATACTTAATCTTTGCGATATGATCGACAATAGGAATCATGCCACCAAAGAAGAATACGCAGCCAATCCAAGAGGAAAGTGAGGAAACAGAGTCAATGAATAATTATGACAACAATACGAATGAGGAGGATAATAACAACGATAACAACAACAACAATAACGGTATAGATGGGTTTGCTCAAAATCTCGCAGATGCATTGAGAAGAGTTCTACCTCAGCAGAACCATAATCAACGGCACATCAACACTAGGAAGAGACGGTATCTTGACGCATTTTCATCAGTTGGGACCGTCCAAGTTAAAGGGAACTGGAGGACCTCTAACAGCAGAAGAGTGGATTCGAGAACTGGAGCGAATCTTCGATTACCTGGGATACACAGACGCACAAAGAGTTACATGCGCAGTGTTTCAGCTGACGGAGGATGCAAGCCACTGGTGGGAAGCGGTGAAGTTCAGATGAGTCAAGAACAGCAGGCCAATTTGACCTGGACCATTTTCAAAAGAATGGTCATGGAGAATTATTTTCCGAAGGCGTTCCGGAAGCAGAAGGAGAAAGAGTTAATGAATATAAAGCAGGGCAGCATGACCATTCAGGAGTATGAGCAGATTTTCAACCAGCTAGCTTGCTATGCTCCTCAGTTGGTAGATACAGATGAAAAGAAGGCTTAGCGATTTGAAGATGGATTGCGTCCTGAGATTGGAGCACACCTATCCGCGCTCAATCTCACCACCTACTCAGAAATGGTGCAACGAGCTCGGGCGGTGTCAACTCGTTTGAACTTGGACAAGCTAACCTCAAGACCTCCAAGCAATGGTGGGAAAAGACGATGGGAGGATTGCGACAACCAAGACAAAGAGCGAAGTTCCCAACCTGAGAAAAAGCCAAACGTTGCTGGAGGAGAGACGTCTGGAGTGATATCTCAATATCCACAATGCCAGAAATGTCATAAATACCATCCAGGAGAGTGTAAGTTAGGGACATAAGCTTGCTTCAAATGCCACAAAGAGGGACATAGAGCCTGGGATTGTCCGTTACATCAAAATAGGAACGCTGGAAGATGAGGAAACACCGAGAGAGAAAACACTAAAGGAGGTGGAAACGCTGAAAGGAGAGGAAATTCTAAAGCTTTCGCGATGAATGGCAAGGAGTGAAGAAAGAAAGATAACAACGTGTTAGATTTTATTATCCTTTCCTAGTCTATCTACGTAGTTACTTTGGTTTTAGTTTTATTTTTTTTAACAAACATATGAGAACGCAAAGAAGTTTTTTTTTTAAGTTGGAATAAAATTTTTCATTATTTTGGTGAAGATAGATCTACGTAGCATAAGTCGGTAGCAATTCATTAAAAACCCATAATCAAGTACGAGTAGATTGAAGATACAGAATACGCGGGATCCTTGATAAAGGTGGTACAATCGAGATTCCAAGATGGCCAAGTCGCAATGCAGTTTTCGATGCCGCTTCAATTTCGAGAAATATTTTAGTGTCCGAATAAGGTAGTTAACCTAGAACCTAGCAAGACTATGGTCAATTAGAGAAATCTTTAAGGTAGAGGAACATAGACAGACTTATGTTTTATGTGCCGGTTAAAAAGATCTCAGAACTTAGAATTCATAGGTGATGGTTATGCCATTAGCGAGATTATGCAAGATCAATGCTAGATTTTAAGTTTATATACCTTTGCGTACTAAGATTAAGTAAGTAATTTCGAGGACGATTTTTTTTTTTTAAGGAGGAAGGGATGTAGCGACCCGATTTATTTTAAATGGCTACGTACTTTCCCTAAAAATATGTTTAATCTTTTTATTATTTATGTGATATTAATTGATTAAGTCTAATAAGTCGCGCCTAAGTACTTATTTATTTTATAGCATGGTTATTTTATAGCATGAGCATGCATTTAATTTTTGTGCCTAATATATTGCATTTTATTTATTTTGTCCAAAGTTTATTTCTAGCTTTTTTATTTAGAAGCCCAACTACTTTAAATTCAAGATCCAGTAGAAAGAGAGCCCAAATCTTTATTATATTTTTTTTTATTTATTTCTTATCTTCTCCTCCAAGTAGAAGATAACCACGAGAGAATCATTGTTCTACCAAACTCCTCTATGAAACCCTAACAATGCTAGTATAAATAGGGGTCTCAACCTTTCACTTTTCTCACCTAAAAAATAAAAGAGTTCAAAAATTGCTCCCTTTAAAGAGTTTCTGTCCAGCTAGAGGTATGAACTTTCTTTTTGTCCGTTTTCTTTTCCTTCTTTGCATTAGCATGGCTGTCTTAGAAGTTTTCATGAATTTGTAGGAGAGAGAGAGGGAATGTTTCTATACTAAAATCTTTTTTTTGTTGGTTGGCAGAGAGTTTCTGGGTGGGGCCGTGTCTTTTATTAGCTATCAGAGGCTGTCGCCTTTTGTTTATATATATATATATGTATGCATGGTTTGGTTGTGTGTGTGTGATTGTATATTATATATATATATGGGTGTGTGTGTGAGACGTACTTTTATTGTATATATAATATATATGTGTGATATGTATATATAACGTATGTATGTGGGTATATAATATATATATATATGTCTGACTAACGTATATATATATAATATATGCATGTGGTGTGTGTAGTGTGATAAAGAGTAATGCATGATACTTTTGGTATATATATATATATATAACATGTGTCTATATATATATTTATATATGTGTATTTTAGTTAGTTAAATACATAGATGGAATTAAAGAATTATGTCAGTAAGTATGATTATGTATTTAAGCATGCATCATAGATTAGTCTCATGCACAGTTTAATTTACATCATGTCATGCACTGTATTAATTTATAATGAATAATTTATAGGAAGCGCGCATGACTTAATTAATTTATATTCGAGTCAAGGTGAAGGTGAATATGGGGTTTTATGTGATTTCTGTCCCGATTATTCTCTCTATATTTTATCATCGAGTATGTGATGACACATCACAGTACAGAGCCTTCGGGCTGAATAAGACAGGGCCTACGGGCTACACAGCATGGGCCGACGGGCTATATGGTTTGGTCTACGGACTGAACACTTTTATTATTTCTCATTTACTCGTTTAATTTTATATAGCTTGGATAATTGAAAACTCCCCACTGAGTTTAAAGTACTCACCCAAAAAACTTTCCCTTTTTAGATGGAGGCTCAGGTGATGCTTAGCGGGTCATGATGCGATGGTGGTAGTCATGGTCTCGGATTAAATAAAGTTTTTAAATAAATTTAGATTATTTTCTTATTATGATTTTTTCGCTGTAATCTTTGAGACCATAATATTCCATGGTTTGAAATTTTCTTTTATCTATTAATAAAGGCATGTTTAACGTTTCATTTTTATTAAGAGTAATAAAATTGGGGCGTTACAGGATGAGTAGAGGAAGCTCTCAAAACCTCATTGCCTGCAAGAATTTCATTGCATAGGCCATAGAGAAATTGAAGACAATTATTGTTTCTTGTTTTTCTATGTTCTTGAGGATTTGAGGATTTTTCTTCCCATAAATTTTAGTTTTAATCCAGCGGAAATAATCATTAAACCGGCTGTTAGTAAATCTTTTTACGGATGTTAATTTGGATAGAAGTTAGGGAAAGAGTGGGTCAATTAAAAAGATTATAATTTCAATTTGGGACGAAAATTAGTTTAAGGGTCAAAGTGCTGGTCTAGAAATATTTGAGGGGCAATTTAACCCTTATCCACATATCAATTGAATAACTAATTACACAATAATTAAAGAACTAATATTGAATTGTTAATAGCGAAAGTGTACAATTTAATCATTCTTTAATTATATTTAAAATATTAATTTGGTCCTGAAATAAATTTCTATCTAAATCAATCCCTCAACTTTATAAAAATTATGAAAATGGCCCCTTACTCCCTTCGAACCATATGAACTAGCAAACCAGGGAATACATTGCCTTAAGTTGAAGCTTTTGGAAGGTTAGTGATTAAATCTGCTTGTGTTGTTTTTTTTTACTAGTTGATTGTATTCTTCAACTTACGTTTGTGCTGAAACGTTTGATGGCTTTCACGCATTCAAGGTGTTTGTGAAAATGTGGCACCATTTCTAATTTTGCATGTTTTGCTCTGGGTGAAGGTGTCAGTCAGAGCTTCATCTCTTGACAGTGAGTTCCATGTGAATGATTGACCATCTCCAAATTAGTGGCAGGTAATGTTTATTATCTTCAATGTTTCACCAACTATTTGGAGTTGAATTGTTTTAGATCGAAAGCTAATTCGAGGTATATTAATTGAACGGTATACGATAATTGAGCATGTATTATATATCTATTAACAGCTCGTCAAATTGAATTTTTTGCACAAGATTAAGGAAAAAATCGAGTATTATTGTATGAAACTACATTACAAATTGCTAGGATGTTACTTCTAGTTTGATACATTAATTAATTGGGGTTAAGGAATTATTAGAATAATTTTATAGGTGGGATAGTCAAGAAAGAGGAGTGAGAATGCATTATAGGTGGGATTGGGAAGGTTGAAGAAATCGGAAATTCTCATTGATAATCTGAACAAAATGTACAAAGGATGAATTACCCATCTTGACTCTTTACAATGAGATTTATTTTCTATTATTCTAACTAAACTATCACAGGCGATCCAGCTCTTATTTATACTAACAAATGATGAGTTGTAAAATATTTGAAAGCTACAAACAAAATATCCAAGTCTGCATGCAAAATATCTAAGTATAGATCAACGGCTAATGTGCTCGATCCGTGCTTTCTTTAATGGACGGTCATGATCATCATCATGCATTGAAGATATGTTGAGCTTAGAAGCATTGATCCTGCATTAAGGTATACAAGCATGAGGGCTGCGCTGACGTGGAAATGTATATACATACATGCAAATTCTTTACCCCCCCGCAAGATAAAGCCGATGAAGGTCTGCAAGGCTCATCTTGGACAACAGGAAACGGAAGCGTGAGCTGGGGAGTGATTTAGTAAAAAGATTAGCGAGTTGATTGTGAGAAGAGACGAAAGAAGGTAGGATAAACCCTTTGTTGTATTGCTCACGAGCAAAATGACAGTCGAGGAAATATCGGGTCGTGTGAGCTGAAGGTAAACTGGATTTTTCGTGATATGTACTGCCGCTTGATTATCACAATAGAGAGATACAGGGAGAGGAGTATGAATGTGAAAGGCACGAAGCAGACATGATATCCACATGAGTTCACGCACAGTAAGACTGAGACTCCTGTACTCAGCTTCAGCAGTAGACATAGACACGGTGCTTTGCTTTTTACACTTCCAAGATATGAGGGATGAACCCAAGAAAACACAATAACCAGTTAGAGACTGGGGTGTATCTGGGCATGACCCCCAATCCGCATCACAATAGGCAGACACTATTTGAGAATCTGAAGCATTGACGGAGAAATAGAGACCAAGGGAAGGACAACCTTTAAGGTAGTGTAGTACATGTAAAGCAGCTTCCCAATGTGAAGATCTAGGGGCAGAGACATATTGGCTTAATTGCTGTACAGCATAGGAAATATCGGGTCGTGTGAGCTGAAGGTAAAGAAGTTTGCCAATAAGCCTTCTATAGCGATCAGGATCAGGAAGAAGTGAAGAAGAATTAGCATTGAGATGAATCCCAGGTGGAAAAGGAGTTGAAGAAGACTTGCAATTAACAAGGCCAGCAGTGTCTAGCAGATCTAGGACATATTTGTGCTGTGAAAGATAAGTCCCATCACTGCTTCTAGCAATTTCAACTCCTGAAAAATAACGAGCTGGACCTAAATCCTTAATTGTAAATGCAGAATGCAGGGAGGACTTTAGGTCAGTGAGAAGCTGAGGAGAGGGACTAGTAATGAGGATATCATCCACATATACAAGCAGAGCAACAAATTCTTCACCCTTCCCTTTACAGAAAAGACAATTATCTTCAACAGTTTGAGTAAAACCCAGAGAAAAGAGATGCTTACAGAACTCGGTGTTCCATTCTCTGGAAGCTTGCTTGAGTCCGTATAGACTCTTGAGTAAATGGCAGACTTGATAAGGTTTGGCCTGTGAATAACCCTGAGGTGGCAGCATATAAAGATCATCAGTTAGATGCCCGTGTAGGAATGCATTATTCACATCAATTTGGTGTAAAGGCCAACCAGAGGAAGTAGCAATAGCTATAAACATTCTCACTGTAACAAGCTTAGCTACAGGAGAGAAAACCTCTTGGTAATCAACACCTTGTTCCTGATTGTACCCTTTAGCCACTAACCTAGCCTTGAACCTTTCCACAGTCCCATCAGTTTTAAGTTTAACTTTGTAAACCCATTTACACCCAATGGCGTGCTTCCCAGGAGGTAAGGAGGTGAGTTCCCAGGTTTGGTTAGTTTCTAGAGCGGATAACTCTTGTTGCATAGCTTCCTGCCACTCCACATACTTACTAGCCTCCTTGTATGAAGTAGGCTCCTTGAGATTGTCAACATTAACTAAGAAGGTATGGAAAGGAGGACTGAAATAAGGAGATGATACATAGGGAAATGTAGGGGGAGTAAGCTGTAGAGATGGAGATGGGAGCTTCCGCAGATCCACAGAGCAAACATAATCTTGTAGGTAAGTAGGTGGCTGGCTTATCCTAGTACTCCTTCGAAGGATAGGTGTTGCATCAGAAGTTGCAGTGGAATGTAGATTAGCATCAGTACAAGGATCAGAAATATCTGTGTTATGATTGGGAGAAGGTGGTGCCTGAAGTGGGAGAATATCACCAAAACTAGGAAAAGGTAAAGTAACAGGGATGTCTCTGGTTTGTAAAGGAAAAGTTTGAGGAAAAAACTTTACATCCCTGGATATTATAATTGTAGACTTATCCATATTGTAGAGGATATAACCCTTATTGTTGACTGCATAACCAAGCATAACACGCTTATGGCTTTTGGAATCAAACTTGGATTTATGAGGTAACGTATTTGTAGCAAAACTGAGGTAACCAAATGGATGTAGCAATTCCAGATTAGGTGCTTTATGCAGTAATACTTCATACGGTGAATGCCAATCAAGTACAGCAGAAGGCAAATGATTTATAAGCCAAGTTGCATGAAGAACTGAGTAGGGCCAGAACTTACTTGGCATATGACTCTGAAACATTAGTGCTCTTGCAACTTGCAGCAAATGTTTATGCTTACGCTCCACAATCCCATTTTGCTGAGGAGTGTATGGGCAAGACTTCTGGTGTAAGATGCCATGATCCTGGAAGAGTTTTTGAACAGCAGCATTTAAGAACTCTGTTCCATTATCTGATCGAAAGGTCTTAACCTTGGCACTAAACTGTGTAGAAACCATGATAAAGAAGCTTCTGAGGATAGAATATACCTGAGCCTTGGACTTTAACAGATAAGTCCATGTGGACCTAGAATGGTCCTCTACCAGAGTAAGTATATATGGTGTATTAGAAATGCATTCCTCCTTATAAGGCCCCCAAATATCTGCATGAAGAATATCAAATAACCCACTGCTTCTTCTCTGCAATACAGGAAACAGATGTCTTTGTTGTTTGGCCCTGTAACAGACCTCACATTCTTCCAAGTCACTGAATTCCATCTCGGAAAATGACCTTTTAATAGGCAGAACATGTTTCATAACACCTATTGAAGGGTGTCCTAGATATTCATGCCACTGTTGAAGTGACATATTTCGTCAAGTCTCAATAGAACATGCAACCTCTGGCACAATATGATTGAACACATACAGTCTTCCTTTGAGTTTACCAATTCCCAAAACATGTTCATCATTTTGCTTCTGTATCAAGCAGTGAGAGGGTAGAAACATCACCTTTCCTAGTAGATCTTTAGTCATCTGCCCAACCGAAATCAGATTGTGTGTAAAAGAGGGAGCGAACAACACATTCTGTAAGAGAATATCCTTGTTTAGCCTTGCTTCTCCAGCATAATGTGCAAGAATACTTGATCCATCCGGCAAAAAATTTTTTTGTGGTTCTGACAGCCTATTCAAAGTCTGCATCAAAGAATAATTGCAGCACATATGCACACTTGCACCCGAATCTACTATCCATTCAGTTGGAGATCTCACCTTTACTGCTCCAGAACCAAAAGCATAATGCCCCATATATCCTGCATGTTCTCCTTCTAATTCTTCTCCAGTCTCTATCATATTAGCAGCATTAATGGATTCATCCCCTTCCTTTCCTGATTTCTTAAAATAATTTCCCAGGTACTATGAGAGTTCCTCTTGAATCACTCGACGCATATCTGTACCAGAATCACTCACTTGACTGCGGCTATCATCTTTTATACTTCCTACATCATCATTATCCACACAGTTTGCCCTATTCTTGCCTCTATCATTCTTGAATCTTTTATACCAGTCTGGTATACCAACTAGATCAAAACAATCACCTTTTTCATGACCTTTACCTCCACAATGACTACACTTCAGCTTTTGCTTCTCCTCTTTACTCAATCTTCTCTTATATCCATCAAATCTACTATTATTGCCTCTCTGATTGGAATATAATGCAGCATTTTGATCATTGAAATCTGGATAGCATGAAGATACTTCCTTTTGATCTTCAACCTGCAACACCATTGCATATGCACTACTAACCAATGGCAAAGGATCTAGAATTAGAATCTGATTGCGTATAGCTTCAAATGAGTCGTTCAATCCCATAAGAAATTGCATCAAGCGTTCACTCTCCTCATTCCTCTTATTATGATCTGCAGCTCCACAGGTGCAGACTGCACAAGGCACTAATAGGTGTATTTCATCCCAAAGACTTTGCAAATTATGATAGTACATTAACACAGTTTGATTTCCTTGAGAATATGTTGCTAGCTCTCGTTTCAGTTTATAGATCCTAGGGCCGTTAGATCTACCAAACCTCCTAGTAAGTTCAGCCCATAAATCCTTTGAACTATCAATATGTTGAAATCTTCTCCCTAACTCTTTGGAAATTGAGTTAATAATCCACGAAAACACCAGGTAATCAACACGCAGCCATTGATTATAATCTACCGAATCTTTAGAAGGCTCAGGTAATGTACCATTGATAAAAGCCAGTTTATTCTTTGCAATCAAACTTCTTTTAATAGCTCTTGACCAACTGTGATAATTTTTGCCAGTAAGGAGATCTGTGGTCAAGATCATACCTGGATGATCGTTAGGATGAAGATGTAGAACATCATTACTCTGTATTCTATATTGAATGATTTCCTTAGGTGATTCCACATTTTGAAAGTTCTTTGCCTGATTCTGCACTTCCAATGGAACAGTAGCAGATCTGTTGCTACTCTCGATTCGCTCATCTTCTTGATCATCATCTATATGGAAGCCACGTTCTTCCATCAACACTTGCTTCCAAGGCACTGGTACTCTACGTCCTTGTTTCGGCATTTTCCCGAACAGTTGATATGCAGGAAGAAATCGATCAAATCTATACCAAATCTACTGATTCACAATCGGTGAATCACAATATTTGAGCAAAATTAAACCAGATCAAGGCACCTAGGCTCTGGTACCATGAAGAAATCGGAAATTCTCATTGATAATATGAACAAAATGTACAAAGGATGAATTACCCATCTTGACTCTTTACAATGAGATTTATTTTCTATTATTCTAACTAAACTATCACAGGCGATCCAGCTCTTATTCATACTAACAAATGATGAGCTGTAAAATATTTGAAAGCTACAAACAAAATATCCAAGCCTGCATGCAAAATATCTAAGTATAGATCAACGGCTAATGTGCTCGATCCGTGCTTTCTTTAATGGACGGTCACGATCATCATCATGCATTGAAGATATGTTGAGCTTAGTAGCATTGATCCTGCATTAAGGTATACAAGCATGAGGGCTGCGCTGACGTGGAAATGTATATACATACATGCAAATTCTTCAAAGGTGGAAGTCTCAACTACTGGGAAAGTTTTCCATAATAGAAAAACTAGTGTTCAAAGTCTTGGAAATGAATGCTACTATGGATTGACTAGCAGCCCACATAGAAATTTCATGCAAATTCTGTTGGTTTTACATTAAGGTATATAAAATTATTTCCATATAAGAAAAAAGAATAGCAGAAATTTCCAGCCGAGAAGAAGTCAGCACACTGGAATGGAATAGAATTTTTGAGGCCAAGTTGACTGGAGAATGTTTAATAGTGAATTAAGCATTACTGCTTGTTATATAATTTTTTGGGAAAAGTTCACAGAGAACAAATAGCTAGAAAAAAGAATGTCTAAAAACAAATCTCATGCTCAAGCCCTTTCACTTGTTCTGTTGTCAACCTTAATATGTGTTTCAAATGTTTTACTCATATTTTGTGATAGTCAAATATTGCTGACATGTAATGAAATTGAGAGAGAAGCCCTTCTCAATTTCAAGAAAGGTCTATCTGATCCTTCAGACAGGCTTGTTTCTTGGACAGGAGAGGATTGCTGTAGATGGAGAGGAGTTGTATGTAATAACAAGACGGGGCACGTCGTCAAGCTCAAGCTCCACAATGCAATGGCAGGTGGTTTTGATGGCGAAGGCATGGATCATAGTCTAGGAGGTGAGATAAGTTCTTCGTTGCTTGAAATGAAATACTTGAACTACTTGGATTTAAGTTTTAACAACTTCGGAGGAATTGTAATTCCCAATTTCCTAGGATCACTTCATAGATTGAGATACCTCAATCTCTCCAACTCCAACTTTGGAGGAATGATTCCTCAAACCATTAGCAATCTGTCACATTTGCTTTATCTTGATCTCAATAGCTACACTTATGATCAAGTAAATAACAATTTGGAATGGCTATCTGGCCTTCATTCATTGGAGCATCTCAATTTAGGAACAATCGACCTCACAGAAGCTGCTGATCGATGGCTTCATGATGTTAACATGATTCCTTCTCTTCGAGAATTGCACTTGCCTCAGTGTGGGCTTTCTGTGATCTCCTTCTCTCTCCCTCACATCAATTTTTCTTCTCTTTCAGTTCTTAATCTCGCCAACAATGGCTTCACTTCTTCTGTACCCTGCTGGCTCTTCAACTTATCCATGCTTACGTTCCTTGATCTCAGTTCAAACAGCCTGCAGGGAACACTCCCTGCTGCATTTGCAAATTTGACTTCACTCCACATACTAGACTTGTCCGAAAATTATCTGTTAGGGGGTGAATTATCCAACAACTTAGCTAAGTTGTGCAGTTTGCAAAAGTTGGACCTCTCTGTCAACAATTTTAGTGGCCAGATAATCCAACTAATTGATGGTTTCTCTCTCTGTGATGATAGCAAATTAGAGATACTTAACTTGGGATTCAACACTGAGCTAGGAGGAAAGATTCCAGATTCAATCGGACAGTTGGGGAACCTCAAGGATCTTGCACTTTGGAGGAACTCCTTCGTCGGTTCGTTACCAGATTCCATCGGAAACCTCTCATCTTTGGAGCAACTCCGCCTTATGAACACCAAAATGAGTGGAACTCCTCCAGAAAGCATGGGAAATTTGTCATCATTGGTTACCTTAGAAATGTCTGAGATACCTTGGGATGGTGTAATGACAGAAGCCCATTTTTGGAACCTTAAAAACTTGAGAGAGTTGGCCATTTACAAGTATTCATTGTCCCCTACACTTACGTTGGCAATCAACATAAGTAAACAGTGGATTCCTCCATTTAAACTTAGTTTTCTTCGACTAAGATCGTGTGAGGTTGGTCCGGATTTCCCAGCATGGCTGAGGAATCAAAATGAGCTGAAAACCTTGTACATTAGGAATGCAAGAATAAATGATGTTGTACCAGATTGGCTAGCAGAGCTGAACTTAGAGCTCAATGAGCTTGATCTTGGCTATAACCAACTACGAGGTAAGATCCCTAACTCAATAAGGTTTACTCCCTTTTCAACTGTTTATCTCAATGTAAATCTCTTTGAGGGGACTCTTCCACTCTTTTCCTCGAATGTGAGCGGACTATACTTGAGTAGAAACTTGTTTTCGGGGCCGATTCCTATGGACATTGGAGACAGCTTGCCACTCTTGACAGACATAGATTTCTCTGAGAATTCTCTCAATGGTAACATTCCTCCATCTATGGCTAAACTCAACTCTCTAACCACTTTCGTTGTCTCCAGCAACCATTTATCTGGAACCATTCCTCAATTCTGGGATAATCTGCCAATGTTGTATGTTGTTGAGCTCTCAAACAATAGTTTAACAGGTCAGATTCCATCTTCTCTAGGAGCCTTGAGTTCCCTCAAGGTGATGTTGTTAAGCAACAATCTCCTTTCAGGAAAAATCCCAGATAGCCTTCTAAATTGCACAGAAATCATCACACTTGATCTTGGAGAAAACAGATTATCAGGGGCCCTTCCTGCCTGGATCGGTGAAAAATTGCAGTCGCTACTAATTCTAAGCCTGCGCTCAAACATGCTCAACGGGAGCATTCCTTCAGAATTCTGCAAACTAGCCTCCATCCACATTTTAGACCTTGCTGACAACCAGTTATCCAATCTTATACCTCAGTGTCTCCGAAACCTAAGTGGAATGAAATTTGATCTTGACACCACAGATCCACGCTATGAGGGACAGCTTATTGTGGTTACAAAAGGAAGACAACTATTTTATAAGGACACTCTTTTTCTTGTCAACAGCATTGATTTATCCACCAACAATTTATCCGGACATATTCCACCAGGCCTTGTTGATCTTCACAGACTAGGAACCTTAAACTTGTCAAACAACCTCCTCACCGGGAAAATACCGGTCAAAATTGGAGGTCTGTCGAGGCTGGAAACACTAGACCTTTCAAGAAACAGGCTAACTGGTGAGATCCCAGCAAGCATGACTGGCTTAACAGCATTGAATCACCTCAACTTGTCTTATAATTTCTTGTGGGGAAGAATTCCAACAAGCAACCAATTTGGGACGTTTGTTGATCCTTCTATCTACATTGGCAATCCAGGATTGTGTGGTTTCCCATTGTTGAACCAGTGTGGCGAAGACGACCCGCAGCCAGATCGTCCGGGTGGAGATGGAGAAGAGAGCAAGAACAATGAGTTTGATGAACTGGGGGTGATCATCTCTGCGATTCTGGGATTTATTGTCGGTTTTTGGGGTGTTTGTGGGACTTTGATCATTAAAAAGTCTTGGAGAACTGCGTATTTTCGATTCTCTGATGAAGTTAAGGATTGGTTGGTTGTGGCTGTGAGTGTTCATTGCACTGGTTTGTGGAATAAAATGAAGTGCAAGAACTTTATATACTAGTGTTTACTGTTAAGTAACCAGTGCCCGGAAAAATGGTGTTTTGTCTCGTGTTTTGTTTTATCAATGTACAATCCGAGTTAAATAAATATGATTGACTCTTATATTTGTTTCATATGATATGATACCATTTTCTGTTTCTTGAATCCAAACTTCGCGAGATCAGCAGTGCTGCTGAGTTATTCATTCTCGTATAAATATAGTTTATCCAAAATCTTATGGGAATTATTTATTCACATTTGATAACGGTACAAACTACTTAATTTCTGACGACCTAAGACTCCCAAATGAAGTTTTTTCAGTGCAGGTCTCTGAAAAATGCTACAATCTGATTGTAAACAACGTCCTTAGCCGTAATACCCATTATGAAGTCGGCATGGGCAAAATCCTTGACATACTGCACGTGCAGCTTGCTCACATCGTGCAGTTTAAGACTGTCGAGCAATGTGGCCACATCCTTCACATCCGACAGAGCATCTTTCCCACCGTAGCTTAGAAAGAGAGGAAGATCATGAGGAATTTTAGTCAAGTCGTAAACAGGGGGCTTCAGTTCACCGTAATGGTCCAGATTGAAGTTGGCATTGCCGTAGTCATATTTGGCCAGGCGGCCATCTCTAACAGCTGCAAATTTTCGATGTTGTTAAGGATTTATGTAATGTCAAATGATGTAGTAGACCCATAGTTAGAAGAAGTTACTTTGAGCCATATGAACTAGATTTTTAGTAGAGGTAGATTGTGGCTCGTTCTTCAGAAATAGGTCCACGGTTGATCCATTGAGACAGCAATTCTTTCCTGTGATTATTAGCAGATGATAAGATGAGAGAGAGAGAGAGAGAGAGAGAGAGAGAGAGAGAGAGAGAGAGAGAGAGAGAGAGAGAGAGAGAGAGAGAGAGACCTGTGAATGCAGATAGAAGATCGTAGCAATCGACTCCATGACTGACGCATAAAGCTTTAAGAAAGTTGCCTACTCGCGCCCTGCCATAATGAAATTAAGACGAGAAAAAGGGGTTGTTAATCACCTTAAAAAAACATTGATGTTTTAATAAGGTTAGAACTGAATATTCAAGGTTTCTAACGAGAAATTACCCTTTTGGATTGAATTCTGCGATACCAAACATCGTAGTGATCTGTTCATAATCCATGGTAGACGCAGTGGTTAATTAGTGTAGCAATGTTAGAGATGGGAAAAAAATGAAAAAAAAAACACGATATCGATGTTATCATTTTATGACTGTAAACTATATATGTAAATAAATAGTGTAGGTTGGAATGAAAGTGGGGAAAATGGTAGCTTACTTCACCAACAAAGGACCTAGCTGTGAGAACTCCAAGAGCAGTAGTCATGTGACTGAGATACGCAATTGGGCTTAACAACACAGCTGATTTAACCTTGTCAATTTGCTTTCCTTCTGAGAATGATGCCAAAGCTATTAATGTTCCCTGTTTTGTTTTTGTTTCACAAACCATGTTGTCATCACTAAGAATAACATTAATAATAATATTTTGATATAATAAAATAGGAGATGCATGGTAACTTACCATAGAATGGCCTACGTAGTGAACTTTCTGACCGGTTTGTTTGAACACTAACCCAACCACAGATGGTAGGTCATGCATCACCAGATCGTCCCATGTCCAATTCCAGTAATCCTGTCGGTTTTCAGGTTTAAAAAAAAATGAATTATTAACTCATTTAGACACACACAGGTCACAATTTTATTTTATTTTTTTCATTTTTGGCATATGATTTTCGGAGACATAAATTAAATAGTAGTGAAAATTATTGATACTAGGAATTACTGGTATCACAAGATGATGATGGAACATACACGTGCAAAATGGATTTATTCAACTACTTCGAATTCACGGGAAAAAATGCACCACAAATTCTGCCTAATCTGAAAGTAGGATTGTCTTTTAATCCTTTCTATATTTCATTTTTTTTATCTTTTATTTTTAATTCTTGATACGTGTACAAATTATTTTTTCCTCAATTAATCCTAAGAGCAAACAACTTAGGACAACTATTCTCTCAATTTTTTTTTTAAAAAAAAAAACTTATGAGAACGCTTATTTCAATATTTAATTAGGCGGACAATTATTTGTGAGGGAATAAATATCGATTTAATATAAACCGTACCAAATTTGAAAATCTATCTATCTTATCTGTACATGTATTAAGGTAAAATGTGATAGATAATGATTGTGGTATAAACCGTTCTCTACCACATGATTTAATAATTATATTTTAGACAACAATTTTTGTATAATAGACAATAATTTTGAGTTAATAGATAATAGTAGTGACATTTATTGTTGTAAATCTTTTTTTTTTTTTTTTTTTTTTGCATTTTCCACGACGGTTTAGATTACAACCGTATTTTTTTTAACAAATATTTGCAATCTTATTTAATATTTTTTTACTTGAAATTTGAGATTTGTAACATTTTTTATTTTACTTTTTTATGTATAGGTGGAGAATTTGTAGTATTCTACATTTATCACATAGAAAAATAGTTTTCATCTGTGTTGCACTATAATAATAATAATAATAATAATAATAATAATAATAATAATAATTTGCAATAATTTATTATTTTTCTATTTCAATTTCATCATTTAAAATAATTAAATAATTACATCTTTTATATATGTCATATATTCAAAGAAATCAAATATTCTTTAATCATGGACAATTATACATCGCTATTTATAAAATGGTGACATTTGAAATATTCCAATTTGATCTTTCTAATATGGATTTTTTATTTAGTTCCTAAAATTTAATTTTCTTTTTGTTGTCGTAACTCGTAACTCCACAAAATTGATCTTCTTATCTACTTAATTTACGCACGTGCATATGATCATTTTATTAATTTTTAAAAATTAAACACAACGTATAGAATTCAAAAATAATCATAATATTACGGATCTAAAAAAATAATTATTATTTATGCATCACAGAAGAGAAATATTAGTCACATAATAAAAAATGAAACACAAAGCACCTACTCATCGCAATATACTTCAGCTGTTTCTATTTAATTGTCATTTTAGAGTTTTTAACTTGTTTCATAATATTTGTCATTTATCATATTTTCACACGCCCTCTCTCAATTTTACTCTTATCAAAACCGTATAAAAGCTATTTAATTAAGATATGTTAAGAACACATAATTAATATGATTTGATACAAATGCACAGAGATGATATATTTGTCACAGTAATTACATCTTAATTCTGTGGAAAATTATAATTCAAAAATTAAATTTAAACGAAGGATTGGAAGGACACTGCATGCATATATGAAAGTAGATATTTATATGATTTACGAAGTAATTAATTTTATATAATTTAAATTAATTCAGTCACTCTAGCTCCCCACGTATCTTATTTTCTTATCAATGCATACTACAACCATTCAAAGTCTTCCATTGAAAATACCCTATACAAGAAATAAACATTCTATATATTCCCCCCCCCCCCCCCCCCCTATTTCTAGCTCTAAATCACATCCCCACTTATTTTCATTTAAATTTTACTAATATATTCGAAGATCATCTTTTTTTATCACACATATTATCCAAAATATAAATAAATTTGATGTAAAGGTATAACATAATATTGGTAAGATTTAATTTACATAAAATGGAGCAAATATTGAGAGAGAGAGAGAGAGAGCATACAGGTTGGTTAGAATCAAGGTGAGTGTGGCGGCGGCTAAAGCGAGTTCCTCGGATATTGGAAATCCAAACATCAAATCCATTTTCCGCCAATATCATCGCCAGAGATTGTTCTGCTCCATTTATCACCCACGTCATCCCATCCTACATTCATTTATTCATTCATTAATCAAAATCAAATCAAATATTCCATATTTAAGACGATAATTAAATAAATAAAATAGGAGGATACAAAAAACTGTACGGAAATTCCCAATAAAATTATATTCCGGTACTACCTGGAACATCACATTAGATTTTACGTAACATGCTGTGTTTCATTTTGTGTTAAACTTTCAAATTATAAATTTTTCTTTTATTTTTCTTAAATTTCTATTATTTTGTGCGCTTTAGTTTAGTTTTACTATTATTTTACTAGGGTTCATCATACCACCTACTTTATAATTATTTTTTAGTATTTAATTTTTAGTTTTCAATTAATAATTGATTATTATGGTTGATAGTTTATAATTTTTTTTAATTTATTTTTTTGTTCATAAATGTTGATTATGTAATAAATATCATTAAAATCATATATTTGATAATAAAACACGAAGGAGGGCAACATGAAATTTGAATAAGGGGAACAATTATTTTTCTTAGTTTTTTCTTTATTTTTTTTCGATTTCAATTTATTGTGATCTAGTTTAATTTTTTTACTTGTTAGGTATAATTCATTGTACCCAACTAGATTTTATTATAATTGTTTAGTATTTAATTTTTCAAATGATCAATTAATTACTAAACAATGAAAATTAATTAAATAATAAAAAAATATTATAAATTCTAGTTAATAGGTAAATTAAAATTAAACTAAAGAAAATAAAATTAAAATCGAAAAAAAATAGACAGAAAATTTAAAATGTTAATTGTAAAAAAACAATGAATGGAATAGGTAGGGAAGGTAAGAGATAATCCATTAATCCCATCGGAAATGTTTTCTATATTTATCTACTGGTGTGCAGTGCAGACAGATAGTATGTATCTTAGTCTATTATTGGGTAAACACGTTAAGCGTTAGGACAAATCGAGCAATAATACTTGGCAATTTGCATGGTCATAATCTATTAATTTACGAAAGCTTAAATTTAATTTGAAAAATCTGCTGCACCTTCAATTTCCTACACATCTCTTTCACCTGATTACCTCGGAAACAGTTGTTTGGAATTAGCTAATATACCCATAAAACGGACAAATTTAGCCGATCTCCTAATATCATTATCTAAATTATTATATAAAAATCTTATCTATTCGAGATCCTCTATTTTTTAAAATTTGATCTATGCCAATATGCCATTAATAAACATCCTAAAAATGAAATATATAGCAGATGACATTAATATCATTAATCTACGTAGGGAACATAATATATATCCATTATGTAAGTTGAACCAAACTTAATAATTTTGTCTCGATTGATTAAAATAATTTATATAAGCAAATTAAGTAGCTTATATAAAAATAACTTAATTACTAGCATGGCAAAGAAAGAATGATTTAATGCACACGCTCCTATTGGCAGCAGCTTTTTCTTCGTGATGAAGCAAAACTTATTCCACATTAAAAACTTCAATAATTTCACGCACTATATAATTTATTTAGAATAATATTTTAACTTGTATTATATATAAAAATAGACTATGTCAGTCTAGATATTCTGAAAGGCTAGCTAGACAACAAATATTAGACACACTGCTATTTTGGGATAGAGAAATTATTATTATAAAATCATAGAAGGGCCGGGGTTGTGATTCTTGAATTTAATTACATGTTTTAAACCAAGCAAAAAGGAGGAAAAAGAAAAGAAAAGCAGTTCAGAAATATTCTCTTTACTTGAAATATTAAAGCTTTTAAAATCATATCGTAATTTAGCAACATTAATTTAATCCTATTCAATATAGGTTATATAGCTGTTAGCATATTATGATTTATTAGGGCAAAAGCTTCATGCAACTAACTAGTAACTAGTTATCGCACGCATGCGGCATGCATTACATATATACATGTAATGATTAAATAAAAAAAAAATATGAACCGTTTTTTCTAAATAATATAACGTGCGAACCATTTGAATATTACATGGTATCGTACTCGTGCAAGTTGAAATATCTAAATGTCATACTACATATATATTTAACATGCACTAATAATATAATACAGTAAGGCATAAAATAAAATCGAGAATATCCCAAATAATTTCATTAATATGCGCTAATATATATAATTAAGAAACAAAACTAGGGCAGATAATTCAAGCCCATCATATCGTTATCGTGTCGAAGCGACATAATAACAAGATATATAATAGGACCAAACTAAACACGAACATGATCCATTAAAAATTTACTCAACATGAATATGATTTTTATTATGCCGACACAACACAAATCTCAATTTTGCAAGAACACAAAACCCAATTTTGACAAAAAAAGTTAAATGAAAATGCTCAATTATTAAACTATTAGAATTAATGATAATTATAATAATTAATATACATGCGTGCGTGTGTGTATATTATAATATTATCATGTAACACGAATCCAATATAAATTTTTCATGCCCTTATTGTGTTGACACGATACGAGCATGTACGCAAGATAAGACTAAATACTATCTTAACCTATTAATTTGTGCTTGTTCATATCATGTCATTAATGATATCAATGCACATATATAGCATAGCATGCACTAATATACTTGAGCTACAAAACACAATAGACAATCAATTTAAGTATAACGTTTTATAAGAAAGTGCAATGTGCATTAAATCACATTTGTTTAAGCAAGTATATAAACCACTTATTTGGATCCTCCACATAATGCCCATTTCTCTTTTTTGGATGTATGATACACCTTCATTACACGTAAAATATTAATATTATTACGATGGTTGATGCGAATTAAAAAAATAGAGCCGTAGAGTTCAACAGAGAATATGAGTTTTTTTTTTTACTCGCACACCCGATCTGTGATATTGAGTAGATTTAAATCTGTGACCTTTTTTATCTCCAAACAATTTCACTCTACCACTAGATCATCCAACCGAGACACTGAGAATACGAGTTTAAATTAACTTATAATTAAAGACATCTATCTATCTGATCAGACAGTGATTAATAACTAAATAATTTTCACTAACGAGAAAATCATGGGCCACGCATCACTAATTTGTTGTTCTACCAACATAAATTATTGTAAATAGTACTACATTACTTTTGTTGTCGGATTCACGTTCGCTTTACTTTTTTTTTCCTTCTTTTTTTTTTTTTTAAGTTACGTTCAATTACACTAAATTGTACTACTCTACTTAGGCAGATCCACGCGACGACGAATAGTGTTTATAAATACAGAAATAGAAAGAAAATACTCACCACAAGAACACCATGCTGCAGTAAAACCGGCGGCCGTTTCTGTCCGCCGCCGCCGTTGCGGCGGCCCTCCGGGATTCTTTGCACGCTTAAAATGTAGCCGTCGTCGGTTGTCACCTGAAAAACACAATCCCCTTCCAATTTCAGTATCACTTAATTTTCCATATATAATATGAATCATATGATCAAAAAAAGATAAAAATAAAAGACTTCTTAATTACTTGGAATTCTTGGCACTTGTAAGCGTGTATAGTGATGGCGGAGCACATTCCCGCCGCCGGCGAAGCAACGTCTTCGCGTGGAAGAAAGAGGTCGCGGCTAGAGCCCCATGCTTGATGAGAGAGAAGGAGGGGAAGTGAGAGAAAGCCGAGAAAAGCTAAATTGAAGAAGATGCGAGAGTCCATAATTCTAGAATCTGATGATTATTCAAATTTAAGCTGAAGAGTGTGCGATTTGTGGAGTGGGAGAGAGGAATTTATAGAGAGAGAAGGAAACAGAAACAGTATAAATTAAGAAAGGTGAGTGTGAACATGAAGCGGAAAAAAACCAAAACAAAAAGGCGGAAAAAGAGAATTAAACAGGTAGTAATGATTTTTTTCTAAATTCAAAGGGTCAACTGAATTATGACTTTCGAGATATTTGTGGGCTTTTCATACATCTTTTCCTTGCAGACGGAATGGGCCTTGGGCCCACTTACCTTATCTTTCCATTTATAGTTTTTCCTTTTTTGCATGGATATTTATATTTCCTACCAAAATATACAAGCCTATGTAATAATAGATACTGGATGATTTTATACTTTGGAGTTTTTCCAATTAAATGAAATTGAATAATTTTATAAGTCAGTTCTGGATAATAACAAGGGGAACATCCGATGCAATTAATATCCATTGAAAGTCGCAATATTTTTTTTTGTTATAGGTGTAGATCGAGAGTTTAGAAGATATATATATGTAAAATGTATATTTTGTATTATATCTACATTTATATATGGGTGGTGAATATATGTGCATCCCAATGTATAGATATATAGTGACTAGTGAGTTTAAGTTCTTTCATTTTCTTTCGGAGATAAGATATATAGTAAATTGATGTACTTCATTAACAATTCACATTGTATCATATGATCTTTTATATTTATTTTTTTAATTAGTTCTCAATACAATTATTATATATAGAGATATTTCACATTGTATCATACGATCTTTTATACTTATTTTTTTAATTAGGTCTTAATACAATTATTATATATAGAGATATGATGGTCTCTTATCCCACTTCTTTCTATGACGCGGCCAGCAACTTAGTCCATACCCACAAACCAAAAAAATCACGTTAGTACTAACGTCATCAAATCTATCTTAAACTTCAAACGATCATAACTTCTTGTTTTATTTGAATTTGTACAAAAAGTATATCAAATTAAATGACTTTTCATACTCTTTCTTTAAAGATGTCGCATGAGAACGTTTAGATGAATAAATATAGACAAAAAATACAAAATATTTATTTTTCATGCATATACAAACTTTAAATGAAATTAAATCCTATAAAAATAATTATTAACCCTAATTGAGATGTAAAAACTCTAATTGTAATAAAATAAACTCATATAAGTCAAGTATATGAGATTTTTTATTATTATTACAAGTAATATTTTTTAGTACGAGAAGTGAGACTATTTTCTACAATTTTTTTCCCATAGTTTTGGGTCGAGTTTCGGGGCGACCCGACTAATCTAACAAGAGACTAATTTGCCTTAGATAAATTGACTATTGTGTCTTATAGATATTATGATTTCTACAACAAATCATAATGATGACGATTAAATATGTGCATACCTAGGGAATCAACCCCACCTTGATATGGTAACGAGAAAAGGAGTTGCGGTTTACTTAAGCTCACTTCGCCCCTAATTTCAAATGGGGCACACTCCTGTTAGACCGTCTAACGGATTTCCTTACGTTAGACGGATATTATTTGACCCAATAAAGTGGTTTTCCTTTTTTTTTTCTTTTTGATTTTTTTAATGGCCCCCCTTCCCTTTTTTTTTTATATTCAATTTCTATTTTTTTTTATCTTTTTTCTTTGCCACTTGCAGCTCTCTCTCTATTTGTTTCCTCTTTTTTTTTTGTGTGAATAGGACTAATGTGGTGATTTATTTTTTTCTTTTTTCTTTAGAGCAAAGTGTTTTTCCTTTTCTTTTTTGTTTCTTTTTTTTTTCCTTCTTCTTCTTTAGCACGTTTTTGTTCTTCCTTTTTTTTCCTTTCTTTCTTTAGCACAAACATTATATTTTCATTAAAATGAAAATTACCGATGATTAAGCATTAATTATTGAATTAACAATAGAGAAGTATGATTATTTATGAAGTAAGTATCACTATTAATAAAAAATGAAGCATCATTAATATAATGAGTAGTTACTACTCACTATCATGTTCAATTTTTGAATTGTAACATTTTCTTTTATGTAGCTAATGATTCAATTTTTGAATTGCAATATGTTTGAACTGATACTTTTCTTTCTAATTAGTGATACTTTCTTCTGCAATTAGTGATACTTTTCTTCTAATTAATGATACTTTCTTCTGCAATTAGTGATACTTTTCTTACTAATTAGTGATACTTTCTTCTGCTATTAGTGATACTTTTCTTCTAATTAGTGATACTTTCTTCTGCAATTAACGATACTTTTCTTTCTAATTAGTGATACTTTCTTCTGCCATTAGTGATACTTTTCTTCTAATTAGTGATATTTTCTTCTGCAATTAGTGATACTTTCTTCTAATTAGTGATACTTTCTTCTGTAATTAGTGATACTTTTCTTCAATTAGTGATACTTTCTTTGCGATTAGTGATACTTTTCTTCTAATTAGTGATACTTTCTTCTGCAATTAGTGATACTTTTCTTCAATTAGTGATACTTTCTTCTGCAATTAGTGATACTTTTTTCCATAGTAATGAGACTCCACTTCACCCCATAAATAATGATACTCATGTGTGAGTTAATAATACTTCACCTCATAAGTAATGATACTTTGGTTAATGATATACTCCACTCATAGTTAATGATACTTTACCTTATAATTAATGATACTTCTTTTTTTGGCTCAATAATTAGTGAACCGCAAGGAAAATATATATATATATATATATATATATATATATATATATAAAAAAATGTATACCTGAGAAGACTATATTATAATTATTTAAAAAAAAAAGAAAAAAAGGAAAAAGAAACGAAAGCAAAAAAAAAGAAACGAAAGCAAAAAAAAAAAACCCGAATTTGAAAGCCCAAAAGAAAAAACAAATGAAAAAAGGGCAAAAAGGCCCAACAAAAGAAGAAGAAAAAAAAAGGAAAGAAGAAAGATGTTTAGCTGCCAGCCGCAAAAGATGAAAAGCAGCAAAAAAAAAAAAAGATGAAATTGCACAGCGCTTGGGGCGGGTTTTGACCCGTCTAACGTAAGGAGATCCATTAGACGGTCTCATACAAGTTTTTGTCATTTCAAATTTAATTAACACATACGATTAATGGCAATTTTCTATCTGATGCACACGTGTCTTATATTAGACGAGTCGGTACCACTTCAGATCTGATCCGATCCAAAGAAAAATATCACATTTATTTTATTAAAATAAAAAAGTGCTTCTAAAGAAATTTAAAAAAGAAAGAGAAAAATTAAAAGATAATGGCATTTTTGTAATTACAAAAATTATCACTTATAATGTTGAAAATTATCACTTTCAAAAATATTGAAAAATTATCACTTCTAACTAACACTTAAAAGCATCATGTGTGGCTTGCGTACACTCTACCCATGTAGTGCACATGCCCCAATGTATATGATGATGTATATTAAGAGGCCTTCTCTTATTTAATTGTGTCATAACTTATACTTGCATTAATTTGTATTTGAGGTATTTTTTAAATACTCAATATAATTAACTATTAGTTTTGCAAAATTAACATCAAAGAATATATAAATTTTAATAATTAGGTATACTACTGTTTAGAAAAAAAAAGAGAAGCAAAACATATTTTTAGGTCCATGTAGTTTTGCGTTTTGTTTCACTAGGTCCCTACACAATATTTTTCATTTCAAGGTCTCTATGCTTTGATAAAATGCATCATTAGGTTCTTGTACTGTTATATTTTGTTTTAATAGGCCATTGTATTATTTTTTATTTTAATAAGTCCTTATACTTCTATATTTATCTCAAAAGGTCATTTTTTTAAGATTTATCCAAAACACCATTATTAATTATTAAAAGAGAACTTGATTAAACAAGGGAAGTATACAACTAGAACCATCAATAGTATAGGGACTTAATATAATTAATAAATAAATTACCAATTTAGATTGTTAATTCAGTTTATATAAATATCATATAGTAATAACAAAGTGATATATAAAACTTGACAAAACCGCAATAGAAAATGTGTCGAAAGAAATTTAGAGCTATAATATTATACTATTAAAAAGAATTCAAATTAAATTAAAGTTAGCTAAAATTGATAGCATTTTTCACATATTAATATTAATTCGTGAAAAATGTTAATGGAATAAATAATTTATTCTCTAACGGCACAAATTCTTTATATTGTACCATTTTTTTTTTCGCATAGTTTGAATTTGAAATAGTGAATATTTACTTTAACTTTTTTACTTCAAAAGATTTTTTTTTGGACAAATGTTTAATTAAATAAGTTTTCTTTTAATAATAATAGTGATGCACCGTTTAGATAAATTTATTAAAAAATGACCTATTGGGTTCAAATATAGAAGTATAGAGATTTATTAAAATAAAAAATAGTACAAGGACCTTGTAGAAATCGAGAATCAAAGAAAACAACTTCATATTTGATCTAATTTTATTGACTCGCTTTCAAGGAAACAATACAGCAAAAATGTTCTTAGCACAATCAGTTCAGATCTTAACTAGAAAACTACAAATACATCATTGTGTTTTCTTTATTTATACTAACTGCAACAAGAGAGGAAAAATATCTATATTAATCCAACGGCCATGCTACGTGATCCGTGCACACTTGGTTGGACGATCAAGATTGTCTCTCAGCTCATGCAATGTGGTCCTGCATTATAAAGATATAACCATGAGTTGCTGACGTGGAGAGAAAAATATCTGTATGTGTATGGATCCATGCAAACACAGCTTCAATCCCATGCAATGCCATGCAGAAGAATAAAACCCAACTTCAACACTCCCCCTGAAGATGAGCCCAATGAAGATCGGCAACACTCATCTTGGATAGAAGAAAATGAAAGTGTGCGTCGGGGAGAGACTTAGTTAACAAATCCGCCAATTGAGATTGAGAAGAAACAAAAGTGGGAGAAATGAAACCTTTTTTGAATTGTTTGCGGGAGAAATGACAATCGAAGTCTAAATGCTTGGTCCGCTCATGGAAGAGTGGGTTTTTAGTGATATGCACAGCAGCTTGATTATCGCAGAAGAGGGAGATAGGCAAAGCAATAGGAACACAGAAAGCTTGCAAGAGATAATGAATCCACACTAGCTCGTGCACAGTATCACTCATGCTTTTATATTCGGCCTCAGCAGTGGACATGGACACTGTATTCTGTTTCTTACAGCGCCAAGAGATAAGAGAGGAGCCCAAAAACACACAATATCCAGTTAGCGAGCATCAGGTATCTGGGCAAGAACCCCAATCAGCATCGCAATAAGCTGTTAAAGAAAAAGAATCATCGGCAACAAAGAAGAGCCCAAGAGAAGGACAACCCTTGAGGTACCGGGAAACATGGATGGCAGCATCCTAGTGTGAGAAAGAAGGAGAAGACATGAATTGACTTAGCTATTGAACAACATACGAAATGTCAGGACGGGTCAGATTTAAATATAACAACTTGCCAACTAGATGGCGGTATTTATCAGGATCTGGAAGAGTAGGAGTAGAGAAAGAAAGGTGTAAACTAGGAGGAAATGAGGTAGAGTTAGGCTTGCAACCTGTTAAACCAACAGAGTCAAAAAAATCCAAAATATACTTGTGTTGGCTAAGATAAGTGCCAGCAGTCCCTCGAGCAATCTCCACCCCAAGAAAGTACCTTGCAGAACCCAAATCTTTAATAGTAAAAGCTGTATGTAGAGCTAATTTAAGAGCAGTGATGGCATCAAGAGTTGGACCAGTGATGAGAATATCATCTACATACACTAATAAAGCAAGAAACTGATCGCCATTCTCTTTGAAGAACAAGCAATTGTCATCAGGAGATTGTGTAAAACCAAGAGAGTGTAAAAGCTTACTGAATTCTATATTCCACTCTCTAGAGGCCTGCTTGAGTCCATAGAGACTCTTGATAAGTTCGCACACTTGATTGGGAACTACCTTGTGATATCCTTGTGGAGGAAGCATATATATTTCATCACTCAAATGACCATGTAAAAAGGCATTGTTCACATCAATTTGATGCAAAGGCCAGGAGTTAGCAGTAGCTAGAGCAATCAATAACCACACAGTCACAAGCTTGGCTACTGGTGAAAAGACTTCATGATAATCCAAACCATATTCATGTTTATAGCCTTTTGCAACCAAGCGTGCTTTGAATCTCTCCACAGTCCCATCAGTGTTGTGCTTCACTTTATATACCCATTTAGAACTAATTGCATGTTTTCCAGGGGGTAAAGTAGTGAGTTCCCAGGTGTGATTAGAATCTAGAGCATGAAGCTCTTGTTTCATAGCATGTGTCCATTCAACATACTGATTGGCCTCTTTGTAAGAAGTAGGCTCTGTCAGATTATCCACATTAAGCAAAAATGAATGAAAAGCAGGAGAAAAAGGAGATGAAATATAGGGAAAAGTAGGAGGTGTGAGATGAGTAGATTGACTGGGCAAAGATGTCTGAGAGACAAAACAAATGTAATCTGTCAAATATGTAGGAGGATGTGAAATCCTAGTGCTTCTTCTAGGTGATAATACAACAGGAGGAGATGATGGAGCAGATGCAGAAGCAGGTGGAATATGATGAGTAGAAGAAGCAGGAGCAGGTATTGCAAACAATCATCAAATCTGGGGAAAAGGTAACATAGATGGTGAATCAATGGATTGTAATGGATAAGAATGAGGGAAAAATTTAACATCTCTGGAAATGAAAATTTTAGACTCGTCCAGATTATATAGTATATATCTCTTTCTATTTACTACATATCCCAGGAAAAGGCATTTGTAACTCCTAGTATCAAATTTTGATTTAGAAGGAAGTACATTGACAGCATAACTCAAGCATCCAAAAGGTTGAATCAACTGAAGATCAGGAGGTTTACTAAAAAGCACCTAATAAGGTGATATCCACTTAAGAACAACAGTTGGGATCTTGTTAATTAACCATGTTGCATGTAATATGGAGTAGGGCTAAATATTACTGGGTAATTGGCTTTGAAACATAAGAGCTCTAGCCACCGACAACAAATGTTTATGTTTCCTTTCAACAATCCCATTTTGTTGAGGGCTATAAACACAAGATTTCTGATGTATGACTCATTTAGCCTGTAACAATTGTGTAATAGCTAAGTTAACAAACTCTGTACCATTATCTGACCTGAAAATCTTTACCTTGGATCCAAATTGTGTCTCCACCATAGCCAAAAAACTCTGAAGCACTGTGAATACCTGAGCTTTAGATTGAAACAAATAAGTCCATGTTGATCTAGAATGATCTTCAACCAAGGTCAATATATAGATAATATGTGTGATAGACTCTTCCTTGTAGGGTCCCCATAAATCCCCGTGAATCAGCTCAAAGGGAGTATCAGTCCTTCTCTGTAATATAGGAAAATGTTGTCTCTGTTGCTTGGCTCTACAAAAAATTTCATAGAGCTGAAGCTCATCAAATCCTGTATCTGAATAAGTTCTCTTGAGATGTGGTATATGTCTCATAGTTCCAGTGGAAGGATGGCCAAGAAACTCATGCTATTGTTGTAAAGAAAGATCTCAGGTTGACTGCACTGTGCAAGTCAATTTTGGTGACATGTGCTTGAACACATATAACCTTCCTTTCAACTTTCCAATCCCTAGTATATGATCATTGGCCTCATTCTGGATTAGACAGTGTGATGGCAGAAAAAGAACTTTTCCTTTCAAATCATTTGCCATTTGTCCTACTGAGATTAAATTGTGGGTAAATGATAGTGCAAACAGTACATTTTAAGCACAATATCATCATTTAACTGCACCTCTCCACAATAGTGTGCCAAGATGTTTGATCCATCAGGTAAGAATATCTTTTGAGGTTCTGGAAGTTGTCTCATAGTCTGCATAAGTGCTGAATTGCAGCACATATGTATACTTGCCCCAGAATCCACTATCCATTCACTGTGTTGTGTGTCTGGCAACTCAAATGCATAATGGCTCATATTAGTATCATCCCTTTAATGAGATACACCTCCTATTTCTACCATATTTGCAGTATCATTGGGAGAATTTCCAAGTCCTGTGTTGGCATTTTTGAAATAATTTCTCAGATATCTGCTAATCTTTTCATGTATGATTTTATTCATGTCTGTAGGCTGCTGCTCTCCCAACTGACTGTGCAGATCATCTCTAGTGCTCACTGTGTCATCTTGATCTACACAATTAGCTTTATTATTATTCCCTTTATTAGTTTTGAATCGTCTGTACCAATATGGAATCCCCACTAATTCAAAACAATCACTTTTCTCATGGCCATTGCCCCCACAATGACTATACTCCAGTTTTTGCTTTTCTTCCTTGCTAAGCCTCCTCTTGTATCCTTCATACTTTCCTACACTACATCTTTGATTTGTGTACATAGCATTTTGATCACTTACTTCTGCATAGCATATGCATATGCATTGCTCACAGAGGGTAATGGATCCAATATTAAAATCTGATTTCTAATAGCTTCAAAAGAGTCATTTAATCCTATAAAAAACTGCATTAAACGCTTATTCTCCTCATTTATTGTATTCATCTCAGAAGCTCCACAGGTACATACATGACAAGGAACCAACAAATTTATTTCATCCCATAAGCTTTGCAAATTATGATAGTATAATAGCACTGACTGATTTCCTTGTGCGTATATAGCTAACTCTCTACGAAGCTTATATATACGTGGTCCATTGGATCTTCCAAACCGTTTGTTCAATTTATCCCAAAGGTCTTTAGAAGTATCTATATGTTGGAAACCTCTTCATAATTCCTTGGAAATCGAATTCACAATCCATGAGAAAACCAAATAATCAACACGCAGCCATTGTTTATAATCCACAGATTGTTCATTCGGTTCAAGCATCGTACCATCAATAAAATCAAGTTTATTTTTAGCAACAAGCCCTCGCTTGATTGCTCTCGACCAGCTATGAAAATTCTTTCCAGTTAATAAATTTGTAGTGAGCACCATACCTGGGTGATCATTCGGATGAAGATGAAGGACATCATTACTTTGAGCTCGATAGGTAGTCATCTCCTTGTGAAGATCATCGCGAGTACCATAGCGATCTGTAACAGCGTTATTCAGATTGTTAGCGGCTGATCTGTGGCTGCTCTCAGCTTGATCATCTTCATCATCGTTCGCAACATGAAATCCTCTTTTCTCCATTACAATCTTATTCCATGACATTCTTCGATTTTGTTTCGGTATTTTGTCGAACACAAATAAGCAGAAATCGCAAGCAGAAAATCAATCGAAAATGTTCACTTCAAAATTTTGAAAATTAAAGATTCACAATCGGTGAATCTAAATCAATCAACTATATCCTAATCCAATCAATAAATTTCTCCGGAAAATCAGAGATTCATGGCTCTAGTACCATGTAGAAATCGAGAATCAAAGAAAACAACTCCATATTTGATATGAATATATTGACTCGCTTTCAAGGAAACAATACAACAAAAATGTTCTTAGCACAATCAGTTTAGATCTTAACTAGAAAACTGCAATTACATCATTGTGTTTTCTTTATTTATACTAACTGCAACAAGAGAGGAAAAATATCTATATTAATCCAACGACCATGCTACGCGATCCGTGCACACTTGGTTGGACGATCAAGATTGTCTCTCAGCTCATGCAATGTGGTCCTGCATTATAAAGATATGACTATGAGTTGCTGATGTGGAGAGAAAAATATCTGCATGTGTATGGATCCATGCAGACACATCTTCAGTCCCATGCAGTGCCATGCAGAAGAATAAAACCCAACTTCAACAGACCTATTAAAATAAAATTTAATAGCACAAGGACCTAAAAATGCATTTTGCCAAAATATAAGGATCTATTAAAATGGAAAAATTGTACAGGAACTCAGTGAAACAAAATACAAAATTATAGGACCTAAGAATGCATTTTGGTTAAAAAAAAGTACATATATAAACAATATTCAAGGAAAAATTCTATAATACATGAGCACATGATACATACATCCCTTTATAATTTGACATACGACATATGGATCCCACATCTTTTTTTTTATTTTTGTTTGACTGATAGGATCCAGATGACACATGTTAACTTATAAAAAAATGTATACATTGTGTGCTCACAAATTATAGAATTTCTCTACTTTGGGAAATCAAATCTTGAACCCTAACCTTATCTGCCTTGCATCATTCAGATTGTGAATTTTGGCGCAATATTCACGTACCATGATGATCAGAGAGGGTCAAAGTTCTAACTTCCAATGGGCAATAGGTATAGTGTTAAGAGTGATGATGTGGCTTGAGTGAATACTTCCCAGAGTTTTTTTTTTTTTTAATAGAGATACAATCTAAATTTTTCATGTATAATTAACATGAAGAACTAAAAAATATGGATGTGAATTATATTTTACTTTCTGTCTATTAATATACTGACAGTATTTTTTTCAATCAATACATAGAATTTTTATAATTACTATATTGATTTATTTTATGTATACTACATATATATTTCTTTTATATATCATCATATGAACTATACAAGAAATATTATTTGAAAAAATAATGCATTTATTTTAAAAAACTAGAGTAGTAGTCACTCCTCCAATGATATGATCTCTATTTAGCATGGAAAAGAGAGATGATGACTGCGTCACAACTCGCAAGACCCATAAAAAATATAAAATTGGAAAAAAGAATCTCATCTTCATTTGGCCCGATAGCCTGCCTCAGTCAGTGGTTTGAGTTTCTTCTGGTATTTTTTATATTGAGAAGCAATTTTGTGCACTAGGTGCACAATCAGGCGCATTGAAAATGCGTGTTGATCCGGTCAACGCAAAAAAAAAAACTTCAAAATTAGTATCAACCGTAACACTAAAAAATATCACTCAAAAACCCAAAAGTATCACTTATATCTTAAAAGGTATCGGCCAAAATAAATAAATAAATAATCTTTAAAATCAGTATCAACCATAACACTAAAAAGTATCACTCAAAATTCAAAAAGCTACCACCTATTTTACCATTCTTCTTTTTTCCGGGTTGACTGGGTCAACGCGCATTAACCTGTGTTTGATCCGGTCAAACGCGTTGACCGTCTGATATAAACTTAAATACATCTAGTGCATATATGCAAGTTTTTTCCTTTTATATTTCACTATAAAATTTATAGTTTTAATACTAGTTATCATGCAAAATTTATATATATATATATGTATGTATATTATAGCATAATCAACCATAATAAGTTATTAATTAAAAATTGAAAACCAAGTACTAAGGCCCGTTTGGTAGGCACAAAATCTGACCGGGGAAAGTATTCAAATTCTTTATTTTAACATTACTGTGTTTGGTTTATTTTTATATGTAATATGGAAAGGAATTAGATTCTTCAAAACATGAAAAATTATGTAACTTTTCTGGAATGTGAATACCTACTCCAAGTAGGTATTCTTATTCCTTGTTTCTGGGAATCTGATGTTAAATGGTTTCATTGTTTGATTTTTTCATTTATTATTATTTAATTTTTTTATAAATTATTATTAAGTTTGGATTCATATTTTTTAACCCAACAATAAAAAATTAATTTTTTTTAAATTGAAAAAATTATTATTATCTTTTTTTTATTATTATTACTAAGTTTGGATTAAAACATTTAAATAAAAAAATGAGTAAAATAGAAAAAAATGGGAAAATATAAAATTTTATAAATAAAAAAAGAAATTCAAAAATTGTGATATTTTTTTATTGTCGAAATTCCCACCAAAATTCGATTATTCTATCAATCATTTTTTGTCATTTCTATCAGAATTCCAATAATATTATTTTTGAGGCAACGTTGCGGATTAAACGATGACCATACCATTGTCAATATAGATAATTTTGATTATTTTTTAGTCATATCATTTTATGTAAATCGAAATAATATGTTGCATTCAATATATATAGTAGTGTTACAAATTATAGAATTATATATTTTATCATTCGTAATTTAAAATTATAAACTATATATATATATATATTAGATATTTAATTCTCTACTATTATTTAAATTTAATCTAATAATAAAATAAGAATCCTGATAATTTCCTTGTTATGTTCCAAATACAGACTAAAAATTCTGTTAGTAATCATTTTCCTCAGAATTACATTCCCAGAAAACTTTACTTCCTGTTAACCAAATGAGTCTTAAAAGGTAATTAAATACCCTATTTGAATATATTGAAAATGCAAAAAACTCATAATTTGATAACAAAGCACAAAAAATATAACATGAAATCTTATGTCCAATCAAAGGGAGCATTTGCTCAATAAAAGCAGTTTTGCGTGCTTGAGGTTTGATTGCTATAAGTGTGCATTAATTTCAATTTATGCTTTGATTTAGTTGTGTGAGGAGACCCTATTTTTTAGCTTATAGTTTAATAAATAAATTAAACGAAACTCCATATGTAAAATATTTATATTATAATTAAATATAATTTGCCTAGCAATTTTAACAGTAAAAGTGTAAATTATATCTTTACAATCAAGTTCTTCAATATAATTCATTAGTCAATAGACAACTTAGCTAGTTAATTTTTTATTTTATTTTTTCTCAATCAACTTCTCTATTTTGTTTTTGAATGTTATATTTTAATATTATAAATATATTCAAATTTATGATTACAATATTATTCTTTTTATTTTATTTTTGGGATGTTATATTTTAATATTATAAATATATTCAAATTTATGATTACAATAATTTTCTTTTTATATTGTTTTTTGGATGTTATATTTTAATATTATATTATATATCTAGATTTAGGATTATAAAAAAAAAGGGGCAGACTTGGGTGAGACCGTCTAACGGGTCGCTTACGTTAGACGGATCTCCCCTGACCTGACCCGACCTGACATATATATAAAAAAAATCTAATTTTTCTCCTTCAATTCTCACCCCAGCTCGCCTACGTTTTCTACCCTATCACGCCGCGCCGATTGCTTTTTCCCCATCCAGATCGCCGCGCCAATAGCTTTTTTCCCGTCGAGCTCGTGGCAGCGCCTAGATTTTCTCCCTCCAACTCGCGGCGGCAACACCGCACACATCTCTCATGGCTCGCGATTTGTTCAACTATTAAATGGATGATTTGGGAAAACTAACTACGGTTCCTTCCGGAGGAATTTCCGCCAATTCCGGCAAAGAAACGATAGGTATGTGTTCTTATTTTATAAAATTTGTAATTTTGATTCAATTTTTCATCAATTATTAGATATATCAAATTTTGCATTCAAACTGTTTGATAATATGCTAGTGTGAACTGATTCATTGAAGTTTTAGTTTAGTAATCTATTAGTGTTATTGCAATCCTAAAAGTAATTTAAATTTTGTAAATTTTAGATATTGTTATACTTGATAATGAAGACAATATTGAAGATCTAGAAACAACATCTATCAACGAGAATGGATCTGTTATGTTGCAAATTGAGAGTAAGTAGTACTTTAGTTCTGTTCTTTGATTTTGTAACAAATCAACTGCAAAAATGTATTTCGTAAATTAGTGATACTTCTATGATATTTAGTGATACCTTATATCGTGATAGTAATCCTTCTCTTAAAATGTAATTATGATTCTACCTAAATAATTATATACAGTAGTGATACTTCTATGGTATTTAGTGATACTTGCTCTCATGATAGTAATCCTTCGCTAGGTATTATTGATATTTTGCAACTGTTTCACTTAAAAAATAATTATGATTCTCTCGATAGTAATGATACATCAACTGTGTTTTTTTGATACAACACTACTACTTATTGACACTAATTTATTTGTTACTGATATGTTGTTATTTCTTACTGCATAAATCAAGAAAAGTGTGTATCACACGCATATATTGACTTTTGAACAATCGTGATACTTCTATGGTATTTAATATTGGATCCGATATTGGATCCTGGACGTTCAACCACAAAGGGTAGGAGAAAAAGAATCAAATGGCACCTTCAAAAAAAAAGAAGAAGAATACAAGTGGCACTTCAATTTCAAAGGAGTTTGGGTCCAAAACCCCTAATCCCAGATTATTTTGAGAATGCATTCAGATTGTTTTGAGAAATGTATCCCAGATTATATTATTGAAACTGTAATTATCAATTAGTGTTACTTCACGGATGCTTAGTGATACTTTATTCATCAGTATTGATACTGTGATTTTCTTCATCATATAACTTGTGATTTTGGGTCCAAAAGCCGTAATCCCAGATTGTTTTGAGAATGTTTCAGATTGTTTTGAGAAATGCATCCCAGATTATATTATTGAAACTTTGATTATCAAATAGTGTTACTTCACAGATGCTTAGTGATACTTTATTCATCAGTATTGATACTGTGATTTTCTTCATCATATAACTTGTGATTTTGGGTCCAAAACCCCTAATCCCAGATTGTTTTGAGAATGCATTCAGATAGTTTTGAGAAATGTATCCCAGATTATATTATTGAAACTGTGATTATCAAATAGTGTTACTTCACGGATGATTAGTGATACTTTACTCATCACTATTGATACTGTGATTTTCTTCATCATATAACTTGTGATTTTCTTATTATATTATTGTTAAAACATAAAACATGTTATATTATTTCTTGATAAATTATTTTAACAAAATTATTTGTATTAAATTATTCATGCAGTAAACAGTGTTACTGTACAACATCCACAGTGACACTTTATTCATCAATATTCACTGCAATATGAAAAATAAAGGAAGAATCTTCAGCATTGTTATCATCACTCTCATCACATTCCTAATCATCATATTCACTGCAATATGAAAAATAAATTAAAACTGATGAAAGTATCTCTAACTAACTTAAAAGTATCACTAAGAACCTGTCAAGTATCAATATTTCAAAAATACAGTATCACTAAAGAATGTAAAAGTATCACTAAATAAACATAAAGTATCACTAAATAAGAATAAATATCACAAACTGATGTAAGTATCTCTAACTAACATAAAAGTATCACTAAAAACCTGTCAAGTATCAATATTTTAAAAATACAGTATCACTAAAGAATGTAAAAGTATCACTAAATAAATATAAAGTATCACTAAATAAAAATATAGTATCACTAAATAAGAATAAGTATCACAAACTGATGTAAGTATGTCTAACTAACATAAAACTATCACTAAGAACCTGTCAAGTATCAAATCACCAAAAAATGTTGATTGCATATATATACTATCTGACTACAACATCTTTGTCCTTGGCTTCCTTAACAAATTGTTTAGACCTCTTAGATGTCCTTGGAACGTCAACATTTGTTTCTGTATTCTCACTACAATAAAAATGACATGATTAAGAACAATTACCACTACTAACATAAAATAGTTTGTAACACAAAATATACAACATCATAATCTAAAATACCAAAATTCATTCCTCGTAGCATCATCTTTCTTCTCCTGAGGTACAGACTTACTAGGTCGCTGCAACCTCTTCTTAATTCGTTCCATCACCAAAAAATCCAACTACAAAGCATAGAATAAAAGCATCATATAAGAGTCAATAATAACACTATCATACCAGAGTCAATAATAGCACTATCGAAATCAAAGTTGGTTAAGGCTTAAACAACAAGCATTGAATTATAGAAATTTAGAATAAAACAACATTGAGTCGTCAAAGTTCTCTTCACAACACAAATAATTCCACACAACACATCAAGAAAGCTCAACACCACGAACTGTACCAGTATGTAAGCAGACAAGCATCAACAACAATCAAATGACCATAAATCTCGAACAACAGTGCCAACACCAAAACAGGGCACATGACTCATTTACTCTAAAATCTATCTTATTTCTCCACCTAAATGCAATCTGAAAAGACTGCACCTAATTATTAAAGTTGGAATATCCCCGATTTCTTCTTATATAAGAATAACGAACAACCCAAAACAGATAACACAAAGGCAGAACAACCACATCACTGTAACAAATTAAAACAAAGCATGTCCAGAATTTCTATGGCTACAATACAAAATCAACACAAAGAGAAACACTTAAAGATTTACATATAGTAGTAGCAATGGCACACAACAAAGAGAAACAGAGAAAAAACTCAAAATCTTCTTCAATCCTTCAAGAAAGCAGCCATTGATAAATTTCTCGAACAGGCAGTATCACAAATCCCAATTTATTCAAGAAATAGTAAATTTGCATCAAATCCCTAAAACACCTAATCTGAACGACTAAAATAATGTATTACAAATTACTAAAATCAAATTCGTAAATTACAAGTCTGAACTCACAACATATCTCTACCCATTATTTAAACTTTAACCAACTTCTAATTCAAGGAAAAAAAATCCAATCCCTAAAAGTACAAAAACCCTAAATAAACTTACAGAATGGACTCGAAGTCAGCGCTAGAGATGTTGAACTCGTAGAACCGATTTAGGTTGTGACTGGAACACAGGTGATCGAAATTTGCTGACGGTGATGGTGCTCGCAAAAATTTCGCCAATAGTTGCTTGGAATGGTGCGGAAGAGCGAGGATGGTGACGGTTGTGAACGGTGCGGTTGTGACTAATATGAAGGAGTGCGGTTACGAGGGGACAATCGCGGGAGAGAGGGAGATGCGGCGAGCAGAGAATCGGGGGAGAGGGGTGAATCCGCGGGTTGAAGGCGAGAGAATCCGATTTTTTTTTTTAATATATGTGTCGGGTCGGATCGGGGCCGGATCGGGTCAGGGAGATCCGTCTAACGTAAGAGACCCGTTAGACGGTCTCATACAAGTTTTTGTCAAAAAAAAATAAAGGTGGGAGGTTAGTTTGTGGCTCTTTTAAGTATTAATAGGAATAAATTAAAAAAACTTGGAACTTGCAGCCGGATACGGCTCTTTTAATAGGAATAAATTTACGATAAATTGTAAAGAATAAAAATGTAAAAGATAAATTAAGAAAAAAAAGAGTCTTTTAATAGGAATAAATTTAAGAAAAAAACTGTAAAAGGTAAATTTAAGAAAAAAAAAATGAACGTAGAAGTTCAAAAGGAGAGGATTTGTTGATCCTTACTCCTTAGCCTCTTTACCTGATTCATAACTTCTTGCCACCGGACAACTCCACATTTAATATGTTATTACAACTATATATTTATATATAATACTATGAAAAATTTAGGATCCATAATTTTTCATATTTTTTGGATCTCAGGTAACCAACTTACTTACCTCATGCAAGGAGCGATCTAGTTTGTGTGTGTGGCGTTGCTATTTTGGATGGATTTGTGCAGAAAGCATGGATAAAACAATGAATAAATGTAAGAATTGAAGTTTAAAGCTTCTGTTGGAAAATTGGATTTTTTAAATTGAGTTTTTACTCATTTTATCTGTTTTTTATGACCGGGTTATTTAATTTTGGAGGAATTAAATATCATACCATTGTTCTATGATTTTAGTAGATAATCATAGTATTTTTATTTGCTCAAATCTGATTTTTGGTGAGTGAGAAATAAGTGGTTGAAGTTGGTCACACGATTGGGCATTTATGGTGTGTGGGATAATGTGTTTAAGACACATTAAATGATCCCACATTGATTTTTTAATCAAGTTAAGAAGTGTATTAACACTTAAGTGAAGTAATTAAGTGCACAAGGACGTGGGCCATGAGCCCACACGCGTACACACGTGCGCGTCCGTTTGTGCCTGTGCCCGGCTCGTGCTCGACTCGTCTTGTCTCTTCCTCGTTCTCGGACTTGGACTTTGGGTGGACTTTAGGCGTACGTGGGCTTCCGGGGCTTAGCCGTTTCAGTTTTACGGTACAGAAACGGTCAGATCATGGAACGGGTCGATGGGTCGATTGTACAGAAACGGTCGTGGAGCGGGTCAGCGGATCGGTTGACTGGATCGTGGGGTCATGGGTGCACTTAGTGGTGCATGTTCAGCATTGAAGTGTGTAACTCCTAGCTGAGTTAAGTGGCTTCAATGGTGTAACTCCCACCTGGAGCTGGTGGAGTTAGTGGGCTGGACTGTAACCGAAAGTAACTCCTGTCGGGAGTCAAAGTCTGTAGCTGCCTTGGACACGTGTTGGGATCTGAGCCGATATGGGACACCTGTCGGGATCTTCAGAAGGTAACTCCTGGAGGGTTTACTGGCAGAGCTGTAACTCCTGGGGGTTACAACACTTGGTTTGAATACCCTCAAACCCTAGCTGTCCCCTGCAGTGGAGATGTACCTATAAATAACACATCCTGCATGGTCCAAAATACTACATTCTACACAAGCTACAAACAAACATATTGTTTCATATAAAGTTCCAGTCAAGTGTAACGTCGTTTCAATAACAATCACAAGACAAATAGTAAACTAAAAGAAACAACTACCTTTGCTGGAATGGCGTCATCATCCGCTCCCATTGCTGCAAGAAACATTCCCCATGGACAAACTGAGAAGTCGGAGAAGTTCTCCAGATTGGACTTCAAGAGATGGCAGTAGAAGATGCTCTTCTACCTAACCACATTGGGAGTTGCTGGCTACATCAAACAAAATGCTCCAGTGGTCAAACGAACGGCGTATGATCAATGGATCAATGGCGACTTTCTTTGTAAAAATTACATTCTTAATGGCTTAGTAGATAGTTTATATTCCGTATACGGAAATATAACTAGTGCTAAGGAACTGTGGGAAGCTCTAGAAAAGAAGTACAAAATTGAGGATGTCGGAACTAAGAAGTTCGTAGTGGCAAAATTCCTTGATTGCAAAATTGGGGACACCCGGCCAGTGATGGATCAAGTGCAAGAGCTTCAGCTCATTGTGCACGATGTTCATACTGAAGGGATGGTCCTTCCCGAGTCTTTCACTGTGCTGCAGTGATTGAGAAGTTGCCACCATGTTGGAAGGACTTCAAGAGCTCTCTCAAGCACAAGCGAAAGGAGATGACTCTTGAAGACCTTGTGGTTAAGCTTTAAATTGAAGCGGATAACCGAAAGGCAGATCTAAGACCAAGACTCTCGATCGAGGCTAAGGCTAATTTGATGGAATGTGGTGGACCATCAAATATCAACAAAAGGAAGCGTCCGGATCAAGTTGACAAAGGGAAGAAGCCAATGACGAAGTTCAACAGCAATTGCTTCAATTGTGACAAGCCAGGGCACATGTCCAAACATTGCACGACTCCAAAGAAGAAGCGTACCAACTATGGTGCGCACTTGGTGGAACATAACAACAAAGGCAAAGACAAGGCCCGTCAAGATGATTGGGATGACGATGATTTGACTACCGTTGTGTTTGAAGCCAACCACGTGGACAACCCGAGATAGTGGTTCATCGACACGGGGGCTACTTGTCACGTTTGCTCCGATAAGGGCTCATTTGCTACCTACAAAGCTGTTGAAGGTAGAAAGTTGCACATGGGGAACCAAGCTTCGTCTAAAGTGGCTGGTGTAGGCAACATGGTTTTGAAGCTGACTTCAGGCCAAGAGCTAACTTTGAAGGATGTGCTGCATGTTCCGGACATCCGCAAGAATCTGGTTTCGGGTTCACTGTTAGTCAATCATGGTTTTAGACTAGTGTTTGAGTCTGAAAAGTTTATTTTAAGCAAGTATGGAAGGTTCCTTGGTCAGGGCTATCTCGCCAATGGGCTCTTCAAAATGAATGTAATGGCTATGCGCCGTGTTGCTAAAGAAAGTGCTAATAAAATTAGTTCATCTGCTTACTTGCTTGTTGAGTGCTCTGATTTGTGGCATTGTAGATTAGGATATGTTAATCTAAATGCTATAAAATGTTTAGTAAATTTAGATTTGCTAAAAGTGAACCAATTCAACACACAAAATAAATGTGAAATTTGTGTCGAAGCAAAATTAGCAAAGTTGCCATTTCATTCAGTTGAACGGAGCACTAAACCTCTAGATCTAATTCACACAAACGTGTGTGACTTAAAGTTTATGCAAACTAGATACGGTAAAAAGTATTTTATTATTTTTATCGACGATTGCACAAAATACTGTTATCTTTATCTTTTAAGAAGTAAAGATGAGGTGGTTGAAGCTTTTAAGAACTTCAAGAATAAAGCTGAAAATCAACTAAGCGGTCGAATTAAATTAATTCGAAGTGATAGAGGTGGAGAATATGTTGCCCCATTTGAAGATTTATGCGCAGAGACAGGTATAATTCATCAAAATACGGCTCTTTATTCACCACAGTCTAATGGTGTTGCTGAACGTAAAAATCGAACTCTTAAAGAGATGATGAATGCTTTGTTGATAAGTTCAGGATTATCACAAAACTTGTGGGGGGGAGTTGTGTTGACTGCTAACTATATCCTGAACAAGATTCCACTTAAGGGTAAGGATGTAACGCCTTACGAGTTGTGGAAAGGATGCACGTCGTCTTATAAATACCTCAAAGTGTGGAGGTGTTTGGCTAAAGTTGAAGTGCCACTACCTAAACAAGTTAGAATCGGCCCTAAAACAGTTGATTGTATCTTTGTTGGATATGCATTTAACAGTAGTGTATATCAGTTTCTTATTCATAAATCGGATAATTCTGAGTTGACTGAAGGAACGATGATGGAGTCAAGGAATGCTATATTCTTCGAGAATGTCTATCCTTGTAAAAATAAGGATAAGGAAGAAGATAGTTCTGAGAAAAGAACTATTGAAGCTGCTACTAGTTCTGATCATGTGGATGAAGAACCGAGACGTAGCAAGCGAGCCAGGACGGTAAAGACTTTTGGTCCAGATTTTATCATCTATATGCTAGATGATGAGCCAAAGTCGTTGAAAGAAGCTCTATCTAGTCCAGATGCTGGGTTCTGGAAAGAAACTATCAACAGTGAAATTGATTCCATCATGCAAAATCACACTTTGGAGTTGACAGATCTCCTAAGTGGGTGTAAGCCATTAGGATGCAAATGGATCCTAAAATGAAAGTATAAGGCAGATGGTTCTGTTGATAAGTATAAAGCTCGTTTGGTTGCCAAAGGCTTTAGATAAAAAAGGGTATGATTTCTTCGATACCTACTCACCAGTAACAAGGATTACATATATTCGGGTGATCTTAACTATTGCTGTTTTGCACAATCTTGAAATTCATCAGATAGATATAAAGACCCCGTTTCTGAATAGTGAGCTGGAACATGAGATATGCATGGAACAACCTGAAGGGTTTTTTGTACCAGGGCAAGAACGAAAGGTGTGTAAACTTGTTAGGTCGTTGTATGGTCTTAAACAAGCACCTATTCAGTGGCACCTGAAGTTTGATAACACGATGTTATCAAATGGTTTCAAAATCAATGAGTGTGATAAATATGTGTATATAAAGAGCAGTTCTAATGGCTATGTCATAGTCTGTCTTTATGTAGACGACATGTTAATCATGAGCAGTAGCCACCAAGTGATTGTTGAAACGAAATTTCAACATGAAAGATATGGACTTAGCTGATGTGATTCTAGGAATCAAGATAGTTCGGATAAGTGGTGGAATTGTCTTAACACAATCTCATTACATTGAGAAAGTGCTTAAGAAATTCAATGTTTTTGATAGTCCGCCGGCTAAGACCCCATTGGAATTCAATGTGCACTTGAGTAAAACTGGAGAGAACCGGTAGCTCAAGAAGAGTATGCAAGGGTCATTAGGAGTTTGATGTACATCACAAACTGCACTAGACCCGATCTTGCGTGTTCTGTGAATAAGTTGAGTCGGTACACGAGCAATCCAAGCAAAGAGCATTGGAAAGCTCTAGTACGGGTTCTAAGATACTTGAAGTATACTTTGAACTTCGGGCTGCATTATATAAGGTTTCCTCCTGTACTTAAAGGGTACAGTGATGCGAATTGGATATCAGACACAAAAGACTCATTCTCGACTAGTGAATTTGTTTTCACTATCAGTGATGGGGCAGTGTCATGGAAATCCACGAAACAAATTTGTATAGCCCGTTCCACCATGGAATCTGAGTTTATTGCTTTGGATAAATCTTGTGAAGAAGTGGAATGGCTTCGTAATTTTCTAGAGGATATTCCATGCTAGAAAAACCGGTGTCATCAGTGATGATTCACTGGATAGTCAAACGACTATTGAAAGGACACATAATGCTATGTATAATGGTAAGTCTCGACACATACGTTGGAGACATAATACCGTGAGACATATGATCTCAAGTGGGGTTGTCTCAGTTGACTATGTGAAATCAGTAAACAATCTAGTGGATCCGCTAACCAAATGGTTAAATCGAGATCAAATGACTAAGTTGCTAGAGGGAATGGGGTTAAAATCCACAATCTAAGAATGCCTGTAGTGGTAACCCAACCATGATGACTGGAAATCCCAAGTACTTGGTTCAATGAGAAAACTAAGCTATAAATGTTTAGTTTGATAGCACTCGAGAAGTTGTAGTTAACCGTTCCTTGTAAAGCAAACCAAGTGTGCACCTGTCGGTGTGGTGAGGATAAGTCCGATGACTTTTAATGATTCCCAAACCTAATGAGGTTGAGTATGGCAGGATACTCAGAAAGAGGAGATCACCTATATAAGTGAGAAGTGGAGGTCGCTTCTAAGAGATACTTATGAATTCAAAGAGGTTTTCCATGGCCTAAAACGGACACAAATGTGAGAAAAGATAATGTTTGAGACATAGCTGTTTTCAATACTATTGTCTCGGTATACACTAAGGATGTATAGTTCAAGGCATCATGTGCACTAAACAGCCGGTATACTCGATAGTGTTGGAATATGGAATGTTCAAAGTCACAAGCTACCTATCCTGTTGCAGTTGTGTTTCTAGAGAACTGGGTTGCTTGTCTGCATACATGCATGCACTATTTCCATTCATGTGGGAGATTGCTGGAAAATTAGATTTGTTAAATTGAGTTTTTACTCATTTTATCTGATTTTTTGTGACCGAGTTATTTAATTTTGAAGGAATTAAATGCCGTACAATTATTCTATGATTTTAGTAGATAATCGTAGTATTTTTATTTGCTCAAATCTGATTTTCAGTGAGTGGAAAATAAGTGGTTGAAGTTGGTCACACGATTGGGCATTTATGGTGTGTGGGATAATGTGTTTAAGACACATTAAATGATCTCACATTGATTTCTTAATCAAGTTAAGAAGTGTATTAACACTTAAGTGAAGTAATTAAGTGCACAAGGATGTGGGCCATGAGCCCACAAGCGCACACACGCGCGCGCCCGTCTGTGCCCGTGCCCGTGCTCGTGCCCGGCTCGTGCTCGTGCTTGGCTCTTCTCGTCTCGTCCTCGTCCTCATCCTCGGACTTGGATCTTGGCAATTGGAGTTTGGGTGGACTTTGGGCATACGTGGGCTTCCGGGGCTTAGCCGTTCCAGTTTTATGGAATAGAAATGGTCGGGTCATAGAGCGGGTCGACGGGTCGATTGTACAAAAACGGTCATGGAACGGGTCGACGGATCGGTTGACTGGATCGCCAGGTCGTGGGTGCACTTAGTGGTGCATGTTCAGCATTGAAGTGTGTAACTCCTAGCTGAGTTAAGTGGTTTCAATGGTGTAACTCCTACCTGGAGCTGGTGGAGTTAGTGGGCTGGACTGTAACCGAAAGTAACTCCTGTCGAGAGTCAAAGTCTGCAGCTATCTTGGACACATGTTGGGATCTGAGCTGACATGGGACACTTGTCGGGATCTGCAGAAGGTAACTCCTGGAGGGCTTAATAGCAGAGCTGTAACTCCTGGGGGTTACAACACCTGGTTTGAATGCCCTCAAGCCCTAGCTGTCCACTGCAGTGGAGATGTTCCTATAAATAGGACATCCTGCATGGTCCAAAATGCTACATTCTGCACAAACTACAAACAAACATATTGTTGCATACAAAGTTCCCTTCGAGTCACAGCTTCTCAGTTCTCGACGTTGTCTAGTTCGCCGGAGCCTTGCCGGACTTGTGGTGCTACTACCGAAAGGACGAAAAGCCGTTTCATCTTTGAGAGACAATCCGCCTAACCGTGAGCACTAGCTGGGGATGTCTTGCGGAGAGAGGTCCCTTCGACTCGGCTTGCCGGAATCTACTTCAGTTCCAGTTTGTTGTTAATATGTGTCATTTCAATTACTTGTATTTGTTCTTCTTCTACTCCTCCTGTTTCCGTGTATTTCAAATTGTAACGAGTTCCAGTCAAGTGTAACGTCGTTTCAATAACAGCTTCATTGGGTGGCTTTGCTTAGTGGTTGGGAGTTGGGGCCTTTTATGATTTTGGTCATATTTCAGCCAAGTTTCTTTCCTTTTTCAACTCGATCTGACTCTCTTCATTATATAAGGGTTTCTCATTAAGGGAAATTACAATACTTTCCACCTCTATAAACTTTTAGAGAGCGGAGAGCCCATAGAGAAGAGTGAGAAGAGCAAGAGCAAGATAGAAGAGTCCAACAAACTTGAAGGCATCATATTATTTCCAGGTTAATTGTATCTTGATTTTGTTAAGACAAAGGTCTTGTTTAGTTTTGATTTGGTTTTTTAATTCATTATGGATAGCTATACTCATAGTAGTTTAGGGCTACAGATTATTTAATTAATTATGAGACTCAGTTAATTTCTTTGTTAAATGTTTATTACCTTATTTTACTTTAATTGTTCTTGGTAATTAATTGGCCATCAATTAGTTTGATTAAATAAATAAATTATTCATAAATCAGAAGGGAAGTTTTAATATAAGATCTTAAATAATTGATATGTTAATAAATAAAATCGACATATTTGAGATTAAGTGTGAAGACAATAAACATTTAAGGAGGTCATTGATATGATGGAATGAAATAAAATAAAATGTTGATTCCTTTATTCATTCTCATTGTTGCGATTGATATGATTTAAAATCAGAATCACCATTCTCAAAGGAAGAGGAATAGTCATTCCACTCACCCCATGAGTTTAGCTATTATCATTGACCAAAAAAATTAATATATGTTATATTTATACCAAGGATGAAAATATCGCTATCGCACCATATATTGCAACTTCAATTTTACGGACATATCACCAGATATATCGATATCGCATATCGATATTGCAGAAAATTGAAAAAAATGACGGAAACTATATTAAAATCTTGGAAATTTAGCAAGAAATTTTAGGAACTATTATAACATATTATTATGCACATATTCTACTTAAAAATTTGATAAAATTGTATTTTGAAAGCAAACATATGAATAATACATTATATAAATACTGTTTGAGACAATACATTTGACAAAATAATACATAATACAATATAAAATAACTAAATAAACATTATAAAGTACAATTAATACCAAAATGAGGATCTATGAGGTTCAAATACAATAGATGGAATGTCATCTTGTTCCAAACAATATTGGTACCAACTCATCACATTAGCAATTGTTCGGTATTTACTTAACCTAACTGCAAGTGTACAGCGAGGCTTATAGGATAGCGGTGAACAAGAGTATCGTATCCACAGGGATTTAAGATTTAATCTGCTAGTTATTCAATTTAACCCCTCGTAGTTATCTAGACTGTCAAACATGGTTGGATTTAACTAATTAAAACTAAAGATAATAAATAAAATAAATCACCACAGCAAAATCAACACAGATAAATCAAACACTGAAGAAAAAGACGCATTCTAGGATTGGATAATCATTATTTAATCCATTATCTTAATCAATCAATTTAATGTCTATGTTGGGATTTAAATCATGCTAGAACAATCACTCATGTATTCTAAACCTTCTCTCGAAGCGCCTAGATTGTAGATCACACAACAAATATTAACGTCTCCGTTCAATACCTATTATGCAACTCCTAATGGTTCAAAAGATTTATTGTTCTATAAATTAATCGCAACTCTCTCGAGTGATATTGACTAACCAGTTAATTATTCCAGATCTTGCGTTAAAACTCATCTCTCGAATTATGGATTAACACATCAAATTGTATCATTTATTGATCAAGTAAATAATACATAGAAACAGGAATAATCAAAACATAATTAAATCATAGACACCAAATAATATGAATCAAAAGAACTTCATAAATAAACCATAACCCAACCCTAGAATACTAGGGTTTTAGCTATCCATGGCAAAATAAACAACTAAAACAATCCACAAAATAAACATTGTATTCTAAGAATAAAGTAAATAAAACCCGGAGATTCTATATTAGCTTTGGTCTTGAACACTCTTGAATCCTTTGGTCTTGTTCTTCACGTCTTTTTTTCTCTGCAACAACTCTCTGTTGGTAATTTTTTAGGTCGGAGGAATTGTCCCTATTTTCGTGTACTTCAACCCCTTAAATACTAAGTATGAATTTGATCCAAAGTAGGAAACCACAAGATGTACCGCCATTAAAATTCGCGAGCTCGCTCCCGAGCATGTCGGTCGCGACTCCACGTGGCATCCACCTGTCATAATATTCACGACCGCTACTGATATTCGCGACCGGGTCACGAATTTTCCAAAGACGACCCCTGTCTCTATCGCGATCAAACAGTGACTGGCCTTTGGTGATTCGCGATCTCATTCGCGACTCGCGATTTTTCTTCTGAACACCCCAGCCTCTGTCGCGATTCGACAGTTGATTGTCGAGGTCTTCACCCGCGAGCTACCACGTGGACCGCGGTTCTCGGCCATTTTGCGCGTATTTCCTGCGACTTCCATACTTCGTTAAAATACTATCTCTTCAAGGACAATTCCTGCACAATTCCAACAAGTAATACCAAACTCCCAAATGCATGAAAACGCAAATAAACTGAGATGAAACACACTCAAAACAACTCAAACTCAATACAAAGGTGTACCAGAATTAGTGTAAAATCTCAGTTTATCAACTCCCCCAAACTTAGAAGTTTGTTTGTCCTCAAACAAAACCAAATATGGAATTCAAACAATACATAACTCCACAATTTATAATCTAGCATCTACAATCTCGAAAATCTAATCGGGAAAATGACAAGAACAAGCACAACACTCCAATCATGAACACATGTGATAGATTTCAACAAGCAAAATTTAAGCCAATGATCCTCACCAGTGTGTGTTTCGCTCAAACACTCAAAGTGTGATAAAATAAGGGTAAGCACTCATCGAATCATTGAACTACACACTTAATCTACCATAAGCTTGCATGCAATCTAAGCTCTTCACTGAAAAATGAATGTGCTCAAAGTTAGGATCAAATAGGACTTTCGTAAGGTTGTAATGTAGGCTTGGTTAAGGCTAGGAATATTTGGCTAAAGTGACTCAACAATTGCAACACAATCCACCACTCTTACTTTCTACTCCCCACTACTTATCACATTCAAACACTAGTTGGATTTTTTCCAACTTCCTCCTACACATCCTTAAATCATCTATATATTTTTTCAATTTATGGACCCTTGGTTTCTTTTCTTATTTATTTTCATTGGCACTTTTCACATTTTTTTTTCTTTTTAGTGCTCTTTTCATAATTTTTTTCTTTTTCTTTTCAACACTCACATAGCACCTTTGTTTTTTTTTTTTTTGTGCATCAACAAAAATCACCAAGTATCACCATTTTTTTCTCTTTTTTTTTTTCTTCATCCCAACTCCATAATTACTACCCTTTCTCCTATTTCTCCACAAGAATCAACAAATTAATACCAAATAGGCTTTCAAAGAAAAGGCATTTAGGCACAAGAGGGCTCGCAAGGGAATATAATGAATCTAGGACAGTGTATGAGATAAATGGCTAAAGAAAAGTGGCCTACTATCATCTCCTATTTTCAAGCACAGAAACTCAATCTCAAGCAAGACGACATGCAAGTTCTAGAGAAACAAGTGCATAGACAACCAATACACAAGAACAAAAATTAAGACAAAAGTCTTATAGGCTCAAAATCTCACAGCTCAACATTGGACAAAATAAAGCTCGAAGAACTCCAAAACACATGCTTATTCAAATCATGCTATACATGCTCAAATCATCCCCAATCAAATATCTCAATTATAAGTACTAAACCATAAACTATAAAGCATATATCATTAAAATCCCAAGTAAAATTCAAGACCAAATTTCAAAATTTTTCAACTTTCCGGAAAAACAAAAAAGAAACTAAACACGTAAAGTAGGTAAAATAAAAATAAAGGTCTAGACACTACAAGCATACATCCCCCCAAACTTATTCAAAACCACGAGATGGAATAAGTTTGCAAAAATGCATGTAGGTGTCGTCGACCACTTACAACGATCACATGGATGTCCGGTTGGGTTCAACGTCCTCCCCCAAACTTGTCGACAGACAAGTTGATCAAATTTCTATCCCCCCAAAGTATAGCATCCATCCGGTCTTTACCTGCATAACTCAGAAAAAGAAGCGAAAAACATAACAAAGAAGAGAAAAAAAAACTAACTTAAATAAAAGAAAACATATTGGGTTGCCTCCCAATAAGCGCTGCATTTAACATCGACAGCCAGACGAATTTGGAAACTCAAGTTCCCAAAAGCGGAGAAATGGGTATCCCCCATTCTCTTCCCCGAGCATCCATCTCCATGCCTCCATCATCAAACAGGAACTGAATGTGTTCATCTTCAAACCGGAGAGTGGGAATCCCCGTGTCTAGGTCGATGTTGGCCCGTCCGGTGCGCAAAAATGGGCATCCCAAGATGAGAGGAACGCTCTTGTCTTCCTCCATGTCCAGCACCACAAAGTCCACCGGGAATATGAAATCCTTCACTTTAATCAACACATCCTCTAGAATTCCCTCGGGATGGACCACAGATCGGTCAGCCATCTACAAACACATGGTTGTAGGCTTGAGTTTCCCACAGTTCAATCTCTTGAAAAAGGAGAGCGGCATCAGATTGATACTCGCCCCCAAGTCACATAATGCTCGACCACCTATCTTGTCTCCAACAGTAATGGGGAGCGTAAAACTCCCCGGATCCTTCATCTTGGCAGGGAGCTTCCTTTGGATGATGGAACTGCAGTTTTCAGGGAGGTGCACAGTCTCAAACTCCTCTATCTTTTTCTTCTTAGACACAGCATCCTTGAGGAACTTTGCATACTTGGGCATGTGCTGCAGCGCCTCCACCAAAGGAACGTTGATTTGCACCTTCTTGAATATTTCCAAAAATCTGGAAAACTGTGCATCAACTTTCTGTTTCGAGGTCCTTTGTGAGAATGGGATAGTCACTGTGGTGGAAACTATAGGACCCTTTTGAGGATCCTGATGGTGGAATCCGGCTTGTCGGAAGGCATTTTGGAAGGAATGACTTTGGCGACAGCAATAGGCGCAGGAACCTCAGTGTGCAGATGGATTGCATTGCATTGTTCCTTGGGATTCACTGTGGTGTTGCTAGGAAACTGTCCCGGTTGGTGCTGAGTTCCTACAACTGTAGCTAGCTGACCCAGTTGCTTCTCGAACATCTTCATTTGCACACTCATGGCACCCACAGTATTTTCCAGCTTCTCCACTCTAGCTTGTGACTCCCCTATGAATTTATCGGTTTTCCCCATGAACGCCATCAATAGATCATCCATCTTTGGCTTCTTCTCATCATTGATTACTCCATTTGTTACAGAGAAGCCAGGAGGGGGCTGTAGTGCACCGTTAGGATTCCCATATGAGAGGTTGGATCGGTTACCTTGGTAGAATTGATTTCCGCCTCGGTAATTATTGCCATCATAACCACCTCTCTGATTGATGTAGTTGACATCTTCAACTGTATTTACCATGGGATTATCTACACCCGGTCGCGCCATAGCATCAAATCTGCTATTGCTCGTGGCATTCAGAGTAGACAGCTGGACGGCAAGCTTGGCAATCGGATCATTATCATCAACTGCTGTAGCTCTTTTCAAAATCTTCACTTGTCGATCCCCAGACCACTGATAGCTGTTGGTTGCCATGTCCTCTATGATCGTCACAGCTTGATCGTGGCCCTTGTTCAACAAAGAGCCGCCAGCAGAGGCATCCAGAAGCCTCTTCAATTCCATGTCACACCCATTGTAGAAGATGCAGACTTGATGATCTACCCCAAATCCATGGTTGGGGCACTTCCTCAGCATATCTCGAAACCGTTCCCAAGCCTCATATAATGTCTCATCCTCGTATTGACGAAATTGTGTAATTTCGCCCTTCAGCTTGAGAGTCATACCAGGTGGAAAGAATTTGTGCAGGAACTTGTGCGCAAGACTTTCCCAGCTGTCCACAGACCCAGCGGCTAGAGATTGGTACCATTGCTTAGCCGTATCTCGTAAGGAGAATGAAAATAGGCGTAAGCGAATGGCGTCATCGGGGACTCCATTCATCTTCATTGTACTACAGATCTCCAAGAACTGCGTCAAGTGTGCATTAGGGTCTTCAGTGGACCGTCCTCCATATTGCTTTTGCTGAACCATGGAGACCAATCCCGATTTCAACTCGAAGTTATTCGCATTGATCTGGGGACCAGGAATGTCTCCATGGTTAAGTACTGGAACAAAGAGCTCATTAATTGGAGGTGGCTCTACAGCTCGAGCATCATCTTGCTCTTGCATTCTCCGCTGCATTTTCTCTGTCTCTGCATCTGACGCATTTGTTCGACCTTAACAGGAGCTTGTTGTTCTGCCATCTCTCTTCTTCTTCTTACGTTGTTATGCCGAACGGTAGCTTCAATCTCAGGATTGAATTCTTCTAGAGATCCTCCCTGAGATCGTGTATGCATACATAACCTAATCACTATAGAAAGAAGATTATAAAATTTTAAAAGAAAATAGACTAAAGACTGAAAAATAAATGTCTAGATTAACACAAGAAATTAAATCTAAATAATAGCAAATACAAAAAATTAAATCCCCGGCAACGGCGCCAAAAACTTGTTCGGTATTTATTTAACCTAGCTGCAAGTGTACAGCGAGGCTTATAGGATAGCGGTGAACAAGAGTATCGTATCCACAGGGATTTAAGATTTAATCTACTAGTTATTCAATTTAACCTCTCGTAGTTATCTAGACTGTCAAACATGGTTGGATTTAACTAATTAAAACTAAAGATAATAAATAAAATAAATCACCACAGCAGAAAGCAACACAGATAAATCAAACACTGAAGAAAAAGACGCATTCTAGGATTGGATAATCATTATTTAATCCATTCTCTTAATCAATCCATTTAATGTCTATGTTGGGATTTAAATCATGCTAAAACAATCACTCATGTATTCTAAACCTTCTCTCGAAGCGCCTAGATTGTAGATCACACAACAAATATTAACGTCTCCGTTCAATACCTATTATGCAACTCCTAATGGTTCAAAAGATTTATTGTTCTATAAATTAATCGCAACTCTCTCGAGTGATATTGACTAACCAGTTAATTATTCTAGATCTTGCATTAAAACTTATCTCTCGAATTATGGATTAACACATCAAATTGTATCATTTATTGATCAAGTAAATAATACAGAGAAAACAGGAATAATCAAAACATAATTAAATCATAGACGCCAAATAATATGAATCAAAAGAACTTCATAAATAAATCATAATCCAACCCTAGAATACTAGGGTTTTAGCTATCCATGGCAAAATAAACAACTAAAACAATCCACAAAATAAACATTGTATTCTAAGAATAAAGTAAATAAAACCCAGAGATTCTATATTAGCTTTGGTCTTGAACACTCTTGAATCCTTTGGTCTTGTTCTTTGCGTCTTCTTTTCTCTGCATCAACTCTCTGTTGGTAATTTTTTAGGTCGGAGGAATTGTCCCTATTTTCGTGTACTTCAACCCCTTAAATACTAAGTATGAATTTGATCTAAAGTAGGAAACCACAAGCTGTACCACCATTAAAATTCGCGAGCTCGCTCCCGAGCATGTCGGTCGCGACTCGGGTCGCGACTCCACGTGGCATCCACCTGTCATAATATTCGCGACCGCTACTGATATTCGCGACCGGGTCGCGAATTTTCCAAAGACGACCCCTGTCTCTGTCGCGATCAAACAGTGACTGGCCTTTGGTGATTCGCGATCTCATTCGCGACTCGCGATTTTTCCTCTAAACACCCCAACCTCTGTCGCGATTCGACAGTTGATGGCCGAGGTCTTCACCCGCGAGCTGCCACGTGGACCGCGGTTCTCGGCCATTTTGCGCGTATTTCCCGCGACTTCCATACTTCGTTAAAATACTATCTCTTCAAGGACAATTCTTGCACAATTCCAACAAGTAATACCAAACTCCCAAATGCATGAAAACGCAAATAAACTGAGATGAAACACACTCAAAACAACTCAAACTCAATACAAAGGTGTACCAGAATTAGTGTAAAATCTCAGTTTATCAGCAATATTGGTACCAACTCATCACATTAGAGTAATTTTGAATATAATTATGCACATGCGCTTGATATATTTCTTGATTTCTTCCAATAGATTCATTATTGATTGGATAATGTCCACTGACCTAATTATTTTGTTGATGCACATTTTGACCTCCATATACATTTTGATAATATTCGCACAACTAAATCTCTAACTGTAGGTGATGAATAACTATACATAACCCACCACTCAGCTCAGCTGCCATTACCAAACACTAATAAATATACAATGCATATTTATTCATTGAAGACACGATTTTAAATTATTTAAACAAGCTCTATTTGAAAATATTAAGTAAAAGACTTACGTGGGACCATAGTAGATCGAGAAGCAATTGCAGCATGATCAGCAAATCCTTTTATCCCGCCATGAAAAAATAAAGCTGGTGCATCTCACTTTTCTTTCTAAGACATCCGTTGGTTTTTCGGGCTTTTTTTTTTTTGCAGTGTGAGTGTTTTTGTAAAACAAAGAATATTGCAACTCAAATAATTACGTTGAAGACCTAAAAAACCCAGAAAATATATAGTATTAAATAAAAATCAAAATATATTATAGAAATATAAAAAAATCGCGATATATTGCGATATATTGTGATATTTCGCTGATACCTGGGAAAAAAGATATTCTCCCACATATCCGTATCGCAATGTGAAAATCCACAATATATCCGCGATATTTCAATCCTTGATTTATAAATAATCATGTTTTATAATATTATTTTATCATATTTAGTAAAATAAATAAAAAACCAGATTAAATAATTTATTATTATTATTATTATTTCATAATTGTTTTTATATTATTTTATTTATTTAAAAATATATGTTAAACTTAATTTTTGATAACTTTTATAATTTTGTTGAAGAGAAATGAATGTGATGCCAACATAAATATAACGTAAAAATATATTATATATAATATAAAATAATTATGCAAATGAAAAATTAAAATGATAAGCTATTTTTCTATGAAGTAATTTTTTTTATTAACTTATACAAATTATTATATATTGATTATTAAATACTTTAGAATAAATTTCTTCAATAAAATAAATAAATTTAATTTGCTAAAAAAATAGAAAAAAAATCACATATTAGAAAAGAAAAATGACGTTTAGAAAAAATATAAAAAATAAATTTAGGCATGTGTTCATATTTATTAACTACTACATCACTTTTGAATTATAAAAAAAATTTAAAAGTACATAAAATATTCATTATTTAAGATAAAAAATGATAACATACCAATTATTATAAGAATTGTCATTTCATTCAGGCCTTCATTCCATTTATAAATTCTTTCAATTCATATCTAATATCATTTCTTTCTATCATATCAATTACCTCCTGAGTACTCTTAGGAGTGGCGTGTTAGTAACTTAACAGACACGTTGATTTTAGCATAATTAACATTTAATTGGGAATTAACTGTGTGGATTGATTAGTGAGTATAAAACTCTAGAATACCTTTTAATCTCTTGGTTTTTAACACAAACTTGATCATTGTGTTTCCGTCGTTTGTGTTTTTATTTAATTTCCTTGTTTATTTAGTTAAAACAACGTCAATCTTTTCATTGATTAGTGAATTGATGTTATGGTACTCAGTCTCACCAATTTACGATGTTATATGATAACTTCGTTGGTTGTACACCGATTACGCTGTACACTTGCAATTTAATCAAATAAATTACCAAACATTGTTCCTCAAGGCACACATGAGATGCAATTTATAGTTCTTCCAGAAAAAGAGAACAACAACGGACTTAGATTTAAGTTTAAGGTTAAATGTTCAAACTTTGATCCATATCATAACTAAGCTTGTTTTTCAATCCATAATCATAAAAACTAATATTCGAATAGCAAGAGAAATTAAACGCAAAACACAATAGAAAATAGCTCTCTTTTGCTAGATTATAGATACATTCACCAGCACAATTTATTATAGGGAATTTATCCATCTTGAAAGAGAAAGATGGGAAATTTGGTATAGATTCTCTGAAGCTTAGCTTTACACAAAATTTAGTTACTAGACTTGTTAAATATGTACTTCCCTTCCATGATTGTTCATCCACATTGCTATAAGTGAGTGAACTGTATCTCATAAGCCAAGAGTTCACCTATGAATATATGATGATTCTCACCAAAACTTTCACTCAACCAGTGCCGTTGGGAAGGCTCGTCTTCTTTTTCCTTTCGCTGAAGCTACGACTCGAACGCAACCTGGGAAGGCAACACTGTACAGACTTGCCCGACTTTTCCTCTGCTCTCACCACTCCATTGGCACTTCTTTCATTGTTTGCACCATTTTCAATAACCACACTTTCGTCGCTTGCTTCATTCTCCTCATCTCCATCTATGTTGTGGCGTAAGCTCTCTTTGAAAAGCTCCGAGAGTCTCTTCTTCGGAGATGATTCAGCTACAGAACCAACAGGAGGGGGCTTGTTCACCATTGGATTCCCAGAAGAGAACTTGTGGTGGACAGGGGTACTTCCACGGGATGGGGTGAAATCTGCAATGAAAGAAGAAGACTGCATTATGTAATGATATTGTACACTAATAGAGCTATGAATGCATGTCTAGCAATATCCCCATTTCTTGATAACAGGGAAAGAGATAATTCTTCGCATAGAAAATACCAAATTTTGAAATTCGAAAAGTAAAGTGGATCACAAAGAACATAGCCATGAACACTAATGAGTTAACCTTTTCTTAATGGAAAAAAAAAAAAAGAAAAGAAAACAATGATTCCTGTACTCTGCCTATGCCACCTTCATGGTGTTAAAAAGTGCACCCTTCAGTGTATAATTTCACTTAGCTCTCGAACCAAATACTCATAAAGGATTACCTAATCCCCATCTTCCTATATCATCTATAAACCTTCACACAAAATTCTAGCCAATATGCCTATATGTCGAAATTTCCACACGAGGTTCACACATAAATTGGTGAGATGCCCAGAAATTATTCATGGGGCAAAGATTTGGCCAAAACACAACAGAGAAACCCGATAATGAGGTGTTAGGAATGCACTAATCAGCTTTAGTTGATGAAAAAAAAGTTGCTAATTTATTGATTAATAAGAGAATCTGAGTTTTTAAAGCAGGTGGAAGCTTGAAGAAGAAATAGAATAATTTCCCAAGAGATGAGATGCTTCCTTACCTCCATTAACACTTAAGAAGTCATCTTCACAATCTGATTCCAACCAAGGCTGGGAGTCAAAGAATGCTTCCTCTTTGCTACCTGAAACAAATTAAGGCATCATATACATATATGCTTATTAAAATTGGTGAGCAATCTGCAATGCAACTAAAAAAATGATAAAAAAAAATGGTGTGCGATGGTCTCACAACTGGTAGATGCTCAAGTCCATCACATTTTTCGATGGGTAGTTTTTGGAAACAAACTTAACCAATCTAACTAAAATTCTATTAACTTTCACTAATGACCAGAATGGATCTTTTGAAGTATGGAGCAGGAGAAGAGAATGACATTCAAATAAGAAAAAACTGGAGCAGAAAAAATGTCTCGGGACATGCATGATCATTGCAATTTAATCATAACAGAACAGAAGAGAGGAAATGAAATACAAAGCACTGAGAAACTCAATGGATCAAAAAGAAGGGAAAACTCTCAAAATCTCAAATGTACCTTCGACACTATTGTACTGCACTTACCAATTACCAATATTAAGCTTTCAGAAGGTGCAGTATATGTGAAGGAACTAAAACAAACTTCATTTTCTAAACCAGAAGTCACAGAACCTCCTTTTCTTCAACAGAAGTCATCGTGTTCAAGTATTAAACAAGAAATGCAATCAAAGTCGAGCACAGTAAAGCAAACACGGACAACAATCAAGAACCAGCCCTTGACTCTATGTTCGACATTACAGGTCCAACGAGTATAACTGACACCACATTCAAACTACTTCAACTCCCTCGCTAACTTCAAAGATTTAGTTGACAATCATCCACCATCCTCCTAAGAATAATTTCCACATGATTAGCAGTTGGAATCACGAGTTCTGTTATCTGAAGGGATATTTGCCATAGTGTAGCACATTATGGGCAGGCCCATGAGAGGCTAGACCCTACACAGAACATAATGTGTAGATCCTGAACTTTAGCTTGCCTTGTCCTTATTAGACAACAATTATTCTTGATGTGGCTATGTAATAAAATTTTTGTTGGCATGTTCCTTAGCTTGCTTTTTTCATTGTTAAATTAAGGAAAAAGAACATCTTAAAACTTCAAGAAAAAGCTTCACCCTCCAATTCTCAACTGTTGACTAATTCACCTACCAAGAGACTTCCATGATATTCAAAGTTACACCAATTCGTTTCACGAACCTCAATTATTATTTTCATAACTCTCGTTCACCAAAACTAACACCACAATGAATCAGATAATTAGATTCTGAATAAAAATCTACATGATTGTGGCCATCTTGATAAATTTTAATTTAATCTGGTATCACATATAACAAATCTAAATGATGCAGTCTGGTTTTCAACCCCAGAAATTATTATCGGTTCTGTAGCCAGTTGGACCACCAAAGCAATAATAGAAGCATTAATATAGTAACAACCATTTCAAAGCCATTTATGTCAGAAGATTTTTCAAATTTCAATGAAACTTTTCTTCCAGAAATCATCAGAACAATAGACCTGTAGTTTGCAAGAAATAATCCTGTCATTACTCCACCTAGACATCTGAATCCCCAGAAAGGAAAAACAAAAGTGAAAAATAACTCTTCAAATATTCCAAATAAAAACAATCATCAATGAAAGACAAATTTCTTTTTTGATGAACACTTCAAAAACAACAACCAGCAATCTATTGAAATACAAACAAAATTTTAGAATCAAGCTCTACGAACGCACCAAAAACTACACACACGCACAAAACTATAACTATAACTATATATATATATATATATATATATAAAAGCTATGTATATATTGCGTGAGTTGAGAATCCATTTAACAAATACGCATACCGAATTATCCAGAAAGCCTTAATTCTGAAGATAACTCGGTAGATATTTTTCAAACTCATCCAAAATTTAAAAGAAATCATCCGAAAAAGAAGTTCATCAAAAGTGCTCCATAACTCATGGAAACTGAAGTAGAAAAGCAAGATACCATCATCGCGGAAACGGGGAAGTGAGCGCTGAGACTTAACGGCGAAGGCAGCAACGGAATGATCCTGACCGTTGACCGTAACGGAGTTCTGTTTGACCGGCGATGGGATGGTGAGCTTCTGGTTTTTAGATAAACGGAGCTTCATGGCCGACCCAGAGTCTCTCTGAAGCGAGACGCATGAACCCATTTTTTCCGGTGTAGCAATGCAAAAACAGCCTTCGTAGGTGTATGCTACTGTTTACCGACAGGAAGCCATTTTTGAAAGGAGAGAGCCTCTTCCTTTTTCTTCTTCGTTCCTTGTTTCTACAGGAAAGAGAGGGGGGAGAGAGAGAGAGAGAGTGAAGTAGAAGGGAGAGGGAGAGGGAGAGAGGGACCGGGAAGAGAGAGAGTGGAGGGGCCAAGGGGGTGAAATTATCAAAGTTAAAACCAATTCCCTTCTCTGAAATTGAATAGTCCAATCCGATTATGCATTGCATTTAGTATTTATAATTATTATATTCAACCTTCAAAAAAGAAAATATTATATTGAATACCTAACCATATACAGTATAAAATACGAATTCGAAAATAAGTCAACATAAAATGGCATGGTGTAATGTAATGCGTTTGTTTCATTTTTATTATTTGAGTGGATTTCTTTTACCGATAAAATACAATTGGTGTTATATACAGCATTATTATACCATCACAATCTAGCAAAGTACGATCAAACATATATGAAACCCTAAATTACACTTTTATTCTAAATAAGGCACGGATTTAATTACTATTAATCGACTTCTCTAATTCGACAATTTCATCTCTTCTTGCATTGTTTTATCTTTTCTTATTTAGGTTTTATCATTTTTAATTTTCTAGGTTTATATTATAATTAACTTTTACTTATTGAGTTTTTTTTATTTAAGGTTTTTTTTCTTCCTTTATTTCCAATTTATTGGGGCGGGTTTTAAAATTTTGGGGGTTTATATTATATTTTTAGGATATATATTTTTCAATCTTTCTGGGGTTTATTTTGAAACTCATTTGGTTTTTATTTTGTTGTACTTTAATATTTTTTTGTTTTCATTTCAATTATAAATCAAATTAAGAAGCCACAATAATTGAATATGGTATTCCTTGCGTGGAATAAAATTATTGAATTTCCTCTTTTTTTTTTTAAGTATAAATGGATCACTTACACCAATCTAATCTATTTTACTATATTATGACGTGACACCGATTTAGACAGTATATTGAATTTCTCGTTCGATATTTTTTTCTGGTTGTTCAACCTTAATCATTATTTAGGTGTTTTTAGATTGAATAATTTATTTCAGTAGATTATTTAAGAAGAATTTTAAATGATTTTACTTTAAGTTCACCTCCAAAATATATTACTCTCATAAGATGTACAGTTTAAAGTCAAAGTTATGTATGTAAAATACGTCAATTTATTATAAAATGAACTCATCCAAACAATATCATGAATTTATTGTCATGAACCTTAAAGCTGTTCTCCAAATTCATCCATCTAAATGCAACCTTATTAACTAAACAAAAATAATGAAATAGACAAACTTATGTGATATTGTTTCACGTGTCGAAATTTATAAAACGGGTAAAGATTTGGGTTAAACCTCATATTCAATAGCATAATTGTAATTTTGTTATTGTTTTGGGTTCAAATCTTAATTCATCTTATAAATTTTGACTACTAAAATAATTTTACGCAAGACTCCATTAATAAAATATTACAACACCAAACAAAATTTTAATTTTGATTCCAACAAAACATGGGAATATTAATAACCAATCAGCTTATTACAATATTGTTACATGTATTTATTAAGAATTGACTGCTAATTAACAAATAATAATGTCAATACTAATCATCATTAGTAATCATTTAATTTAAAATTCATCAATTCTCATGTGCACTGGGTGCACATCAGACGATCAATGAGTTGATGAGACTGTCAATGAATTGATGAGAAAACCATCAAAATAGGTGATACTTTTTATGGATACAAATGACGCTTTTTGAATTTTGAATGATATTTTTTAGTGTTACGGTTAATAATGATTTTATAGTTCTTTTTATGGTCGATAATTTTTAAGTATACAGATGTGATACTTTTGAGCTTTTGAGTATTATTTTTTTATGTTACAATTAATAATGATTTTGACAGATTTTTTTATCAATACATTAATCTGATCAACGCGGTTATGCACCTAGTGCACACAAAATCTGCTCTTTAAGATGTAACGTCGGAAAGCTAGGAGTAATATTGTTGTAGTTAGTTAAGAATTTATTATATTCCGTTATGCATTGGCTGTTTTAAGTCGTTACAAATTAACAACTGGCTGGCAGCTGGCCACCTTGGCGCCCAAAATGATTTATCATAGCATACTAAATTATACTATTTAAATATTTTAATGAATAAATAGACAATGAACTGACAATATCTATTTTGTGATCTTTCTATAAAATAATTAATTAACGTTTCGACAGAAAATTATTTATTTAATGTAAGAATATATATACGCCGAGGAAAGCTTGGTTATACAAGAAGCTCATTGCATATATATAATTTTTATGATATAAGAATAGGTTAATTGTTAAAAAAGAAAAAGTACCGAACACATTTGCAATTTAAATATGATTTATAAAACATTGTAATAACAACTTGTTATGACAGAATATGATTATTGAGCAGTAAAACAAACAGAAAATGTAAATAAGACACAGATTTACGTGGCTCACCAAATTGGCTACGTCCACGGGCAGAGAGGAGAACTGATTTTATTATGCGGCTAGGTTACGGATTACAGATCTCAAAGACCATATATATAAAACTGAGATAAAACACCAAAATTGGGCTTAAAGCCCAAAACTGCATACCGGTCAGCGACACCCTCGACCAGCTCAGCGAAGCGGGAGATTCAAAACATATCAACATAACTTAGGGGGGTGTATTCAATTAGGATTTTGATGGATTTTGTTGGACTTTAAAATGTCCATGGATTTTTATGGATTTTATAAATCCATAGACTCCACATGGAGTCTCCAAGACTCCACATAGAGTCTCCCAACTCCACGCAGAGTCTGGCGGATTTCGTGTATGGATTTCGGACGATTTTGAACGATTTCAATGGATTTCAAATCCATCTCGCCAACGCTCGTTGGAACACAACGATCGGTGTATCCGAAAAAAAATTAAACCCAGCGGCCGCTAGAATCAAGCGACCTTGATCCCAGCGGCCGCTGGCTGGAGTGCCATCATCGGCAAGACCAGCGGCCGCTAGGGTCGGGTGACGGCTGGGGTGCCCGATTTTAACTCCTCACCGGCCGCTGGGACACAGCGCTCGCCGGGTTTTCCAAATCCATCGAAATCTTGTGTCCAGAGGTCGGATTTCATCCTTTGTAATTTTCACGTGAAATCCAACTGAAATCCAACGAAATCAATGACTTTTTAAAGTCCGTGGATTGTTGAATACCGCAGAATTTTAAAGGACTTTTAAAAGTCTGGATTGAATACACCAAGATTTCGTTGGACTTTTAAAAGTCTGGATTGAATACACCAAGATTTCGTTGGACTTTTAAAAGTCTGGATTGAATACACCAGAATTTCGTTGGACTTTTAAAAGTCTGGATTGAATACACCCGGATTTTAAAAGTCCAACGAAATTCAACGAAATCTCAATCCAATACACCCCCCTTAATTTTTTAATTTGAAGTAACATAAACACTTGTTAAAATTTTTGAAGACTTGGAAGGAGACATTGCACAATAAAAAAAAAATCTCATACACGATACCCAAAATTGAATTAACATGTACACGTTATAAAAATATTGTCACATCATAATTGTAATTTGAGAAACGATAATCCGTGCAATTCGTATTTTAGTTATCTGCTTAAAATCTGTTCTATGATATGTGTAGGACAGATGCAAGAACATAAAAGAATAAAGTAGTAAAAACGCACGAGATGGTAACCTAGTTCGGTTCAACCAACCTACTCTGGGGGGATTGCTCCCAAACTTGAAGTTTCGACTGTAACTCCTTCAAAGAGGGTATTAAGGATCTTACACATACAAGTCTACCGCCTTATGTCGCCCGTTCTTCTCCTCGAACTCTTTCGCTAGCCGAAAGTTGTAAGATCCCCTTACAACCGTGACACTAGACTCCCTCTAGCTACCCACGACTTCAACTTACAATCTCTCCCGAGATTGCGTACAAAACGGAATAAAAATTCCCTCACGTGTTTCACTCGTAAACACTCAAAACTAGTCTATCACGTTGAACGTTTTAATGAACAACTACTAGTTACAAAAATGACCACAAACTGATTCTAACACTAGAATCTAAACAAAATAACAGTGGCACCGATTGCTCCTCAATTCGGACTTCATATAGGCGTCGATCTCCATCTGCCGCCAACATGGTAAGTGGTTTGTGGCCTTCCATACATGTGTAGATACTTCCCAAGTGTAGGAGGGTTAATTCAGCACCGGATCTACACCACAAGGCAGTAAAACGAATCTATCTTGACCTTCCAAACTGGTTTGGCGCAAGATCTTTCCAAGAAGGAAATTGCCATAAATAAAGTGTTCCTGGTTTTGTCTGGGACATACTCTGGAACAGTTCACCAAGTGTTCTTCTTTTCTTGCACAGCGGAAAACAAAACTTCGTGGGACATACCCAGGCACACTTTGTCGAACATATCTCGCCAATTCAACAACACAAATACTTAGTGCATGATGGTGGCACTAACATAATTATTGAAAAAAAAAAATTAGGGGTGTTGAATTTTCTATCAAAAGATTGAGTTATTATCACAATGTTTGAAAAGTTGTGTCTAAATTTTAAATTCATTCAAATGTGGTATTTTTTTTTACATTTAACCCATTGGGAAATATTATGATGTTTTGATGGGTGTCAAATTCTAGCACTTAAATGTGTTGTAAGCTTTGAGCTTCAGGAAAGCGGATCAAGAAACATGACAAGGGAAGCAACCGACAACACTAGATGCAAGGTGCCTGATAAAAGGGAGGACCAACCCCACACTGATCAGACGGATGTTGTTGGAGTTTTTGAGCTCCGTGAAGATTAAGAAGAACTAAAATCCCGCCTCATTGGTTCAGATCACATTTCAGCAGGACAATCGCCAGTTTGCTCTCTCAGCTGAGGAGTTGAATGTCATCTATGGCAACCCCGGAGGGGAGTATGAGGAGCATGAGGACTATGACCGCATTTCGTTCTGGAAATAGTTGACTCAGGCCCATGATGAGGAGTTGCCCCAAGACTTTGATCTAAGAGTCGACAAGGGTTCATCACTACGGAACCCTATCTTCCGATTTATGCAGAGGGCATTTGTAATGCCGTCTTCGCCCGTTATGATGGAGGGAGCATTTCAGGCTTGTAAGTTGTATTTCCTATAGTGCATATTGAGAGGAGAGCCCTTTGATTTAGGGGCCTACATTGCTGAGCATCTGCACCGGACCTCCACGAAGCGTGGAGGTATCTTGATGTGTGGAGGCATGATCACTCCACTTGCTGACTATTGCGGAGTTGATTACTTTGACTGTGAGGAGTTGCAGGGCAACTCTATGCAGAATTTCGAAGTCCTAATGAACATGGACTTCATCAAGGTGGATCGAGCCCAGAGATGTTTTTTTCACCCAAAAGCTGCGAGGGCACTTCCCACTGCTGAACCGTGCCCTCACCTACGTACCTGGCTGGCACGACCGCCAGAACTGTTTGATGATTACTTCAGCCTATCTGCGGGTCATTGCTCACTACCCGTCTGCCCGACCGTTCCATACACGTGTTGGGCAACTACTTGAGGAGAGGGAGATAGAGGAGCAACAACAAGATGAAAGAGGCAGCACAGTTGGAGCCAACTCAAGTGCTCCCACGATCGACACTCAGCCCAGCAGCTCGCAGTCTGGGAGGCGCAGGCGATGCCATATAAGTCCCGAGGACAGGGTGGATGCTTTGGAGAGCCGAGTAGCCTCCATTGAGACTGATGTGCGCAAGAATTTAAATATCGTGAAATATCGAGATATATAGCGGATATATCGCGGATTTTGATATTGCGATATGGATATGGGGGAGAATATTTTTTTTCCCGAGTATCAGCGAAATATCGCAATATATCGCTATAAATTGCAATATATCGCAATTTTGTTTATATTTCTATAATATATTTTGATTTTTATTTAATATTATATATTTTTGTGGTCTTTTTTAGGTCTTCAACATAATTATTTGAGTTGCAATATTCTTTGCTTTACAAAGACACTCACACTTCAAAAAAACTATAAAAGAAAGAAGCCTGAAAAATCAACGGATGTCTTAGAAAGAAAAGTGAGATGCATCAGCTTTATTTTTTCGTGACGAGAGAAAAGGATTTGCTGATCGTCCTGCAATTGCTTCTCAATCTACTATGGTCCCATATAAGTATTTTAGTTAATATTTTTAAATAGAGCTTGTTTAAATAATTTAAAATCATGTCTTCAATGAATAAATATGCATTGTATATTTATTGGTGTTTGGTAATGGTAGTTGAGTGGTAGATTATGTATGGTCATTCATCACCTACAGTTAGAGATTTGGCTGTGTGAATATTATTAAAATGTGTATGGAGGTTAAAATGTGCATCAACAAAATAATTAGATCAATGAACATTATCAAATCCATGGTGAGGCTATTTGAAGAAATCAAAATATTATATCCATAATTACTCTAATGTGATGAGTTAGTACCAATATTGTTTGGAACAAGATGTCATTCCATCTACTATATTTGAACCTCATATATCTCCATTTTGGTATTAATTGTACTTTATAATATTTATTTACTTATTTTATCTTGTATCATGTATTATTTTGTCAAATGTATTGTTTCAGACAATATTTATATAATATATTATTCATATGTTTGCTTTCAAAATACAATTTTATCAAAATTTTGAGTAGAATATGTGCATAATAATATGTTATAATAGTTCCTAAAATTTCTTGCTAAATTTTCAAGATTTTAATATAGTTTCTGTCAATTTTTTCAATTTTATGCAATATCGATATATTTAGCGATATATCCGTAAAATTAAAGTTGCGATATATGGTACGATAGCGATATTTTCATCCTTGGATTTGCGTGAGATGAGAGGCGATGTGACATCTATCAACATAAATGTGGCTGCTATGATGTAGATGATGCAACAGTAGAGCCTTCAGTTTCCTCAGCCTCTGCCTCAGTGAGTTATTTTCTTCAGGATACTCCACTTCTTTTCCCTCCAAACTTATTCTCCTGGCATGTGAATAAGTTTGGAGGAGGGGGTTGGTGTGGTGGTATCCTGAGTCTATCTATTTTATTTATGTTGTTTAGGTTTGTTTTCTTTTCTTTTGTTTTTTTTTTGTTTTAGTAGTTGATGTTGCTTTGGAGTTTCTGGATTTCTCTGTCTATTTGAAAATGGTCTGTATTAAGATATTGAAGAACGTTTGTGTAATGTGAAAGTATGAAGACGTGGAAACTCGATTAGCTGATGATGAGATTGTGTTTATTTGAAAATTTGCTAATTGAGTATGTGATGATGAATTACTTTGTGCTTTGATAGATTTCTAGAATTTATGCCTTTGAAATGTGATTGAGCATGAGAGATTTTGAGCTCAATACTTGTTAATCTTGTTGTTTCTGGTGTGATTATCAATCTTGTGTGTGATCTCTAGAACTTGCCTTCATATCTCTCTCGAGACTACGTGTTGTGTGCTGATAGTTGAAAATGATTTAAGGTCATTCTTGTTAGCCAATCTTACCCATACACTTGTCCTGATAAAGTAATTATCCTTAGTCAGCCACGTTGAGCCTTAAAGCCTATTTCTTTGAGTTTCATGTTCATTGAAAATTTGTGGAGAAAGGATAGTTGAAAAATTGTGGAATGATGGGTAGTTGGGATGGATGTTGAGGTTTTATTGCTCGGAAAATTGGTATAGATTTAAATGCTCGCATTGATCACTTCAAAGAAGTGAATAAAAAAAACAAAGTTGAATGAGCATGGAAATTGAAAAATTATACCAATGGAATTAAATAAGACTCGAAGAGTCTAATGGGGCTGGAAATTGAGTGAGAAGGTTGGAAGGAGATTCAAAAGGATCCTACTATGGAGTTGTATTATTTGAAGGGTGTCGGAGCTATTTTAACTTAGTCAGTTAGCCAAAATTTTCCCACCTTAGCCGAAGCCTACATTACAACCAATGACGAAGTCCTTTTTGACTCTTACTTTGAAGCACACATTTTTGCAGTGGAGAGATGAGATTGATCGCAAGCCTATGGTAGATTATATGCATTGACTTGATTTTGAGTGTAAACATGTCATTTTAAACACTTGAGTATTGAGAGAAAAATACACACCTTGAAAGGGTAACTATTTTAAAGGCATGATTTCTTTGAGTTTGTCTTGGTGCATTGTGGTTTTTGATTTACATACTTGATTGGGCAAAAATTCAGTTTATTCTCTGAAGCATTGCACATTTGACAATCCGCACTTCAGTTTGTGCTGCACGGTCCCTGCTAGACTTGCACGGACCGTGCTATTTTACGGCTTTTTCTATGAATTTTCTTTTTGGCCCGGTTCGTTTCTATCTTGGGCTTGGACCATCCTCTGACTATTTAAAGGTTCCTTTTGCTCGAAAAATCATTAAGTTTTCACCCTATAGAGAAAGCAGACACATCATGGAGAATAGAGAGAAGAGACCATCGAGAGATTGAAGAAGTACATCATAGACTAAGTTTATTTTATGCTTTATTCAATTAGAACTATCATGTTGAATGCTTTGTTTATTTATTTCCTTTGGATTTTGAATATAACATGAGTAGCTAAATTATTTGAGATTCTAGGGTTGTGGATGTTATCGGATTTTCTAATTTGAAGTAATTTATTGTTCCTTTTGATTTCTTGTTTGTGCATCCTTGTTTATTATTATCTTGTGTGATTGAATTGATCAGCTTTTGCACGTGTAGTTAATTTGTTATTCACTCGAGAAAGGTTAATAGATTAACAGATTAGGATTACATAACACGAGTCTGCTAGATCGAGAGATTGGTAGGTATTGTGAGGAGAATAGATCCGAGGTTTTGTTTGGAGTTAGATAATAATTCGAGATCGAGAGATAAGAATTAGAATTTAATCTACTGTTATAGCTTACTCGAGAGAGAGGTTGTAATTACATTTGTGATTCTCTTACAAGATTTAGAATTAAATTGGTTTAATAGATTATTTGAAAATCGGGAAATCCAGTTAACAGAAACACCCTAGGATCCGTCTTTTATCTCTTTATCCATCTTTCTCGTGTTTGATCTATCTATTTTCTTTTGCAGTATTTAGTTAATTAAAATCAACAGTTAAATATGTTCTCTAGATAAAGTAGGACAAAATAATTGGGTACTTAGCTGCATTACGTAGCGAGTCTCTGTGGATACGATCTTGCTCACTACAATTTTGCTACATTTACCTCGTACACTTGCGAGTAGTATTTTAGGTGAAATAAAATATCAAACAAATACGACTCGATTATTGAATGCCGTTGGAACAACTAGCATATGACACCTTTCCAAACACTTGAACATGCAGTCGGTGTCAAACGGTTGCCATCTCAAATTCATAGAATGCATGGTCATGGGAACTACGAATAAGTTTGGGGCCACTTCTATATCTAGTGGTACATCTTCATCAACCTGTAAAATGATAACATCACAAGAAAACGGTTGACAAGTAATGGTAGAACTCGGCACATCCACCAAATTCATTTGTACGAGCTCCGTTTGATCCACAACTGCTTTCCTATTGTTGTCATTCTCCTTTTTAGTACATGATTGTATCTTCATCATCTTTTCACCCATGTCGTCATCCTTGTCTACACTCTTGATCTCCAAACTCATACACTCAAATTTAGGCTCCTCCAGAACTTGCATCTCCAAACTAGTTGTTTCTATAACATCCATCTTTGAATTAGATGCTTCCACTACCTCATTATCCCCAATGTCTAGGCACATAGAAACAACTATCAACTCACTAATGGATGTATCAACTATAACTGGTTCCTCTGGGCTAGAACCTTCTAAATCGTGTAACTTCAAGTCAACTCTCGCCTCAGTATCTTTGATATCTTCAGCATCTTGGCATGTGGATTTAGATATTTCAACAAGATCTGGAACGGGTATCTTTGAAATCGGTGGAGTTACTCGACATTCTCTTTCCATTTTTCTTACCTTCATTAGCCATCTCTCCACTCGTTTGGCGTATTTCACCATGTCTTCCAACTCCTCGTAGTGATGCATTTCCATTCTTTCTTGGATTTCCATGCGCAAACCTGTCAGAAATCTATCCATCATTTCCTCTGGATATTCATACACGTTAGCTCGCCTCATGGTTTCCATCATTACCTTGTAGTATTCATCTACGCTGCTCATTCATTACCTCAGATTCAATAGCTTCTTTTCCCACTCCCGATAATAGCGATAAGGTACATACCGACCCCTCAACATTATCATCATGTCTTCCCATGTCTCTATAGGGGGTTTCTGTGGCGTCGCCTAGTGGATATGAACTCATTCCACCAAGTAATAGCATCACCACAAAATCTAATAGCTGCTATCTTAACCTTTCTCTGCTCGGGATAGCTATGGCAATCAAACATCAACTCCATCTTTCTCTTCCAGTTGAAATATAAATCTGGATCATTATTCCCTTGGAAAGAAGGAATATCGGACTCCCAATACTCTCTCCGATCAGCTTTGGAACCATTCCCACCACTGTATCCTCCATACATTTTTTTTTATTTTTTTGGAACTCCTTTTTTTCGTCCCCGACTTTTATTTGGAACTTCATTTTTTTGCACTTTTCTCTCAAATACAAGTAATAACAATTGGAATAATACTAAAAGAAAGATTAAATACAAAATTGAACAGAGAAAAATAGTAGAATTTTTTTTTTCAGTCATCTTTTTTTTGCGGATGATTTTTTTTACTCTACTACAAGTAATAACAACTTAAATAACACTAAAAGAAGATCAAATAGGAAATTCAATGAAAAAAACAGATAGAACTTTTTTTTTCAAATTAATTTTTTATGCTGATTCTTCTTTTTTTCATTTTTTTCAACTCTTTTTTTTTATCAGCCTCTCTTCTCTCTTTTTTGGTTGTTGATTTCATTTTTTTTGTGCAAACTAGATACAGAAAATTAAGATGGATAGATTGGAACCTGATACAAAATCGTAGCTTTGATACCACTTGATGCGATCCTCACCGGTAGATTGGTGATGATGGGAATCTACTCTAGGAGTATCAGGTTACAACGGGATAAATGATAGAATTCCTCAACCCGAATCTCACAATGCAGACGAACCGTTGATATATTAAATCCACGACCCTATTGTGATTGAAGACAAGAACCTTAGAACAAATATGAAGATGCCACAAATGGATGTGATGATCCGTTTGATAAGTCAGATTTGAATCTCACGAGGGTTTCTCGTTCAACTCGGATAAATCTCAAAGAGATATAAAACATAAGAATTTTTATTGATAAAGATCCATTAATTTCGTTCTCTATGCCCCCTTTATATAGGGATGGTAGAGAATGAGTATCCTAAACATAAAACTAGAAGAAAAAGGAGATAAATCTGAAAAAAAAGTGCTAAGGAAATCAATCTAACAAGGAAACAAATAAAAACCTTAAAATATAACCTAATTAAATCCGAAAATAATAAATAAATAAATAAATAAATAAATAAAATAAGTCTCTTATTTAAAATAGAACAATGGGTCCAACTCTTTCAATGGGCCTCTTGGACCGGAACTTGCACCACCCCATGTTGGATCATATCATTCTCCTTCTCTTAAAAGGAATTTGTCCTTAAATCTGAACCTCCTCTTGGATCAAAGACAAACACTGATAAACTGGGTTTTTGCGCCTATCTAGAGTCTGTTTTGGAATGGTTTTGATTATCTTTTAGGTGCTTTAATCCATGTTTTGCTCGGATTTCACTTGTTTGGACGAGATTGGTTTTGGGTGTGATTCTGCAAGAATTTAGACTAAAAACTACTAGCGTTGATGAAATTCAGCTCGTAGCCTTGATGGTTCGAGTTGAGGCTCAATCAGGACGAGAAAGTGCCGGAAACACACACATCGGGAGTGCAGTGAGTTAGCACGGACCGTGCTAGGAATTGCACAGCCCGTGCTAACATCGTATTTATATTACTTTATGCAGGACCACGACAACGTATTATACATGCACATAATCTCGTAGCATTCTTCAATAACCCTATAAGAATTATTTGATCTAACTAAAACTTGTGTCTATATATTGAAGATGACAAAAGAAAGAGATGTCATTTGTGTAAAAAGAAGTGGTTTCGAGTTCGAGTTTCAATCCGCCCCTTCCCCAACTAAAAAAGGGATGTTGAATTCATTTTGATTTTAAAATTTTAGTTTAGGCGCTATACAACGAATTTCTCCAACGGAACATTATCTTCATGAATTTGCTGTGAATAATAATACAATGTCTAAAAGCTAATTTAATAACATAGTTGCACGTCTTCTTTTGTATTACAACAATCTTTCTATGACCTAAAAATCATTATTTGAGTCCCCTTGAGGATGACCTAGTGGTGGAGTGGTTTATTTTGTGGTCAAAGGTCGCAAGTTCGACCCACCACCAACACCACAGGTCACACCTGTCCTGCCAAGTGTGGTTTACCTCCTCTGTATAGATTTGCAGGCTACATATTACACAGGGGCAAAGTTTACCCAAAAAAATCATTATTTGAGTCCCCTTGGGGATAGCCTAGTGGTGGAAAAAATCATCATTTGATTCCCCTTAGGGATGGCCTAGTGGTGGAGTGGTGTTATCTTGAGGCCAAATGTTTCAAGTTCCTAGTCGTGGAAAAAATCATTATTTGATTCCCCTTAGGGATGGCCTAGTGGTAGAGTGGTGTTATCTTGAGGCCAAAGGTTTCAAGTTCGAATCTCACCACCAATACCACATGATCACACCTGGCTTACCAAGTGTGGTTAACCTCCCCTGTGTGGTTTGCAGGCTATTACACAGAGGTGGGATTTTGATAAACTGAGATTTTACACTAAGTTTGGTACACTGTTGTGTCAAGTTTGAATTGTTTTGGGTGTGTTTCATCTCAATTTATTTACATTTTCATGCATTTGGGAGTTTGGTATTACTTGTTGGAATTGTGCAGGAATTGTCTTTGAAGAGATGGTATTTAAACGAAGTATGGAAGTCTCGGGAAAATAGCCGAGAACCGCGGCTGATGTGGCAGCTTGCGAGTGAGGATCCCGGCCTTCGACTGTGAAGTCGCGACAGAGGCTGGGGTGCACAGAGGAAAATTCGCGACCAGCTTGCGAATCGCGAGTGAGGTCGCGAATCACCAAGAGCCCTTAAATGTTTGATAGCGACAGAGGAGGGGGTCATCTTCGCAAAATTCGTGACCCGATCGCGAATATCCGAAGAGCTTGTGAATTTCCTACCACTTGGAAGCCACGTGGAATCGTGACCCCAGTCGCGACCGACATTCTCGGGAGCGAGATTGCGAATTTTAATGGCGGTACAGCTTGTGGTTTCCTACTTTGGATCAAATTCTTACTTGGTATTTAAGGGTTTGATGCACGAAAATACACACAATTCCACCTATCCCAAAGTTGCCACCAGAGGTTTGCTGCAGAGAAAAAACAGACGCGAAGAACAAGACCAAATTAATTCTTTCGGGTTTTATTTTCTCTGTTCTGAGGATTGTTCATCTTTTCTTTGTGGATGATTTTAGTTATTTATTTTGACATGGATAGCTAAACCCCTAGTATTCTAGGGTTGTTTATAATTCAAACTATGAAGTTTGTTTAAGCTATTGATTTCTTATGCTTATGATTTTATTGTGTTTTGCTTATTCTCGTATTTATCTGTATTATTTACCTGATCAATAAATGGTACAACTTAATGTGTTAATTCATAAATCGAGAGAGGAGTTTTAACACGTGATCTGGAATAAGTAACTTGTTAATCAATAACATTCGAGAGAGTTGAGATTAATTGAGAGAGCAATAGACCCTAGGAGCCTTTAGAAGTTGCATGCTAGGTATTGAACGGAGACGTTAGTACTAGTTTTGTAATCTACAACCTAGGCACTTTGAGAGAAGGTTTAGGATGAATTAGTGGTTGCTTTAGCACAATTTAAGTCCCAATATAGGTATAAGAATGAAAAGATTAAATGAATGGATTAGTTGATGATTAAGCAATCCTAGAATACGTCTTTTATTCACTGTTTGATTTTCTGTGTTGATTTCTTCTGTGGTAATTCAGTTTATTTATTAATCTTAGTTTTTATTTAATTAAATTCAACCATGATTTATAGTCTAGATAACTGCGAGGGATTAAATTAAAATAACTTGTAGATTAATCATTAAATCCCTGTGGATACGACCTTATTCACCGCTATCCTATAAGCCTTGCTATACACTTGCAGTATCGGTGAAAAAAATACCGAACAAGTTTTTGGCGCCGTTGCCGGGGATTTAATTTTTTTTATTTGCTATTATTTAGATTTAATTTCTTGTGTTAATCTATACATTTTTTTCAGTTTATTTTTCTTTAAATATTATAATATTCTTTTTCTTGTGATTAAGTTGTGTATGCGTACACGGTCTCAGGGGGAACCACTTCAAACTTTGGATCCTGAGATTGAAGCCACCCTCTGCCACAAAAATGCAAGAAGAAGGAGAGCAATGGCAGAGCAACAACCAGTAGCTCCTGTTACAGCTGATCAGATGCCCCGTATGCAACATCAGCTAGAGGAAATGCAGCGGCGATTTCAAGAGCAAGAAGCCACTAGGGAAGCAGAGCCGGTACCGATTAATCAAATGTTCACACCGGTGCTCAACCATGGACAAGTTCCCGGTCCAGGCATTAATGCCAACAACTTTGAACTAAAGTCGGGATTGGTGGGCATGGTGCAGCAGCATCAGTATGGAGGCCATAAGACTGAGAATCCAAATGCACACCTGCAACAATTCTTGGAGGTCTGCAGTACAATCAAGATGAACCAGGTGTCGGATGATGCCATTCGGCTTCGCCTGTTCTCATTCTCATTGAGAGACGCTGCCAAGGATTGGTATCATTCCTTGGATCTCAGTACGGTGGATAGCTGGGAGTGCTTGGCGCACAAGTTTCTACATAAATTCTTCCTTCCCGGTCTGAATCTTAAGCTTAAAGGCGAGATTACTCAGTTTCGCCAGTATGAAGATGAGAATCTATATGAAGCTTGGGAGAGGTTTCGAGAGTTGCTGAGGAAGTGCCCCAATCATGGATTTGGGGTGGATCATCAGGTCTGCATCTTCTACAATGGATGCGATATGGAGGTGAAGAGGCTTCTGGATGCCTCTGCAGGCGGGTCATTGCTGAATAAAGGACACGATCAAGCTGTGACGATAATTGAAGACATGGCTACCAACAGCTATCAGTGGACTGGGGATCGACCAGTAAGGATATTGAAGAGAGCTGCAGCAGTTGATGATAGTGATCCAATTTCCAAATTGGCCGCCCGGCTGTCTACTCTGAATGCCACGATCAACAGCAGATTTGATGCTATGGCGCGACCGGGTGTAGATAATTCCATAGGAAATACAGTTGAAGATGTCAACTATATCAATCAGAGAGGTGGCTATGATGGCAATAATTACCAAGGTGGAAATCAATTCTATCAAGGTAATCGATCCAACCTCTCATATGGGAATCCTAACAGCGCACTGCAGCCCCCTCCTGGCTTCTCTGTAACAAATGGAGTAATCAATGAGGAAAAGAAGCCAAACATGGATGATATGTTGATGGCGTTCATGGGGAAGACCGATAAATTCATGGGGGAGTCGCAAGCTAGAGTGGAGAAGTTGGAGAATACTGTGGGTGCTATGAGTGTGCAAATTAAGATGTTCGAGAAGCAACTGGGTCAGCTGACTACAGTTGTAGGGAATCAGCACCAACCGGGACAATTCCCTAGCAACACCACAGTGAATCCCAAGGAACAGTGCAATGCAATCCGTCTGCATACTGAGGTTCCTGCATCTATTGTTGCCGCTGCAGCTGTTTCCCCCAAGATGGCTTCTGACAAGCCAAATTCTACCATAAAGAGTCCTCCGACAGTTCCTACAGTGCTTCCCACATTGACCATCCCGTACCCACAGCAAACCCCGAAACAGAAGGTTGATGCACAGTTCTCTCGATTTCTGGAGATTTTTAAGAAGGTGCAAATCAACATTCCTTTGGTGGAGGCACTTCAGCATATGTCTAAGTATGCGAAATTCCTCAAAGATGTTGTATCCAAGAAGAAGAAGATAGAGGAGTTCGAGACTATATACCTCCCAGAAAACTGCAGCTCCATCATCCAAAAGAAGCTTCCGGCCAAGATGAAGGATCCGGGGAGTTTTACACTTCCGATCACTATTGGAGACAAGATAGGTGGCCGAGCACTATGTGATTTGGGGGCGAGCATCAATTTGATGCCGTTGTCATTTTTCAAGAAGCTGAACTGTGGGCAACTCAAGCCCACAACCATGTGCTTGCAGATGGCCGACCGATCTGTGGTGTATCCTGAGGGAATTTTGGAGGATGTATTGATCAAGGTGCATGATTTCATATTCCTAGTGGACTTTGTGGTGCTGTACATGGAGGAAGATAAAACCGTCCCTCTCATTTTGGGACGCCCATTTTTGCGCACCGGACGGGCCAATATCGATTTGGACACTGGGATTCTGACTCTCCGATTTGAAGATGAACTCATCCAGTTCCTGTTTGATGGTGGAGGCACGACGATGGATGATCGGGGAAGAGAATGGGGGATACCCATTTTCCCGCTTGTGGGAACTTGAGTTCCCAAATTCGTCTAGCTGTCGACGTTAAATGCAGCGCTTGTTGGGAGGCAACCCAATATGTTTTATTTTATTTCTTTTAGTTTTTTATTTATTTATGTTTTTCACTTCTTTTTCTGAGTTTTGCATGTAAAGAACACTTAGATGTTGTATTCTGGGGGATAGCGAAGCAATCAACTTGTCTTTCGACAAGTTTGGGGGAGGAGGTTGAACCCGAATGTTCATCCACTTGATTTCTGTGAGTGGTCGACGACACCTACATGCATTCTTACAAACTTATTCCATCCCGTGGATTTGAATAAGTTTGGGGGGATGTATGCTTGTGGTGTCTAGACCTTTATTTTATTTTACCTGCTTTACGTGTTTAGTTTTTATTTTTGTTTTTCCTGAAAGTTTGAAAATTTTTGAATTTTGGTCTTGAATTTTACTTGTGATTTTGATGATATATGCTTTATGGTTTATGGTTTAGTACTTATAATTAAGATATTTGATTGGGGATGATTTGAGCATGTATAGCATGATTTAAATGAACATGTGTTTTGGAGATTTTCGAGCTTTCTTTTGGCCAATGTTGAGCTGTGAGATTTTGAGCCTATAAGACTGTTGTCTTAATTTTTGTTCTTGTATGTTGGTTGTCTGTACACTTATTTCTCTAGAACTTGCATGTCGTCTTGCTTGAGATTGAGTTGCTGTGCTTGAAAATAGGAGATGATAGTAGACCATCTTTTCTTTAGCTATTTATCCACACACTATCCTGAATTCATTATATTTCTTTGCGAGCCCTTTTGTGCCTAATTGCCTTTTCTTTGGAAGCCTATTTGAGATGTCATTTGTTGATTCTTGTGGAGAAATAGGAAGAACGGTAAGGAATTATGGAGTTGGGATGGAAAAAAATGGTGATAATTGGTGAATTTTATTTGGTACACAAAAAAAAATGCTTTGTGAGTGTTGAAAAGAAGAAAAAGAAAAATTATGAAAAGAGCACTAAAAAGAAAAAAATGTGAAAAGTGCCAATGAAAAGAAATAAAGAAAAGAGACCAAAGGTCCATAAGTTGAAAGAAATAAAAAAATATGAATGACCTAAGGTGGTGTAGGAGGAAGTTGGAAAAATTCCAACTAGTGTTTGATTGTGAAAAGTAGTGAGAAATGGAAAGTAAAAGTGGTGGATTATGTTGCAATTGTTGAGTCACTTTAGCCAAATATTTCTAACCTTAACCCAAGCCTACGTTACAACCTTAACGAAAGTCCTATTTGATCTTAATTTTGAGCACATTTATTTGTCAGTGGAGAGCTTAGATTGCATGCAAGCCTATGGTAGATCAAGTGCATAGTTCAATATTTCGATGAGTGCTTATCCTTATTTTATCACACTTTGAATGTTTGAGCGAAACACACACCGGTGAGGATCATTGGCTTAAATTTTGCTTGTTGAAGTCTATCACATGTGTTCATGATTTGAGTGTTGTGCTTGTTTTTGTCATTTCCCCGATTAGATTTTCGAGTTTGTAGATGCTAGATTATAAATTGTGGAGTTATGTATTGTTTGAATTCCATGTTTGGTTTTGTTCTTTGTTTGAGGACAAACAAACTTCTAAGTTTGGGGGAGTTGATAAACTGAGATTTTACACTAAGTTTGGTACACTTTTGTGTCAAGTTTGAATTGTTTTAGGTGTGTTTCATCTCAGTTTATTTGCGTTTTCATGCATTTGGGAGTTTGGTATTACTTGTTGGAATTGTGCAGGAATTGTCTTTGAAGAGATGGTATTTAAATGAAGTATTGAAGTCTCAGGAAAATAGTCGAGAACTGCGGCTGACGTGGCAGCTCGCGAGTGAGGATCCCAGCCTTCGACTGTGAAGTTGCGACAGAGGCTGGGGTGCACAGAGGAAAATTCGCGACCAGCTTGCGAATCGCGAGCGAGGTCGCGAATCACCAAGAGCCGTTAACTGTTTGATAGCGACAGAAGAGGGGATCATCTTCGCAAAATTCATGACCCGGTCACGAATATCCGAAGAGCTCGTGAATTTCCTACCACCTGGAAGCCACGTGGAGTCACGACCCCAGTCGCGACCAACATGCTCGGGAGCGAGATCGCGAATTTTAATGGCGGTACAGCTTGTGGTTTTCTACTTTGGATCAAATTCTTACTTGGTATTTAAGGGTTTGATGCACGAAAATACACACAATTCCACCTACCCCAAAGTTGCCACCAGAGGTTTGCTGCAGAGAAAAACAGACGCGAAGAACAAGACCAAAGGATTCAAGATCTTTCAAGATTAGAGACAAATTAATTCTTCCGGATTTTATTTTCTCTGTTCTAAGGATTGTTCATCTTTTCTTTGTGGATGATTTTAGTTATTTATTTTGACATGGATAGCTAAAACCCTAGAATTCTAGGGTTGTTTATGATTCAAACTATGAAGTTCGTTTAAGCTATTGATTTCTTATGCTTATAATTTTATTGTGTTTTGCTTATTCTCGTATTTATCTGTATTATTTACCTGATCAATAAATGGTACAACTTGATGTGTTAATTCATAAATCGAGAGAGGAGTTTTAACACGTGATCTGGAATAAGTAACTTGTTAATCAATAAAATTCGAGAGAGTTGAGATTAATTGAGAGAGCAATAGACCCTAGGAGCCTTTAGGAGTTGCATGCTAGGTATTGAACGGAGACGTTAGTACTAGTTTTGTAATCTACAACCTAGGCACTTTGAGAGAAGGTTTAGGATGAATTAGTGGTTGCTTTAGCACAATTTAAGTCCCAATATAGGCATAAGAATGAAAGGATTAAATGAATGGATTAGTTGATGATTAAGCAATCCTAGAATACGTCTTTTATTCACTGTTTGATTTTCTGTGTTGATTTCTTCTGTGGTAATTCAGTTTATTTATTAATCTTAGTTTTTATTTAATTAAATTCAACCATGATTTATAGTCTAGATAACTGCGAGGGATTAAATTAAAATAACTAGTAGATTAATCATTAAATCCCTGTGGATACGACCTTGTTCACCGCTATCCTATAAGCCTCACTGTACACTTGCAGTTTAGGTGAAAATAAATACCGAACATGTTTACCTATTGCGCACCTTGGTAGTGGCTGCGAGTTACCCTTGATAACAAAAAAAATCATTATTTGTGTTTTGAAACACAAATTATTTTGTGTGCGAATTCATTTATTTTGTTAAATACAATATTCGATCAATCAATTTTATATAAAGATCATTCATAATCCATGTTTATTTTCTAGCGTCCTTCCTAACTCTATTGACTTCCTCATAAATGAGTATAACAAACACTTTCCTTTCCTTATTTCTTATTTACATTGTATTAGATATTTTTTGGTGTATACATACACAGTATTCATAATGAGCATAATTAAAATGATTAATGGCTACAAAATCACCAACTTTGAATAAATTTATAGTTTAGATATGATGAATCCATGGCAATCATCAAATCGGCTCTTCCAAAGCTACCATTAAAAGATCCCAAGATTGTTACTTTATTAAAAATTAAAGATTGGAAATCAAGGTTTGAAGAACACACGTGCATGGATTTATTCGAGCATGTTGCCAGCCCATGAAGATTGAAATAATTCAGCCCATGTTCATTGATTTAAAGTCCAATTAGAAGGCCCAAATCCATTGGGATTTATTTTATCCATAGTTAGATTTTATTATTTGATTTTGGTATTTATTTATTTATTTTCATTTTTTTTATTTAGGGAATTTCTAGAAGGTCTTATTTGTTATGTAATTAGAGTTTTAATTATGGGAACTTCTTTCCTAGTTAGAATTCTACTTAAGGTAGATTTCCTAGTCTGGTTTAGGTAGTTTTCTTTATTATTTTCGTGCATAATTAGTCCTATAAATAGGACATCCATGTAACATTATTATTTAGACCATATTTGATTAAGAAGAATTTACCTTTCAATATTGTCTCAACCCAAGAACCTCTTTTATTTATTTTCAACCGAAAATACACACTCTTAAGAAGCTTGTAACTTTTTAAGTTTTATCCTTAAATCTTATTCTAATTCTCTTGTGGAGTTAGGGTCGGATTTGCAACCGAAGATAATTCAAGTAGCGATACTTTTTGTGTATTATTTTACACAGGGTGTGTCGCCCCGAGTTCAATTCCTCTATCGAGGAGATTCCAAGTGAAGTACGTTTCGTGGAGTTATCCTCACGGGGTTTGCTTTCGTGTGTCAAATCATTCTACAAACATCATCAACGCCAATCCGTCATCACCAACATTCATATACCATCCAACGTTCATATCAACATCATCCACACAAGATCAGATCGTGTTCCACAAGGTTTCCAAGTCGTTCCATTCGTTTTGATCTATACATGCTATTCACATCGAGTTCTACAACAATACCGTAAGTCAGTTCTATTCCCTATCATACCCTATCTATTCTAGCCCTTCTTCACCCAAACACACCCCATATCATCTAAATAACATCCATAAACCTGACGTCCAAGTCCAGCCCCTTCGTGTTTGGATTGTGTCGCATTTTTGTGTCGTCCTCTAGGTGCCTTAATTAGGTCTAGTTCTACGCATATAGATTACGTGAGTCTTTTATTATTTATTTCAGCATATATTCATTTATTTGAGTCATTAGTTTGATTGAATCCTTCATTAGCTGACGTGTTCGATTCTAGAGTCTTCCGCGTGTTTTCTCTCGATGTTGATCATCATACCGGGATAATATCATTTGGCATCAGAGCCACATTAGCATTGCTGGTTGTGGTTCAATCTGATGTGTCATCCTACGTGTTCTTTATTATCCTACGTGTCATTTGAGTTGTAATTAGTGTCATTCATTGAAAAAAAATAGAGAAGATCAAAAGTAATCGGCTAGATAAAAAAAAGCGCCGATCTTCAAAAAAAAATTCAGATTCATTCTTGTGAGTTCAGTTCGTATTCTACCTTCTTAGTTTATTATAGTTGTTATTTAGGTCGAGTTCTAGCTGAATTGCCGTAAAAAAATTGTTCTTAAAAAAAATCCAAAAAAAAATAGTTTGTGTTTTCGATTTTTGTTCATCTTTCCTACTTGCTTTAGACTTCTCTTATCCATATTAGGTATTTTAGGTTATTTTAAATTGTGTCCACACTGGGTGAAACACATCCAAATTCAACCTTCCTTATCTAGTTCCCTTCTTTCCTTATCTTGTTTCTTTCCATCCTAATCATTTCCTACCCTCATATACTTCAATTAAACATTAAATTTTCATCCCCTACACCCCTATGGTTCGAAAATTTGTTGCACTTTCCCATACACCACTTATCTACACCCATACACCATCCGGACCATACACCCATGCACCCATGCACCCCATGGTCCATACACCATACACCACTCATACTCCATACACCCGTACACCATATACACCAAATTCTCGCCATCTCTATAGCAACAACAAATTCACCATCACCGAGTTTGAAGGTCTACACGATCCCAATGCATACCTTGATTGGGAAAGAAAAGTAGACAAGGTTTTTGAGTGCTACGACTTTCCCGAGCCAAAGAAGGTGAAATTAGTTTCCTTGGAGTTTAAAGGCTACGTAGCAACATGGTGGAGATTCCGGCAAAACTGATGCCGCCGAGATCGCCATCCACCTATCGACACATGGCGTGAGATGAAAGATTTGATGCGGGATCGCTTTATTCCATTCCACTACCAATGAGAGCTAGAGAAAAAGCTTCAAAAGCTTAGACAAGGAGATCGAAGTGTAAATGCCTACTATAACAAATTGATTGAAGCCATGAGACGAGCTGATGTAGAAGAATATCCAGAAGATACCATAGATAAATTTCTAGCTGGTCTACGAAGGGCAATTCGTGAAAGAGTAGCATTGTATCGCTTCAATGAGTTGGAGGACATGGTGAAATATGCCATTCGGATAGAAAAATGGTTGGAGGAACTAGAGATGAAGTCAAAAGAGGAGGTTCAAGTAGAGTCGAACGTTGAGTCACCAACCACCAATAACGATTCTGCTTTCAAGGTACCTATTTTAGACTTCGTTGAAGTACCTATTATCTCATTATCACCTGTTTCTATGTGTTTAGAAGATGAGATCATTGAAGAATTTATGCCAGAGATGTATATGATAGAAACAACTAATGTAGAAATGCTAGTTTTGGAGGAATTAGCTCTAGAAGATTGCAATTTGGAAGTTTTGTCCATAGAGATGACAAGTCCTAAAGATTGTATGGTGGACGAACTACAAATTGTGAACTTGGAGAACCTTGCCGCAGTTGAGGAAGCCGAAGAAGATGAAACGATGTGGGAGATACAGCTATGTTCTGAAAAGGAGGATGATATCATTTTGGGAGTGGATGTCGCACAAATGAAGTCTTTGCAAATATACATGGCGAATCCATTAATTTCTAACATGCTTTGTCAACCTTGTTCTTTAAATGTTTTAATCTTACAGGTTGCCAAAGATGTGCCATATGAGATCGATGTGCCACCAGACTTATTTGTGGTTCCCATGTTCATGCATTCTCTAAAATTGAAGTTGAGGTTGCGACCATTTGACACCAACATAATGTGTGCCATGATAAAAAAGTTGTGTCTTATGCAGCTTGAGGAAAAGACTTTGATGATAAGTTCATCTTTGTCTTTGATCCCAGAGCTTCGAATTCGAGGACGAATTCTTTTCAAGAGGAGGGAAATGATGAATCCATGACAAGCATGAAATCGGCTCTTCCAAAGCTACCATTAAAAGATCCTAAGATTCTTACTTTATTAAAAATTAAAGATTGGAAATCAAGATTTGAAGAACACACGTGCATGGATTTATTCGAGCATGTTGGCAGCCCATGAAGATTGAAATAATTCAGCCTATGTTCGTTGATTTGAAGTCCAATTAGAAGGCCCAAATCCATTGGGATTTATTTTATCCATAGTTAGATTTTATTATTTGATTTTTGGTATTTATTTATTTATTTTCATTTTTTTATTTAGGGAATTTCTAGAAGGTCTTATTTGGTAGGTAATTAGAGTTTTAATTATGGGAACTTCTTTCCTAGTTATAATTCTAATTAAGGTAGATTTCCTAGTCTAGTTTAGGTAGTTTTCTTTATTATTTTCATGCATAATTAGTCCTATAAATAGGACATCCATGTAACATTATTATTTAGACTATATTTGATTAAGAAGAATTTACCTTTCAATATTGTCTCAACCCAAGAACCTCTTTTATTTATTTTCAGCTGAAAATACACACTCTTAAGAAGCTTGTAACTTTTTAAGTTTTATCCTTAAATCTTGTTCTAATTCTCTTGTGGAGTTAGGGTCAGATTTGCAACCGAAGATAATTCAAGTAGCAAGACTTTTTGTGTATTGTTTTACACAGGGTGTGTCGCCCCGAGTTCAATTCATCTATCGAGGAGATTCCAAGTGAAGTACATTTCGTGGAGTTATCTTCACAGGGTTTTGATGAGATCGAGCATAGCAAGGAACAAGATGATCCAGAGCTGCAATTCAAAGGTCCCATGACGCGTTTACGAGCTAAGAAGTTGCAAGCTTATTTACAAGCTTCTATTCGTCGCAAATTCGAACTTGGTGAAGAAGACATGAAGAGCAGCCCGAGGTGGATCACCATGCTGTCCATTGATGAAGAAGAAGGAAGCATGAAGACGTGAGAAGAAGAATGACGCCATTTGGACGTGTGCATAAAAAATTATACCCGTTTGCATGGGAAATCGGGAGATGCTGCTTTTCATGCAAAGGTGGTGAATAAATTCGAACACAACATGGACCAAATTAAACCAGCCCATGTCGTGTGGATTAAAGGTCCAAGATGGCGAGATTGAAGGCCCAAATCCACTTTGGGATTTATCTTTATCTAGATAGATTTTTCTTATTTTATTTTTGGTATCTTTTGATTCTTTCCTTAAAAACAGATTTTGGATAAGGAAACAATCCTAGTTAGATTAGTACTAGTTATTTTCAATTCTATCTAGTTATTTAGGTTAGATTTTCGGTCCTAACACTCCTATAAATAGGAGCATCATGTGACATTCAAAAGTTAGACAATTGCATGAATTCAAGAAGTTATTTCTCTTTTGTCTCCTAGATCCTAAGGTTGATCGAAAATATCCATACAATTCTATTGAATTAGCAATCCAATAGTCTTATTCAAGTTCTTCAGGGTACAATCGATTACTTGGGAGAATTGCTATCCGGAGAAGTTAGACGAGTGCGTTCGGGTTGATTCAACACGGGTTCGCCGCCATAACCTATCCTTCTACCTTTCCACCGCCGCCGCCAACACCTTCACCGCCGCCTCACCACTGTTCACCGCCGTGGTTCCAGCCACCATCAAAGTATTCCAAGTGTCTACATCGAGTCTTCATCCTTGTTCGAGTTTTCTAGTAAGTTTTGTTCTATTTTGAGTCAGATTGAATTCCATTTGTTCTAGCTGACGTAGTTCGATTCTTAAGTCTTCCGCTGTCTGGGATACATTGTCCGGGTCACATCATAATTTGGCATCAGAGCCACGTCAGCTCTGCTGGTCGTGGTTCAATCCGACGTGTCAGATTTTCTATCCTACGTGTCATACACGTGTCTTTTAATTTTTGTTTGTTTCTTGAGTTGTAATATTGTTATTCATTGAAAAAAAAGGAGAAAAAAGGCATCGGCTGTATAAAAAAAAATCAAATAAAAAAAAGTCGCCAATTTTAAAAAAAAATCAGATTTGATTCTTGTTAATTTCGATTTTTCCTATTGTTTTAGATATTGTTTCTATATGTTTAGGGATTCTTAGATTGTGTTTACATTAGTCAAACACATCCAAAAGTCTCTTTCCTTATCCATTAGATTTCCTACCTTGTTTAGATTTCTTCCATCCTTATCTATATCTAATCAAGATCTTTCACCTTATCCACCTAATTTTCGATCCTTACACCCTTTTGGATTCAAAAATTCTCACCTCTTTCCTATCTACACCCGGTTCACCTTATACACCACATAGTCCATACACCCATACACCATACACCCGTGGTCTACATATACCATCCAGCTAAAATACTTATCTCACATGCCTACTTCTACTCTTAGCAATCTTCCGGCTTGATTCTATCCGTTGGAGCTTGAAGAAGACCTAGAGGAGCTAGTCAAGAGAAGCTGTTGATTTTCGATCCACCCACCCCCACATATTCACTCCACACGTGCACCACATCAATTTGAGAGACATACACGAGTGGAAAAATCAAGAGTGACATACACGAGCGTTTGTGAGGAATTGTGAGGTTCTACTTTGCTTTTTCTTCACGTTTGTTCGTTTTGCAGGTATAATGAAGAAAGGAACCAACAAAGAGGCGTCTACTCCACCTCTTGAGGAGCCTAGATCGCCAAATACTCCAGGTGAGCAGTCCTACTTGTCCGAACCACCACGGGATGCCAAGTACCAATATGAAGCTCTAGTAAAACATTTTGAGCGACAGAATCGTCTACTGAAGGACGAACTTGGCAACCAAGTAGCTGAATTGCAAGAGGATCTTGCAAGGCTCAAAACCCAGTTGACCCGTCCGAAACGGTCCAAGGAGAGCCTGAGAGGCAACCCGAGCCTCAAGACAATATAGAGAGGCAATCTGAGCCTCAAATCAATGCAGAAAGGCAACCTGAGCGTCAAAATAAAGTAGAGAGGCGACCCGAGCCTCAAACAGGAGAACATGATCGACGCCAACATCAGAGAGCTGTCAACATGCCGCCGCCTGTACAGCAAGACATTCAGAGGCCGCCACCTGCCTTTGAAGAAGACTATGATTACGGATACGACTCCTATGCAGCCAGTGGATATGAAGCTGATTACACACCACAAGGGCGAAGAGAACGCCATGGCCGACCCCGAGGTCCCTATAGGCGTGCAAATTATGATGATTATGAAGATAGTAGGCTCAACAACATCAAGATGAGCATACCAGAGTTTGAAGGCCTTCACGATCCCGATGTCTACTTAGATTGGGAACGTAAGGTAGAGAAGATCTTTGCATGCTACAACTTTTTAGAGAAAAACAAGGTGCAACTTGCATGCTTAGAATTTAGAGGCTACACAGCCTCATGGTGGGAAATGTAACAAGAGAGAAGACGCAGAAACCACAATCCACCAATCGACAATTAGGAAGAAATGAAAAGATTCATACGTGGCCATTTCATTCCCATGCACTATGAGAGAGAGCTTGAGAAGAAGCTCAACCGGGTCAAGCAAGGTACTAGATCGATTGAAGAGTACCACAAGGAGTTGGAGACCCTTTTGAACAGAGTCGGGAAGCAGGAGACCTTAAATGCTACCATCATTCGGTACATTGAAGGTATGAATCCTGATATTGTATGTGAAGTCGAGCTCAGAGACTTCACCAGTGTAGAAAGGATGGTGCAGTACGCATCGATCGTGGAAAGACAACTAAGAGAAGGGTGCCGTCGATCCCACTACAATGCAGCCCCTACACGCACCACTTGGAATAAAGGTACGCCTTCCACATCACTTTCTACCCCTTCTACTGACTCTACATGACCAAGAGGTCAATCCGAACCACCCGAACTGTGTTTCGACCGTTCTACACCGCAGTCCAGTCGTAGACCCGAGTCTACACCACCAAATCAACCACGACCGATCCCTACACAGCCAAACCAAGGTGCAACAGCCCTTAATTCAGCCTCTAATCGAGCTCGTGACATTCAATATCATAAGTGTCAAGGTTGGGGCCATTTCCAAGCTCAATGTCCAAACCGGCGAGTACTATACTTAACGGAGTCAAATGAAGTCGAATAAGCCAGTGAGGATGAAAAGGAGCCCGTGGGCAACACCACAACTGAAGAAATGGTCGAGAATGATGCACCCCATGTAGTGGTCGATCCGGAAGCTCAACAAGTCAGTTTGGTTACAATCCGGAGTTTGAGCATCATTCGAGAAGAGGAACACGAACACCAACGGGAGAACATCTTCTATACCCGTGCAGTAATCCAAGGTCACACGTGTTCAATGTTAATTGACAGTGGCAGTGTGATCAATGCCATCAGTCAATATGCAGTGGAAAAGCTTGGTCTACCCGTTCAACAACATACAAAGCCTTACAGATTGCAATGGCTTACAGATATAGGCGAGATACACGTGGTTCACCAGGTAAGTGTCTCATTCTCAATCAATAAGTTTTCTGACACTAGTTTGTGCGACATTATCCCTATGGATGCGGCACACTTGTTGTTAGGCAGACCTTGGCAGTATGATCGACGTGTTGTCCACGATGGACGTCTGAACACTTATACCGTCGACATTGATGGCCAAACCAGCACTTTGAGGCCATTATCACCTAAAGATGTTGCTATGGATCAGCAACGCATGCAAGAGAGGTTGAAAGAGAAAAAAGCGAAGCAAGCAGCTGCAAAATGAGCCCCGAAGGCCACGGCCGAAACCCCAGCCCCCGGACAGCCCCTTGCCGACACCACTTTCCCTTCCAAACCACCTCATTCGGACTCCTTAGCTGTGGAAAAGAAGAAGGAATCGAGTTCAAACAAGCCTCACGTGAAGAGCTTGTTTATTTCAGTAAAAGGAGTTCAGAAAGCCATCAAAGCAGGTATGCCTCTTGTCCTACTCACATTTAAGAGCAGTACTACTAATGATTGTTTGCCTAGTGATGTGCAGCCCTTACTTGATGAGTTCAAGGATGTTTTTCCTAAGGAGATACCCAGAGGACTTCTACCAGTGTGAGAAATCAAGCATCAGATCGATTTCATCCCCGGAGCCGTGCTTCCTAACCGACCAACCTATAGGACATCTCCCGACGAGACTAAGGAGATAGATAGGCAAGTCAAAGAGCTGTTGGAGAAGAAGGAAATCCGTGAGAGTTTGAGCCCGTGTGCTGTTCTAGTGATCTTAGTGCCAAAGAAGAACAACGAATGGCGTATGTGCATGGATTGTAGAGCAATCAATAAAATCACGGTAAAGTATCATTTTCCCATTCCTAGATTAGATAATATGCTTGATGAATTGTCTGGATCGCGTGTCTTTTCTAAAATTGATTTGCGTTCTGGTTATTTTCAAGTACATATGCAAGAAGGTGATGAATGGAAAACTGCATTTAAAACAAAGCATGGTTTGTATGAATGGCTTGTTATGCCCTTTGGTCTCACTAATGCACCAAGCACATTTATGCGTCTGATGAATCATGTTTTGCGTGAAGTGATTGGAAAGTATGTTGTTGTGTATTTTGATGACATTCTGATTTACAGTGACACGACACATACACATATGCAACACCTTAGACACGTTTTTGAGTTACTTAGGGAGTCAAAACTTTATGGTAACTTGTCTAAGTGTTCTTTTTGCATGAGTGAAGTCATTTTTCTAGGCTTCGTTGTGAGTATACATAGTATAGAAGTAGACTGTTCCAAAATCAAGGCGATTGAGGAATGGCCCACTCCTAAAACCGCTAGTGATGTACGATCTTTCCATGGCCTTGCTGGCTTTTATCGTCGCTTTGTGCATGATTTTTCCGGCATAGCTGCGCCGCTTACTGAGTTAAGTAAGAAAGATCAAAAGTCTGAACGGGGTCCTGTTCAAGAGCATGTGTTTAACACTTTAAAGTCTTGTCGATGTAATGCGCCTGTTCTTGCTCTTTTGGACTTTAATAAAACTTTTGAGATTGAATGTGATGCCTCAGGCAAAGGGATTGGTGCTGTTTTGATGCAGGAACGGCATCCAGTCGCCTATTTCAGTGAAAAGCTCCATGATGCAACCCTTCGTTATTCCACCTATAACAAGGAGTTGTACGTACTCAAGAGAGCTTTAGAGACATGGCAGCACTACTTGTGGCCTAAGGAGTTTGTGATTCACACGGATCATGAGAGTTTGAAGCACTTGAAAGGCCAGCAAAATCTGAACAAGCGACACGCATGATGGGTAGAGTTTATCGAGTCCTTCCCGTACATCACAAGTACAAAAAAGGTGCTGAAAACGTGGTAGCTGATGCATTGTCATGAAGGTACGCTCTCTTGAATCTTATACATGCTAAGATGTTGGGATTTGATACAATTAAGGAGTTATATACATGTGATGAGTTTTTCACACCCATATATGCTGAATTTTGCTCAAAATCTCGTGCTTATGATGGATATTTCGTACATGATGGGTTCTTGTTCAAGGGTTCGCAGTTGTGTATTCCTAAGTCTTCTATGCGTGAGTTGTTAGTTCTTAAATTACATGCGAGAGGTTTAATGGGTTACTTTGGTGTGTCTAAGACGTTAAACTTGCTGCATGAACATTTCTTTTGGCCACGTATGAAGCATGATATTGAGAATGTGTGTAGTAGATGCATTACATGTAAGAAATCAAAATCTACATCACACCCATTCGGTTTATACACTCCTCTACCAGCCCCGTCTTCCCCGTGGATTGATTTATCTATAAATTTCATATTAAGATTACCATGGTCTAGGTCTGGTCGAGATTCTATAGTTGTTGTGGTTGATAGGTTTTCCAAGATGTCTCATTTCATTGCATGTAGAAAAACCGATGATGTTGTACACATTGCCAATTTGTTCTTTATACATGTTGTGCGTTTACATGGAATACCTAGAACTATTATTAGTGATAGGGATTTTAAGTTTTTAGCACATTTCTGGCGTGTACTTTGGGGTAAGCTAGGTACCAAGTTGTTATTTTCTACTGCATGTCATCCGCAAACTGATGGACAAACTGAGGTAGTTAATCGCACTCTAGGTACTTTGCTGCGTTCTTTGGTTAAAAACAACTTGAAATCATGGGAAGATTGTTTGCCATATGCTGAATTTGTCTATAATCGCGTTGTGCATTCATCTACCAACATGTCTCCGTTTGAAGTTGTTTATAGTTTTAATCCGCTAACGCCTAATGATCTGTTGTCTTTACCTGTTGAGCATCTAACAAGTGTTAAAGGTATAAGAAAAGCGGAACAAGTTAAGGAGATGCATGAGAAAGTACGTGCGGCGTGCGCGTATTGAAGCCGTTGGCGCATAAAAGAACAAACGGCATAAACAGTTGATTTTCCAGCCCGGAGATCGCGTTTGGATTCATCTGAGTCCTGAACGGTTTCCTAACTTGAGAAAGTCGAAACTTATGCCAAGAGGAGATGGACCGTTCACCGTGTTGAGTCGAGTCAATGACAATGCATATCGCATTGATTTATCCAGTGAGTATAAGTGTTCATCTACATTCAATGTTGCTGACTTATCTCCCTTTTCTGTAGATGATGAGTTCGATGATGATGAGTCCCCGAATTCGAGAACGAATTCTTTTCAGCAGGGGGGGAATGATGAGATCGAGCACAGCAAGGAACAAGATGATCCGGAGCTACAATTCAAAGGTCCCATGACGCGTTTACGAGCTAAGAAGTTGCAAGCTTATTTACAAGTTTCTATTCGTCGCAAATTCGAACTTGGTGAAGAAGACTTGAAGAGCAGCCCGAGATGGATCACCATGCTGTCCATTGATGAAGAAGAAGGAAGAATGAAGACGTGAGAAGAAGAATGACACCATTTGGACGTGTGCATGAAAAGTTATACGCGTTTGCATGGGAAATCGGGAGATGCTGTTTTTCATGCAAAGGTGGTGAATAAATTCGAACACAACATGGACTGAATTAAATCAGCCCATGTCGTGTGGATTAAAGGTCCAAGATGGTGAGATTGAAGGCCCAAATCCACTTTGGGATTTATCTTTATCTAGATAGATTTTTCTTATTTTATTTTTAGTATCTTTTGATTCTTTCCTTAAAAACAGATTTTGGATAAGGAAACAATCCTAGTTAGATTAGTACTAGTTATTTTTTATTCTATCTAGTTATTTAGGTTAGATTTTCGGTCCTAACACTCCTATAAATAGAAGCATCATGTGACATTCAAAAGTTAGACAATTGCATGAATTCAAGAAGTTATTTCTCTTTTGTCTCCTAGATCCTAAGGTTGATCGAAAATATGCAAACAATTCTATTGAATTAGCAATCCAATAGTCTTATTCAAGTTCTTCAGGGTACAATCGATTACTTGGGAGAATTGCTATCCGGAGAAGTTAGACGAGTGCGTTCGGGTTGATTCAACACGGGTTCGCCGCCATAACCTATCCTTCTACCTTTCCACCGCCGCTGCCAACACCTTTCCGCCGCCTCACCACCGTTCGCCGCCGTGGTTCCAGCCACCATCAAAGTATTCCAAGTGTCTACATCGAGTCTTCATCCTTGTTCGAGTTTTCTAGTAAGTTTTGTTCTATTTTGAGTCGGATTGAATTCCATTTGTTCTAGCTGACGTAGTTCGATTCTTGAGTCTTCCGCGTGCATAAATCTCGTGTCTTGGATACATTGTCCGGGTCACATCAGGTTTGCTTTCGTGTGTCAAATCATTCTACAAACATCATCAACGCCAATCTGTCATTGCCAACATTCACCAACCATCCAACGTTCGTATCAACATCATCCACACAAGATCATATCGTGTTGCACAAGGTTTCCAAGTCGTTCCATCCATTTTGATCCATACGTGATATTCATATCGAGTTCTACAACAATACTGTAAGTCAGTTCTATTCCCTATCATACCCTATCTACTCTAGCCCTTCTTTACCCAAACACACATCCCATATCATCTAAATAACATCCATAAACCCGACGTCCAAGTCCAGCCCCTTCGTGTTTGGATTGTGTCGTATTTTTGTGTCGTCCTCTAGGTGTCTTAATTAGGTCTAGTTCTACGCATATAGGTTACGTGAGTCTTTTATTATTTATTTCAACATATATTCGTTTATTTGAGTCATTAGTTGGATTGAATCCTTCATTAGCTGACGTGTTCGATTCTAGAGTCTTCCGCGCGTTTTCTCTCGGTGTTGATCATCATACCGGGATAATATCATTTGGCATTAGAGACACCTCAGCATTGCTGGTCATGGTTCAATCTGACGTGTCATCCTACGTGTTCTTTATTGTCCTACGTGTCATTTGGGTTGTAATTAGTGTCATTCATTGAAAAAAAATAAAGAAGATTAAAAGCAATCGGCTAGATAAATAAAAATTCAGATTCATTCTTGTGAGTTCAGTTCATATTCTACATTCTTATTTTTGTAATAAACGTTTTTAAAATATTAAATTTTATAGTGGGACATGAAAAGTAGACTAGAGGGTTTTATCCCATGAAAAACTCCATGCACGGGCGCACATCTATATAGAAGAATATTATATACTACGCATTTGATGCAAATATCTTCATAAATATTGGGTTCAACTTTCATGTTGCACTTCTTTGTGTTTTATTCAATGCTTCACTATTAAATTTATGATTTTAATAATAATATTTATAGAAAAAAATTAATTATATATAACATAAATAATTTTAATTTTTAATTAATACTTAATTTTGTGGTTAATTATTTAATAAATAAATTTTATAATTTTTTAATTCATTTTTTTGATGATAAATGTTGAATATGATATATTAAAAAATAGTTATATATCCTAATTAGGTGTGTGAACCCTACTAAAGAATTGTAAAATTACACAAAATCACAAAAAAAATGAAAAAAAAATATATAAGAAAAACTCGCAATTTGAAAATGCAACACGGATCGATAGTACAACAGGAAGTCTCATGTGATAATATCTAGTATTGTTTGAATTTTTTTCAAAAGCTAGCTAGTGTTATTTAATTTTGAAATAATGATTCATATCTATATACATATATGTAGAATAAATTGCATGTTTTATTTCATGCGTGAACAGTTTTTTCATAAAAGTAAATTGAACTTTAAATAATATCACAAAAATGTGCACATCTGGAACCAATCTCACCTGTGGATTAGAACGGTTTAGAAGGTTAGAAGTAGACTTTAAAATCAAGGTCAAAAGTGTAAAATCCTACTTGCAATTAGTGGAGCCTCACATCCAAGGGCAAAAAATAACGCGCTAGAAATTAGGAATAGAAATCCTCCCAAAATTTGAAGTCATAGAAATCAACCCCCTCCCAAACAAATAACATAAGCCCTCAATTTTTTTACTAGAAAAACCGTAACGATCAATTTGATGAGGAGTTACAACATCAGTCCAGTCAATGAGGAGTGTGCTCGAATATTTGTTATATATTATTTATGAACAATTTGATGGCTAAAATCCACTTAAGACAATGTTTTTAAAATCAGACAGCACATCGAATTGGTTAATTTATTGGGTCATTAGATTATTGGTTCAATCGGTTGAACCGTTTTGGAAAATCGGATAATCCGTAATATGATATATATATATATATATTATGTATATATATACACAATAAAATATAATAAAATCATACAAACTAGTATCATGATAAATATATTAAATAAATTTAAAAAATACACCAAATTTATATTGTGCAAAGAAATAAAGTATTTATGTTATCAATAGTTATTCCATAAGTTAAGCAGTTAAAAGTATACTATTTATAAAAATAAATATTTAACATCAAATACTAGATTTTGAGAAAATATATAATTAAATGTTAAATAATTAAATATTGATTTTAATTATAAAGAATACCACACAATTACAATTAAAAACTTTGTTAATCATTACTTCACAAGCCACTATTTTATATTTTAGTTATTCTCTTTATTTATTTTAATTTAACAAATGATAAGTTAGATATTGTTAAATATTGATTTTTTTTATGCTAAACATTGATTTTAATTCAAATGAAGATTAATTATTTTCAATTTGTGCATATGTGTGTGTGTGTGTGTTATTAATATTCAAATAATGACATAATAGTGTATTGGCCCGGTTGGTTGAACACATTGTACAAAGTTCTCCAATTTTTGGAGGTCCTGGGTTTGAATCCTTCAAGTATCATGTTGAGGAAATTAAATTAAATTTAAAAAGAGTTAAAAAAGGACCAGTTCAACTGATTTTGATCGGTTCACTTAAGGTCATTCGCGGCCCGTAATAGATGTATTACTGGATCGGATAAATGATCAGCTCGCGGTTAGACCGGCATGTCCGGTTCAATTTTCAAAACATTGATTTCTTAAGAAGCATTGAGCACGACAAACAAGGTACCAATTTTGCTTGTTTGATTTATTTCCTTGTTTACTTTGTGTAAGAATAGTGGTAAAGTTCATGCCCTCCATTGCATATTATGTCACAATAGTTGGTGTAACCCGGACAAATTGTACAGGATACAAAAACGCGCGGAAGACTTCTAGAATCGAACACATCAACTTAGAAGGATTCAACCCTACTCTAAGACTCAAATATATCAAAAATAAGCTGACTTGAAGGAATAGAAACTCAAAAACAATGATCGAACGAATCTAGACCTAAATACAATACCTAGACTACGACACAAAAACGGAACACAAATCCAACAAGAAAAGGGCTGTTTTGGGGAGAATAATATGGCTAGGAAAATGAGGAATTTTGGCAGTGATTTTATGGGTAAGAATGGCTAGGAAAGATAGGATATGTTAATGGTTCGAAGGACTTACGGTATAGATAGAAAACGTGATGAATTGAACACGTATGGAGTTCGAACCCTTATGATCGACACACGATCAGGTCTTGGTGGCTTGAAGGTGTCACAAACGTGGATGGTTGATGTAGGATGTCGATTGATGAAGAACGAAGATGATAGTGTCGTGAATTGCAACCCAATTAATCCCCGGCGTATCTTGTACGATGAAAACGAATCTCAAAGTTACTCCTCGGTAGCGAGTTCACCCTAATTCCTCGTGTGAATTAGAATGTTCCCTTGATGTAAGACTCAAAGTTTGCTAGGCTTCAAGAATGATAATTTATGAGGAAAACAATCAAAAGCTTTAAACGGTTGAGACACAAATTGAATGCAAAAGTAATTTTAATCAATAATGTCTAAAATATCAAAGTAACATGGTTCCCCTATTTATAGGGCCTATTATGCATGAAAATAACTAATAAAAAGGCCTAAAAAATCTGATCCAAAAGGATCTCTAACTATACTATAGAAATACCTAAACTAGAATTCTATTCAAGGTAGGAAATTGCCTTAAGTACAATTCTAGTCAAACCTATGATATTATGAACGAAAATTACACTTATAAATTAATTAAAAACTGATCTAAACTATAGTCTAAATTAATTAAATAAATACTATAGTCTAGATAAAAATCAACCCCTTAATTAAATTAAATCAAGGGCGAAAACAACTCCATGCACAAATGCACTTCTTCTTGCTCTCTTCTTCAACTCTTCAAGTTATATTCTCCATGGTATGATCTTGATCTTCATTAGTTAATAAATTAACTAAAGTATGGCTGCACTTTGCATCTTCTAATTCCTCAAACTTCTTGCGAATCATCACTTGGAAATAACCTTGTAATTTTTTTGCTCGAAGTCGCGTCATTGGACCTTTGAATTGCAGCTCGGATTCAAGGCCTTCAATGCCTTGCATCTTCATCAATAGTCGTCTTCATATTCTAGCTTACTTGATCGTCCAACTAGTTTTTAACTGACTTTACTTGATTAATGTGTGCTTCTCCCCTCAAATATAGTTCGTTTGACTTCTAGCTGAGGTATTTCTTCATTGTTTGTAGCTGGGTCAACTATTTGGCTCGTAACTTATCGATTTCCTATCTTCAGCTAGATCAACTTGATGAAACATCTAGCTGATTCTAAATTAGTTCTATTGCATGACTTTTACAAATGACTCAATCTCAGATAAATTTTATTTTTAATAATGTTTATTGTTAATTGTTGTGCTCAAATTGCTCATTTAAGTTATTTTTTTTTATCATATTTTGTTAGTATTTTACAATAAGTTCAAGTTAGGGCTTTACTACCCCAATATGATTTTGACATTATTATCCAAATTATGCTAGGTATTTAATTTAAATACATATTTGTTCATTTTTTCTTTAGTTTGCATTATATAACTGTTTTCCTTCCCCCATATTAAAATTCATGCGTCAGTTTGTAGTTGCCCTAATCCGCTTTCAGCGAACCTTCGACGTAGAATTGAGGTGAAGTTTGTATGATGCCTTTTCTGAACATGTCGAGTGTTGTTAGAAATAGTTGGGCGGATCTTGCTAATTCCTTACGTTTTCTCATAGTTGGTCCCTCTCAGTATATATGCTAGAGGGGACCTCTTGTTTGGCCTTTTTTTGTTATATGATTTTTTTATTGGAAATACAACAAAAAAATTGAATGATATTTATTTAAATAACCAAATTGTCTTTCAAGGTATATTGTTTTTTGAAAATGTCTTTCTTCGATATTATACGATCTTCCAATTATAAACACTTGTGAAAAATTCAAGTATAGTTCTTGTTAGGTAAAACAATTAAGTGATCAGGTTTTGATGAGATATCAAAACATGCTAGATGATGTGTCAAAACACTCAAGGTCAGACTGAGCTCAAGTCTTCCTTAGGACTAAACCTAAGGTGATGAAGACTCAAGATGAACTGAACATCAACCTTCACCGAAGGACAAACTGATGAAGTTTCTATCAAGCTGATGAAACTAAGCTCAGATTAGTTCTTAAAGGAACATCAAATAACTTCAGTTTGAGATACAAACTGAAGAAGAAGTCAATAGAGTATGCAAACTGAAGAAAAAGTCAAAGGAACATGCAAACTTATGACAAAATCTGAGAAGCCATGAAAGGTACTAGCAAACTGAAGGCCAAACCAACCAAACTAAAGATTGAACCAAGCAAACTGAAGGCCAAACCAACCCCGACTGAAGGCTGAATCAACCAAACTGAAGGATGAACCAAGCAAACTGAAGGCCGAATCAAACAAACTGAAGGTCGATCCAGCAAACTGAATGAAAAGCCATCTGAAAAGTCAACCTAACAAAATAGCTCCAAAATCAAAACGACCCTCTATCATAACTGAACTAAAGATTGCTGGACACAAGAGGAAAATAAGTTGGTGCAATTCAAAAGGTCAACTAAGATGTTAGTTAGCAAACGGTTCCGAATTCAGAACGGTCCTCTGCATCAACAAAATTTGTTGGATTTTAGATAAAGTCTAAGAAATGACCAATGGTCATATTACACTCCTCTATAAAACGAGTGAAACAAAAATTCGAAAGAGAGACTTTTGCCAAGAGAAATTCCTACCAATATTCCAAGAGCTCTATCTAACTCTCATTCTCCAAAGAAAGAACATCTTCTCTGCAATCATTCAAATACTATAAAACTGATAAGCGTCTCTGATTGGGTCCAAATATACTATTTATAATTCCGGTTTATGCTCAACACTATAACTACTAGGACCGTACCCACAATTGGACGGGGTCAATTGTAGGCGTGATAAGCTTAACCCGAGTCGATCTCTCGAGAAAGTCTTTTGTGAAGGAATTATCTAAGAGACTATGCATGCAACATGTTTAAACAACCAAAATAAAACCTAAACATTCTAAATAAGGGATTGATGATGATTTCTACTAAGAATTAAAATAGACAATTAAACAAGATAATAAAATGCAAACAACACAAATTAAAACAAGATATGAGGAAATAAGATAGATTAAGGTATTAGGGTGTAGATTCTCTCAATGGTTTCTCACTATGCTTTGTTCAAGTTGGTAATGCTAATCTCACACATACAATAGACCCTCTTAATCGGTTTAACTTTAATTACTGTCACCATCTATCCATTAAACCTCTTTTAGCTATATCATACAAGCAAGATTATCATATTAGGCTTAGGAACCCCATCCACCTAACGTCGAAGGAACCAAATTCGGGATTTAGAATCACAATCAAGTTTTCTCTAAATCTTAGCAATGCTCAAGTAGTGATCAAGTACTCTCACATAATAGGTACGATTCCAACAACAACAACCAACAAGGATAAGCATAGATCAAAAACCAAATCGTCCTCTACCCCCTAATAGAGAGATTAACCACTAAACATGCTCAAAACAACATAAATATCATAGAAGAAATTCATCTCATAAATCAAATGTAAATAACACAAACCTCTACATTATTAGATATCATTCAAGAGTTTGGGACAAACCCCCCACAAAACATCTAAAAAATACAAAGAAAACACAAGGAAAACCTTCTCACGAGCGTAGCTTCCGCGGATGGCTTGAGGTTGGTTTCTTCTCATCTCCTCTTCTTCTTCCTTAGCTTGGTTCCCTCTTTCTTCCTTTTCTCCTCTTCTCTTTTGTGATAGTGTTGATGGTGAAAATGAGAAAGTGGTGGTGATGGTGTAGAGAGAAAAATGGAAGAGGTGTGTTGGAGAAGATGAAGTTTGTGTGTAGTGAGAATCGAGTGTGTGTGTGTGTGTGTGTGTGTTGGATCCCCAAAAATCTATATGAGATATTGGAGAGGGAGAGAGAGAAGTGATAGATAGAGAGAGAGAGTATGAGGAGTATGGTGGAAGGCATGGGTTGAGGAGAGAAGAAAGGTGATGGCATGGGTGCATTAATTGTGAGAGGTATTTGAGGGGATTTTGTGGGAGCAAAAGTCCATAAGGCTAGAGTTAGGTTGAATTAATCCCTATTCCCCTATCAGTTAGATTAGGTTAGCCCAAAAGTCTAATAGCCAAAATGTAAAACAGGGAAAATGATGAAGGATATGCTTCCTTGTGCAAAATGGTGAAGAAAAGGTGAGAGTCGAGTGTAAGTTGATGTCGATCGTGAGAAATAGAGTATCCCGTGCGTCCGCGGGGTGCAGGGTGCGCGGCGCCCGCGGATCAGTGCGCACCCGGGGGTGCCTCCGCCAAGAGCCTCCTCGCGCGGTCGCGGGGCTCGCGCGACCGCGAGGCCTTGTTGTGCGGCCGCTCAGCTTGCGCGGTCGCGTGGTCCCTGGCCACTTCCTCTGGGTTCATCTCTTCGGTTCTCGTCTTCACTCCTCGCCACCTTAATACCTAAAAATCCAGATTATACGAACAAAAGCTCAAGTTTTTCAAAACTTGGCATATTCCACCATGAGAGCAACAAGTGAAGAAAATCACACGAAATCTAGAAATAAACGAGAAAAAAGGACTAGAAAATAACTTATAAAATATGCAAAATCATGCAATAAAATAACACAAATAAACACCAAACAACTCCCCCACACTTAGCTCCTTACTTGTCCTCAAGCAAACAAGAAATTAAAAATATGAAGTAAGAAGGAAATATTCACAAGGCGATCATGTAATTAACAATTCGCATGGTTCCCACAAAGACATTCATCATCAAAGAATGCGAGCACAAGATCCAATCAATTGAGTTGCTTGCCCTTTCAAGATTAAGAAAAACACATGAGCACCAATTCAATTCAATTACTTCCCCACAAATCACATCTACAATTATTAAGAAACAAACTTACAATAACATAGGGGATTGCGAACATAGGACAAGGGTCATTAGGTCTAATCATCGAGCTTAATCGAGCTTCCTAATGTGGTTTCCCATACTCATCATGCAATCACGTGAACAAATTGACACACACATGAGAGGAGTAGAATCCGGAGTGCAATCCCATTTATTTAAATAAAATTATTGGGGTGTGGATCAAAATTCACAAGGTAAAACCATAGGGAGGCAATCCCTAGTGTCCTTGTGTGGTTTCCCATACTCATAGTTGAATAAATCTACTAGAGGAGTAGAGATCTTTATTGCCCCTTTTCTATTCTTTTTCTCTTTTTTGTAGAGAAAATACAAGGATAAATGATTAAGGGGAGTAATTTTATTGCCCCTTTTCTATTCTTCCTCCCAATCCTTCGAGGACAAAACACTTCAACACCAATCATCAATATGCGATCACATTCAAAGATAATTCATGTTCAAGAGTGAAACCATGAAACAATTCACTCATTACACTACAAGAAAATTGCTCATACACCACGCTTCATTAACCACGGTTTTAGCTGTAAACTGTGGTAAATCAACCAATAACCACGGTTTTCTTAAAAACAGTGGTGTATGAGCGCGTCTTCCCAAAAGAAAGACCACGGTTTCAATGAGTCAGTGGCGTATATTCTTGCATACACGACCGTTTTAATTAACAGTGGTGTATGTGCGTATTTTTATTCACTACGGTTTAATTCTAAACGGTGGTGTTTGTTTAAATACGAGTTTCACAACCGTTTTTAATAGAACTGTGGTAACAGTAAATTCAATTTTTTCATATTTTTTAAAATTTTAAAAATTTATTGCTCAAAAAAAATTAAAATTGGATTAAAAAAATCAAATCTCCAAAATGAACCCGCGCGTGCCTTTCAACCCAGCTTCCCTCCAAATCGTGGTACATGTTCGTATCTGTGTATTTAAAAATCACTTTTCTATTTATTTTTGAAATAAAAAGAAAAAAAAAGTGGGAGGGAATTAAAACTTGAAATCGGCAAAATTGAAAAAGTCCTAGTTCTCTTCCTCTCACACCTAAGCCACCGCTGTTTCTACCCACCCATCTCCGTTCATTGTCTGCAGTTGTGAGCTGCTGAGAGGTAGAGCCATTCGTCATCTGCAGCTGTGTCCTAAGCCGCCATGAGTCTGCTTGGTTTTAAAGGGGTAGAGGGAATCGAAAGCCGCAAATTGAAATTGAACAAGTCCATAGCCACTGTGAAGTGGAGCAGAGAAGTAGAATCGTTCATCTATCATTGTGCCTTGAGCCACTGTGAAGTGGAGCAACTGCTGCGTGAATCAAGGTCCGACTACCCGTGTACGAAATATTTCTATAGTTTTTCAATCTCTATATCTCGTACACATCTCTCGGATAACTTTATCCCTTTCCCCTAGAATTCCCTGCCTAATTGAAATTTGGAGAAAGAAAAACTTGCAATGGTGATGAACCTTATTTCATTATTCGATATTAATGCCGACTTATTATGGTTGAAGAGAAAAAATTTGTTTATGAAATTATAGTTTATCATCATCATCACCTGTAATTCATGTTACCGTTTTCTATAATTATGATAAAAATGTTACACCTTTTGGTTAGTCTCTTCTTTTTTCTACTTGTTGGGAGTTTAAGCCTGCAATACGAAGAAAATATTTTGACATCTTACAAGTTACAATGTCTTTGAGTCAGATTAACCGATTTGGCGAATAATTAGTGCTACTTAAATATCATTGTCCATGTTCGTAAGTTTACATTGTTATCTTGTATTTTCAAAATACCCTCAAGTGTGGAAACTTTTATGGTTCATGACCAGACCTTGAAACACATTCGAGAGTTGGATATTACGAGTGGCAGCATAAAAGGCAGGTATAAAAGGATGAAAATAGTGATAGTTCATTATAAAACTGGGACATATGGTTTAGTGCAAATTTGTACACTTTTCTCTCCCTCCACATGATATGGAATTATTCTTGCCGTGTGGCCAATTTATTAATGGTATATGCCCAGGTCAGAAGCTCCCTTGTCCATCTATTTTAGTTAATCACTATTCTTTTGTTTGTACAGAATTTACTTTGGGATTAATGGCAGCAAGTCTACAGCATTGCAAATCAAGGCCTGCCAAGCCACACAATATGTGACCAAGCATGAAACTACCTACTATGAGCAGTTAATGGAGCAGAACAAGCAATATGTAAAAGACCCACCAACTGTGGACATTTGTAATGAATTAGCCAAGCAGCTGTTCTATACTCGTCTTGCAAGGTTACTTTTTGTCTTCCTTGCTATGTTTGCTTTGTCAATTGGGAGTTCCTATTTAGCATTTTTGTGCATATGATTTTACTTTTTTAATAGTAATTGGCATTTGAAGTTTTGTTGTGCTTTTGAACTAGTATTCAATGCACATTGGTAAATATTAATAACTATTTGACAAGTACTTTGGTGTCTGGTGTCAATTTGGGACTATATGATAACAAGCAAGCTGCAAAAATAAGCACTCAAAAGTTGCTGTTTGTTCACATTCATCTTCACAGAAGCATCTAACATCTAGTCATCTTAGCCCTTATGACGTACCCTTAATAAATGTATTGCTTATATTCAATCCTAATATCTAATCATCCAATAAAGATCTACTGCTAGTGTCTATTATGTCTATAGAAATTGAGTTTATATAAGCATGTCTGCATTATTACTATAGCATTCACACACCCCCATGGACCTTGTTAATATTTTTGGTTCAACATTGTTTGTCAAAATTCAACTGAAACTCTGGATTTCTGATCGAAGCCTTCCAGTTTGCTGATGTTCTGAAATATTTTAGGTCTTAAGCTTTAGCACCCGTACAACTTGGTTCGGGGGTTCTTGAGTTTGGACCTTAAGAAGCTTGCTGACTGTGACGAGAAGGATTATGTTCACTGAAGAAACTGCCTTCAGCGGGATTTGATGATTAATGGGTCACTAATTTAACCTCATAAACTTGATCAGAATCTGTTTTTGTAAGAGTCATGTGCCTGAATTTTTCCTTCATTTATTTCTTGCATCTCTCTTTTACTGATGTATCTCTCTTTTTCACTTATTAATTGTTTTGGGTGATGTGGCAGCTATTAACTTTCAACTTCTAATTTGTTTCTGGCATCTTCTGCTTCTTCTGTCTTACAGGCCATGGTTAGCTTTGTGACTATGCAATTTCAGCTTTGTACTGTCTACTTCACATTCTCACTGGGCACCAAAACACATTACTTTGGCCGTACTATTCTTCATGGTGGTGTGAGGGTATGTTAATCCATCATTTCCTGCCAAGGGAAATTACACAGTTGAAATGACTTAGCTTTTTTTGCAGTATCAAGCAACTGGGAGAGGATTTGTAGTTCGCCACATCAAGTTTAGCAAAAATTATAGGCTTTACTCACGAAATCTGGGAGGCTTGGTGGGATGAAGAACTAGTATGGTTGTAATTTTTCTCGACTATTCTTCCATCTTAACCTTGATAATTGTTCATCTTCAATCAATCATAAACGGGAGTGAATGTTTATTTACGGAAGAGAATATCTACCATCTTTCTCGGAAAAAAGATCAATATGAAATCAGCATTTGCGTGTCTATACAAATCTGGTTGCTAACTATCAATAACATTAGGGTGAAATTGTAATATTCCATTCCTTGATTTTCCATTTTATCATATCTTCTAGTCTATCTTTATTTAGCCTTTTGTTTTTGTTTAGTTTACAAAATAAAAATTCTGGAACTTAGGTATGTCTGGAACTTGCTGCAGCAGTTCAGTCTATAAAAATTGAATAAAAAATAATAGATGATGTAAGAAATACTTCATTATACTCTGTGTATCTTTTAAGGAAAGACATTGTTGTCTGCCTTCACTTACCTTTATTTCACTAATGGTTTTCTTCATGTGTTATAGGTGCAACTGTTGGTAGAAACTAATAGAAATGTGGAACTTAAGCATGCTCTGGAACTTGCTGAATCAGATATGAAAAATTTCTTCCCTTGTTTTAGGCACATCAATTGGTAACAAGAAGAGTTGAACAACTTTTGGTATGTTGAATCTTTTACCTGGGAAATGCATATGCAGTCATAGACTCATAGCTTATGATATTTTCCACATTCATAGCCTTGTTAAGCAGCATTATGCATAAGTCTAGGGGCATAGTGTGCATGTTTATTTTTTCTCTTTATTTTCTTGCTTAGAAAGTCTTAGATATCCTTGAATATATATTGAACAATGAAAGAAACAAAGATTTAGGTTAATACATCTTGTCATTGTTTTACGATTTTAAGGCCTTGTAATTAATTACTTGTCTTTTCACATGTTGCAGGTTATTGTGGTCTTTTTATTTCTCCAATAAATCATCGGTGCTAGCTAATGAAACTAGTAAGAACTTTGTAATAGAACTTTGAATTTATGTAGTAGTTTTGAATAAGTAATTGAGATCTTTGTAACAATGAATTTGCATTTTGGATGAGATATTGTATTTTGGATAGTTATGGTTTAATATAAAATTTTGGATGAGATTTTTGTATTTTGATGACATTTTGTATTTTGAATGATATTTTGTATTTTTGGATGATTATTAATTATATTATTTTTTAATTTGGGATTTATACAGGATAAAAATAATTTAAAAAATAGGGGAAAAAATAATGACCACGGTTTTAATAAGAATGGTGGTAACTTTACCACGGTTTTAATGGAGAATCGTGGTAAATTTATCACGGTTTTAAAAAAACCGTGGTTAACTTACCACAGTTAAAATCTAACTGTGGTAAATTTACCATAGTTTTTAAGAAAATTGTGGTAATTTTACCACGGTTTTAATAAATCCGTGGTAAACTTACCACAGTTATACTTAACCCGTTGTAAAATTACCACGGTTATTTGTAACCGTCGTAAATGTACCACGGTTTTTCGTAAATTTACCACGGTTTTTTTAAAATCGTGGTAAAATTACCACGGTGAATAACCGTGGTGTATGTGACCATCGTAAATTAACCACGGTTTTGATAAAACCGTGGTAAAATTACCACGGTGATTACCCGTGGTGTATGAGCGTGTGCATAGACGACGCCCACCTAGACCACGGTTAGAATTTGTCATACACCACGGTTATTACCCGTGGTGTATGAGCGATTTTCTTGTAGTGTTATGATCGACTTGAAAATAATTCCTTGAAGATTCATATCTAAAATTGGTCAAATTTGACAATTGGGCAAAACGAGATACTAAGTGGGAGAATCACAACATACTTATATAACTAGAACAACTAACATTAATATCAAAATCAACATAATCAACACAATAAATTAAAACAAGAACTTCACAACAAAATCCACAACATAACATAAATATAATGAGCTCACCCCCCCCCACACACTTAAAGCATGCATTGTCCGCAATGTATGAAAATAAAATGCAATAGGAGTAAAGGGGAGAGGAAAACATCACAAAGTGTAGAAGACCGGCAACAAGCGCTGGTTCCTACAAAACAACATGACAAATACGACCAACGAACAATAAAAAGAGTAAATTGAAAACACTAAAACACGCACACGAAAACAAGAAAAACACAAAGCAGCTTCACTGCTGCGGTGGATCATAAGGTGGCGGAGGAGATTGCGGGTATGGATAAGAGAGCGTCCAGTTGCTCCGGCTTTCCTCCAGGGCTGTCATCCTCTCGTCATGCCTATCGAGGCGACCAAAGATATCCTGCCTCATGTCTCCAACATCCTGACGGAGGGATCCCAACTCTTGGCGAAACTCGCCCATCGAAGCATCAAATCGCTCCTAGAATTGCCCCATGGTGTTACTGTAGGACTGCTGAAACTGGCCCATGGATGCATCAAAATGCTGCTGAAAGTGGCCCATGGAGTCGGCATAATTCTGCTGGAACTGCCCCATGGTAGTGTCAAAGTGGTCCTGGAAGGACCTTCAATCAGCTTGCGGCAGCTGATACCCATGCTGGGGTATAGTCGAGGGATAAGGCGGTGGCTGGTAGTGGGCATGGCCTTCTTGCTCATTTTCTTCTTCTTCTTGGTCTTCTTTTTCTCCTCCCTCATTCTCTTCTTCGCCCTGCTCGTCATCATCATTTTCATCATCATGTGGAGCCGAAGATAACCCGGCTTCTCTGGCACCTCTGAGGGCTGCACACTGAGCATTCATAATCTTGGAGACACAGAGACGATCAGTGTGAGGAACCAGTCTCCTCGCATCAAGCATAAGCTGGGCTCACTTGAGCTCGTCAACAGTGATCAAATACTCTCTAACCTTGCTCTGTCCTTCAGGGAGTGGACCTCTGTTTGGAATCAACCCGCGACCACACGAGGAGGGGGTACGGGCAGAGAGTACGCGGCTACAGGAGCGTGCGCGGTCGCGGAAGCTAGCAGGGCACAGGGTGCGCGGCCGTGGGCTTCTGCGCGGTCGCGGGACTCGGCGGTGGAAAAAGGGGAAAACACTGCTGCGGCGTGCGAGGTGGTGGCTGAAAAAGCTGCGGCGAGCGGCGTGAAGGCTGGGAAGTGACTACGCGCGAGCGCAGAAGATCGACACGATCGCTGTGATGAGGATGGTGCCGTGTATGCGTGACGTGGAGAGGGAGTCTTCTTGAGCTGCAATTTGTTTGGATTTGAGTGGTAGAAGAGAAGAGAGAGTTTGGAGAGTGCTGGGGAGGATTGAGAGCTCAAAAACGGCGCAAGGCTTGGGAAAGTAGGGTTCCAAACAAGTGGTACCCTTTTATAGGGAGGCGGGTGCGCGACCACGGGACGGTGCGCGGCCATGGGGCTTGGTGAGGTGCGCGCCCGCGGAGCCTTGCGCGCTCGTGGGGCCGCGTTGCGACAAAACATGCGCGCGCCCGCGGGGTCAGTGCGCTCGCGGTCCCTATCCGCCGAGGGTGGTGTCGCGCGGGGTGCGCGGCCGCGGGTTGAGACTTAGCCAAATTATTTCTCTTTCACCCCAGCATCTCTCCGACTTTACCTTCTGCAAAACAAACACATAAACACGAAAAACTCAAACACACAAAAATCTAAAAATGCTTAAATGACGAACACGTAAAAATAAGAAAATCATGGGTTGCCTCCCATGCAGCGCTCATTTTAATGTCTCGAGCTAGACGAAGTTCTTCGGAAGGTTAGATGGGAAAATCCTTCAAAATATGGCTTGACTCAGTGGCCATTCACTTGGAATGAATTATTAGTTCCCGGGTTTTTCAATGTGACAACGCCGTATGGGAACACCTCTTCTATAATGAACGAGCCACTCCATCTTGACTTGAGCTTTCCGGGAAAAAGCCGCAAACGAGTGTTGAAAAGGAGAACCTTCATGTCCGGAGTGAGCTCCTTCTTGACAATGCGCCTATCGTGAAGCTTCTTCACTTTATCTTTGTAGATCTTCGCATTATCGTAAGCTTCATTTCTCAACTCATCGAGCTCGGTCAATTGCAAGGCTCGTTTCTTTCCTGCACAAGTTAAATCAAAATTGGCCGCCTTTAGGGCCCAATAGGCCTTGTGCTCGATCTCAGCGGGGAGGTGGCATGCTTTTCCATACACTAGGCGGTAAGGGCTCATCCCTAGAATGGTCTTGTAAGTCGTCCGGTATGCCCAAAGAGCATCCATCAACTTGGTAGACCAATCCTTCCTCGTTACATTCACGGTCTTCTTCAAAATGTTTTGGATTTGCTTGTTGCTTGTCTCCACTTGACCGAAAGTTTGAGGATGATAGGGAGTAGCCACTTTGTGAGTCACTCCATTATTCTTCATCAATCTTTCGAAGAGCTTGTTGGTGAAATGCGTTCCACCATCACTTATGATTGCTCGAGGGAATCCAAACCTACTCAAAATATGCTCATGTAAAAACTTGATAACCACATTAGTGTCACAAGACCTAGTGGGGATTGCTTCAACCTACTTTGACACATAATCGACCGCTAATAGGATATACTCGAAGCTAAATGAGTTAGGAAATGGTCCCATAAAATCAATTCCCCAAACATCAAAAATTTCAACAACAAGATTGATATTTAAAGGCATCTCATTTCTTCTTCCAATATTGCCAAGTATTTGACACTTATCATATGAAAGGCAATAGATATGAGCATCTTTAAAAATTGAGGGCCAATACAAACCGGATTGCAAGATTTTTCGGGCCGACTATTGCCCACCAAAGTGGCCACCACAATGAGAAGAGTGGCAAAAGGCCAAAACATCGGTTTGCTCCTCCTCCAGGACACATCTTCGAATCACTTCGTCTTTTCCCAAGTGGAAAAGGTATGGATCGTCCCAAAAGTAATACCTACACATTGCCAAAAAACTTTTCCTTTCTTGAAAGGTAAGGTTAGGCCTCATTTTATCACAAGCAAGATAATTAACAATGTTGGCATACCAAGGAGAATAATTAATCTCAAGAACATGCTCATAGGGAAATGAATCACAATCAACTCCTTTTTCATGAGATAAATCAAAACTTTCACCAACGGGGAGGTGAGATAAATGGTCCGCAACCACATTTTCACATCCCTTTCTATCTTTGATTTCAACATCAAATTCTTGCACAAGCAAGATCCACCTAATGAGTCTAGGTTTAGCTTGGGGCTTGGTCAACAGGTGCCTAAGAGCCGCATGATCACTATGCACAATCACTTTAGAACCTAAGATGTAGGATCTAAATTTATCTAATGAAAACACAACGGCTAGCAATTCTTTTTCTGTAGTGGTGTAATTTACTTGAGCACTATTCAATGTGAGGCTAGCATAGTAAATTACACGAAGAATTTTATCAATACGTTGACCCAAAATGGCTCCCACAACGGAATTTGATGCATCACACATAATTTCAAAAGGTAAAGACCAATCAGGGGGAACAACAATGGGTGCGGTGATCAATTTCTCATTAAGAGTGTTAAAAGCATGTAAACATTTCTCATCAAACTCAAAAGGAACATCTTGAGTAAGTAAATGGCATAGAGGTTGGCTAATTTTTTAGAAGTCTTTTATAAATCAACGGTAAAAACCGGCATGGCCTAGAAAACTTCTAATTCCTTTTACATTAATGAGTGGAGGTAATTTTTCAATCACATCCACCTTAGCCTTGTCTACACTCATTCCTTCCTTAGACACAACATGACCAAGGACTATGCCACTAGTAACCATAAAATGACTCTTTTCCGAACTAAGAGTAAGGCTACTTTCAATGTATCTTTTCAAAACCATATCTAACTTCCCTAAACAATCGGAAAATGAAGATCCAAAGACCGAAAAATTATCCATGAATACTTCAATGAAATCTCCAATCATTTCAGAGAAGATAGAAAACATACACCTTTGAAATGTGCCCGGTGCATTGCATAGTCCAAACGGCATTCTCCGACACGCAAATGTGCCAAACGGGCACGTAAATACGGTCTTGGCTTGGTCCTCGGGTGTGATGGCAACCTGAAAATAACCCGATAAACCATCAAGAAAGCAATAAAACTATGACCGGCAAGTTTATCAAGTATTTGATCAATGAGAGGAAGAGGAAAGTGGTCTTTTCTAGTGGCGGCATTGAGCTTTCGGTAGTCAATGCACAATCTCCACCCGGTGGTGGTTCGAGTAGCAACATGCTCTCCTTTGTCATTTGCTACTACCGTTATCCCTCCTTTCTTTGGCACCACATGGACCGGGCTCACCCATTCACTATCGGCTATGGGATAGATGATCCCTTCCTCTAGGAGCTTGAGAATCTCCTTTTTGACGACTTCCATCAACACGGGGTTGAGCCTTCTTTGACCTTCACGAACCGGCTTAGCCCCTTCCTCAAGAATGATGTGATGCATGCATGTTGAGGGGCTAATGCCTTTGATGTTGGAAAGATTCCACCCAATAGCTTGCTTGTTCCTCTTTAGTACGGCTACTAAGAGGTCTTCTTCATCTTTTTCTAGCCCGGAAAAAATAATCACGGGCTTCTTCTCTTCTTCAACGAGATAGACATATTTGAGATGAGATGGGAGATCCTTAAGCTCAAGCTCGGGAGTAGGCTTCACTTCCTCTTCGGTTGAGACCATGACTTCCATTAGGCTCATGCCTTCTCCTAGTAAATTCTCCATCTCTTCGGTATTCAACTCATCTCCCCCACACTTGAGGTAAGCTTCTTCTATAAAAAGCTCCTCGGACAAGGCTTCACTCCTCCAATTGGAGCCTATTTCCTGCAAGAAAACCTCCTCGGCCAAGGCATCAATAGTATCAATGTAAGAACAATTTTCCTCAAATGAGGAGACGGGAATAGCCTTGTTTTCATGTACGGAAAATGACACGGTTTCTCCTAACACTGACATTTTTAAAGTTCTATTTTTAACATCAATCAAGGTGTTTGTTGTAGCCATGAAAGGTCTACCTAGGAGAAGTGTGTGCTCTTTACCCGTTTCTTTTACATCACCCACATCCAAAACAACAAAATCAACCAGTATTATCAAACCACCCACCTTAACTAGAATGTCCTCTATGATTCCCCTCAGATATCTCACGGACCTATTCGACAATTGTAGACACATTCTAGTTGGTTTCAATTCACCCAACTCCAATTGTTTATAAATAAAGTAAGGCATCAAATTAATTCCTGCTCCTAGATCTAGCATACCACATGTTTCTTTACCATTTTCCAATGCAATTTTAAGTGTAAAACTACCTGGATCACGGAGCTTGGGTGGTAGTTGATGTTGTAGGATTGCACTTGCCACTTCGGATACCTCAATCTTCTCATCCTCCACAAACTTCCTCTTCTTGGAAGCTAGTTCTTTGAAGAACTTGATATAGGCCGGCACATTTCGAATGACATCAAGGAGTGGAAGGTTGACATTCACCTTTGAAAGGAGCTTGTAGAACTCTTGAAATTGGGTGTCTTGCTTCTCATTCCTCAACCGGCTTGGAAATGGAATTGGAGGATTGTAGGGATTGGTGGCCTTGTGGAGTGTGGGTTTCTTCACTTCTTCATTTTCTTTTTCGGGCTCCTTTTGCTGTTGTTGAGGAGCCTCCTCTTCTTTCTCAACCTCTTTGGTTGGGCTTGGTTCTCCAACCTTGTTATCAATCACCTTGCCTCCTCTAAGAATGGTGATAACTTGAGCTTGCTCCGGTTGGCTTGGCAACTTGCCCGGTTTGGCTTGCTTGGCCAACTCTCCAACGGTCCCGGCTATTTGCCCCACTTAGGTTTCTATCCTCTTCACGGAAGCTTCAACGGATTCAAACCTTTGTTGGGTGACTTGAATGAAAGATTGCAAGGTGTCTTGCAATGTCGGCCTAGGCGGTTGGTTTGGTTGAGCCGGATATTGTTGCAGCCTCGCATAAGGTGGAGCTTGGCCACTCCCGGCTTGTTGAGGTGGTGGCGGTTGTTGTGGTAGTTGAGGTGGTTGTTGTTGAGGTTGCCTCCAAGAGAAATTTGGATGATTTCTCCACCCCGGGTTGTATGATTGAGAGTATGGGTTGTAGGGTTGGCATGGTTGGAATCCTTGAAGGGCATGCACTTGCTCTTGAAGAGCATGGAAATGAGCCTCTTCACTTAACTCCGGCTCGATCGACTTTTGGCACAAGTTGGCCCCATGGCCATACTCTCCACAAATCCCACAAGTCTTAATAGTCATCGCTTGTTGGGGTGGCCTCTCAGAGGTTCGAAGCATCTCTACTTGCCTTGTCAACTCGGGAAGTTGTTTCGTCACATCGTAACTAGGGTTGGCTTCATTGACGGAAGCTCTCTTCCCCTTAACACTCTTTTGTTGAAAAGTCGTGGCCATTGTCTCATAGATATTTGAGACTTCTTCGGCGGTCCGGCCTCCAATGTCTCCTCCCGAAGTATTATCCACCATGTATTGAAAATTTTGAGAAAGTCTGTCGTAGAAGAATTGATTGAGCAACTCGGGTGCGAGATGGTGGTGCGGGCATTGTTGTTGGAGACCTCTAAATCGATCCCAAGCTTCATGAAATGCTTCACCCTGAGATTGGGCAAAGATAACAATTTGAGCTCTCAAGTCTTGGGTCTTTTGATTGGAATAGTACTTGGCCATGAACTTCTCGTAGACGGCATTCCAATTGGCCAATGAATTGGCCGGAAGAGACATGAACCATGTCTTGGCTCGATCCTTCAAGTTGTAAGGAAAACACCTCATCTTCAATTGATCTTCGTTCAAACCTTGTAGAGGAAAGGTTTGAACAACGGAGTAGAACTCACGAATGAAGTTCAAAGCATCTTTGGCCTGCATCCCATAGAATGAGGGAAGTTGGCTAAAATGAATGTTTTTCAACTCATAGTTCCTTGCGGCTTCACCAAGAACTATGCAAGAAGTTGACGCCCCAATCACGGGATGAGAAAAGTCTCTCATATTTCTAGCCGTATTGGCATTGGCATTGTCGGGATTGTTGAGGGGATTAGTGTCCATCTCTCTTTCCCACTCGAACACATTGAATCTTCTTGGTCGATGGATGTTGTCAAACACGGGTGCTAGTCTCTGATTGAGGCTTCGCCTCCCTATCATACACAACCACAAACAAAACGGAGATCACACGTAACTTGCGGAAAGATATATGAAAGACAATACAAGAATATAAACAAAAAAGTAAATTTATACAAATAACACAAACACAACACTTTAACAAGAAAGATTTCACGATCACAAAATACACAAAAGCAATTATAGCACCAAAAAAACAATAAACCTAAAGCCTTCCCCGGCAACGGCGCCAAAATTTGATTAGGTCTAAATTTACTATTTATAATTCTGGTTTATGCTCACCACTACAACTACTAGGACCGTACCCGCAATTGGACGGAGTCGATTGTAGGCGTGATAAGTTTAACCCGAGTCGATCTCTCAAGAAAGACTTTTGTGGAGGAATTGTCTAAGGGACTATGCATGCAACATGTTTAAACAACCAAAATAAAACCTAAACATTCTAAACAAGGGATTGATGATGATTTCTACTAAGAATTAAAATAGACAATTAAACAAGACAATAAAATGCAAACAACACAAATTAAAACAAGATATGAGGAAATAAGATAGATTAAGGTATTAGGGTGTAGATTCTCTCAATGGTTTCTCACTATGCTTTGTTCAAGTTGGTAATGCTAATCTCACACATACAATAAACCCTCTCAATCGGTTTAACTTCAATTACTGTCACCGTCTCTCCATTAAACCTCTTTTAGCTGTATCATACAAGCAAGATTAACATATTAGGCTTAGGAACCCCATCCACCTAACGTCGAAGGAACCAAATTTGGGATTTAGAATCACAATCAAGTTTCCTCTAAATCTTAGCAATGCTCAAGTAGTGATCAAGTACTCTTACATAATATGTACGATTCCAACAACAACAACCAACAAGGATAAGCACAAATCAAAAACCAAATCGATCCTCTACCCCCTAATAGAGAGATTAGCCACTAAACATTCTCAAAACAACACAAATATCATAGAAGAAAATCATCTCATAAATCAAATGTAAATAACACAAACTTCTACAATATTAGATATCCTTCAAGAGTTTGGGACAAACCCCCACAAAACATCTAAGAAATACAAAGAAAACACAAGGGAAACCTTCTCACGAGCGTAGCTTCCGCGGATGGCTCAAGGTTGGTTTCTTCTCGTCTCCTCTTCTACTTTCTTAGCTTGGTTCCCTCTTTCTTCCTTTTCTCCTCTTCTCTTTTGTGATGGTGTTGATGGTGAAAATGAGAAAGTGGTTGTGATGGTGTAGAGAAAAAAATGGAAGAGGTGTGTTGGAGAAGATGAAGTTTGTGTGTAGTGAGAATCGAGTGTGTGTGTGTGTGTGTTGGATCCCCAAAAATCTATATGAGATATTGGAGAGGGAGAGAGAGAAGTGATAGATAGAGAGAGAGAGAGAGAGAGAGAGAGAGAGAGAGAGAGAGAGAGAGAGAGTATGAGGAGTATGGTGGAAGGCATGGGTTGAGAGGAGAGGAAAGGTGATGGAATGGGTGCATTAATTGTGAGAGGGATTTGAGGAGATTTTGTGGGAACAAAAGTCCATAAGGCTAGAGTTAGGTTGAATTAATCCCTATTCCCCTATCACTTAGATTAGGTTAGCCCAAAAGTCTAATATCCAAAATGTAAAAAGGGGAAAGGATGAAGGATATGCTTCCTTGTGCAAAATGGTGAAGAAAAGGCGAGAGTCGAGTGTAAGTTGACGTCGATCGGGAGAAATAGAGTGTCCCGTGCGCCCGCGGGGTGCAGGGTGCGCGCGCACCCGCGGATCAGTGCGCGCCCGCGGGGTGCCTCCGCCGAGATCCTCCTCGCGCGGTCGCGGGGCCTTGTTGCGCGGCTGCTCGGCTTGCGCGGTCGTGTGGTCCCTGGCCACTTCCTCTGGGTTCATCTCTTCGGTTCTCGTCTTCGCTTCTCGCCACCTTAATACCTAAAAATCCAGATTATACGAACAAAAGCTTAAGTTTTTCAAAACTTAGCATATTCCACCATGAGAGCAACAAGTGAAGAAAATCACACGAAATCTAGAAATAAACAAGAAAAAGTGACTAGAAAATAACTTATAAAACATGCAAAATCATGCAATAAAACAACACAAATAAACACCAAACAGTCTCATCAGTTTGAACGATAGCAAGAAGATCAAAGATCTGTATCAGCTTGTTAAAGCATCATACTCATCGGCAAAAGTCAACCTGAGAAGAGAGAAAGAATCAAAAGAATATACAGTCTATATCTAGAGCCCAGCTGAAGCTCTTCTCAACAAAGATCCAGAAAAGTATCAACATCCGCTCAGTTCAAGGAGCTCAATCAATTGATAACCCCAGTTCAAGACCAACCATCTTGAAGATCGAAAGAGATCTAAAATCTTGTAAAGAAGACAATAGCACCTAACTCTCCAACTAGGTGTGAGCTACCGCTAAAGAAACTGTCGCCACAATAACTACCTGTTGGAGACTGCAAGTGTGAGTCGTCGACCCAGCTGAAGTAACTCTGTAAAGAAACTCATTGTTACCAGGTTCAACTAACTTCTATTCATTATATAATTTGTAAAGTGAACTCAGATTATATAGTGGATTTATCCCTTCTGCGGAAGGAAGAGAGGACGTAGAAGTTTTAACGTTTCAAACCTCTATAAAATTGATTGTGTACTGTATTGCTTTCATTCCCTATTCTGCTTATCATTGAAATTTGCTCACAAGCTTATACAATCTATGCTTTTTCGAGTTAAACTGAAAATAGACAAGAGAATCAATTCATACAAGTCAAGGGCCCTTAAAATTTTCCGCATTTATTTTCAAGTTTTAAATTCAATTTATTCACCCCCTCTAAACTGAATACGACTCGTCCGGGACCAACAGTTCTTATAACTATTTTACTTATATTAAGTGAGTTTCTTGCATATGTTATTAATGAGCTCTTTAGTTTTTTCATAAATTTCTCTTGTTAATTGACATATTTTATATTAATTCGCAAATTTTCTTGAAAGATTTTCATAATTTTTTAAGTTTCTCTCATAGATCGAATTAATGATTGTTGAAGTTTTGAGTTTTATTTTTATATATAATTTTATATGCTTAGTTGTTTTTTTTCTTTTTTTTTCCCTAGAAAAATACTTGAATGAATTAGTTGTTCTTCCTTGCAACCTTGTCGATACTGTGTGTAAATAATCTTTTTATAAATTAGCTTATGAAGGATAAGATGTTTAATTTGACCAAACAAAATAAATAAATAGGGATAATTAAATTAGAAAATTTAATTTTAAATTTTGAAGCCTTTGTAATTTGAATGTTGATAAATTTCATTCGACTATGGTTATGGATGGTGTATTGAGCCAAGCCAAATGGAGTATTTAGTTTATCAAATACATCTGAAGTTCATGAGTTTTTTAAATTAAATTAAAATTTTAATTATTGATCATTTTCTTGAAAAATAAATAATTTTATTCTCAGAAAATTTGATACATTTACTGAAAAAGTTATCATTTTCTTTTAACAAATAAGATTAATTAAATAACTAAAACGGAGCATATGTTATGGCCAAAAATGGTTCGACTCATGAACATTAGTTAATTTCGACCTATTGTAAATGCATGTCATTGACCCACCAATGAATCATGAAATACTACTGTGTTTTCAGCCCAAAAATAAAGCTCTACAAAGTTAGGTAAGAAATCTATACATAGAATAAGGTAAAATTGTATGATAGATAATGATTCTAATATAAATCGTTATTTATCATCCGATTTAACAATAATATTTTAGGTAATAGTTTTGAATTAATAGACAACAATAGTAACATTTATTGTGGTAAATTTTCTTCTTCTTCTTCTTCTTTTGGCATTTTCCATTTAAATTACAACCATTGTATTTTATCAAATTTTTGTAATCTTATGTATTATTTTTTACTTGAAAATTTGAGATTTGTAAAATTTTTTATTTAATTTTTTTATGCATAGGTGGATAAATTGTAGCGCTCTACATTTGTCGCCCAAAAAAAATAGTTTTCATCTTTGTTGCACTATAATAATAATAATAATAATAATAATAATAATAATAATAATAATAATAATAATAATAATAATAATAATAATAATTTGCAATAGTTTATTATTTTTCTATTTCAATTGCATCATTTAAAATAATTAAATAATTATATTTATTATATATGTAATATATTGAAATAAATAATGTTCTTTAATCGTGGATAATTATACATTGCTATTTATAAAATCATGTCGGTTGAAATTTTCCAATTCGGTCTTTTCAACATTGATTTCCATTTTATTCCTAAAATTTAATTTTCTTTTTGTTTGTCGTAACTACACAAATTTGATCTTCTTATCTAATTAATTGATGCATGTGCATATTATTTTATTAATTTTTAAAAATTGAACACACCATATAGAATTCAAAAATAATCATAATATTACATATCTAAAAAATAATTATTATTTGTACATCGCACAGAAGAAATACTAGTATGAATATAAAATAAGATCCGGAGAAAAAAGTGATTGACTCTCTCCCTAAGAGCAACTCCAAGAGGGGTATATTTTTGGGGGAACACGGTAGTTCGGTGTTAAATATATCTCCAATAGCTACTTTTCTTCTCGGTAGTTCGGTGTTAAATGAACAGTGCATCGGTTATTCAACCGATGCACTGTTCATCATCGGTACTTTTATTTTTATTTTTATTTTTTTCTTTTTTTATTCTTTATATATTTTATATAGATTTTTTTTATAATATTTCATTTATTTTCATTCTTTTTCCTCCTTTTTGTATTTAAATTTTATGAAACATATTTTCATTACAAAAATTATTTTATATATTAATTAAATAAATAGTATTGCATTAATTTAAATACAAAATACTTTGTAATATTTTGATTGATCATTTGTGGAAGGATTTTTCAAATTGAGAGATGTAATTGTTATGACATGTAATTTATACTTTTATTAAATGATCTATTATGAAATGTTGATTTTTATTTTGAATAAGTTGATTGTTTTTACCTGAACCTTTTAATTTTTGTAAATTAAAAATAATATTTAATTATATATTAATTAAAAATAAATAATAATGAGCAAGAATATTAATATATATATATAATCATATTCAATTAAATAATTTAACAATAAAAATTAAATCAATAGAAAAGAGTATGAAAAGGGAATATTCCATTGTAGAGTGAAATGTAGAGTGATGTTGGAGATGAAAATTGAAAATCTGTAATTTTAACTGTATAGTAATGTAGAGTTAACTGTATTCTGGTGAAAATTGTTGGAAATGACCTAACAAACAACTTGAAACAAGTAATTAATAGGGGCAATAGAGTCTGGGCTCTGGGGTGAGAGGCCTACAAAAGAAAGGAAAATTTGATAGTTAAAGGTAGACTCCAATTTTTACATAACAGAAATTTTTTTCAGCATTGCTATTGCGCTCTTCTTGCTCTTCACATTTCATTTAATTTTCTTTCTTAATCCCCATATGAATTGATAATTAGAGTCCGGTTAATCATCAACAACCCGAGTGATCTTTGGCTTCACAGTTTCTTCGTTTGTCGATGTAGATCATCGATAGCCAAACTCCAATACGATAATTAGTAGTACCAATTAAAATATAAAAATACAAATAATATAAATAAATAATTTTATATTTTTAAATCAGTTCATTTAAGGGGATTGTGCACTAGTAACATCGAATTCAAACTTAACTCATTCATTTTAATGAACTTCACTGCAAGAATTTGAATGAGCTTTTGTCAAATTGAAATAGATTCATTTTGTGTTAAATGGACGACACTGTCCAAATTTCATCATAAGCTCAAACTTGAATATTTTATGCAAGGGCAATTCTCTCATCTGATTTTGAGGTCCAATTACAAGTTTATACATTCATTAGACGGGTGGGTTGGTGAGGGACTACTCGCTCTGCCCTATCTAGATCTGCAAAAATATTAGGATAGAAAAAAGTATTACTCATTTCATTAAAAAGTATTCGATGCAGTCTTAAAAGTATCACCCTTCCAGTTAGATATACGAGTTACTTGCATCTGAATTATGATTTAAAACATATAAATTGAGATTTTTTAATTCCCAATTAGGGGTTTATTATTATAAATTAGGGTTTCTTATTCATAATTAGTTCATGTTTAAATTAATTCACTTTAATTTTAGAGGACATGTTCGGTATTTTAATTCACCTAAACTGCAAGTGTACAGCGAGGCTTATCGAACAGCGGTGAACAAGGTCGAATCCACAGAGACTTAAATTCCAATTACTAGTTATTCTATCTATCCTAATTCTGCTATCTAGACTAACCAAAGTTTAGAAGTTTCAACCAAATGAAATAAAATAAATAAATAGCAAACCTAAATTCACAGCAGATGAAGTTGCAGAGAAAAATTATCAAGAAGAAATGCGCATTCTAGGATTGAACAATCATCAGATAATCCATCTTATTACCTATTCCAATAACTATGCCTATGTTGGAATTTTACTCACACTAGAGCAACCACCGAGCTATTCCGAATCTCTTCTCAGAGAATTAAGAACGTTGATTACACTATAAATAACAATGTCTCCATTTATGATCCAAGATGTAACTCCTAAATGATCAAAAGGTACGGCTCTCACCAATAATCTCAACTCTCTCGAGTGTTATTAATTACTATGTTAATTATTCTATTCTAGTGTTGAAGCTCCTCTCTCGATTTATGAATCAACACAATAAATTACATCAATTAATGGCCAATCAATTGACATAAATAAATCCAACCCAAGAATAATTAAAGTGCAATAAAAACCATAGACACAAAAATTGGAATTAATAATAAGATTTCATAACTGAATCATGAATCAACCCTAGAATACTAGGGTTTAGTTGTTCATAATTAAATAAACAAAAGAATTCAAATTCAGGATGTTCATGGCTAGACAAGAATTAAACTGAATAAAACCCAGAAGAATAAATCTGTCTCTAATCTTGACTTGCTTGAAATCCTCTGGCGTGTTCTTCGCGATGCTTTCTGCTCCACAGCAAACCTCTGCTTTCAATTTAGGGTCTGATTTCTGATGCCAATTTTCGCCCAAGATGAACCCTTTTATACCAAGTTCGGAAAAAGCCCAAAAATACAGTAAAAATCGGACAGAGCCCGCTTCAGTCGCGATCAGAGTCGCGACCCTGCCGCCTGCGACTCCACGTGGCATGACGTGGCACCACGTGGCATGTAATTTGCGACCTCCAATTTATTCGCGACCCTTTTCTTCTTCTGCACCCCTCCCCTGTCGCGACACTGCAGTGTCCAACTCAAGGTGATTCGCGACCATGCAGTCACGACCGGGTCACAGTTCCAAGCTCGCGACTTTCTTCTCGCCTTGTTTCGTCCCGTTTTTACGGGTCCATGTACTCTCTTGGGATTCCATACTTGTTTCAAACTCTAAAAGCACCCAAAATTGATGAACAAACCTACAAAAATACAACAAGCGCGACCAACTCCCAAAACTCGGGAAACTCGAAATAAACTGAGATAAACACAGTTAAAGTATACAAAACACGACACTAAAGTGCACCAAAAGAAGTGTAAAATCTCAGTTTATCAACTCCCCCAAACTTAGAAGTTTGTTTGTCCTCAAATAAAGAACTAGCACCTAAAACAGGAACAAGACAAATTATGCACCCAATCCACAATCTAACAAATAAGATATCAAGAAATAAAGAATCGTGTGCGTTCAATCATTCAATAACCCGTCATATCCCACACACATGCCCTTTGAAACCCAACAAACACAATTAAGCCAATGTTCATCTCGGTTGTGTGTGTATCACTCAACTCTCACAAGTCACATAATTTAGGGTCCACACTCATCGAATGTCAATCATGCAAAAACATTAACCATAAGCTTGCAATCTTTCTCAGCTCACCAAACAAGATCATACCGGAATAAAGAATCAAAAAGGACTTTTAAACAGGTTGTAATGTAGGCTTTGGGTTGGGGTTGGAAATATATGGCTAAAAGTGACTAAAAGATTTGCCAAAAGCACAAAATTTTACAACTCTCTCAATCCATCTAGACCGTTCAACTAAATCACCCCTTTTTCTTCATTCAAGCACCTAGCTAGAATTCTTCTAGCTCATCTCCCTCTACACAACCTTCTTTCTTCTTTTTTTTTTCTTTTTTTTTTCTTTCGTTTAGGAACTCTTTGAGTCCTTTCCATTTTGTACTCGTGTTGTTGGTATCACTGCTTTTTTTTATGCCAACATATATCAACAATTCACAACACCCATACATCACTTCATTCTTTTTCAACCCACTAATATCCATCTTCCCCTTACTCCTATCTCCTACCCATTTGTCAATTCAAAACCAGATAAGAAATCCAAGAAAAGGGTAATCAGGCACAACGGGGCTCACAAAGGAATCATATACATTTAGGACCGTGTATGGACAATGGGCTATAGAAAAGATGCCCTAAGATCATTTTCCAAATTCCGGACATAATCAACGTTTTGAGCGAGAAATCATGCAAGTTCTAGAGACACAAAAGCATGCTTGACCAACACACCAAAACAATGAGATGGGTGAAACACCCAATAGGCACAAAAGCTCACAGCTTAACATTGATCTTAGTCATGCTTATCGGGCTCAACAACACATGCATGTTCAAATCAAGGCCACTGTCAATTAAACAACACATCACATTTCCATTCTCTCCATCATAAATACCAAACCATGAATTATGCGCATCATTCATCCAAGTTCTCACACGACCATCAAGATTAAAGCAGAACAACACAAAATTTCTTCCAAGGATGACTCGATTTCTAAAGAAAACTGACTTAAAACAAAACTAACTAAGAAAGCAGGTAAATAAAGAGAAAAAAAATTGGTCTAGACACCTTAAGCGCACATACCCCCAAACTTATTCAATACTCAGAGGCAGAATAAGTTTGAAAAGAAGACGTAAAGGTGGCTGACCGCTTACAGTGGATTCAGGAGGACGGGGGAGGCCGGTATGGCGGGTACCCAAATGGCATGTATGGGTACAAGTGCGGAGGCATCTAAAGTTGGGGCTAGCCACGGGGAGAGTGGCTAGACGAGGCGGGCTCTTGAGGGCGCCCGAAGGTAGACGGGGCACTGGGGCCAGCACCATAGTGAGGGGTAAGGGAAATACGCACTTGGGTGCGGTTGGAGACCCCGAACCAAGTCTCAAATATCATGGATTTCCCCACGCATCTCATGCACATCCGTCTGTAGAGTCTGAAAAGCCGCATTCATGGCACCATAATTGGTGTTCAAGGTGCCAAACACTGTGTGCATCGAGCCAATGGCCGTGTTCATGTTGGCCATCATGTCAGTGAGAGAATCTCACTGCTCATCTGTGCACTCTTTTTGTGTCCGAGTGCGTGCTCTCCGCTCAGCTTGTGCGGACGACTTAGCCTGCGCCCGTTGAACACTTTCTGGGATTTGAAATCGGTCCGCCCCAGCAGCAGCATCAATGGCGGCACGGTGAGCTGGAGTATCAAGTAGCCCATTGTCGGTGCGGGTGAGATCTGACACTGTGGTGAGTGGGCGGTTAGGCAACGGAAGGACTCGGTTCCCTCGTAGGAACAGTAGGTGCGCATTCGTGCAGTTGACTAGTATCCGGGACTGGCACAAATTCGGCAAATTGATGGCTCGAGGACTCGGAAGGCTGCCGTATCGGTGCAATGGGATGCCGAGATGAGCCGCAATAGGCGTGAGCATGCCACCAATTTTAATGGCATCTGTAGCCTATGAACTTTGCCTTTTAAACTGCTGCATCAAGAAGGCGGCAAAATTGAGGTTAGTACCGCTCAACATGGCCCACAAGAAGAGAATCTCGGGCGTACGAATTCTCAATGTCTCGTGTCGTTCCAACACAGTGGAAGTAAAAATCTTCTGCACGTAACGAAACACAGGATTCGGCATTGCAGAAGCCTTTGCCTTTGCCCGTTTGTGATTGTACTGCGCTGATTCAGACTGAAGGCGCAGCCAAAAGTGCTCCGCTCGAACTCCAAAGCGGTTGAAAATATCACCATTAGGAACATGGAAGATGGCATTAACTTCAGCAGCGGTAAGAACATGAGCGACATTCTCCAAACGGAACGACATGGTGTAGGGACCGCGAAGCTGCGTCGATTGCACTTCAAGAGTACTGAGGAATTCATATACCAAAATCGGGTAAGTAGGCCATCCCCCAGCCACAGCGTGGTTCCATCCAATACGGTTAATGAGACCCCACACATCCTCGTGGATGCTGAGAGCGGTAGTGGTGGCAGAGCAAGAATATCATGTGGGGAAAATTTTCATCACTGCCAAACGTCCCCAATTATCACGTTCTTCCTGTGTCTGCAACTCGATACCGTATCTCTGAGGGTGGTAAAGAGGAGCTGCAGCTTCATCATCATCAGCAATCTCAGGCTCGAGCTCTTCTTCCACATCGTCTTCGTCTTCCCCAGATGTAGGTTCATAGTCTTCGTCGTCAGAGTCGTCAGTCTCAAGGTCCTTCTGCTGATCATCCCCCTCTGACTGATTTTCTTCCTCAGACTGATCCAACTCCTCACACTGGGCCTCGTCCTCATCACCATATTCATGAAACTCCTCCTCTGAACTGGAAGAGGTGGGTGAAGGAGTGGAAAGAGTCGGGGGTCTGCTTCGTTCAACTACGAGCAGAGGGGGCCTGCTTCTGCCCCCTCCTACCAATCGACTGAAAAAACTGCCCCTCGCCATTGTGCACAAAGACACGACCACGGCCTACAAAAGTAAAAACACGGAATCATACGCACACTTCGTCCCCCAAACATGCAAAAAGGCAACAAGACTGGCACCATCCCCCATTCTGGTCCATCATTCTCAATCAACGGGGTGGGGTAACAAATGCAAGAACGGGAAAAAAACAAACTGCAACAACCCCCTCCCCCCCACAAGCATAGCTACACACACATTGTACGTCTCAACTCAAAAGACACCATGAGGATTAGCAACACAACCAAATAAACATGTTTTCTTCAACACACACCCCCAATTCTCTCAAAACCAAAGCATACCAAAATTCAACCAATCAAGGCGAAAATTAACTCCACAAAACATATAAACATGTAAGGCCAGGAGAATAGAGACCATGGATATCAACAATTCCACCCAAAAAGCAAATAACATACAATTCTTCCATTTCCCCCTTTTGAAAACCTAGAATTTGGGTATTTCAATTTCTACCATAAACTAGGCAAATAACTATGTTAATCAAGTCCTCATGTCATGGGTAAATGAAATACAAAAGATTCGAGGTTAGAAAACATACCTGGAGTGGTGAATTTGAAAAGGAAATGCTTGTGTGTGTGTCTGTGTGTGTGGAGAAGAATGAGTGAGAATGGAAAAAGAAGGAGAAAAAGGGTTTAAAACCAGATTCCGCGTCGCCACGTCAGCAGAGGATTCGCGACCGCGACTCGGGTCGCGACTAGGGTCGCGAATTTCATTCGGTCATCCTGTGAAAAATCGCGATCCAGTCAGCAATCTTGCCACGTGGACACGTGGATTATTCGTGACCACGTGAAAATTCACGACCGGGGTCGCGAATTTCATTCTGCGGTACTCCCTCCCTGTCACGATATCGCAGTGGGATCCCTGGACAATGCGCGACCCCTTAGTCGCGATCGGTGCCTCGCGATTTGGGTCGCGAGTTATTTCTAGGCATCCGGCGATAATTTTTGTCCTCCTATCCATGTTGTACGCGAAATCCAAGCTTGGATGTGATCGAATGCACGAAAGAAGGTCCTAAGTAAAGGTGCAACCGACCCCAATCGCAACTTTCTTTGCAAATGCCCAATGCGTCAAAACACGACATTGAAGGTTACTTAGAACATGGCTATCGGTATTCGAGCCATTCCACAGCGATTACCTGTATAACTCAGCAAAAGGACACCAAAAGAAGAAAACAAAACAAAAATAAAAAGCCTCTAAAGAAAAGAAAATGAAAAATCGTTGGGTTGCCTCCCAACAAGCGCTGCATTTAACGTCGACAGCCAGACGACCTCTTTAGGCTCAAGGCTCCAACAACTGAATGGTGGACACCTCATGGCGCTGCTCTGGGCTATAGTACTTCTTCACTCTATATCCATTAACAATGAAACACACTCCTGTAGCAGACAAAAGCTCCACTGCACCACTAGGAAGCATTTTCTTGATCACAAAGGGCCCCGACCACTTGGACCTCAACTTTTCTGGAAATAATTTCAATCGAGAGTTGAATAATAAAACATTATCACCAGACAATAACTCCCTTTGAAAGAATTTTCGAATGCCTCCGTGCGGAACTCGTCGAGCTCATTTAGCTGAAGCACCCTCTTATTCCCCGCTGTCTTGAAGTCAAAATTCAACTGCTTCACAGCCCAATATGATTTGTGCTCCAACTCCACCGGCAAATGACAAGATTTTCCAAACAGCAATTGGTATGGAGAGAGCCCCAACGGCGTCTTATATGCAGTCCGGTACGCCCAAAGTGCATCATCCAACAATAAGGCCCAATCCTTCCTATTGGTATTCACTATCTTGTCCAAGATTTGCCGAATTTCTCGATTAGCAAGCTCAGCTTACCTATTCGCGTGTGGATGGTATGGCGTCATCACTTTGTGCTTAACTCCATACTTAGCCAACAACGTCTCCAACAGCTTGTTGCAAAAGTGTGATCCCTCATCACTCAATAAAGCTCTCGGTGTTCCAAAACGAGAGAACAATTTCTTCAAAAAGCTAATGACAACCCGAGAGTCATTGGTGACTGTTGGGATGGCCTCGACCCATCTCGAAACATAATCAACGGCTAGCGAATGGTCTCATGAAGTCAATGCCCCACACATCAAAAAGCTCGACCTCTACGATGTTGGTGAGTGGCATCTCATTCCTCTTGGAAAGCCCCCCCATTCTTTGGCATTTATCACATTCCCGGGTGAACTCATAGCAATCTTTGAATAGAGATGGCTAGTAGAAACCACTTTGCAAGACCTTAAAGGCGGTGCGGTTGGCAGAGAAATGGCTACCACTCGGCAAAGCATGACACTGCAGAAATATGGACCTCCACTCCTCTTGAGGCACACAACGACGGATGACGGTATCAGAGCAATGCCGGAACAAGAACGGGTCATCCCACATGTAGAACTTCACATCATGAAAGAACTTCTTCTTCTGATGTGACGTCAAGTCCGGTGACGGCACACCTGCAGTAAGAAAGTTAACATAATCTGCAAACCACAGGTGCAGGGATTTCACCTGAAAAAGCTGCTCATCTGAAAATCTTTCGTTGATGGGCACATGAGCTTCTTCCCCCTCCACAGGTAGCTCCAATCGAGACAAGTGGTCCGCAACCACATTCTCACACACCTTTCGATCTCGAATCTCAAGATCAAATTCCTGCTGCAATAAAATCCACCGGATCAAATGAGGTTTAGCATCCTTTTTGTCAAACAAATACCTCAAAGCTGCGTGGTCAATATAAACTACAGTTCTGGCACCAATGAGATAAGCACGAAATTTATCAAATGAATACACTACTGCCAATAACTCTTTCTGTAACGCCCCAAACTACTCCGTTTGGCCACGTCACTTAACATACAATTTACATACATATTTTGTGTGCTTAATTTAATATGAGCGGAAGCTTAGGTCAAATATGATAATATACAAAGCATGATGAGGTAAGGCATCATAATTTTCAATATAAATTTTGTCCTATTAAACATGCAATCATCTAACCTATCGGGCTCATAGGTTTACACAACCCGCCCGTCTAGCACCCTAAATTAACAAACATAATATAGGGGTTCATCGACATAATTCACACATAGAAGGCTCCAAGGTCAAACGACCCGCTTTTAAGTTGTTCTACATAATATCAAGTTATATATACATTATGGCCTACAAAAGATCGGGCTATTCCCATCCCCAATAATCATCGATCATAAGGCAAAAGAGTGATCAATGTAATAATAACAATAATAATATGAGTGCTATCAAAAGAAGAGCATGCAAAAGATAAACACAAGCTTGTGGGGTTCTCTTATGTTCACAACGCTCCTACTCCAGCCTCGACTCCTCAACCTGAAATTCATTGAATGAATGGGGTGAGTATTTAACAACATACTCAGTGGGGAACACTGCAAACAGTTATAGCTAATTGCACAAGTGAAAATATAACATATGGACTTTTCATTACATTATCGAGACTAGTCTCAACCCCGTAGGGTCTAAACATCATGATGCCCCCATTAATGAACATCTTTATCCCTGTAGGGATGCCCGCAGACATCCTACCCCCCAGGGAGGACATTAACGAGTCTATTATCGATCCCGAAGGATCTCTGCCCCGAAGGGTCTCTTTGTCGACCCCGAAGGATCTCTTTCATTCACCGGTCCGAAGACCCTTCATACATATACAATCAAAGCACAACAATAACTATAACCTTACACGTGTTCACAGTTTAGAGTTACCCCACCTTAAGAGACGCTTTTGAATCCTTTTAACCTTGAAATACTCTTTTGCCGTGCACAAGTTGTCCTCCTCGAGCCACAACGCGTCGCCTAGTACCTTTTTAATCATCTTTTCATTTTAGATGTCGAGTTATTCAATTAAATCATAATTTAGACCAAACTCATACTATACTTTGCTTTAAAGTCTTCAAATATTTTCACATACACCACCATGTATATACAAGCTCATACTATGATTTTGGACTCAAAATACGCACTAAAACTCTTTGAAGCATTTGATCGAACACATTACGGGCACACATTTGAACCACATGCTCATGACTCATTTTAAATCCTTTAGACCCAACATTTCAAATACAAACACCTTCATCCTAGGGCTCTAACATACATGAAACTCAACCCCATACAACCCTCATAACATCTTCATACAATTATCAACAAAACAAGGGGAAATAAGGGCAAAAGTTCAAACCCTAGTAACAACGAACCATAGGAATCCAATATAACTTCACATATAGCTTCAAGGAGGTAAATAAACCATATGTTTAAGATGTCAAGGCAAGAGGATCAACAAAATCGAAGAACCCTAATTTTGGGTAACAAACCCTAGGTCCAAATCAACAAGAAATGAGCTTAATCATCAAGAGGAAAGAGGTGTTAGATTACCTTGGATGATGGATAATGATGGTGGAATCCCCTTCCAAAAGTTGAAGGATTTCTTGAGAGAGAGGTGGAGGAAATCGCCCAAGGAGAGAAATGAAATGAAGATGAAAAGGGATAAGTGTGGTATTTATAGGTAGGAGAGTCCCCGGACCCGCGCGACCGCGTGCCTCCCGCGACCGCGCGAGGGGGTTCTCGGCCCAGGCACCCCGCGAGCGCGCAGCCCCCGCGGGCGCGCGTCTCTCGCCAGCCCCACGGGCGCGCAGTCCCCCGCGACCGTGCACGGCCCCGCGGGCGCGCACCACCCCGCGGGCTAGCGAGACCCCCGATCAACTCAGCGTTAGGGTGTTCAAGGTTTTAACAAACAAAATTAAATGCAATAACATTCATTCATAATCATATAACTCGACACTTTAGTATTAAAATTTAAATTGTGTTATACACTCAGTATAACATCACTGTGCTATGACGTATCGGCTCGAGTGAGACAACCTGCAATAAAATAACGGCATAACATGCAAACATACTCACATGATTAATATTCAACGATATTAATTCGAAATCATTTACTAAAATTATAATTTATAATTTAGCAAAAAGGGTCGGGGTATCACACTTTCTCAGTGGTCGTGTAGTTTACTTGTGCTGAATCCAAAGTTCGACTGGCACAGTAAATGACACGGAACAGCTTGTCCCGCTTTTGCCCCAAAGCAGCGCCTACAGCGACATCGCTTGCATCACACATTATCTCGAACGGCTGTGACCAATCAGGTGTGATCAAGATGGGGGCGCTCACCAAAGCTGTCTTCAGAGTCTCAAAAGCCTGCAAACACTCATCAGAGAAGTCAAATGCAACTGATTTTTGCAACAAATGACTAAGAGGTTTAGCAATTTTAGAAAAATCTCGAATAAAATGCCGATAAAACCGGCATGACCAAGAAAGCTTCTCACAGACTTCTCATTGGTAGGTGGTGGTAATTTCTCTATGACGACGATCTTAGCCCGATCGACCTCCAGACCTGCAGAAGATACTTTGTGACCCAAAACTATACCGTCACGTACCATAAAATGGCATTTTTCTCAATTAAGAACTAGGTTGGTATCTTCACATCTCTGCAAAACTTGAGTTAGATTGGCTAGACAATTATCAAAGGAATCACCATAAACAGAGAAATCATCCATAAAGACTTCCATAATGTTTTCAATCAGTCCATGGAAGATAGTCATCATACACCTCTGAAAAGTAGCAGGTGCATTGCACAGACCAAAAGACATATAACGATAAGCAAAAATACCATAAGGACATGTAAATGCAGTCTTTTCTTAGTCCTCAGGAGCAATCATGATCTAATTATAGTCAGAATAACCATCCAGAAAACAGTAATATTCATAACCAGCTAATCTGTCTAACATCTGATCAATAAAGGGAAGGGGAAAATGGTCCTTTCTAGTGGCAGCATTCAATATACGATAATCAATACACACACGCCAACCAGTAACGACTCTAGTAGCAATCATCTCATTTCCTTCACCCTCTACAACAGTCATGCCCCCCTTCTTAGCCACAACTTGAGTAGGACTAACCCACTCACTATCAGAGATAGCAAAAATAATACCAGCATCAAGTAATTTCAAAACCTCTTTTCTAACAACCTCTTGCATTATTGGATTTAACCTACGTTGATTTTTCACACGTGGCTTATAATCGTCCTCAAGTAAAATCCTATGCATGCATATAGATGGACTAATCCCTTTCAAATTAGAAATCGACCAACCTATAGCACTTTGATGTTTTCTCAGAACACGCAAGAGACTATCCAGCTGAGACTCAGAGAGGTAAGCAGAAACGATTACCGGTTTGGTTTCATTGTCACACAAGAATGCATAGTTGAGATGGGCAGGTAGTGGCTTCAACTCCAACTTCTTGGGCACTTGTGGTTCTCCATCCTTAGACTTCTCGCTTTCATCCCTCAAGGGTAGAAATTTGGATCCTCGCCTTGGAATTTCCTACAATGAATTCAATTCAGCAATAGCATCAGTTAATTCTAAATTATCAAATTTGAATTCATTTGTAGCAAAACAAGAATAGAGCAAAGTGTGCTCCAGAGAGTCCCTCGGATCCATAAAAGTGACTATATCAATGCAGGAGTTCACCATTTTGAGCACTTTGCACTCCTCGATTTGTTGGGCATCTTCCTTATCATGGAACTGCGTGGCTTTAAAGAGAGAAAAAGTGACACTCTCGTCATTGACAGGAAGTGTCAATTCTCCCTTAGCCACGTCTATCAATACCTTACCCGTGTTGAGAAACGGGCGCCCCAAAATAAGAGGAACCTCAGAATCCTCCTCCATATCTAGCACCACAAAATCAACGGGAAAAATGAACTCATTGACTTTGACTAAGACGTCTTCAACTATTCCCCGCGGATGTGTCACTAATCTATCTGCCATCTGAAGACATATGGTGGTGGGTTTTATCTTCCCAATGTTCAATTTTTGGAAGAACGATAATGGCATCAGGTTGATGCTAGCCACCAAGTCGCATAGAGCCTTCCCTGTGTGATCACCTCCAATGGTAACCGAAATGGTGAAACTCCCTGGATCTGTCAGCTTAGCTGGAAGCTTCTTCTGAATGAGGGCACTGCAGTTCTCTAAGAGGTTGACTGTGGCATAATCACCCAATTTTCTCTTCTTGGAGATGACGTCCTTAAGGAACTTGGCATAACTCGGCATCTGCTGTAGAGCTTCCACCAGAGGGATATTAATCTGCACTTTTCTAAATATCTCCAAAAATTCACCTAAACTGCAAGTGTACAGCGAGGCTTATAGAACAGCGGTGAACAAGGTCGAATCCACAGAGACTTAAATTCCAATTACTAGTTATTCTATCTATCCTAATTCTGCTATCTAGACTAACCAAAGTTTAGAAGTTTCAACCAAATGAAATAAAATAAATAAATAAATAGCAAACCTAAATTCACAGCAGATGAAGTTGCAGAGAAAAATTATCAAGAAGAAATGCGCATTCTAAGATTGAACAATCATCAGATAATCCATCTTATTACCTATTCCAATAACTATGCCTATGTTGGAATTTTACTCACACTAGAGCAACCACCTAGCTATTCCGAATCTCTTCTCAGAGAATTAAGAACGTTGATTACACTATAAATAACAATGTCTCCATTTATGATCCAAGATGTAACTCCTAAATGATCAAAAGGTACGGCTCTCACCAATAATCTCAACTCTCTCGAGTGTTATTAATTACTATGTTAATTATTCTATTCTAGTGTTGAAGCTCCTCTCTCGATTTATGAATCAACACAATAAATTACATCAATTAATGGCCAATCAATTGACATAAATAAATCCAACCCAAGAATAATTAAAGTGCAATAAAAACCATAGACACAAAAATTGGAATTAATAATAAGATTTCATAACTGAATCATGAATCAACCCTAGAATACTAGGGTTTAGTTGTTCATAATTAAATAAACAAAAGAGTTCAAATTCAGGATGTTCATGGCTAGACAAGAATTAAATTGAATAAAACCCGGAAGAATAAATCTGTCTCTAATCTTGACTTGCTTGAAATCCTCTAGCTTGTTCTTCGCGATGCTTCCTGCTCCACAGCAAACCTCTGTTTTCAATTTAGGGTCTGATTTCTGATGCCAATTTTCGCCCAAGAAGAACCCTTTTATACCAAGTTAGGAAAAAGCCCAAAAATACAGTGAAAATCGGATAGAGCCCGCTTCAGTCGCGATCAGAGTCGCGACCCTGCCGCCCGCGAATCGGCCCGCGACTCCACGTGGCATGACGTGGCGCCACGTGGCATGTAATTCGCGACCTCCAATTTATTCGCGACCGGGGTCGCGAATTTTCTTCTTCTGCACCCCTCCCCTGTCGCGACACTGCAGTGTCCAACTCAAGGTGATTCGCGACCATGCAGTCGTGACCAGGTCGCGGGTCCAAGCTCGCGACTTTCTTCTCGCCTTGTTCCGTCCCGTTTTCGCGGGTCCATGTACTCTCTTGGGATTCCATACTTGTTTCAAACTCTAAAAGCACCCAAAATTGATGAATAAACCTGCAAAAATATAACAAGCGCGACCAACTCCTAAAACTCGGGAAACTCGAAATAAACTGAGATAAACACAGTTAAATTATACAAAACACGACACTAAAGTGCACCAAAAGAAGTGTAAAATCTCAATTTATCAGGACACTAATTTCATTTTAGGATATATATTTATTTCAAAATTAGGGTTTATATTTTTTTTTCAAAAAAATTAATTGTCGAGCGCAATGCACGAGCTCATACATTAGCGTCGGGCGAATCCATTGCGTGGGTCACCAGATTTCCAAAAATTAAACTAATTCACTTAAATTTTAAGTTTCACTAATTTCATTTTAGGGTGTGTGTTTGTATGTGTATATATATATATATATATAATTAATTCACTTGAATTTTAGTATATATAAATTTTGGGGGAAAGACAGAAAATGGCAAAAGAAAAATAAATAAATATATTGTCTAACACGTGTGTATCCCATCCGTGACAATATTTTTTTTTTCTTAATGAGCCCAGACTCATACATCTTATTCATGAGAGACCTTCTCGTTATACAATAACATGATATTTTTAAATAATTTTACACAAACTACCAAATAATTTTTTGTATCGTGTGTTTTTATCAATGTCCCTGGTGGCCGACACTGGATATTTGCAAGAAAATACAAGACTGAGAAAAGGAAAATAAATCCCAACCCTTGGTGTCTGCGTCATTATATTGATATTTAGGAGAAAAGAAAATGACAAACAAATTAAGGGTGCGCCGTTGATGATAAAGTTGGTAGGTGGCATTAAAAAATTGGCATTGTTAACTAATTTCCTAAACTAAATTTCTAATCTAGGTAAGGTAGTAGACGCACTGACAACAAATAAATTATACTCTATTATGTTTCTAATTATGTCTTCTACAATTCTCACCCTTTATTCAGTAGTTATTTATGGGCGTGAAACGGTAAAATATATGCATAGAAACGAGATGTTTCAAGTTCAAGTCATACAATTTTGTCCTTTTCTTAATTCAGAAAAAAAAATGAGTAAAGTTTACAATTTAACTTTAGCTAATTTTTTACTGAGTTCATGAAGTTTTACTGAAAAAATTTATTATCTGCACTGCACTATGTAATGGTTGTTTTTCCATATTATTAAACATATAAATACGAAGAAAAAAATTTAATAATAAGTATAATAAAATTGAAAATAATATGATCGAATTTTATTGAATTTCAAAATAAAAATTGAAAATAATGGAGCTTGAATTCATTTTGTTAATTGGTGGGGACGTAATTATTCAATAATTAAGGCAATATTATGCTACGACAATCATCATGTGTCTTCCCTCCTCCCGCTCAAATTAAATAAAAAATAGCAAAATCCCGCATCTATATATTGTCTAAAAAACACACACGTTGTCCCCTTGGGGATGGCCTAGTGGTGGAGTGGTGATATCTTGAGACCAAAGGTCTCAAGTTCGAATCCCACCAACACCACTAGGTGTGAGTCTGTTATACCTGGCTTGCCAAGACCTCCCCTGTGTGGTTTGCAGGCTATTACACAGGGGCGGGGTTTACCCAGTGCGCACCACGGTAGCAGCTGCGGGTTACCCTCGACATCCAAAAAAAAAAAAAAAAAAAAAAAAAAAAAAAAAACACGTTTAATAAATAATCTAAAAAACTTTTATGTTATGATAAAATTAATAAAAAGATGTCCATTTTCTTTAACTGTAATTATATGTAAATCACACTTTTTTTTTTATGTCGAGGGTAACTGTAAATGCTACCGAAATGCGAACTGGATAAATTCCGTCCCTTTATAATACATTGTAAATCACACAGATGAGGTAAACCACACTTGAAAAATCAGGTGTGCAGGAGGCTCACACCTAGTGAAGTTGGTGGTGAAGTTGAGACATTTAGCTTCAAGATAACACAACTCCATCACTAGACCATCCCTAAGAAAACATGTGTATCACACTTGCGAACCAGGAGAGTGGCGTGTTTTAAAACAATTTTTGCTATACAAAAACACAATTCTAACATCTTTATAAGATATAAATCTATTTTATATCATTTAAAAATGATAGTATTTGATCAAACTACTAATTTTTTTTTTTTGCTATTGTGCCAATTTCCTAAATATGAAATGAATATAATGAGAAATTCATATTGACGTTAACATTTCTAAATCATTATGATATTTGGAGAGAATGATGAATTTTAACATAAAATAGAGGTTTTAGATCATTTATATAAATAGAACGTGGTTGAGTTTGATTTTCGGAAAACACATGAGAATCATAAATTTACCTAGGTTAACCTAAATATAATTGTCATAAAATACGGTGGCTAGCATAGTTGACTTCCATGTTCATGATATCACAACATCAACGGTCGAAACAGTAAAAAAATCGTGCATTGTTTTTTTTTATTTTTTATTATAAATTTATGTGTCTTTTTGTGTTTTATAACTCGTGGATTGGTTAACAATGGGAATTTTATTCCGCTATAATCTTTCAACGACTTCATAGTAGACTCACATCATGGTATATATATATTTTAGTCTTTAAATTATCAGAATTTGAGTTGCTACATGTCATCACAATATCAGAATTTAAAAAGCATCTTACATAGCATACATGAAAATAGTCGTTAGCACAAATATTAATACATACAACAAAAATATAATGCTAACGCAAAAACATAATAATGCTAACCTATCATGTTAACATCATACTACACAAACAAAAAATACCAAAATGTATACACTAATTCTTCAACCAATAATTAATCATCGTCAAATCGAAAAAAATAAACCATCAATAAAAACATCATCTTTGAAAAAAGAACACACAGACGGGACAAAAAAAGCTGAAAAAAATTTCAGAAGTCTCATAAAAAAATACATGTTGAATTCATCAAATCCACCAAAAATGAAATACTGAAAAAATGATTGCATACGCAGAGTTGAATTAGAAAAAAATATATATATCAAATTGATCGCGATCGTGTGAGGGAATCTAAAATATAAAAAACACATCTCTGCACAAGCTTCAATCATCGGCGTTTAATTTCCTTTTATTCAGATTTTCATCACCTCTACCATTGTTGGATTTGCTCATATGGATGAAAGGGGCGGTAATGGCGACGGTGGAGAGAAGGAGAGAGATGATACATATCAATTATTGCTACTGATGTTGGATATCCACGTGTGGGGGAAGGGGCGACGATAGTAGTGGTGGTGGTGGTGGCGGCGATGGCGATGGCGATGGTGATGGAGAGAGAGAGAGTCTAATTGTAGGAGAATGAAGAAGGAGAGAACAAATCGCAAACCCTAATTAGAGTTACTAAATTATAAAAATAACCTTGCCTCTGTATAATAAGTTAAATATTACAAAAATATTACCTTGAATTGGATGTAATATGGGCCATTGGTTTTTTAATGGATGAATGGTGAGAGATGAATTTACAGTTTACACACTAGGGAATGGTTTGCATTTGATCCATTTCATATATATAGGGAAGGGCTTAGGTAAAAATCAATTCTAGTGTCGGAATTAGGACCACATTTCACACCACACAATCTTCAAAAATCAAAGGCTCAGATTTGATTAAAAGGGCGGTGGTAATTCTGTAACATTTGAAAAGTTTTTCGGGCAAGGGCATTAACGTAATTTGATAATTCTTATAAAAATCGCAGAGTATGTGATATATAATAGGTCATCATACTAATGAATTATTATCATCATGCTAATGAAGCGATATCATGATGCTAATTAAAATTTTCTAATATTGTTAGTCAAAATTATATTCTAAAAAATAATTATAAACCTAATTTCATTTAATAAACCCTAATTGAATGGAAAAAATCCTAATTGGATGAAATAAACCTTGATTGGATGTGATAAATACTAAATGAATCGAAACAAATTATATCAATAATATATGTACTACGTTAGCATTCTGATTTTGCTTCGTAACCATTATGAATAGACTATGTTAGCACATGTCAATACTCTACCAATTAATATACGTTATAAACCATAATTAGATGGAATAAACTCTAATAATCAATTAGGACCTAAAAAAGAAAATTTAATTAAAAAAATAATTATTAATCATAATTAGATGGAATAAACCATAATTGAAATGAAATAAACTATAATTGAGATTGAATAAACCATAATAAATATGTGCTATCCTAGCATTATGATAATTGTTTGTTTGCACAGTGAGTACATTATGTTAGATTATGACATGCTTCGTTAGCATACATTATCATAATGCTGACAAAGCATTATTATAAGCTAACGAAAGCATTTACAACCTGAATATGTGTACAAGTTTATCTTTTGTATTTTCATCCATATTTTTTCATCTAAACATAACCTTTAGACATCTTAAATGAAAGAGCACAAAGAGAGCTTTAATTTGATATGTTTTTTGTGTTCATTCGATTAAAAACGAACAAGTTATGATCGTTTAAAATTTTTAAGATTTTTTTTAAATTTCCAACATCATCAATTTTAAAGGTTTGGACGAAAATAACCACCTTTCCTTTATTTTTTGCCCTATTATTTATGAAATTGTCACTATCTTTTCCATTAAATCTCAATCATTAGATCATTAAATTAATGTATGGTGGAGATTCGATCTTAGTTTCCATACTAGAAAAAATGTCATATTTGATATATTCGCTCTATATATATATATATATATATATATATATATATATTAAATGTGGATTGTTGGTTTTGATGATAGTAATTATTTAATTGAACATAGATCAATTAGTGTAGAGCCGAGAACTTGTGACTAGGACTTTCACTGAGATGTTGCTGAAATTTTTATAAGTAATTTTTTATTTTTTTGCAAATTATTTTATTTTTAATTTATTGATTATGATATTTATATGTATTAAATGTGGATTGTTGGTTTTGATGATAGTAATGATGTAGTTGAACATAGATCAATTAGCGTAGAATCGAGAACTTGAGACTAAAAAAATTCACTCAGATGTTGCCAAAATTTTTATAGGTATTTTATTAGTTGTTTTCAATTTATTTTGTCTATAATTTATTGATCATGGAATTTATATATATTAAATTTGGATTGATAGTTTTTTATAGTCATTATGTAGTTGAACACAGATTCATTAGCGTATAGTTGAGAATTTGGGACTAAGATTTTCACTGAGATGCTGCCAATATTTTTTATAATTAGTGATTTACTTTTTTTCAAATTTACTTATACATCCGGAGCTTCTACAATGAGTTTAGATCGCAATGGATATATCGACGATATCTTGATAGTTGTAGTTTAAGTCCATACTTTCTGAATGAGCTTGGATCGTTTATCGAGTTTGTCTGTAGTGAACTTGCGTTCATGGATAGAGATAAAATTAAGTGGTCATCTGGTAAATGTAAGAATGTCGCATTCCAAGAACTGTATACCGTTCGACTCCACATTGTTAAAAATGGATTCATTTGGAATTGTCATGTTTGGAAGTATCAAGAGGAAACTGAAAATCACGACCTATTGAACGAGATTTGGGCATAGATGAATGATCAACTACATATAAGTCCATAGTGATGGATGTCGATGGTCCACAATACAACATGAATGGCACATATGACATTGAAGACTCCTCGAATCCTAAAGCTCAAAATGTTTATAATATGTTGAAGGTTGCACATAAATAGTTGTGCTCAGGTTGCCAAAACCATTAACAATTATCACTCATGGCTCGTCTGATGACCTTAAAATCTAAGAACATATTGGAGAAGTGTTTTAATCAAATAACACAATTAATGAAAGAGATTATTCCAGAAAATAAAATGACCTCTAATTTCTACAGCACAAAAATTGCCATGTGATATGAGTTTACCTATCGAGAAAAGTGATTGTTGCATCAACAAATGCATGACTTACTGAGCCGGTGATAGTTAATTGGTAGAATGTACAGTTTGTGGTCAACATCGGTTCAAGTAAGTAAGTGGCCGTGCAGATAAGAGACAAAAGACAAATGTAGTGCAAAAAAAGTAATACTACTTTCTTTTTTACTCCTCAACTACAGATGTTGTATATAATCTAATGCTACATCTAAGAATATGCATTGACATGCATTATCAATTGATGGTGTAATTTTTATCTATTTCAGTACTTTTATGTAGTTTTTATTATTTGTGTAATTTTTATCTAATTTAATTTTGTATTTCAACATTGCGTTTAACTAAATTTATCATATACAAAAAAAATTAATATTAATTTACAAGATATTTTTTAAAATACAATATAAATTACAAACAACATGCACACACAAAATGAAAAGCAAAATAAAAAACAACATGAAAGAATTTGAAAAAAAAAATTGTGGTGTGTCCCTCTCTCCTCTCCCCCATTTTAACGTGATTTTTGCCTTGCCACTAGAGAGCAATTAAACTGCATTTTGGTATTTTGGCATCTCCAGCAATGCACTGAATAAGAAACGAATCTTTATATTTTGTTTAAAAATTCTTCTCTTTCGAAACTAGTAATTTATAGCGTTTACTTTATTGTTTATCCATTAGTTTTTATTATGAGATTTGGAAAAGCATGGCTACAATGTTCTGGTGGTATTTTTAACAAAGTATTTTTTATTTAATATTTTTAAGAATACAATCAATCCAATTCACTCTGTGTTTAGTTTGAATACTCCAAACTAAGCTAATTTCTTTTGTATAGAGTTCAAATCAACAATCTTTAATATCTGGATATTTAAAATACAAGTAGTTATCATTAAATAACAGAAAGTTAAAATATCCCATGGTTTTATAACTCAATGGAAAATGACTTGATGAGTCATTGAATAGGTAACGATCGACACATACATATATTTATAGGGTAATTCTATTCATTGCCCCCAATTTTATCTTTATAGTTCTATAAGTATTTAAAATATAAATATTTTATGGATTGACTTTTCTAACCTTATAGCCACCGAAATAAAATTAAACTTAGAAAGCCAACATTTTACCTCAACTAAGTTAATTAATCTTGCGCAGCCACATCTAATCTCAAAAGCAACTCTCATAAACATTATATGACTTTTTCTAATTTCCATCTTTTGGGATATTCTTGAAAATTTGTTGTTACTGTCACCATCAATTTTTTTTTTTGTAATTCAGAATTAGGAGCAAATAAAAGCAATAGATATTATTGTTCTGAATTTATTCTTTTAACGAGTCGAGTTCCGGAAATAAAGAGAGATGAACTCGATTTTGTCAACCTTAAAAATTTTCTTGAAACAGGCTACGAGACCCAATTCATCATCAATATTTCAATTTGTCTACCTTCTTAGAGGAAAACTCGTAAAAGAAGAAAATTAGGTTTCTGAAAAATATTAAAGAATATTCAAATGTGATGATTGAATATGTTTCAATATTTAAAGTTGATAATAATTTTTTTCCATGATGTTGGGGGGTTATTTGGTGCCTAAGATTTTTAAAATTTTGAAGAAAATGGAAAATATTGGGGGCTATTAATATACTAGTTGAAATCTTGACAATTTAAAACCCTAAAACAAAAAAGGAAATTATTAGTATGGGTAAGATGGAACATTTGTTTAATATTCATATTTAATTTAATTTGGGGGCTGCGGTGACAAAAATGGAAGCTATGGATAGAATTACCCATATTTATATATAGAAATTGATCTGGAGTGCATCTGTGGGCCAGCAGCCCAATCCAAGAGAAAAAAAAAAGTGGCCCATGCACGCCACAAGCGCCCACGGCATACGCTCGACCTATTTTTTTATTTTATTTTTTTTCAAATTTTTTCGATTTTCTGAGTTTTTTTTAGTGTTTCCAAAAATTATATATCATAAAATGGAATTATTGAACCCACAATTGAATCGTCGGTGGCTCACGTTTTCTGAAATAAATATATACCCAAAAATGAAATTATTAAATACTAAAATTACAATGAATTAATTTAATTTTTTTATCTGGTGACTCGCGCAACACACTCACCCAACACTAACACGTGAGCTCATGTACTGCTCCTGACAATTAATTTTTCAAAATAAATATAAAACCTAACTAGGATTAGTTAACTCTAATTGAAAGTAATAAACTCCAATTTAGATGTATTACATCATAATTTGGATATAGTAAAATCATATAATCAAAATAATATGAGTAAGGTAATGGGTGATACGTTTCTTACTGTTATGAGTAATACTTTTCTGATGGATTTGTTTTCTTTTTCCAGGAGCAGGACGAGACGAGACATAAATAATATATGGCTTCATAAGCTTTTGCAGTTTTATCACATAATCATTTCAACTTTAATTTATTATTTGTCTTCATTTTAATTTTCTTTTTTTACCTTACGTATTAACGTATTTCTCCTTTTCTATTCTACCAACTGCCACGTGAGCTATTTTTTTAGTTCTTTTTTGTACATTTTTTTTTCTTAAATTTAAAAGCTCAAAGAATATATATATATATATATATATATATATATATATATATATATATAGGGGTGGGGTTATATAAAAACAACCCCTTGTGTGAGAAATGAGAACACATCTCACACCACACATCGATTAAAAATCAAAGATCCAGATTTGATGAAAAAGGCGGTGGCAATTCTGTAATATTTGAAAAGTTTTTCGCACGGGGGTATTAATGTAATTTGGTAATTCTTATAAAAATCGCGGAGGATTTGATAACAGATCGTTATGCTAACGAAGTATTATCATCATGCTAACGAAGCATTATAGGTATGCTAATTAAAGTTTTCAAATATTGTTAGCGAAAAAAATATTCTAAAAATTAATTATAAATCTAATTTGATTTAATAAACCCTAATTAAATGGAAAAAATCATAATTGGATGAAATAAACCTGATTAGATGAAATAAACATTGATTGGATGTGGTAAACCCTAAATGAGTTGGAACAAATCATAATAATAATATATTTGTACTACATTAGCATTAGGGTTTTACTTCGTCAGCATTGTGAATACACTATGTTAGCATATGACAATACACTGTCAACATACGTTATAAACCATAATTGGATGGGATAAACCATAATAATCAATTAAGAAATATAAACAAAAAATTAAATTTAAAAAAAATAATGATAATTAGATGGAATAAACCATAATCGAGATTAAATAAACGATAATTGAGATTTAATAAACCCTAATAAATTTATACTACGCTAGCATTATGATAATTCTTTGTTAGCACAGCGAATACATTATGTTAGCATATGACAAATGCTTCGCTAGCATACATTATCATATGTTATCATAATGCTGACGAAAAATTATTATATGCTAACGAAAGCATTTACAGCCTGGGCACGCGTAAAAAATTTTCTTTTTTATTTTTCGTTCATATTTTTTCATCTAAACATAGCCTTTCGACATCTTAAATGAAAGAGTATGAAGAGAGCTTTAATTTGATATATTTTTTGTGTGCATTGGATTAAAAATGAGCAAGTTATGGTCGGTTAAAGTTTTTAAGATTTTTTTTTAATTGCTGACATCATCATTTTTAATGGGTTTGGACGAAAATAGCCCTCCTTCTTTTATTTTTTGCCCTATTATTTACGAAATTGCCACCTTAAATCTCAATCATTGGATCATTAAATTGGATGGTGTAAGATGAGTTCTCATTTCTCACACCAACAAAGTGTTCTCATATGATCCATATCCTATATATATATAGACACACACACACACACACACACACACACACACATACAGGTGAGGGGTTAGGTGAAAACTAATTCTAGTGTGAGAACTAAGACCAATCTCACACCACACAATCCTCAAAAATCAAAGGCCCAGATTTGATGAAAAAGGCGGTGGCAATTCTGTAATATTTGAAAAGTTTTTTGCGCAGGGGTATTAACGTAATTTGGTAATTCTTATAAAAATCACGGAGAATTTGATAACAGATCGTCATGCTAACGAAGTATTATCATCATGCTAACGAAGCATTATAGTTATGCTAATTAAAGTTTTGAAATATGGTTAGCGAAAATATATTCTAAAAATTAATTATAAACCTAATTTGATTTAATAAACTCTAATTAAATGGAAAAAATCATAATTGGATGAAAAAACATTGACTGAATGTGGTAAACCTAAATGGGTTGGAACAAATCATAATAGTAATATATTTATACTACGTTAGCATTATGATTTTGCTTCGTCAGCACTGTTAATACACTATGTTAGCATATGACAAATTAATAAACCATAATTGGATGGATAAACCATAATAATCAATTAGGAACTATAAAAGAAAAATTAAATTAAAAAAAAATCATAATTAGATGGAATAAATCATAATTGAGATGAAATAAAACATAATTGAGATTGAATAAACCATAATAAATTTGTACTACACTAGCATCATGATAATTATTTATTAGCACAGTGAATATATTATGTTAGCATATGACAAATGCTTCGTTAGCATACGTTATCATATGTTATCATATTGCTGACGAAGAATTATTATATGCTAACGAAAGCATTTACAACCTAGGCACGCGTAAAAAATATTATCTTTTTTTTTTATTTTTCATTCATATTTTTCCATCTAAACATAGCCTTTTGACATCTTAAATGAAAGAGCATGAAGAGAGCTTTAATTTTATATATTTTTTGTGTGCATTGGATTAAAAATGAGCAAGTTATGGTCGTTTAAAGTTTTTAATTTTTTTTAATTGCTGACATCATCATTTTTAATGGGTTTGAACGAAAATAGCCCTCATTCCTTTATTTTTTGTCCTGTTATTTACGAAATTGCCGCCATCTCTACATTAAATCTCAACCATTAGATTATTAAATTGAATGGTGTAAGATAAGGTCTTAGTTTTCACACCAGGAAAATGGTCTCATTTGATCCATATCCTATACATGCATATATACATACATACATATATATATATATGGGAGGGAGACAATAGTTCAAATAGAAACACTATTCCCATGTAGGAAATAGGAACAAATCAAAGCCTACATTCAAGTTATTCTAACGGTCAAGATTGATTGATAATAGATAGGGGTTAGAATGCAATTAGTTGATAAATAAAATTAGATAGGGTTATAGTAGTAATTTAATTCTTATCCATATATCAAATCCCACGATTGATGGGAATTCTAATCTTCATACAATATTTGATTATATTTCCTTTTTTTCACAAACATAATTAATCCAACATTTTTTTTCCTTCACTTCAAGCCGTCGCGTTTCTTTCTCTCGGTATGCATCACAAAATTTTTGCAGAAACCGCTTCATGGGAAGTTGAGATCCATTGAGTTCTGCCACTTTCGATCACATTTTTCTCATTTTTGGTAACGGTTTTTCAGTTTATTATTGATCTTTTTTTAAAGTATATAAAAAGTTGCAATCTCCATGGAAAATTCAGGTATTCTATGATTATTTATTATTGTCTCATAGTGTGGTGGATGTATTAACATTAGCTATTTTGTTATAATTCTGTTCATAACATGTGTGGTTGTTGGTTGTATTGCACGATTAGTGGTAGCATCTGATTATTTGTTTTCTATATGACATGTTGTGGGAAAATGCAGTACATTCATCAAAATAGGAAAATATAAAGGTGAAGATGACATGAAATAAATTGTCTGTATACATGTTCTGCTAACAAAATGGAGACGTTTGTTGTCATCCATCTGCATATTCGCTAACACGGGAATCATGATTTGCTAATTAAGAACAGTAATGTATCTGTTGCTATTATGATTGTGATTTCATTCTAAAACTAGTGTTGTTACTCTATAACAGTATATTGTTGTAAAATGTGATTTTATGTTTTCTATTTGACGTAGTATAGGATAATGACAACACAAATCGAAATAGAAAAATATAAAAAACATGAAAAAAATTATGTGTAATGGCGTGTTTATAGATTTTATATTATTTAGATAAACTTACTAACAAAATGGAGATTTTTTGCTATCATCAATCTTAATATTTGCTAACACGGGAAACGTGATTTGCTAATTCATAACATTAATGTATCTATTGTTGTTGTGATTATTGTTTCATTTTATACGAGGTGTTAGTGTATATTGCGGTAGAATGTGATTTTCTATTTTGTATATGACGTGTTATAGGATAAATCAGTACATTAATAGAAATAGAAAAATATAAAGGTAAAAAAGACATGAAAGAAATTGTGTGTAATCACGTGTTTATGAATTTTATATCAGTAGATAACCTTGCTAACAAAATGGAAACTTTTGCTATTATCCATCTTAATATTCGCTAACACATGAAACGTGTTTGCTAATACTAAACACACTAATTTGTTTGGAGCAAATGATGTGGTTGAAGATCATATACCAGAATATGACAAATCTTTGAAATCATTTGTTGGATAAAAGTTCAAAAGTCTTGAGGATAGTATTGTTGAGAAGGATCAATGAACTAAAAGTTGTGTTGGTTTCCAGTGATGCACAAAGTTCATGTAGTTATCCGACAAAGAGCAAGTTGTTCATGTTATTTTATGGGTCCACCCAACTAGATGCAGTAGTTGTCAATCCACCAATGCCAGTTAAGACTAAAGATTGTGGTAGTCGTCTCAAATCTCGGATAGAGAAAACCCCTTAGAGTATTAAATAAGCATTTGAGAACATGCATCAATTGTGGACAAAAAACACACAACGATGCTAGGAATTGTTCATTTCTCAAATAGGGTGTTCATTTTTTTATTATTATGGATGTTTTAAATTTTGAACAATGTGTTTGATTTCTTAATATGATTAAAGTTGTTTACTTTAATTTTATTTTCATTTTAAATAGTATACAAATATGTTGCTATTATTTGTCAAACACTATGTATGTAATACATGAGGCGTATTGTCATGATTATACTATAATTATTTCAGCAAATTTGGGTTGAATAACATTCACATATCATGAATAATTGAAACTATAAGCTATAAATATATTGGTATCACGAATAAGCAAAATATATGTTACTATACATACATATATTTGCTAATTATAATTAAACAATTTGCTAACATATACACAAAACTTTGCTACTCCTAATAAAATCATTTACTATTTGACAGTTAAACATTTTGCTATTTATAGCGCATACATTTGCTAGTTACAGGTAAATAATTTGATAACAAACACACAAAAATTCCCTACTCCCAATAATTAACTGTTATTTTAAACAAAAAATCATATCAACTCATACAAATGTTAAAATTAATTGTTATACAGATGTTTACTACAAACATATAAAAAGAAAATAAAACTCAATTATATGAAATTGTATGTATTATTGTAGTTGTTTTGCTAACAATATCGAATATATTTGCTAACAATGGGGTCTGTACGTTTTCACATAAATTAATATTCAATACTTATTGATAAATAAACATTGTACTGATCCCTCACATAAGTAGCATTTTGAAAAACTTAATATGTAATATGGAATTTATAAATCTACACAGCCAATTATGTTTCATACTATGCATTCCTCATAATAATGCCTTCAATGTTGTGGGGACCATCCTCACACGACATCCTGTAGTATAGATTTATTTCATCAACTATGCCTTGCTTGTAAATGTTACTATCTGAGCCAAGGATGGTAGCACAATATTTAACTCTGAGGTATTTTAACTGTTTCACATTGTTATCGGTGAGTTCAGGGTTCTAATTTCTAACCTCTCCTCCTTTATATGTTTCCATATGCCTCATCACATAGATTCCACAGTCAACTTTTAGTTGCATTCTTCCACGGCATTTTCAACCTATCAATTTACTTCAATCTATTTTCCATTGCAGCTGCCATTTTTATTTGTCCAATATTTTTCATTAAGGCTACAAAAAAAAAATCAAACTATATAGTAAATATTAACACATAAATAAAGGGTGAATATGTATCCATAATATAGTATATTAAACATATTATTTAAATAATTTGCTAACATATAAACAAAACATATCAGTTAAATATTTTGCTATTTACAACACATATGTTTGCTAGTTACAGGTAAACAATTTGTTAACAACCACACAAAAATTCGTTGATCATATTAATTGATACAAATGTTAAAATTAACTGCTATACTGGTGTTTGCTACATAAATATGTTACTAGTTACAGTAAAATGATTTGCTAGCATATACAAAAAAATTCGATACTCCAAATAAAAATCATTTGCTATTTGACAGTTAAACATTTTGCTATTTATAATATTATAGCAACTTTCTAGTCATAGTTAAGAAATTTACATATGTTTGCTAGTTACAAGTAAATAATTTGCTAACAAATCTGCAAAAATTCGATAATCACCCTAAAACCTACACATATTTTTACTAGACACATATATTTGCTAGTTACATCTAAACAATTTGCTAACAAATACACAAAAATTCGCCAATCACCCTAAAATTAACTAACATTTTAAACCAGAAAATCATATGAACTAATGATTTGCTATTTTAAACTACAAAATCAATAAGATCAATTGATATTATAAACGCCTCAATAATGACATTGTTCAAGGTTTAAACAATAACAATATAAGACAATGAAAATTAAACCCAAAAATTATGTTTTTCATAAATTTTACAACAAACAGAATATATGATATTATGCCCCCGTATATTCAAAAAGAAAAGAATTTTCATCAGATTCCCATTTTTTTGCAACATTGTACACATACTTTGCTAACAGTCTTTAAAAAGAAATGAATTGCTATCAGAATCTTTCGTTTTTGCTAACATTGTACACATGATTTGCTATTAGTCTTTAAAAGAAAAGGAATTGTTATCAGACACCTAACAATTTGCTAACATTGTACACATGATTTGCTAAAAGTCTTTAAAAGAAAAGAATTGCTATCAGACACCTGTTTTTTACTAACATTGTACACATAATTTGCTAACAATTCCATGAGAATGTGTTATCCAAATTCAAAATACAACACAATACAAACTTCTTAACATTATATAAAATATAGAAAATGATTTGCTAACAATTAATATTAGAAATGCTAATGACATTATTAGCATTTGTAAAATTTAAACATAAGTTTAACGTCATGAGCATATACAGACAAATGGCCCAAATTTCAATCAAAAACAGAAACTCAATGAAATATACATATGATAAATTTCATAGATGATATGGAACAAAAAAAAGGACCCACCTTAAATTTATATGAATTGGTGCAATTATTTTCCTCTGTAGTTTGTGTTTTAAGTAAAAAAACTAAACCACTAATTTGCTAAAAACACTAACACAGAAGCATCAACTTTTTAGTTCCATTTTTCAATTGACCCATTGAAAAACACCAACAAAGAAGTATGAACTTTGTCTCCATCAAAAAATGGATTAACAAAAATTGCTATTAGACACCTACTTCTATATATCATTCCATCCATGATTTGCTAACACCCTTTAAAACAAATCAGAATAACAATTATACCCAAAGATGCAACATAATAACATTGTTATCAGACTCTTACTTTATTACTAACAGTTTACATATGATTTGCTCACATTATTTAATACTCCCTCCGTCCCGTTTGCAAGGTCCACTTTCTATTAAAATAAAGAGAGTAAATAATAAAAAAGTAGACATTGCTATTGGGACGGAGGGAGTATAACAAAATTACAAACAGACTCATATTTTTTTGCTAAACTTGTACACATGCTTTGCTCGTATTCTTTAAAAGGAAAAGAATTGCTATCAGACTCCTTTGTTTTTGCTAATATTGTACACATGATTTATTATCAGTCGTTAGACAAAATTAATTGCAAATAGGCACCTAACATTTTTCTAACATTGTACACATGCTTTGCTCACATTCTTTAAAAAGACAGAGTTGCTATCAGATTTCTATTTGTTTGCTAACATTGTACACATACTTTGCTACCAAATTTTAAAAGTAATTGCTATCAGACTCATTCATTTTCCCTAATATTGTACACATGATTTCTGTACAGTCTTTAGCCAGAAATAATTACTATCAGGCACCTAACATTTTAATAACATTGTACACATGAGAATCATACACTATAAACCCAACAACTTATACAAATCATCAATTTCATTTTTGAAACAGAACACAAAACAATCAAAAGCCAAAATTTAATTGACATTATTATGTTGCACATTCCCCCGCTGGATTTTGTGTTTTAAATATAAATATGCAACACAAATTTGCTAAAAACACTTTCGAATAAGCATCAAGTTTGTTAGTTCAATCTTTTAATTCACAAACAAGCGCTGCCACTAGCGTTTCTTTCTCCGTCGAAAAATCAATTAAAAAAAATTCCCCAAAACATAAACCCTAGTATGCAGACACATATTAAACTACCAAGAACAACACTTTACAGATTAAACATAACAATGACATATTGAAAAAAACAGAACGCGGGCATAATACCCGTAATCCTTCTCATACACCATTTCCTGTCATTTGCTGCTAGAATTGCGTCTTCAAGGTGTATTATATTCGCACTCCGACGCTGAAAAATCAGAAAACTCGCTTTTAAATAGTTGAATCCTCACTGCAATGGTTGAATCGCCCTATGGTTTGTCGTAATTATTTAGATTTAGAGAATCGTCGCTGCAATGGTTGGATCGCCTACTGGGGTTTTATTAGAATGAGAGAGAATCATCGATGCAATCGTCGATGGTCCAGATCTACTAATTCAATATTGAGTGTATTGTTATGATTTATTCCATAAATATTCCCTACATATCAGGGACGTGATATTATGGAATATTTTTTCACTACATTACCCCTGCAAAAGTCAAGATATGAGTTAAAAGAGTAAAATTTGCAATTTGATCCTAGAATTCCAATAGAATCTTGACCGTTCAATTTGTACAGATCTATGGACAATATTTGTTCCTATTTCCTATATGGGGAAGTGGTCCTCATTTTAACCTTCCCCATGGGAGGGATTAGGTGAAAACCAATCCTAATGTGAGAACTGAGGACTAAGACTGCATCTCACATCACACAATCCTCAAAAATCAAAGACTCAAATTTGATTAAAAGGACGGTGATAATTTTGTAATATTTAAAATTTTTTTCGGGCGAGGTAACATAATTTGGCAATTCTTATAAAAATCGCAGAGTATTTGATATATAATAGGTCGTCATGCTAATGAAGTATTATCATCATGCTAACGAGACGATATCGTGCTAATATTGTTAGTGAAAAATATATTCTAAAAAATAATTATAAACCTAATTTGATTTAATAAACCATAATTGAATGGAAAACCCCTAATTGGATGAAATAAACCTTGATTTGGTGTGATAAACCTAAATGAGTTGAAACTAATCATATCAATAATGTATATGTACTGCGTTAGCATTCTGATTTTACTTCGTCATTATTGTGAATACACTATGTTAGCATATGACAATACTCTACCAACACTCGTTATGAATCATAATTAGGTGGAATAAACTTTAATAATCAATTAAGAACTAAAAAAAGAAAATAAAATTAAGAATAATAATTATTAATCATAATTAGATGAAATAAACGGTAATTGAGATGAAATAAATCATAATTGATATTGAATAAACCATAATTGACATTGAATAAACCTTAATAAATATGTGTTACGCTAGTATTATGATAATTCTTCATTAGCACAGTGAATACATCATGTTAGAATATGACAAATGCTTCGTTAGCATACATTATCATAATGCTGACAAAACATTATTATAAGCTAACAAAAGCATTTACAATCTGGGTATGCGTAAAAATTTATCTTTTGTATTTTTCGTCTATATCTTTTCATCTAAACATAACATTTATACATCTTAAATGAAAGAGCATGAAAAAAACTTTAATTTGATATATTTTTTGCATACATTGAATTAAAAATGAGCAAGTTACGGTCGTTTAAAGTTTTTAAGATTTTTTTAAAATTGATGACATTATGAATTTTAAAGATTTGAACGAAAATAGTCATCCTTCCTTTATTTTTTGTTCTATTATTTACGAAATTGCCACCATATTTTTTTCATTATCTCAACCATTAAATCAATACATTAAATAGTGAAGATGTGAGCCTAGTTCCGACACTAAAAAAAAGGCTACTATTTGATCCTCTCTCTCTCTATATATATATATATTTATATATATCATATTTTGAGATTTAAGAGAATCAAAGTCAAAGACTAAAACTTCTGAATACTATAACAACAATATAAGATAAATCTAAATTTAGAAGTGATTAATATATATATATATATATACATGTATATATATATATATTGTATATGATAAAATCTATTTTTTTGTCAATAAAAAAGTCTACTTTACACCTGCATTATAAAATATAGTGTTTAATTTATGAAACACAAAATGAGCAGAAATCCAATATTCGGGAAAAATGTTTTTCAAAACCTGAACAAGTATATGTACGGGGACATTCAGACAAATATATGTAATATACATTTATATAGGTTATAACAATCTTTAAAATAGCATTCATTACAAAGAAAAAACAAAATGGTTAGCAAGAAGCATCAAAGACTTTCAACATCAGCATGAAATGCTCACATCAAAAGCAACAATCCATCAACTACTTCAACGTGGTTCTGAGAGTTAGCTACAAGCTACGGTTCGAGATAAATGATCTCAGCAAACATGGAAGCTCGTCGAAAACGGAGTAACTCCTTCACTAAATCCCATCCGCTATCCACCGAGGCGGGCTTTACAGACATTCTTTCAAGAACTGGTGCATTTGCAAGCAAGAAGGTGATAAAACTGAGTTCTTGTTTTAAGCCAGATATTCCAACAATCTTAATAAGCCGCAGTTGATTAAAAGGAAAGCTCTGAAAATTTTCGACAATATTAGCAGTTCTAGCATTAGTAGCTTGCTCCTCCGGGCGAGCCTGTAAAATGATGAGCATATATCAATATAGCAAAATATAAAGGCTCTGTTTTGGTACTTGAATATTTGCGAAGAGAAAAAATATATACATACAGACATATGTGTTATACTTAAAATAACAGTGCTCTATTAAAAAAAAGAGTACTTTAGGCTTTCTATTTGTTCAATGTCATTTTCAATGTCTAAAAAGAAGCATGTGAAAAAATAACAATGGAACACTGAAAGGACAGAGAAAACAGAAAAGAAAAGTTAGCATGCGATATCAATAGACACAAACGACAATACCAATATTTTTGGATCGGAAAAATGAGGTATTCTCGAATAATTATATTGAATGAAAACTCACTAGCAGCTCAAGCTCCTGAAGGTTGGGAGAACTTCTCAGAAGGCAAAGAGCAACCAGATTCTCTTCCGAGTCATTGAAGTTGATGCGAATTGAAAGAAAACTAAGATCAAGACATGCTGTTGGTAGCTTTCCCGGAGTAGTTCCAGCAGCCAAATACTGGAGATAAACTTAAATGAGAGAAGACACAGAGATAATAAAAAAGATATAATTATAAGCTGAGATGAACACTAGTATGCATGCATATAGTAACCTCTCTTGATAATTCTGGGTCTCTGTAAAAAATTTGGGACAAATTAATATATCGTTTGGGAAAAGTACAACAAAAAACACATAATTATGCTATAAAAATGCTAATGCCACAATAACAAAGCATTAAATGCCGTATTTGAAAATTTGATTCTAATTGATGATATGGAAATGATACCTTCAAGAAAAAGCTTTGCACCTCCAGCCGTTGAATATGAGGTAGACAAGCAAAAAACTTAATCAAATTACCAGTGCTGCCAAATGATAGATTTCTCTCAATTCCAGAATTAGCATAGAGACCAATAGAGACAACAGCGAGATGGAATGTATCCTGGAAATTGACGTCTTCAAACACACCTCCAACATCAAAAAACAGGAGATTTGGAGCATGAATATTAAGAAGGGTGAAGCCATCAAAGTTCATCAATGTCAACCTCTCTAGTAAAGGGCAACTTGATATCATTTGCTCAAAGGCTAATTGATCCATGCTGATGTGCTGAAGATCAAGGCTTTTTAAGGTCTTAAAGCCATTGAAGTGAGGTGGCGGTTTTAAAAGACAGTTAAAAAGTTCCAAATGTATCAATTTTTGACACGAGTATATAGGAGATGGAAGCTTGTATCGATGACCTTTCCATATTTCAAGAATAAATTCTTTTACAGAATCCCTTGATAGGTAAAGAATCCATCTATCAATATCACTTACACCTTGAAGATCTCGATGGGAAAGTTTGAATTTGTGGATAGGGCCAGTGTGAAGTAATAGGACATGGTCAACAATACTCACTAATTTGTTTTTAACAAGTGTTTGATCCTGGGTAGAGAGTAAAACAGATTGATTATCAAATACAAGATAAGGCAGGGTAACCCATCTGTATCTCCACTTGCTTGACAAAATACTTGTTCGAACAGCATCCCTCAGAGATAAATGTGACAAGATTTTGTCAACAATATGCCCTGGTAAGTTGCTAATTCTGTCAACCTCTATTTTTAAATTGCAAGGAACTTCATGAGGTTCTCTTTGCTTCTGTAGATTAAGATAAAACAAGTTCAGACTGTTCAGTAATAGTGTCACAAAAGAAAAAATACAATAGACCAGCATGCACTCAATGAAATATCAACATACCAACAAACAGTTAAAAACATAGGAGTGATGCAATATGCGTCACACTGATCAAACATCCACCGCTTGGATAATAGAGCAATGCGATGATTACTTAAGTACATAATTAAGGTACTTATCGAAAGATATGCTTTGTAAATAAAAAGAATGCATGCCATTCCTTTGTGCCATGATAGAACCCGCGAAGCAACCAGTACAAGCACATAATAAACATGTATATGTTATTTAAAAGATCAAGATGAATTAAATATAGTAAAGTGGCAACCAATAAAGAGAGAAACATACCATATTACTCATGAAGAACAAACACTCGATAGTGTTCAGTGAATCACACTTCAGAGTCCGAAGAAGGCTAAAACTACAGCAAATATCCTTATCAGATGATGATTAAGATGGCCACACCTAATTTGTTCATATACTAAATCATATGATGAAACAGGACATAAATATACATGTTCAAACATGAAAGGAAAGATCATATTAAGGGGCAAAAAATACACAAATTTCTTCGAGCACGGAATTATAAGTAATTCCTTGCTTGTTATGATCTCCACGAATATAAAATCCCAAGCACACAATTGCAGTTCTTTCTCTTATGCATTGAATAACAAGAAACACTAACCATTGACTTAGACATCATGAAATCCTCCTAACATCCCACTTATTATTAATTCACAACACGGTTTCTTAAGAAAGCAAAACCCTCCAGAGAGACAGAGAGTAAACTCGCATTACAAGCAATATATTGTGTTTCTAGGCTCTTGCATTGCTTATCACAAGAATTTAGGCGCTAACTCAAATGATTCCAACTCCTACCATTTTGTGTACACAGTAGCACCAAATCTCAACAAGAACTAAGTTCGATTACTTCAATTCTCTTCCATTTCTCCTTATTTTGTGAAATTTCACCAAGATAAAAGAAACTGATTTTGTTCATCGACACTAAAATCAACCAGAAAAGGTCAACAGAAAAAAAAAATACAAGTGACGTTTCAAAAACTATAGAAATATCATCCACGGAGTTATTCACATAATCTCGACGGCTAAGGACCAAACATGGTAATAATTCAAGCAAAAAATGTGGGAGTGAAATAAAAATAAAATCCAGCATTTACTGAAGCGAAGCAAGAGCATAGGAAGATTCAGACAAACCTTAAAATTACATGATTAGAGTGGCCTAATCCACAAATTTTGGGGGGGAACACCGATAATTTGAGCTCAGATCTCAAAAGTCAGAAGTGAAGTAGGTTAGTAGGTTTTGATGATTTTAGGCGTTCAAGGAAAAGACCTCTTCGCTTATATTCACTGCGGTTTGCTCCTATCAGAACTCAATTTACCACTATCAAAAACATGGGTGAAAAATATATCTAGATAATTTTAGGTTAAAATTGGAGGCAGACAAGTAAGATTTTTTTAATTTTGTACTTATGATGTGGAAAAGCAATATCATCTCTTCTTACTGCAAAAGGAATAATAAATGATAATTAGGGTTGAATTCAATATCCCAACTACTCGCATTTTCATCTCTATCCTCATCTCTCTCGTTGCCGATCCATTTGGAGGATAAAAAAAATAAGGGTGGATTTACCGAGTGCGTACTTTGGTAGCGACTGCGGATTATTTTCGATATAAAAAAAACCCGCTAAAGCACGCCCCTCTCTTTCTCTCTCACTCGGAACTTCGTCGTTGGAAAATCAATAATAGTAAAGGTGAAATCTCTCTCCCTCTTTCTCACTCCCTCCTTGCATGCGATAGTTTGTTGTATTGATCTCTCCCTTTTTCTTTTGATAGAAGCATATCACGCCATCGTTGACGAGCAACAGATGTCGGAGATGGAACAAGGACCTGGAGCACCGCTGAAGACGTTTCATCTTCTCAGGTAGGTTTCAAACCAGAAAGATTATTCTCCCTCACATGCATAACATTATCAACTATATCAAATGTAATATCATCCCTCCCATATTTGATATCAGACTTAACATCATTATAAGTCTCCGGGATAGCATTTAAAAGCGCAATAGCAGTGTAATCATCAATATGCTTATCACCAGACATTTTAATGTCTTGAACAAGCTTATAAAAATCATCCAAATTAGCATCTATATCTTTATTCAAATCCAGTTTAAAATTGAAGTAGTTTTCAAGTAAAAACATTCGACTAGGAAGAGAAGTCAGATTATAGAGCTCATCCAATTTATCCCACAATTCTTTAGCAGATTCAATGCTACAGACTTTCCTTAACACAACATCAGACAAGTTCAACATGATGGAAGACAAAGCATACTCATTCATCTCAGATTTCTTAAGATCAGTTTCATTATCATTATAATTAAGATCAACAACTTTGAACACTTTTTCCTTAATCAACACAAATTTCATTTTTCTATTTCCATAAGTTATAATCTTGTTGAGTGCTATCTGACATTGCTGTTCTATGTTGAACTTAATGTCATATAGACTCCCTACGACATTGTCTGTGACATTCGTCGTGACTAATCTTATCATTTCCTAGATTTTAGGATTTATTATTTTTAATAAATTATAATTATTTTGTATATCTTAAATCATATATATCCACGAAATTTATATTTCAAATAAATGGATATATATGATTGATATATTAATATTTAAATAGAGTTTGATTAAGTCAAACTTTATCTCCTATTTTTTAGGTCTTTTGTTATCCTTTATTTAACCGTTTTCTTTTTCAGAAAATGACTTGTTGGAATTATAGAAAAATGGTGAAGAACGTGGGTTACTCTTCCAGCCACAACAAGGAGCAGTTTTTCTCTAATCCATGAAAGTGGTGGCGGTTATTTCAACACACGTTCGAAGAGATTACATGGCTTTCAACCGATTCAAGTGAATAGTACATATAAGGAGCATGATTCACATCTGAAGAGGTTATTCGAGCAGAGAAGATATCACCACTGTGAGTGAGAAGATCAAGAGCTCGAATCACAAACTTTGCAACTTGATTTCTATCGATTTCTTCTTTCTCTTTTCGTGTTTTCTTTGTTCAACCAATTCATGTGAAAATGTTGTTCAATTTAGATTAGATAGAAGATATCTAGGATTAGGAATCGTTGCTGGTTTGTAATCAAATTAACTGGTAGGTTAATTTGAAGTTTTGAATTCAATTTAGTGGTAGAGTAGATTAGGATTCATGTATCTTTGTTGATGTGTCGAGAGCACAACGTCTGACATCATCAATTGAACTATTGTGTTGGCTCGTGGTAGCTTAATTTCGCCCTGTGGCAATCACATGCTTGTTGTGTGTGATTTAAAATTAATTTTCGTGCAAATTATTCTTTAAATTTCCGCTGCATATTGAAGGTATAGTGTTTAACACTAGCTTCAACATCAACTCTAATTTTTGCACATTGACATTTTTCACAAGCTGTTTTATGCTTGTGTTTTATAGGTCTTTTCGTGCAAAGTATTTATAAATTTCTATGACAATGTTGTCGGTAATGTGAGTAACATTGACTACAACATTGTGTATAACATTGCACGTGATTTTATTTTCACAGTATTTGAGGAAATGAATTCTAACAAGTAGTATCAAAGCCAGTACTTGACACACTAAGTACTCGATCCGGTGTTGCTTACATACTGTGTTGATTTTTTTACTATGATGGATGTTTCCATTTCTCAATGTCGTCCACTAGTTCTTAGTTTTCTTGAAACAAATTATGCCTTATGGAAGGCTCGAATGCGTATGTACATCAAATCTATTGATGAACGTGCATGGATGATAGTTTTGAAGGAATGGACTATTCCAAAAGAGACAAATGAAGTTGGAGAAGTCGTCAACAAGGTTAAAATTCGATGGAGTGTTGAAGAACAAACCATTTCAAACTTCCACTCTAAGGCTCTTAATGCTATTTTTGTTTATGTTGACGTTCCTTGTTTCACAATGATCTCAAAGTGTACTACATCCAAGCATGCATGGGATATTCTTCAAGAACATTTTGAAGGATATATAGGAGTACGACATAAAGTTGTTACATTTCAAGGAGCATCATCATCATCATCATCAATATTTGAACCAACACCACCTCTATCACCTGAAGGTGTAATGTTTTCTAGTCCGCTCAAACCTGCAATCTCCAGTGAAGCTTCTTGTCCAATTGATACTGATGTCGACATCAATGTGAAGAAAAATATGAACAAGAAGAAAACAAATGACAAAGTACATGTTCAACCAACTAGAAAGTCAAAGAGAATCTTCGATCAAGCCGTGTTGCGAAGACAAAAGATGAAGTTGAATAATCATTTGAGTGATGATGAATCAGGAGATCCAGAATCGAAAGAAAAAGATGACCAAGTTATCTTACTTGTTGCTAAAGTCAATGAGACTTATTCAGATTTTGATGTTGGCCTGGATGATGTTTCAACATCCAGAACAATATTTGACAGGTATGAAAGCTCTGAAAATGACTCTTTTAATTCTTCTAGTTTATGTGAGACAGATTCACTACAACATGACAACTTTGGAGCTGAAAAGGTTATAGAAGAAGTAAAAATGTCATATGATGAGCTTCTTTCCAAATGGATGAAACAAAACCAAGTTGTGGAGTCACTCAATAAGAAAAATAAAGAGATGAAGAAGCAAGTGACGAATTTGGAAGTGATTCTCACAAGGAAAAATGAGGAGTTGATTTCGGTCAAGGAACAACTCAAAAATACTTCTCAATCTCTTGAGATGTTGAAGAGAGGATCTTCCACACCCACCAAGGTATTGTCCATTGATAAAATCGATAGATCCGGGCTTGGGCAAGTTAAATCTTCTACCACAACATTTCCTAATGATTTGAATGAAGATTTTAAGTATACTTATTTTGATAAAGGAAATGCTAGTGGTTCATGTCACACAAAAATTCTCATGAACTTGATAAACCTAAAAGAGGAATTTTGTGTGTCATTATTATTCTTCTCCTGATCACATTAAGCCTTATTGTTATAAATTGCATGATGCTACTGGAAAAATGTCGGTCAGAATGTCTTCCAATATTAGATCCAACATCCTTAGAAAACGTAAAAGTTCGAATCTCAAATGGGTGAGGAAATCTGATTTGGAATGTGTATCAACTGAAAAACAATCAGTTGGAATTTTGAGCAAAGCTCTTGATATTGAGAGAGTTTCAAGCTTTCAGAAATCTCTCAATGCATTTGTACTATAGTGTTTGGTTTGTCGATATTGGGGCAAATGTTACAAATCCTGAACCCAACATTTATTTTATTTTTTATTTTTTTTGGCATTTTCATGGGTTCTATTATTTTTATATATTTTCTCATGCATTCTATTTGTGTAAATTGAGTCTGACATATGAGCACATATGATTGATTTTTTTTGGCATATTGTTGTCATGGGTATATTGGTCACTAAGAGCATGAATAACAAAAATATTATTTTCCTTCTTGTAGTTGATGTTTTTTTCCTGAATTTCTAAGGTTGATTTCTTGCATGAATTTTTTTAAGTATTTAAAGTTTTCAAGAAACTCTACTTGATCTTGAGTTTTCAATTTTGTACTAGTGTTTCTTGTATTTTAACTAACCATGATAGGAAATTCAAGAATGCTGATTGTGTTGGTGTCTATGCAAAGAAGGAAAAAATTTGACACTACAGGAGATGTTACAGTCCAAAAGGTTACTGAAAAAGCTGTGTTATGTACTGATGTTGTCACACTGGATATCATATTGGAAACATGGTTTTTCTTTGTGGAAAAAATATGAGAGTTTGAAACAGAGTGTTGACCTTGTTCTGTGTTAATGCAAATGTGATTGAAATGTGAAAGAACCTGGTCCAACACTTTTGCACCATACACATTGACATATGTCATCACTTTATCAGAGATTTGGTGAACAAAGGTATCATTCGCAATGGATATATATCATCTGAAAAATTGAATGAAGATATCTTTATAAAGGCCCATGTTGTTTTCTAGAGATTCTATTCTTTATGAAAATCTCCTAGTTTGTGTTATGTAATCTCTGCATAGTCGATGTTGGACTCTGTGTCGTGTCTATTCTGTCCAACATCTGTATTTGTTTGTATTTTTTCATATGCATGTTGCATTTTGTTTAATCTTAGATATTTATTTCGGTTGTACTTTGATGGTGTTTAATGTCTCAATGATCAGTCTTTCTTTAGAGAAATGTCCATGGTATAAACCTATGATGATGAATAGTTTGCCTTGATATAAAATTACGAGCACAAGAGTGAGGCTTGGATATTACAGATCATGTGCACTCTCCTAAAAATGTACAATTATCACCTAGTAACTTGGGTCATGGCGATGATGCACTCAAGTAAAATGGTGGTAAGGTAATACATTTTCGATCAATTTCTATCGAGAAACATGGCGTTCAATACGACAATGTGTTCTGTTCAAAAAGAGGTAAGAAATTGATCTCTTCATTCATCATCGAAATTTGTGGACTATGCTTCTACTGATGTTCATTGAGATGTTATTCCCGAAACTAGTGTTTCTGAAATTTATATCTATATTAAATTGCATGTTTGTCTTTTTAGTTTATAGTTATGCATTTGTTTATTTTTCTTGTGTGTATATTTGGCCTTACAAGATATGGTGCTTTTTGGATTACTAAAGATATATAGATGATACTTGAGTTTTACCTCTTATTGGATAAAGGAGAGTCAGTTGATGTGAAAGTTGATTTGATGAGCCAATATTTAAGAAAATTCTTCCCATTAACACTCTTTTGTGGCTCTTAATTTTTCTCATTTCTTGATTAGCTCTTATGTTTTCTCATCATTTTCTCTAGTGTTTCTTCTCTAAAAGCTTCACAGGGTTAGAATGGCTGATCCAAAGGAGTTATTTGCAATGTTCAATGACATGTATGAGAAGTCAGTTGGAACTCGATCATCAATTTCAACATCGACTGTCACTTCAAATCATACCATGACTGAACATGTTGGTGCTAAAATGGATGAACCTACTAGGTCTCATGCTCCAGATTTGTCTATAGTGAAGCAAGATGATAAAATATCAGACTCAGTGATGTCTCCAACAACAATTCTTTTTGAATCTGAAGCCATTAAATATTATCCATTTGAGAGATGCTAGAAACCCTATAGATCCAGAACTGAATGTTACATATCCTGTTGAAGGAGAAATGATGATGGGTATCATGCATTCTATCAATATAAAAGAGGTTTCATGAAATCAATATTGTCGTCGAGTTGGAAGAAGTTTAAAGAAGTTGATGTCATGACTACCACTAGTGAGAAGAAATCAAAAGAGAAAAAGATCATTTTTTTTGAAGAAAATATGCAGTGACAGGAACAAAGCTGATATGAACATCTAGAATTTGAATGTTATAGCAGATGTTATCTCTGTCCAGGACACACCAGTTTCAACATCAACAACTGTTCAGTTTTTCTTTTCAGCTCATTCTGACCATGATAGTATAATGGATGTTCAATCATTCAATACAGGCAATACCTATTTCTCAGGTTTTCTCTATTTTTTTCTAAAGGCGTTTAGCAAATTTTTTTTATTCTCATGCAATCCATGATGTGTCTCAAATTGCGTCTCAATGACCAATTAAATATGAGAAATTCATTGAAGTGCTAAGCTTTAAGAAATATGATATGGATGTTTATTTATGGAGAAACCTCTTTGGAAGATGGTAACTAAGTTTTTTCCTTTTAATGCTAATATTATATTAGATATTTTGTTTAACTTAGTGCCTAATGTTGAATTCTCATGCAAGAACATGAATAGTGCAGTGTTTGTTCATGATAAGGGGGATCTAACTGTGGATCTACCATATATTTATCACTGCACTCTCTATTTTATCCCACCAGAAGCCAATGTTCATGTTAATGTTGACAACGATGTTGTTGAGGGGATTGGTACCTGATGTAGGCTCAAAATGGGGTGTTTTTATTATCTTTGTTTTGCTGTTTTTGAGTCTTTTAAGTCGAGTCTAGAGTCAATTTCGGAGCTAAAGTAAAGCAGAGGAAATGACGAGAAAAAGTTCCAGTAAGGGCATAAAAGATGGAGAGAGCTGCTAAGGGCATAATGGAGAAAACTAAACTTAGACAGTCTGTTGCAGATCCAGCGCGGAAGTCCAGCACCGATCACTCCAACAAACGATGACCACGTCAAAACTGTTCCGAAAATCCAAGAAGAGCTAGCTGCTGAAGTTAGAGAGTGGTGAAGAAGGGAGAGAAGAGAAGAGAGAGGGAAAAAGAGTCAAAGCCTAAAAATCCTCAAGGAGCCGTTGAGGAGAAGTGGACGAGGTCAACTAAGATAGTGCTCCTGCGTGGGCAGTCATGGGCCGATTGTGGCAGTTAAACTCACTATAAATACTTTAATTCCTATTTTATTTTAGACACGAAGACAATTAGGAACATTTTAACATTTTATTTCAGTTTATGCATTTTAGTTTCTCGTAAAGAAAACACATATAGTCGGCATAGGCTGGAGCGCTTTGTTCCCAGCTTTTGTTGGCTTGTTTGTTTAGTATTTCCTTTCGTAATATAATTTCCTTTGCTATGAATTGTCTGTTTATTTGTGCTGTGTTTATTAATATGTTGCAAGGCTAAGTAGTTAGTGTTCAAGTCGACTGAGAAGAAGACGTAGGTGATGGCGATGCATGAGGCTAATCGAGCTTAAAACACCTCGTGAAGATTCTGGATTTCACTTGGGGAGAATCTAAATTCACTGCAACGGGGAAAGCTTCGTGGATGATCACTCTTAGCCGAACCATTGCAGCTATGCGTTAGGGTGGAAGTAAGGGTGACCGACTCCCTGATGAGCCACTAAGTGACAAACCGGGTGGAGAAGCCTACAGTCGATTAAGCCCGGAGGGTGAAGTCCAGGTGGATATGGGCACAACGCCAAAGGGGTCCCATATGCCAGCGTTGGATTCCTCTGATCAAATGCTGCCATTTCTTGCAAACCCTCTGTATGACCCTTCTTCTTTGGGTCTTGAGATGGTAAGGTGCTAAGATGTCACCGACCGTATCGCTCTTAGCGTGTAATCTCTATGAGTGGGGAAAGGATTAGTGATAGTAATCCAGAGTCAGTGATAGTGACCCAATAACAGTTCCTTGAAGAGTTACCTACTTCCTATAATCAACCGGTCAGATCAAGGTATCAACGTGTATGTGCTCGGGATTGCATGGTTCCATCAGTCCGGTTCTACGCTTGACTTGAACATGTTTTTTATTATTTGATTTAGTTTATATTTTTAGACGCATTTCATACTAAGTTGCAGGAACACGTTAGTGACAGTAACTACCCAAAGGTTCCAGTGAAGCTCACACAGTATAGAAAGGTTAACACTTCTCGTGGGATCGACATCCGCCATCCGGCACTATACTAGCCGCTGGAGGCACATTCAAGCATCTAGGGGGTTACGCCCATAAGAGTAATTTTGCACGCTAAATGACGGCGTGCCAAAATTTGGTGCCATTGCCGGGGAGTGTAAGAGCACTTTTTCTATCCCATCCCTCCTCGCTTAACCTTGTTTATGGTACGCACTAACCATATGGGAGAACTAGTCTACGATCCAAAAATAGAGAAAATTGCTCGGAGAAGGCGGGCACAAGCAAGAAGAAGCCTGAAAGCCACCATAAACTAAAGAACACCATCGAAAACCTCGGAAGAAACCTAAACATCCAGAGAAGAAAGCAATACCAGCAGCACACACGAAGAAAAATATAACCCACTGTTCTCAGAATCTGAAGTAGAAGAAATGGGGGACATAATTCAAGAAGCGGCACCCGAACCTCAGCCCACTTTGAGGCATCTCATCTTTCCACAAACAATAAATATGCGACCATCAGAGATTACACTACCGCAGCCCTCTGACACTTGGGAATCGAGATCGAACTTCATCTCAATTTTGCCCAAATTCCACGACCATCCTGGAAAAGACCACCAAAGGTATCTTCAAGATTTGGAGATGGCCTACGGTACGCAACGTAATAATACATGGAATATGTCTGAATATATTCACTTATTATCATTTTCTTTCACCTTACAGGATGGAGCACGGGAATGGCTTTACATCATACCAGCAGGGAGCGTGAGCTCATGGAATCAATTTCAACAAAGGTTCTTGGAGAAGTATTTTCCTACCACTCGAGTGCAGGTAATGCGGAAAAAGATCTCCACAGTGAAGGCCGGACCAAAAGAAAGTTTCTACGATTATTGGGGGCATTTCTAGCAAATGCTCGCCAAATGCCCACATCATCAGATACCGACACATGACTTGGTCCAGTACTTCATGTCAAGATTACAGGTAGAAGACCGCAACCTACTCAATGCAGTATGCGGAGGGTCAATCCTGAACAAAAGAGCAAATGAAGCAACGCAGCTGATCGAAGAGATGGCCGAGGAAACATGAGAAGATGTCTATGATAGACCACAAGCGGCAGCGATGGGCAAATCGACCTATGTGCTTGAGGCAGAGATAAAAATAGATCAGCTGTTCAGCAAGATGGAAAAGATGATGACCCAACTATCCGCTAATACCTTACGGATATGTGGGGTATGCAGCATGATGGGACACTACTCAGATCAATGTCCGCAAGTTCAGGAGGGGAATGAATCCGTAAATATGATGGATGGGGGCAATCGGAGGCGGAATGATCAATACACCCAAAATTACCATCATCGGCAGAGGTATCCAGAACAGCAGACACATACAGGGCTATCTCGCCATTTGCCTATAGCGGGAGGACCCACACTGGAAGACATGGTGAGACAGATGGCCATTGAGTTAGTTAATAGCTAGAAACGGACAACTTCGTTCGAAACAGAAACAAGGGTAGGTCTTAACTATCTGGGAACTCAGATTACTGAGCTGAGTGAGGCCATTTCACGAATGGAGAAGGAAAAAGGGATCTTACCTTTCCAGACCGAGCCCAACCTAAGGGCTGATGTAAATGCGATTTCACTCAGAACAGGGAAGGAGCTTACAAACCCCTCAATTCAGACAAAAGGGGAAAGTGACCCTAAGAAAACCGAACTCAGCAAGGGACCAGAGAAGGATGGCCAAGCGGAAGAGCCCAAGAAAAGGGAGTTGACACCAGAAAAAGAAGGAATTATTATTCCCCCACCATTTTCAGGAAGGCTAAGAAAAAATAAAAAGGAGGCCGAGAACCGCGACTTGATGCAGGTTTTCAAACAGGTGGAGGTTAATGTCCCTTTCTTGGATGTAATCTAACAAGTATCCCAATATGCCCGGTTCTTGAAGGAATTATGCACCCGAAAGGTCCGATTCAATGAGGAGGCTCAAGTGATTATGAGTGAGAATGTATCTGCGCTGATACAGAGAAAGCTCCCGAAGAATGTGGAGACTCGGGCATGTTCTTCATTCCCTGCAAGATTGGAGGCATATAAATAGATCAAGCCATGCTTGACCTTGGGGCCTCAATCAATGTTATGCCCTTAACCATTTTTGAAGAACTGGATTTGGGACCACTGAAGGAGACAAGAACGGTGATTCAACTGGTGGACAGATCTAATGTGTTCCTTGAAGGTGTTCTGGAAGACGTGCTGATCAAAGTCAAATATTTGATCTTTCCAGCTGACTTCTATGTTCTGGATATGGGCTCGTCCAGCAAAAAGTCTTCATGTATGCTCCAAGGGAGACCTTTCATGAAAATGGCATATACGAAGATTGACGTCGATCAGGGTACATTGACGTGCGAATTCGACAGAGATACCATCACCTTCAATATCATCAAAGCAATGAAACAACCTACCGATGTCGAAGGTGTAAGCACAATGGACATAATTGAGTCACTCATTCAGATTGAGGGAACGAAGATGCTGGCAAAAGATCCATTGGAGTGGGTAATCCAACACTGCCAATCAGACTGGGACACTCTCGATGAGAGGGACGAGAATATCAAGAAGGCGATCATGCAGCTATACAGTCTAGAGGCCCACACAAATTCTAAGAAGGATCTGGATTTACCCATATTGCAGCTTTTAGAAAGAATGATACGTTCCATCACTAAGCTGCCAGAATTGGAATTGAAGAAACTTCCGGGACATCTGAAATATGCCTACCTTATTGAATGAGAGAAGCTGCCAATAATCATCAATTCGGCACTGACTATGTCCTAGGAAACAAGACTGGTGGACCTATTGAAGAAATACAAGGAAGCGATTGGGTGGACACCGGCCGACATTAAAGGCATAAGCCCATCAGTGTGCATGCACCACATCATGCTGGAAGAAGGAGCCAAACCAGTGAGAGACCCTCAAAGAAAGTTGAACCCCATCATGAAGAAAGTTGTCTTTAAGGAAATCCTAAAGCTATTAGATTTGGGGATCATCTATCCCATCTCAGATAGTGAATGGGTGAGTCCCGTACATGTGGTGCCCAAGAAATCAGGAATCCAAGTGGTTGAGAATGAAAAGAAGGAGTTGGTGCAAACTCATCTCCAGACTAGATGGAGAGTATGCATCGACTACATGAAACTCAATGCGCTCACAAGGAAGGACCATTTCCCCCTACCCTTCATCGATCAAATGTTGGAGCGGCTTGCGGGCAAATCGTACTTTTGTTTCCTAGATGGTTATTCCGGATACATGCAAATATATATCGCGCAAGAGGATCAGGAGAAGACAACATTAACATGCCCCTTCAGTACTTCCGCATACCGACGGATGCCTTTCGGCCTTTGTAACGCATCATGGACGTTCTAGAGATGCATGATGAGCATATTCTCGGATATGCTCAAATCCTGTATTGAGATCTTCATGGATGACTTCACCGTCTATGGGGACCATTTTGAGCAATGCTTGGAGAATCTAGAGAGAGTATTGAAGAGATGCGTCGAAAAGGACCTCGTGCTGAACTACAAAAAGTGCCACTTCATGGTCTGGGAAGGGATCGTTCTAGGGCATGTCATTTCGGAAAGGGGAATCGAGGTAGACAAGGCAAAAGTAGACATCATTGCAAAATTGTCTTACCCCACCATGGTGAAGCAAGTCCGAGCATTCCTTGGGCATGTAGGGTTTTATAGGAGATTCATCAAAGACTTCGCCAAGATAGCTCAACCCCTCACACGCCTGCTTTAGCAAGACGTAGTGTTTGAATTTAACGAGGAATGCAAGGAGGCATTTCATGACCTCCAAAGAAAACTGGTTTCCTCACCAGTAATCCAACCACCTGATTGGGGGATGCCATTCGAAGTAATGTGTGACGTAAGTGGGTATGCCGTGGGAGCAATTCTGGGGCAGAAACGAGGCAAAGAAAGCTATGTCATCTATTATGCCTCTAAGACACTGAATCCAGCCCAATGCAACTATTCGACCACCGAAAAGGAGCTACTCGCGGTAGTATTTGCCTTTGAGAAGTTCAGATCGTATCTCTTGGGAGCAAAGGTGACGGTGTTCACAGACCATTCGACCTTGAAATACTTGCTAATGAAGAAGGAGTCAAAACCACGACTCATTAGATGGATTCTACTCCTCCAGGAATTTGATCTGGAAATTAAGGACAAGACAGGAGCAGAGAACCTGGTGGCAGATCACTTAAGCCGCTTGATGATTGAAAGCAATGAAGAGATTACAAAAACATTTCCGGATGAGCATCTGTATCGTATTGACGACACAAAGAGGCAAGACCCGTGGTATGCCGACATCCTCAACTACCTGGGAACCGGAAAATGCCCGATTGGCATGAGCGACTATCAGAAGAAGAAACTGGTCAGGGAAAGCAGGTTCTACGTATGGGAAAAACCAACTCTCTTGAAGATAGGAGCAGACCAGGTCATAAGGTGTTGCATGCCAGAACATGAGGGAGGAAGCATCCTCAAATTCTGCCACACGGATGTATGCGACGGATATTTTGGTCCCAGAAGAACCGCCCGAAATATCCTAGATGGAGGTTTCTACTGGCCGAGTATGTTCAAGGATGCTTATGTTTACTGCAAGGGATGTAGCAACTGTCAGAGGATGGGCAATATTTCTATTAGGGAGGCTATGCCCTTAATCCCCATTATGCCCGTCGAAATATTTGATATATGGGGAAATGACGAGAAACAGTTCCAGCAAGGGCATAAAAGACGGGGAGAGCTGCTAAGGGCATAATGGAGAAAACTAAACTTATACAGTCTATTGCAGATCCAGTGCGGAAGTCCAGCGCTGATCACTCCAACAAATGATGACCGCGTCAAAACCGTTCTGAAAATCCAGGAAAAGATGGCTGCTGAAGTTAGAGAGTGAAGAAGAAGGGAGAGAAGAGAAGAGAGAGGGAAAAAGAGTCAAAGCCTAAAAATCCGCAAGGAGCTGTTGAGGAGAAGTGGACGAGGTCAACTAAGATAGTGCTCCTGTGTGGGCAGTCATGGACCGATTGTGGCAGTTAAACTCACTATAAATACTTTAATTCCTATTTTATTTTAGACACGAAGACAATTAGGAACAGTTTAGCATTTTATTTCAGTTTGTGCATTTCAGTTTCTCGTAAAGAAAACACATATAGTCGGCATAGGCTGGAGCGCTTTATTCCCAGCTTTTGTTGGCTCGTTTGTTTAGTATTTCCTTTCGTAATATAATTTCCTTTGCTATGAATTATCTGTTTATTTGTGTTGTGTTTATTAATATGTTGCAAGGCTAAGTAGTTAGTGTTCAAGTCGAGTGAGAAGAAGATGTAGATGATGGCGATGCATGAGGCTAATCGAGCTTAAAACACCTCGTGAAGATTCCGAATTTCACTTAGGAAGAATCCAAATACACTGCAATGGGGAAAGCTTCGTAGCTGATCACTCTTAGCCGAACCATTGCAATTGTGCGTTAGGGTGGAAGTAAAGGTGACCGACTCCCTGATGAGCCACTAAGTGACAAACCGGGTGGAGAAGCCTACAGTCGATTAAGCCCGGAGGGTGAAGTCCAGGTGGATATGGGCACAACGCCAAAGGGGTCCTATATGCCAGTGTTGGGTTCCTCTGTTCAAATGCTGCCATTTCTTGCAAACCCTCTGTATTACCCTTCTTCTTTGGGTTTTGAGATGGTAAGGTGCTAAGATGTCGCCGACCGTATCGCTCTTAGTGTAGAACAAATGATGGAATTGAGGGGGGGGTGTAATCTATATGAGTGGGGAAAGGATTAGTGACAGTAATCCAGGGTCAGTGATAGTGACCCAATAACAGTTCTTCGAAGAGTTACCTACTCCCTATAACCAACCGGTCAGATCGAGGTATCAACGTGTATGTGCCTGGGATTGCATGCTTCCACCAGTCCGATTCTACGCTTGACTTGAACATGTTTGTTATTAGTTGATTTAGTTTATTTTTTTAGACGCATTTCATACTAAGTTGCAAGAACAAGTTAGTGACAGTAACTACCCAAAGGTGCCAGTGAAGCTCACCCAGGATAGAAAGGTTAACACTTCTCGTGGGATCGACATCCGTCATCCGGCACTGTACTAGCCGCTGGAGGCACATTCAAGCATCTAGGGAGTTACACCCATAGGTGTAATTTTATATGCTAAATGACGGCATGTCAAAATTTGGTGTCGTTGCCGGGGAGTGTAAGATGATGTGTGATTCATCTTAAAATGTATTTGATATATGCTCGCATATGTATATTAAATTTTTTGCCCAAATATGTTTTTAAGGCAATATCTTTGCTTATGAATTTTGTGCAGAAAGAATAAAGTTTAAGAGGGAGATTATTGTTGGAAATGATGTTGTCATCAACTCCGTAAGATTTCTCAATGTTGGAGTTGATGTTAACATCATTTATGTAACACTTAACGTGTGTTTTTCTAAGCTCTATTCTTTCTTAGTTTTTTGAATATGATTTATTCATATCCTTGGTTTTGATATCATGGGATATCTTGTTTGGATGTTGACCAGTGTTGATCATGTCCTGTCTTGATGTTAATTCATCTTAATGTTTTGATATATGCTTGCATATATCTTGTTTATATGTTGCTTCAACATTTATTTGTATATGGCATAATTACCCGTTGTATGATGATTAACTTATGGGGGAGTAATCCTTAAGGGGGAGATTTTTGTCTCCATTTTTCCGCTGCGACTCTAAGTGTACATAATACATCGAGTTGTATATTTTGGGCAGAAAGACTAAGATTAACGGGGAGATTCTTGAGTGCTATCTGACATTGTTGTTCTATGTTGAATTTAATGTCATACAGACTCCTTACGACATTGTATGTGACATTCATCGTGACTAATTTTATCCTTTCCTAGATTTTAGGATTTATTATTTTTAATAAATTATAATTATTTTGTATATCTTAAATTATATATCCCCACGAAATTTATATTTCAAATAACTGGATATATATGATTGATATATTAATATTTAAATAGAGTTTGATTAAGTCAAACTTTATCTCCTATTTTTTAGGTCTTTTGTTATCCTTTATTTAACCGTTTTCTTTTTCAGAAAATGACTTGTTGGAATTATAGGAAAATGGTGAAGAACGTGGGTTACTCTTCCAGCCACAACAAGGAGCGTTTTTTCTCCAGTCCATGAAAGTGGTGGCGATTATTTCAACACACGTTCGAAGAGATGACATGGCTTTCAACCGATTCAAGTGAACAGTGCATATAAGAAGCATGATTCACATCTGAAGAGGTTATTCAAGCAGAGAAGATATCACCGCTGTGAGTGAGAAGATCAAGAGCTCGAATCACAAACTTTGCAGCTTGATTTCTATCGATTTCTTCTTTTTCTTTTCGTGTTTTCTTTGTTCAACCAATTCATGTGAAAAGGTTGTTCAATTTAGATTAGATAAAAGATATCTAGGATTAGGAATCGTTGCTGGTTTGTAATCAAATTAACTCGTAGGTTAATTTGAAGTTTTGAATTCAATTTAGTGATAGACTAGATTAGGATTCATGTATCTTTGTTGATGTGTCGAGAGCACAGCGTCTGACATCATCAATTGAACTATTGTGTTGGCTCGTGGTAGTTTAATTTCGCCCTATGGCAATCACATGCATGTTGTGTGTGATTTAAAATTAATTTTCGTGCAAATTATTCTTTAAATTTTCGCTGCGTGTTGAAGGCATAGTGTTTAACACTAGCTTCAACATCAACTCTAATTTTTGCACATTGACATTTTTCACAAGCTGTTTTACGCTTGTGTTTTACAGGTATTTTCGTGCAAACTATTTATAAATTCATGTGACAATGTTGTCGGTAATGTGAGTAACATTGACTACAATATTGTGTATAACATTGCACGTGATTTTGTTTTCACAGTATTTGAGGCAACGAATTCTAACAAATCTGTTTTGCCGTCAAAAAGAGCAAGAATGTATAGTGACGGGGGAGTCATGGCAACAAGTTTCAACACACACAGAGGAAGCTATAGAGGATTTTCCCAGTTCACAACACAGATTAATCTGTGGCGCAGGGGGTCACTCAAGCCCTCAACAAATACAAGACAAATAAGAGCACACAGAGTGCAACAAGCGGAAGCAAATGACAGAGACAACATGCGGAAGCAAAGCAACCGGATTTAGACACACTTACAGCAGGAACAGATATACCCAAAAAATTAAAAAATCAAATGAAGCTATATGCAGATGCTCCTAGCAATACACAAAAGACGCAAATAGAGACAGTACCTTGCCAAAATACAAGTAGCCCTAAAACCACCAAATAACCAAATACCAAGCCTAAGCCCATTCCCGGGGCGCCAACTAGAAAATGAAAAACAAGGGGATTTAAGCCACCTTATCAGAGTATGTATCCCAGGCAGGGGCTGACCCGACTTACCTCTTCGAAGCTCACCGAGGAGCAGAGGAACGGCGCAGCCACAGAGGCAGCGGGACAATGAAGATGTAGCGGTGGAGGGTGCCTCGGTGAGGGTACCGTGGCTTTGATACCACTGTTGAGTATCGGCCTCACTAGCAATCCACCTCTCTCTGTCACTGACACGGTCTTCGCCATACGACACTCAAGTGTCGGGAAAAATGAATGGCTCAAGTTCACTTTTGCTCGGATTATCGATCAATAGATAGCATATCACACCTCAACTCTAAGCCAACAAACCACACCTCAACCTTAGGCAACGCTACCTTCTTGACTTTCCCGGCGAACAATCCGACAACACACTAACCATGGAGGTTGGCTCACGTAGAGACCACAAGAGCACGAAGCTCAATCAACGATTGCCCATGAAGAGCAGATGAACAGTCCACGAAGAGCAGGGAACAAGAGATCAATTATAGAGAGTATATTGAACTTGTGTTTTCTGATATTGAAGATGAGTGAACAATTAGCACGATAAATATGCTACCAATAGGGTTGAGACTGGTTTGGGCTAAGGAGTTTATGGGCTTTATCCAAAGGGCCTAAACACATGGGCGGCATATTTCAACTGTAGCCAATGTAATATTAATCATAGACCATAAATATTAATTATAGTCTAAATACTAATATTAAGGGTATGCTCTTGACCAATTTTTAAAAACAATCGTCATTTATGTTATGATTATTCAATTAATTAACTAAGGTCATGGTCATTAATAAAAGTTACAATAAAACAAAGCTACGATTAACTTACAAAATAAAGCTACAATTAACTTTAATGCAATTACGATTAATTTAAAAAAATTCGATTAACTAAAATGCAACTATTATTAACTAATAAAAGCTACGATTATTAAAAGCAATACTATGATTATAGACTTATAACCTACGATTAATATAATATAGTCTATGATTAATTATAAACAATGCTACGCTTAATTAACTAAGGACATGATTAATTAAGAAAAAAATACAATTATTAAAAACAAATTTACGATTAATTACTATGCTACGATCATAAATTTTTAACCTACGATCAATATATAAAGGTTATGATTAATATCACCAATGCTACAATTAATTAACTATGGCTACGATTAATTCTTAACGTAAGTTTACTTTAATCAAAGCTACATTTAATTATAAATAAGACTACGATTAATTATAAACAAGGCTATGATTAATATCAATAATGCTATAATTAATTAACTGAGGCTACGAATTGTTAGGAATGGTGCTACATCAGATGTTATCAACATTGTTGATAACATTGTCCTCAATGTTATACACGGTGTGTAACACCATTCCGACAACATTGACCGAAACATTACGTATAGTAATCTAATCATTTCCTAGTTTTTAGGATTAATTCTCCTTGAATTAATCTGATTAATTTGTCTATCTTAATTAAATATATCCACGTGATTTGAATTTAAAATAGTGGATATAGGTGGTTAAGATAGTGGATAAACTTAATTTTGAAATGGTCAAAATTAGATCCTTCTTTTAAGGAACCACTATTTTCTATCCCTACTTTGTCTAACCGCCTTGCACTAGTATAGCTTCCTTAATATTGCAAATTGTGTGAGAGTGGTTAGCTAGTAACGGTTGCAAAAGATGTAACATGGAAGTTAATGTTTTATCTAATGTTGTTCCGTCTTTTCCGTAACATCAGTCTGTTCCAGGCTGATAATCTTTTCATTTCATAATTTTTAGATTCAATTTATTTTAAATTGATTTGATTATTTTGTGATTTTTTATCACTGATTACTTCCAAGATTTTACAGATAATTAAGTGGGTAAAAACATGTTTAAATCATGGATTAATACTAACTTTGAATCAGTCAAAGTTGGTTCCTATTTTTCAGGAACCATGATGTTCTCTCTGTCTTTGAATAACTGTCACAGGTAGTGGAGCAGTTATCCGAAGTTGAAGAGAGTGTGACAAGAGGAGGTGATCTGGAAAGCAGTTATCTTTGGATCATTACTGTTGAGAAAGTCGTGTTCCAGATGATGTTATCACTTTGATTGATAACATTGAAGTCAATGTTATATCGAATGTATTCCATCATTCTCGTGACATCTAGTACAACTCTCTAGAATTTAATCTTATTCCTCTTCTATATTTTCGGATTAATTAGTTATAATTGATCTGATGTATTATTGAATCTTATCTCCTTATTATTCCTATGTCTCTGGTTGATTTATTCTGAAGGGATAAAGAGATAAGCTTCAAATTTTTAGGGTTTTGACTTTGTCAAAACAGTTCTTAATTTTAAAGAACATTTCTCCACTACGTTTGGGTTCCAACGTGTGTCTGCAGGTTGAAGACTTTGTGGGCAGTTATAAGAGTAGTGGTGAGTGGATTCCATGATGTGAAGACGTGTTACAGTGAGTGTTGCACATAATATCGACTTCAACATCAATCGGTGGACCTAAAGTTTAATCTTGTTATTTCATATTTTTTAGGATTAATTTATTTTAAATTAATCTGATTATTTTGTGATTTATGTCACATTTTATTTTTCACGTATTTAGGGATTTATTGGTTAAATAATTCTTGATTAAATCGTGGATGATGTTTGATTTTAACTTGTTCAAAATCTGTTCCGGATTTATAGGGACGTGATGTTCCCACTCTTTCTTGGACACTAACTGTTGCAGGTGAACATGGGTCACTGGAGTAACTGCCACTATTACACGATGTTGAAGAACGTGTTCTCCACAATACAGAAAGCAGTTATTCAAGTCCACTACAGCAATGGGAAGTGGAATGCAGTTGATTCAAGGCCACACCTCTTGTGATTGTGGAGCAACTGCTGAAACAAGATAGGAGGAGTATTTAAGGTCTCCTTAGACCTTGAAATCATTTAGCCAACCTGAGACGTGCTGCTACGAAGAATTTAGAGAGATCAAAGGTTGAGTCTAGTGTCTGCTGGAACTCGTCTACATTCACATCGACATCTCCCTTATTGTCTGAATCAACAAAGGTCTGTATCCTTGTTGTGTTTGTAAGGTGTAGATTAGATTGAATGTTACGAGTTCTTCTAGTAGACATTGTTTATCTACCTAAGTGCTAGGTAGTGATTTTTACAGGGGTTGTCTGAGTGAGTGAAGCGAGGACAATATCTATTCTTTTCATAGAGATTATTCAAGGGAGTGAATCGAGAATTATCTCTATGTTGTTTTATCTTTGATGCAAGCAGGTTATCACCGTGGTTTGTAAGAAACTCTGAACCTTACATCTAGTGTTGTCTCGAACATCCAAGACATCCTCCCCGACATCTACCTAGCGTCCTAATCAGCTGGAGACTTTCATTCCAGTTGTGTGTGTAGGTTAGATAGTCAACTTTGAGAGTCTAGGATTTAGATCGACTTGTTGTAATCTATCTAAGTGTGTAGATAGGTTTGTTTTGAGTGATTATTCAAGTGAGTGAAGTTAGGATAGTCCTCTGTATGTTTTATGTAGTGTTGTCAAGGGAGTGAACCGAGACAACATCAGCATTGTTATTTTTATCACTTGTGATATTGAATTTCGCCCTGAGGCAATCACAAACCGAAGGTGTGTGGTTTAAAACTATCTTTCGTGCAAGTTGCTTTAAATTTCCGCTGCGTGTTGAAGGCATAGTGGTTAACACTGGCTTCAACATCAACTCTATTATCTGCACGTTAATATTTTACACAAGCTATTTTTTACTTGTATTTTAAAGTTATTTCTGTGCAAGCTGTTCTATAAACTTCCTGCGACAATGTTGTTGGTAAAGTTAGTAACACTGACTACAATATTGTATATAACTTTGCACGAGGTTTTGTTTTTCACAGTATTTGAGGTAACAAATTCTAACAAGTGGTATCAAGAGCCGGTACTTGACACACTAAGTACTCGATCCAGTGTTGCTTACATACTGTGTTGATTTTTTATCGTGATGGATGCTTCCATTGCTCAATGTCATCCACCAACACTTAGTTTCCTTGGAATAAATTATGCCTTATGAAAGGCTCGAATAAGTATGCACATCAAATATATTGATGAACGTGCATGGATGACAGTTTTGAAGGAATGGTCTATTCCAAAAGAGACAAATGAAGCTGGAAAAGTCATTAACAAGGTTAAAAGTCGATGGAGTGTTGAAGAACAAACCATTTCAAACTTCCACTCTAAAGCTCTTAATGCTATTTTTGTTTGTGTTGACGTTCCTTATTTCAAATTGATCTCAAAGTATACTACAACCAAGAATGCATGGGATATTCTTCAAGAACTTTTTGAAGGATATATAGGTGTACGACAGAAAGAAGTTGCAGTTCAAGGAGCAACATCATCATTAACATTTGAACCATCACCACTTCCATCAATGGAAGGTGTCAGGTTTTCTAGTCCGCTCAAAACTGCAATCTCTAGTGAAGATTCTTGTCCAATTGATACTGGTGTCGGCATCAATATAAAAGAAAATGATGACCAAGTTATCTTACCTGTTGTTAAAGTCAATGAGTCTGATTCGGATGTTGATGTTGACTTGAATTGTGTTTCAACATCTAGAACAACATTTGACAGGTATGAAAGCTCTGAAAAGTATAATACAAACTCTTTTAATTCTTTTATTTTATGTGAGACAGATTCACTACAACATGATGACTTTGGAGCTAAGAAGGTTGTAGAAGAAGTAAAGGTGTTATATGATGAGCTTCTAGTGGATGAAACAAAACCAAGTTGTGGAGTCACTCAATAAGAAAAATGAAGAGATGAAGGAGCAAGTGACGAATTTGGAAGTGATCCTCTCAAGAAAAAATGTGGAGTTAATTTCTATCAAGAAACAACTAAAAATTACTTCTCAATCTCTTGAGAATTTTAAGAGAGGATCTTCCATACCCAACGAGGTATTGTCCATTGATAAGATACATAGATCCGGACTTGGGCAGGTAAAATCTTCTATCACAATATTTCCTAATGATTTGAATGATGATCTTAAGTGTACTCTTTTTGTTAAAAGAAATGCTAGTGGTACATGTCACACAAATTCTCATAAACTTGATAAACCTAAGATTGGAAAGAGGAATTTTGTGTGTCATTATTATTTTTCTCTTGGTCACATTAAGCCTTTTTGTTATAAATTGCATGATGCTGCTGGTAAAATATCGGCCAAAATGTTTCCAAATATTAGATCCAACATCTATAGAAAATATAAAAGTTTGAATCTGAAATGGATGAATAAATCTGATTTGGATTATTTATCCACAGAAAAACAATCAGTTGTCATTTTGAATAATACTCTTGATCTTAAGAGATTTTCAAGCTTTCAGAAATCTCTCAATGCATGTGTGATGTAGTGCTTGGTTTGTCAATGTTGGGGCAAATGTTACAAATCCTGAACCCAACATTTGTTTTTTTATCTCTCTTCTTTTATTTTTATTATTTTTGACATTCTCATGTGTTTTATTATTTTTTTATGTTGTCTCATGCATTCTCTTTGTTTAAATTTATTGAAATTATGAGCACATATGATTTTTTTCATGGTTGTCAATGTATATTGGTCACTAAGAGTATGAATAAAAGAAAGTGTTTTTAGTGTTGTAGTTGATGATTTTTCCTGATATTCTAGGGTTGATTTTCTGCATGAAGAATGTGAAGTGTTTAAAGTTTTCAAGAAACTCTACTTGACCTTGAGTTCTCAATTTTATGCTAGTGTTTCTTGTTTTTTAACTAACCATGACAGGAAATTCGAGAATGCTGATTGTGATGTTGTATATGCAAATAAAGGAAAAATCTGACACTACAGGAGATGTTGCAGTCCAAAAGATTATTGAAAAAGTTGTGCTATGTACTGAAGCTGTCACACTACATATCACATTGGAAACATGGTCTCTCTTTGGAGTAAAGAAATCAGTTTTTGAAACAGAGAAAGCAAAGCTTCAAATACTTTCATGTATTTAGATATGCTTGCTATGTTGTGAATGGTTATGAAATGTCAATCAGAGTGTTGACCCTGTTCTGTGTTAATGTAAATGCGATGGAAATCTGAAAGAACCTGGTCCAACACTTTCACACCAAACACATTGACATATGTCATCACTTTGTCCAGTATTTGGTGAACAATGGTATCATTCGCATTGGGATATATATCATCTGAAAAAGTGAATGGAGATATCTTTATAAAGGCCCATGTTTTTTATAGATTCCGTTCTGTATGGAAATCTCTTAGTTTGTGTGTTATGCAATCTCTGCATAGTCAATGTTGGACACTGTGTCGTGTCTGTTCTTTCCAACATCAGTATTCATTTGTGTCTTTTTTTGTTTCATATGCATGTTGCATTTTGTTTAATCTTAGATATTTATTTCAGTTGTACTTTGATCGTGTTTAATGTCTCAATGATCAGTCTTTCTTAAAGAAATATCCATGGTATAAACATATGATGATGGATAGTTTGCCTTGATATAAAACTACAAGCACAAGAGTGAGGCTTGGATGTTACAGATCATGTGCACTCTTCTGAAAATGTACGATTATCACTTAGTAACTTGGGGCACGGCGTTTGCGGTGACGATGCACTCAAGTAAAATGGTGGTGAGGTAATACATTTTCGATCGATTTCTATCCAAACACATGGCATTTAATACAATAGTGTGTTCTATTCAAAAAGAGGTAAGAAATTGATCTCTTCATTCATCATCAAAATTCAATGAAATTTGTGGACTGTGCTTGAACTGATGTTCATTGAGATGTTATTCTCGAAATTAGTGTTTCTGAAATGTATATCTATATTAAACTGTATGTTTGTCCTTTTAGTTTATAGTCATGCATTTGTTTATTTTTTCTTGTATGTGTCTGGCCTTAAAAGATATGGTGCTTTCTGGATTACTAAAGATATATATTCTAAAAAGGTGATACTTGAGTTTCTACCTCTTATTGGATAAAAGGGAGAGTCAGTTGATGTGTGAAGGGTGATTTGATGAGCCAATGTTTAAGAGACTTCATTCCATAAACACTCTAGTGTGGCTCTTAATTTCTCTCATTTCCTCATTGGACTTTATATTTTCTCATCATTTTCTCCAGTTTTTCCTCTCTAAAAGATTCACAGGGTTAAAATGGCTGATCTAAAGGAGCTCTTTACCATGTTCAACGTGTTCAAAGAAATGTATGAGAAGTCGGAAATCCATCATCAACTTCAACACCGACTGTCACTTCAAATCATATCATAACTGAACATGTTGGTGTTGAAATGAATGAACTTACTATGTCTCATGCTCCAGATCTGTCTAAAGAGAAGCAAGATGATGAAATGTTTTTACTCAGTGACGTTTCCAACAACAAGTGTTTTGAATCTGAAGCCACTAAATGTTTTCCATTTGAGAAGATGTTGGTAACCCCAGAGCTCTAGATCTGAAACGGAATATTACATGTCCTGCTGAAGGAGTAATGATAGTAGGTATCATGCATCTTATCAATATAAAAGAGGCTTCATGAAATCAATTTTGTTGTCAAGTTGGAAGAAGTTCAAAGAAGTTGATGTCCTGACTACCACTATAGAGAATAAATCAAAAGAGAAAAGGATTTTTTTAAGAAAATATGCGGTGAAAAGATCAAGTTGATAAGAATATCCAGAATTTGAATGTTGTAGTGGAAGTTGTCTCTGTCCAGGACACACCAGTTTCAACATCAGTAGCTGCTCAGTATTTCTTTTCAACTAATTCTGACCATGATACTGCAATGGACAACCAACCATTCAAATACAGGCAATACCTATTCCTTAGGTTCTCTCTATTATTTTAGAAAGGTGTTTAGCATTTTTTTTCTCATGCGACTCATGATTTGTCTCAAATTGTGTCTCAGTGACCAATTAAACATGAGAAATTCATTGAACTGCTAAGCCTTGAGAAATATGATATGGATGTTTATTTATGGAGAGACCTCTTTGGAAGAGGGTAACTAAGTTTTGTCCTTTTAATGCTAATATTATATTGGATTCTTTTTAAAGCTTAGTGCCTGATGTTGGATTCTCATGCAAGAATATGTATGGTGAAGTGTTTGTACATGACAAGGGAGATCGTGCTATGGATCTACCATAATTTGCTACTGCACTTTCTATCTTAACCCCATCAGAGGTCAATGTTCATGTTGATATTGACGACGATGTTGCTGAGGGGACCAATACCAAATTAATTCAGATGTCTGTCTCTACTCCTTTTGAACAGATATTGAAGTCAATACTACCTAGATGTTCCAATTATCGGTCTTCAATTTCAAATCCTACATTGAGCAATTGAAATCCATGATTCACTTCAAAACATTGATGAATAATGATATGGTGGACATGCGGGGAGACTTCAAAGTCTTTCTTTCTACACAGAAAGGGGGAGTAGATTGCTAATGTAGGTTGATGTTTTAAAGAGTTGAACTCTTTATGGTTTGTAAGCGTTGAATGCTTTTAGTTTGCTGATGTGTTGAACATCATTTCTTTTTTGCTGATGTGCTAAACATCAATTTGTGAGGTGTATATGGCAATATACATCTTTGCTTTTGATATTCATGTGGTATATATTTTTTAATCATGGAATATGATTATTGATTTTGATGATCTATGATTCATCTGACTTTGTGTTTAAGATGATGTGTGATTCATCTGAAACTGTATTTTGATATATGTTCTCATATGTCTGTTAAATTTTTGACATGTTACTCTAACATGTCAGTCCATGTGTGAACATCTCAGTGTTCACATTCAGTTCTGTACAGGGGATTATACCCACAATTGTTGTATATTATTGTACAGGTAATAACTTAAGGGGGAGCAAACCTTAAGGGGGAGATTTTAATCTCCAAAGTTTTTCGCTGCAGCTCTAACTGTAAATATTGAGTTTTTATGTTTTGTATAGAAATGATAAGATTAAGGGGGAGATTATTAGGAATGGTGCTACATCAGATGTTATCAACATTGTTGATAACATTGTCCTCAATGTTATACATGGTGTGTAACACCATTCCGACAACATTGACCGAAACATTACGTATAGTAATCTAATCCTTTCCTAGTTTTTAGGATTAATTCTCCTTGAATTAATCTGATTAATTTGTCTATCTTAATTAAATATATCCACGTGATTTGAATTTAAAATAGAGGATATAGGTGGTTAAGATAGTGGATAAACTTAATTTTGAAATGGTCAAAATTAGTTCCTTCTTTAGCTGGTAACGGTTGCAAAAGATGTAACATGGAAGTTAATGTTGCATCTAATGTTATTTCGTCATTTCCGTAATATCAGTCTGTTCCAGGCTGATAATCTTTTCATTTCATAATTTTTAGAATCAATTTATTTTAAATTGATTTCATTATTTTGTGATTTTTTATCACTGATTACTTCCATGATTTTACGGATAATTTAGTGGGTGAAAACATGTTTAAATCATGGATTAATACTAACTTTGAATCAGTCAAAGTTGGTTCCTATTTTTCAGGAACCATGATGTTCTCTCTGTCTTTGAATAATTGTCACAGGTAGTGGAGCAGTTATCCGAAGTTGAAGAGAGTGTGACAAGAGGAGGTGATCTGGAGAGCAGTTATCTTTGGATCATTACTGTTGAGAAAGACGTGTTCCAGATGATGTTATCACTTTGATTGATAACATTGAAGTCAATGTTATATCGAATGTGTTCCGTCATTCTCGTGACATCGAGTACAACTCTCTAGAAGTTAATCTTATTCCTCTTATATATTTTTGGATTAATTAGTTATAATTGATCTGATGTATTATTGAATCTTATCTCCTTATTATTCCTATGTGTCTGGTTGATTTATTCTGAAGGGATAAAGAGATAAGCTTCAAATTTTTAGGGTTTTGACTTTGTCAAAACAGTTCCTAATTTTAAAGAACATTTCTCCACTACGTTTGGGTTCTAACATGTGTCTGTAGGTTGAAGACTTTGTGGGCAGTTATAAGAGTAGTGGTGAGTGGATTCCATGATGTGAAGACGTGTTACAGCGAGTGTTGCACATAACATCGACTTCAACATCAATCGGTGGACCTAAAGTTTAATCTTGTTATTTCATATTTTTTAGTATTAATTTATTTTAAATTAATCTGATTATTTTGTGATTTATGTCACATTTTATTTTTCACATATTTAGGGATTTATTGGTTAAATAATTCTTGATTAAATCGTGGATGATGTTTGATTTTAACTTGTTCAAAATCTGTTCCGGATTTATAGGAACGTGATGTTCCCACTCTTTCTTGGACACTAACCGTTGCAGGTGAACATGGGTCACTGGAGTAACTGCCACTATTACACGATGTTGAAGAACGTGTTCTCCGCAATGCAGATTGCAGTTATTCAAGTCCACTACAGCAATGGGAAGTGGAATGCAGTTGATTCAAGGCCACACCCCTTGTGATCGTGGAGCAACTGTTGAAACAAGATAGGAGGAGTATTTAAGGTCTCCTTTGACCTTGAAATCATTTACCCAACCTGAGACGTGCTGCTACGAAGAATTCAGAGAGATCAAAGGTTGAGTCCAGTGTCTGCTGGAACTCGTCTACATTCACATCGATATCTCCCTTATTGTCTGAATCAACAAAGGTCTGTATCCTTGTTATGTTTGTAAGGTGTAGATTAGATTGAATGTTGTGAGTTCTTCCAGTAGACATTGTTTATCTACCTAAGTGCTAGGTAGTGATTTTTACAGGGGTTGTTTGAGTGAGTGAAGCGAGGACAATTTCTATTATTTTCATAGAGATTATTCAAGGGAGTGAACCGAGAATTATCTCTATGTTGTTTTATCTTTGATGCAAGCAAGTTATCACCGTGGTTTGTGAGAAACTCTGAACCTTGTATCTAGTGTAATCTCAAAGATCCAAGACATCCCCCCGACATCTACCTAGCATCCCAATCAACTGGAGACTTTCATTCCAGTTGCGTATGTAGGTTAGATAGTCAACTTTGAGAGTCTAGGATTTAGAGTGACTTGTTGTAATCTATCTAAGTGTGTAGATAGGTTTGTTTTGAGTGATTATTCGAGTGAGTGAAGCTAGGATAGTCCTCTGTATGTTTTATGCAGTGTTGTTAAGGGAGTGAACCGAGACAACATCAACATTGTTATTTTTATCACTTGTGATATTGAATTTCGCCCTGAGGCAATCACATACCGAAGGTGTGTGATTTAAAACTATCTTTCGTGCAAGTTGCTTTAAATTTCTGATGCGTGTTGAAGGCATAGTGGTTAACACTGGCTTCAACATCAACTCTATTATCTGCACGTTAACATTTTACACAAGCTATTTTTTACTTGTGTTTTAAAGTTATTTATGTGCAAGTTGTTCTATAAACTTCCTGTGACAATGTTGTTGGTAAAGTGAGTAACACTGACTACAACATTGTATATAACTTTGCACGAGGTTTTGTTTTTCACAGTATTTGAGGCAACAGATTCTAACACGAATAATTTAGAAAAGGCTATGAGATGCAAATCTCTCCCTCTCGCCTATATTCAAATCATAACTCAACAATAAATACGTAATATAATCGTAAACGACAAATATTTACGCAAATAATTTCATAAAAAAGGACATTACAAAACATACCTTTCGAAATGGAAAAATTTTGTGTACTAATTTCTTCTTGATAAATAATTTTGCACACTCCTTTCCAGAATGCAAATATTTTCACTCTCGCCTTGCTCAATTTTTCTTCTCGAACTTTTGCTCTAGGTGTTTTGCTCAGATTTTTGTAGTGTGTATAATGTCGGGTGTTCATGTCTATTTATTTATTAAATTTATCTATCATTCTTACACAACAATAAAAACATGCATTAAATTTGTTCAACAAATTTTCACCTCATGTATCTTTTTTTATTTATTTAATAAAGCTCAGTAACTATCTCTTTTTATTTAATGAAGCTCAATTGAAGTAGTGAACTAGTGAAATTATTCACCTAAAAGCTAATGTAACCTTCATCATAATTTTAATCGTAGTATAGTTAATCGTATGTGTTCAAGTAATTTTAAAAATTAATCTTAGAATTTTAAAATTAACCGTAGCTTTGTGTCACAAAATAATCGTAACATACCATTAACTTTTAAAATTAATCGTATGTGTTCAAGTAATGTTTAAAATTAATCTTAGATTTTTAAAAATAATCGTAGCCCTTGTTACAAAACAATCGTAACATTTTTAAAAAATAATCGTATCATACAATTAAATTTTTAAATTAATTATAATTTTTTAAATATAATCGTAGCATTTTTAAAATTAATTTTATATGTATGGTTAGTTTTTAAAATTAATCGTAACTTTTTAAATGTAATCATAGCTTTTATAAAAAAATAACCATAGCTTATAAAAATTAATCGTACAACTTTTAAAAAATAATCGCAGGTATTGGCTTTAATCGTAGGCATTAACTTTATAAAAAAACATAGGCATTATATTTAATCGTATGCATTAACTATATAAATAATTGTATTTTCAAATTTATAAATAATCGTAGCCATTATCTTTAATCGAAATTCAAATTTATAAATAATTGTAGCCATTACTTTTAATCGTATTTTAAATTTATAACTAATCGTACCCATTATAAATATAATTGATTTGGACTCACATACAATGTAATATATATATATATATTATAGTTGTTGTGTATTGAGTAATAAATGATAAAGTACACTTACCTAATTATTGAGTGTGAAGACCAAGTGTGTCATCGGAGTATTTGAGACATATACAATTAAATTGCTCACAAAACTCTATATTCTTAAAAGTTACTTTTTTGCCTAATTCCTATTTACTTTTGTCCATTTTTATCCATTTACACAAAAAAAAAACATTTTGGATCATAAATAATTCATTTTAGACTATTGTAGTATTGCACATTCATTTTTTGCTATCTTACTAGAGGTGGTGATGGTTCCGGAACCGCCTGTTCCTGATTCCAAAAATCGAGAACCGAAACTGCACCGTGTAATCACGGTTACGGGATGGTTCCGGAATCGGAAACCGGCGGTTTTGGAACCGCCAGTTATACGGTTAGAACCATTAAAAATAGCACGGTCCATACTTGGTATATGCTCTCGGCCTCGTGCCCTTTGTAGAGTATTTTAATTAGCACAGGTCGTGCTATTATAGCACGGTCTGTGTTGTGTGTTTTTTTTAATGTAACTTTTTTTTTTAATTTTTTCGTTGCATAACTTATATATCAGTGCATTATTAGTATTATAGTATATAATAGTATAATACCTTATCACTTGTAATGTAAAGTTAAAGAAAAAAAAATATATTATCGATTGATTTATGAATGATGAATTTACATTACAATTTAAATAGGCTTACAACTTGAATTTATAAAAAAACTGTAGAGGTCATATTTCAGCATAGGCCCGAAAACTAGGCCCACGTCTATTTTCGAAGGACTAAAGAACCCCTAGAGGCCCATACCTCGAATTCCATCTATCGAGATCCAAGCCTCGAGGTTGATGAATTAAGCCTCGAAGACTAGAGGTCCAAAAACAAGAGTCCTCGATCGTGCAAACTCAAGGCGAATACTCGGTCAAAGTATCCGTTGATGATAAGCCTTGACCATGTTAAAAATCCTAAAAAGGATAAGAGAGGATCCCTAAGTTAACGGGATTCAATTAGGTCTAAATAGTATATATATACATTCTTGATAAGTGAAAAATGATAGGCGAAATAGGCAACACTTGTAACTTTAATCAGGCTATATACACTCATCACATAGCTCCGCAAGCAGGCTATACACAAGGCTCCAAAGCAACGAAAGCTCGACTCCTATTCATATTACTATAATAACTTTATTATTTAGCAATTTACTCACTTTTTCCTTGATTTATTCGATTCTGACTTGAGCGTCAGAGTCTGTTCGATCGTCAACCCCCTGACGGTCCTTCGACTTCACGTGTTTTCTTTGTCTTGTAGATTGCCGGAGCCCGAACTCGAAGAACGATTAATTGTAAAGATTTTTTACCTCTACAATTTGGCGCCCACGGTGGGGCTCCAATTGATCACTTCAAGATAACGAACAATAGCCGAAAGGATGCAACGATCGTTCCTCAGGAAGCCCAAAAACATGGAGCAACAGCAACCCCTTCACCTGAAGGCGATGGCAATGTCTCACGGCTTCTGCATTTGATCCAGCGTCAATTAGATACCACCACGGTCAAACTTACAGCGATCCGAACCGAGAACTTAGCCTTAAAGGGCTAGAGTTGAAGCCATTTCACAACCAAACTTTTTCCCGAATGGATCCACACGAACTCAATTATCCTCGCTCTCACAAACTCGCACGTCAAATGAACTCCGAGAGCAGGTACTTCTGAACTCGACGCATGAATTAACTAACCATTTCAATGCAGGTACAAGCAAAGAACCCGTGATTAAGGGTAAGGTAAAAGAAGACTTCCCCTTGAGACCCACTCCTGGATTCGAAGATTATGAACCGAGATCGGAATCGGAGGTCGAGAAGAAGATCCAGCGATTGGAAGACATCTTAACCCGAATTCTGGGAGTCCATGCTCTTATTAGGAAGTCTGCACTAACAAGCTTTGTAGATTCCCCCTTTACCGACGAGATCAGCCTCGTAGAGATACCCCCAAAATTCATCTTTCCAAGCATGAAGCTGTTTGATGGCGCATCCGACCCCGTCGACCATGTCGCCCAATATAAACAAAGAATGTTCACAACCACGATACCCCATCATGCTCAAGAAGCCAGCATGTGTAAAAGCTTCGAATCCAGCCTTGTCGGTCCAGCACTCCAATGGTTCATCAACCTACCCAATGGAACGATCTCATCGTTCGCCCAGCTTAATGACCTCTTCGTCGAACAGTTCGCCAGTAGCCATAAGATTGAAGAACGCGCTGATGACCTCTAGACAATCGTGCAAAAGATGGAAGAGCCCCTACAAAGTTTCGTCGGAAGATTTAACAGAGAAAAGGTATCGATCCCCAACTGCAATATCGATACCGTAATCTCAGCTTTCAAAAAAGGCCTCAAGAGGGACTCTGACCTCTACAAGGAGTTAACCAAATATCCCTGCAAAACAATGGAAGACGTGCTTGCTAAAGCTTGGGCTCAAATCAAATAGGAGGAAGATGAAGCGAACTCATCCAGACCTCGTACTAGGAGTGAACATCCAAGAAAAGAGCAAAGAAATAACAGGACAGATAGATTCAGAGCGGATCCATATCCATGAAACCCGCAATTCGACCTGAGAAGTAGACGAGATCAAGAACCTCAAATCCACAGAAGACTCCCAGAATATAGCCTCTGCATATCACCATCCGAAGCAGTCCTAGACCTCAAGGAACTTGGTCAGAATGTGAAATGGCCAGCAAAGATGAAAGCCCCAGACAACGAGCATGACATGAGCAAATTTTGCGAGTTCCACAACGATCACGGGCATAAGACAGACAAATGCATAGCTTTAAGGCTCGAAGTCTCGGAGCTCCTAAAATGGGGATATCTCACCGACCTCCTGACCCCGAAAGAAAAAGAAACCTGGTCATGAAGGGAAAATCTAAAGGAAACGCAGCTGCCAGAGCCCCCGAGGGTCGATCGCACTTTGAACTGTATAACAGGAGGTTCAGAAGTGAGCGGAATTTTGCAGTCCTCAGCGAAAAGATATTACCGTTTGATAAAGTATAACAAAAACATCCCCAGACACGCTAGACCAGACGACCTCGTCACCATCAATTTCACCAACAGAGAAGCTTCCGATCTCTTAGACCCCTACCACGATGCACTAGTCATTTCCTTATTAATTTCTAATTATTTGATTAAGCGTGTTCTCATAGATAACGGGAGTTCCTCTAACGTGATCTTCTTGAGCACATTAAAAGGCATGCAGGTAAAAGAAACCGAAATCATTAAAAGGTCAACCACCCTAATCGGTTTCAGCGGAGAACAAAAAGCTACAATGGGCGAAATCACGCTTCCCACCTATATCGAGGGAATGAACATCTTCACCAAATTCCAAGTAATCGATGCTCCTTCAGCCTACAATGTCATAATGTAGAGATATTAGATCCACGAACTTCGAGTGGTGCCATCAACCTATCACCAACTCATGAAATTCCCTACACCTTGGGGAGTTCACGAAGTCCGAGGTGAATAAATAACAGCTCGAGAATGTTACGTCTCCATTTTTAAACACAAAGGAGCTATGGAGGTCAACCAAATTGAGGCAGGATCATCTTCAACTAGTACCGAAAATCGCAACTACGAAGAACCCGAAGTGGAAGATCTCGATGAAATTCAAATACATCTCAATTTTTCCGACCACAAAGTGCAAATCGGATCGAGACTCACTGTAGAGATACAAGAACAACTAATAAGATTCCTCATCGAACACCACGACTATTTTACATGGTCTTCCAAAGACATGACATGTATCGATCCCTCGGTTATAACACATAAATTATAGGTCGATCCAGACAAGACCCCGGTGAAAAAAAAAGACGAAAGTTTGCAGCCAAATGAAACAGAATTGTGGATGAAGAAGTCAATAAGCTACTCAAGCACAAACACATTAGAGAAGTACAATATCCCGAGTGGCTAGAAAATGTTGTGATAGTAAATAAAAAGAATGACAAAAACAGGCTATGCATAGATTTCACCGACCTCAACCAGGCCTGCCCAAAGGACTCATTCCCCTTGCCTCATATCGATGCATTAGTGGATGCAACGGCTGGATATGAACTGATGAGCTTCATGGACGTCTTTTCAGGATACAACCAGATTCTTATGCATCCAGAAGACCAAGAAAAAACCGCCTTCATCACCCATCGAGGTATGTTTTGTTATAAAGTTATGACATTCAGACTAAAAATTGCAGGTGCAACCTACCAAAGGCTGGTGAACCGAATGTCCGAAGAGTTAATCAAGGACATTATGGAAGTCTATATTGACAACATGCTTATAAAATCCCCCAAAGCTCGAGATCACGTCGATCATCTCCACCGAACATTTGAAGTTCTTCGCCGATATAATATGAAGCTGAATCCCGCAAAATGCGCATTTGGGGTGACCTCAAGGAAATTCCTTGGTTACCTCGTTACGAAAAGAGGCATCGAGGCTGATCCCGGTCAAATCAGAGCTGTTAGAAACATACAACAACCTCAAAATATAAAAGAGATACAGAAGCTCACCGGACGACTCGCGGCCCTTAGCCGCTTTATCTCGAAGTACTTAGAAAAAAGCCACGTCTTTTTCAAGATGCTATGCAAAAATAAAAGCTTCGAATGGACCGTTGAATGCTCAAAGGCCCTCGAAGATTTGAAAGAATATCTGGCAAGCCCGCCTCTATTATCGAAACCCTTAAATGGTGAGGTACTTTTAATTTATTTATCTGTTTTGACTAACTCTGTTAGTGCAGTTCTAGTCAGAGAAGACAATGAAAGACAATATCCAGTCTACTACGCAAGTCGATCCCTACTAGATGCCGAAACCAGATATCCACAATTGGAGAAACTGGCATTGGCCTTAATCATGACATCAAGAAAAATGAAGCCCTATTTCCAGAGCTATTCGATCAAAGTGGTCAGCGAATTCCCACTCAGAATAGTATTGAGAAAACTAGACCTCGCAAGAAGACTCTCTAAATAGGCCATCGAGCTCGTGGAATACGATATAAACTATGTACCCCGAACCTCGATAAAATCCCAAGTACTCTCAGACTTCATCGCCGACTTTTTCTACGAGGCCCTGATCGAGACAGAGAGTGAATTAATAAATATAAAAAATTTGAAGTTTTGGACCCTTCAAGTCGATGGCTCCAACATTTCGAAGAGGAGTGGTTTAGGCATGGTATTAACAAATCTAACGGGAAAAACTACCGAACGATCTATTCGATGCGGATTTAAAGAAACCAACAATGAAGGTGAATACAAAGCCCTCATAGCAGGATTAAACCTGGCTATCGACCTCGGAGTCAGAAATATTTGAATTCAAAGCGACTCCTAGTTAATAGTGAATCAATTCGAGGGAGAGTTCCAAACCAAAGATTCTAGAATGATTGCTTACCTCGCTGCAGCAAAAGAGACAGTTTCGAAGTTTGAAAAGATCGAAGCTCAACACATTATGAGAGAAGACAACAGACATGTCGATGCACTGGCCAATTTGGGATCAGCGATCAAGACCACTGAAGTAAAAAATATTCCAGTGTTGTTCGCAAAATGGCCAGTCGTTTGGAAGGAGGAAAGCTCAGAAATTTTACCCTTCAAGAACAGCACGAACTGGATTACCCCTCTCATCAGATACATAACCGAGAAAGAGCTTCCCGAAGACCCCCTTGAGGCAAAATAGATCAGGGCCAAGGCCCCAAAATTCACCATGATCTCTAGATCCCTCTACAGAAAGTCCTTTTCAGGACCTTATTTGATGTGTGTCAGCCTGATGCAAGCCAAGTACATCCTAAGCGAGCTCCACGAAGGTGAATGCGGAAATCATTCAGGACACAAAAGCCTAGCCAACTGGGCCCTGATGTCCAGATTCTACTGACCTACCATGAGAGCAGATACAAGAAACTATGCCAAAACATGCGATCAATGTCAAAGGTTCGCACAGACAAACCACATGTCTCCAGAACGCCTACACACAACAACCATCCCATGGCCATTCATGAAATGGGAAATAGACATCGTAGGACCACTACCCAAAGGTGAAAATAAAAAATACTACATCTTGATGCTGACAGACTAGTTCACCAAATGGGTTGAAGCCGAGGCCTTCGCACGAATTAGGGATGTAGAGGTACAAATTTTTTTATGGAAATTTATTTTATGCAGGTTCGGAGTTCCTAGAGAAGTTGTAACAGACAACGGATCCCAGTTTGTAAGTTCAAAATTCCAAGACTTCTGCGAAGAATGGAATATCAAGCTTTCATTCTCCACTCCAAGATACCCCGCAGTGAACAGTCAAGCAGAAGCCACAAACAAGACAATTCTGAACATCTTAAAAACGAGATTATCTGAGCACAAATATCAATGGGTCCAACAACTCCCGGGAGTCCTATGGTCTTACAGAACGACCTCGAGAATAAGCATGGGAGAGACCCATTCGCCCTTATATACGGATCAGAAGATGTGCTACCAGCAGAAGTAGAGATCAGAATAGCTCGGACCGAATGGTCCAGTCAATCAAACAACAAGGAGCTCGAAGCTAATCTCGATTCTCTCGATGAACTCTGAGATCGAGCAGTAATGAAAATAACGGCATACCAATAGATGATAAGCCGACACTTCGATAAGAACATGAGGCTTCAAACATTCCAAATCGGAGATTGGGTACTCAGGAAGGTTTTCCAGAATACAAAGGAAAGTGAGGCTGGAAAACTGGCACCAACCTGGGAGGGCCCATATCAGATAAAAAAGGTCGTAGAAAATGGAGCTTATAAACTCCGAACTAAGGAAGGTTGACCCATAGCCAACAGTTGGAATGTACTGCATTTAAAACAGTATCATTTCTAGAACTCATAATGTCTTTTCTCATTTTTTGATTATTACTTTTTAAGAGTTGTTTACTGACTTGAGCGTCGGAGTAACTAATAGTACCCCAAGTACAAGGGGTCCCGACCCTCAAGGAAATGACAAGGCTCCGGCCCCAAAGTCAGCTTCACAAATGAAGAGTAATGTATTTGTTATTTACTTTTTTGAATTCGTATTATTTACCTAAAGATTGGTTTACTGACTTGAGCATCGGAATAACTAACAGAACCCCAAGCACAGGGGTCCCAGTCCCCTAGGGTTCGACAGGGCCTTAACCGCAAAAACTATGACTCGACCTCGAAGTTAGAATCGATTTACGAAGGCCCCAACACTCAACTCAAAATGTAAGAGCAAATCTCAAAGCTCAACTATGACTCCGAGAGGTGTGCTCGAGTTTATTAATTTTTATTTTCCCATCTATTATCCTATATGTATATACTAACCCTTGCAGTTTGCACCACCCCAAAGACGATAAGTTAGAACGAAATATGTAAAATGGGCACATACAAGAGTAAAAAAAATCAGTGCATCAGAGTTAAAAATTGGCAAAGAGTCAAATTGTCCAACTGCCTTCACAAAAGGCATCACAAAAAAAATATTTACATTTAGTTGTTTGTTTTAAAAAGCATAATAAAAGTTCATACATAAAAAGGATTAGATTTAGACCTCGTCCTCGGCCTTAGCACCATCATTAACGGGCTCGACGCCCTCCACTCGGACTTCATTCATGCCCTCGGCATCGACTCTGACCTCACCCTTGGCAGCATGATCATCCTTCTATTCCTTGACCTCCTTCTTTTCTTTAAGGAAGAATAGGTCAAGGTCTGGCATATTTTCTTTGATCGCCTCTACGACCGCCGTCCCGCTTTCTTGGTAGAAAGCCTCCTTGAACGGAATGAAATCTGCAGATTCTAATATAACATTCAAGTCTATGGAGGCCTCCAGATCCCTGATCCTGGCCTCCACAAGGGCTAGCGAGGCCTGAAGCCCGCTCTTCTCGGTCTCCGTCCTAATCTGAGCCTCGAGGCTCTTGTCCAGTAGGGCTTTGACGTCTGCTGCTTCGGCCCTGGCTGCATCCCTCTTCACCATAATAGCAGACTCTCTATCAACCATTGCTCTCCTCTCTTCAGCCACATTCTCCAGCTCTTCGGCTAGCTCGTAGACCCTTACTTGGAGCCCCTCTTTGTGGCTAGCGAGACGCTGACGAAGCCAGAACTGACTAAATAGCACCTACAAAAAAAAGAGAAACAATCAGAACCTCAAGTTTGGAGTTATGAGCATGTAAAGAAAGTATTAGGGAAGAAATGCTACCTTAGCCATTTGATCAAAAGAGAGGAAGGCCTGCTATTCAAGGCTATCTTTTTCGTACGCCTCGGGGGCACCAAGGCCAGCAATGGACTTCTGGATGTCCGTAATAAAGGGCTTCAGAGAGACCGACCTCGAGCTCGAGGAGGCATGAGCATTCTTATACGACCGAGATGCTTCTAGGTCAACCACCGTCGAAGGAGGAGGTATTGTAGTAAGGGCGAGAATTGTAGCATCATCCTTCAACTTCTTCAACGGGGGTGTAGGAAAAGGACTTACGTCCCTAGACCTCTTTGACCCCGAGGAAGAAGAGGCCCCGATCTTAGAGGCAGCCAGAGCCTTGGCCTTAGCATCTGATGGCTTGATTTTCAACTTCCCCATGTCGTAGAGGGTTCGGTCTGCTCGAAGTGTCTCGAACTCACGCAGCTCAAGAGACACGAGGAATGCTTCTGCGATGTGGGTGGTCTCGTCCTCAGTAAGCTCACCTTGCGGAGGAAAACCTACACAAAACAAATGAGATTATAAAGTTCACAATTTAAGAAGTAAAAAAAAAACTCGGCTCAAAGACCCACGAGCTTTACGAAATTCAGTAGGGAAGATCGCTCCTTCAGAAGTCTGTGCTGAGACAAAGACGAATCTAGGCTTTCATTCACTCGAAGAGGATGGCAGAGTTGATATTAGAGGGGGTCGGTCCCCTACCCACTTGGTAAAATAATAGTAGCCCGGTTGTCCAGCATTGGCTATCAGCCTATATGCCTCATGCCACTCACCAACGGTAGGCTCTGAGAAGCCGAGCTCCGACCACAGATAATACATCCTGAGCATATGAAACCAACCTACTGGCGTAATTTGAGCAGGGGCAATACCGTAGAAGCCCGCAATCTTAGCAAAGAAAGGGTGAAGAGGCAACCCGACTCCCTTTTCGACAACCAAGATGTAAAAGGCTGCGAGCCCACTTGGAGGTTGATGGGCCCTGTCAAGAGGCCCGGGAGAATAGACTTCGACCCCGGCTCCCGAGATCGGCGGAGAGGTCAACTTTTTCAATATCTCATCAGTCACCTTTGGAGCGATGTCCACTGCCCGAAACCCTTCCCCTACAAGTTGTACCTCACGAATTCGAAATCCCTTAATCTTCGATAGAATACCCGTGTTCATCGAGGCTCATCTTTTTCTTATCACCGCTCGACCAACTGAGCGGGGGACGACTACCAACGGTCTCTTGCCCTTATCTTTCTTGGTGACCCTAATAATCTCAGGAGAATCAGAACTGTTGGAGTGTCCTGACCTCGAAGAAACCCCTTCCTCATCCCACCATAACTCCTTGCTTCTTCCGCGTTCGAGTCGTCACTCGCACTCATCGTCGATTCAAAGATGCTCGAACAAACTAAGCAAGAATCAACCAAGGAAAAGCCTAAATATCCTTCTACAAATGTTTATCCCGAAAAATAACCGTCGCCCAGAAAACTCCAAAAGCCCAGAAAATTGATATAAATACCCAGAAACTAGCAGAAATCTCCCAGAAATCAGAAACCCTAGAAGAACCTAGAAAATCTTCACAAAATTCTCCAAGAATTCTAAGAAAATCGCCAAACAGTCCCAAGAAATACTAAAGATACGCTATATCCTCGGTGAAAGCTACTAAATTCTAAAGAAAGTTCTCTAAAACCTACTGCTATACATCCATGGCATGTAACATTAAAAGAGGAAAAAGAGTTGAATATAACCTAGAAACTAAGCGGTATCGAAGTCTGAAGACCACCGTAGCAAGGATCCTTAAAAAGCGTGGTGTGAGCGGAGATGGCGGTGGGAAGAATGGAATGAAAATCTTTCAAGAGATTTTTTATGCTGATGAGAATTTCTCTCGCAAGAGGAATTTGAGTGGAGGAGGACTGTTGGAATTCTGGAGAATGAGGAGAGAGGGAACATTTTTTTTCTCGATATTTGAATTACGGAAAAGAGATAGCACGATATGGACACATGTGTCTTCATCTAACGGCCAGGGTAAACCTAGGGAATGGGAAAAGTAAAGTCCGTACCCAAAGTCTGGAGCTCCATGAGGTCCGCTCTCACGACCTCTTAAGCTCCCCCAGGACCTGCCTTCAGGTCTGGAGCTCCACGAGGTCCGCTTTCACAACCTCTTAAGCTCTCCCAGGACCTGCCTTCAGGTCTGGAGCTTCACAAGGTTTACTCTAATAAATTCATGAGCTTTCTCGGACCTACTTTAAGGACCAGAGCTCGCAGAATGGGATCTTTTAAAGCCCAGGTTCTCTCTAAGGATTCATCTACAGGTATCGGGTTTTATGGAATCTGGAGCATCGAGATAAATCGAAGCAACGCCGAAATTCATTACCCGATCCTTGAAACACAATAATCAAGTAATGAGGAGCTAACTGTAGAGGTCATATTTTTGCATAGGCCCGAAAACTAGGCCCACACTTATTTTTGAAGGACTAAAGAACCCCTCAAGGCCCATACCTAGAAGTACACCCCTCGAGATCCAAGCCTCAAGGTCGATGAATTAAGCCTCGAAGACTAGAGGTCCAAAAATAAGAGTCCTCGATCAAGCAAGCTCAAGGTGAAGACTCGATCAAAGTATCCATTGATGATAAGTCTTGACCCCGTTAAAAACTCGAAAAGGGATAAGAGAGGATCCCTAAGTTAATGGGATTCAGTTAGGTCTAAATAGTATATATATACATTCTTGATAAGTGGAAAAGGACAGGCGAAATAGCCAACACTTGCAACTTTAATCAGACTATATACACTCATCACATAGCTCCGCAAGCAGGGCTATACACAAGGCTCCATAGCAACGAAAGCTCGACTCCTATTCATATTACTCTAATAACTTTATTATTCAGCAATTTACTCGCTTTTTCCTTGATTTATTCGATTCTGACTTGAGCGTCGGAGTCTATTCGATCATCAACCCCCCGACGGTCCTTTGGGTTCACATGTTTTCTTTATCTTATAGATCGCCGAAGCCCGAACTGGAAGAACGATTAATTGTAGAGATTTTTGACCTCTACAAATACAAGTTTACAAAATTACAATTGAAAAATTACTATCTAAGTTCTAAAAAGTCAAAATTTTCCAAAATATGAAGGGGAAATGTGGAATGGACTTGGGCTTAATTCTAAGATTATAAGTTCAAAACTCAAAGTCTCAAACTTATAATAATAAAATTAAGTTACCCGCGTATCCTCATTAGGGAATCAGAGTCCATGTAGTTCTTTTACCTTGTTATACTTACTATTCAGCATTGTCATCGGATTCAATGTTGTCAAAATCGCCATCTTCGTTCATCGATGCACTCCAATCATTCTCTTGTTGTCTTTGTTTGGCCAAAGTCCAATATTTAAGCAACAATTGTGCTTCAAGATTTTCCAGTGTCATCATCGATCTAAGCTCGTTCAACATGTAGCCAGATTGATTAAATTTTTGTTCGACCTCCACCGTTGATGCCGGAACCTCAAATATTTTCTTAGCCATGATAGACAATATAGGAAATTATTCTTGTTTTCTCACCCCACTACCAAAGAACATCAATGTTGTTTGGATATCCATCACGCATCTCAATCAAATGGCCATCTTACAAATATATACTAAATTCGAAAATTCCCCCTACCCTATCAGGCCCTCTAGCTTTTTTAAATGCCTTTTCTTTATATATGTCTTGTAATTCTAGTACTAATTCACTATCTATTCGTAAATCAAAAGATGAACTAAAGTTACTAGGTTGTGAATCATTGTTATTCCCATATATTTGGACATAGTTCTCAAAAAACGTTTCTAAAGCAACCTTAAGATTAATTTTAATTTCATTAACATTTGGAAGTTCAAGGCACTAGAGGTAGTAGAAATTGCATATTTCTAAAAGCTTTATAATAAACATCAAACATTTTACAAACACCATCATATTTCATTGAAGGATCTAAGCATTTTGAAATTAAAAATACATTATAAATATTAATAAAATATTTTAACCGCTTAGTTACCATATCATGAACACATAACATCAAATTGACTTTCTTACTACATTTATTAAATTGAAAAACAATTAATAAACAATGATGTAAAACTTTAGGGGAAATAGGATAATAAACACCTAATAAATCCTTTGCAGCTACTTGAAAAACTCTTTAAAGTTCACATAAATCATAACATTCATCCCGATATAAAGAAATCAAAAAATAGCCATCAACTTTGGTTTGAAAAAGTTCAACTAATGCATCTTTATATTTAAATGTAGAACTTAACATTTCATAGGTTGAGTTCCAACAAGTTGATACATCCGGATTAAATCTTTTTGGTTCAATCCTACTTGAAAAACTCTTTAAAGTTCACATAAATCATAACTTCATCCCGATATGAAGAAATCAAAAAATAGCCATCAACTTCGGTTTGAAAAAATTCAACTAATGCATCTTTATATTCAAATGTAGAACTTAACATTTCATAGGTTGAGTTTCAACAAGTTGATACACCCGGATTAAATCTTTTTGGTTTAATACATTTCCTAATGCAAAAATTATACCATTTATAGCAATACTAGATCTTCTGTGCAAACATATAATAGCATTTCTAATTGGAGAAATAACAATATTTAACACATTCATTCCATCTTGCACTCATAAATTATATATATATATATATATATATATATATATATATATATATATATATATGGGCAATACACCTTGTATGAAAATATGCACCACCTAGAGTTACATTGCATGGTTGGGTAAAGTTGAGGTATACTAGCTATATTAGCACTAGCATTATCGAAGCCTATCGAAAATATTTTATTAATTAATTTAAATTCATTTAGAATACATATAATTAATTACAAGAGCTATATTTATGGCACTATGTGGATCATTAAAAACAATTAAACGCTTAAATTTCAAGTATTATCTATCCAATGACATGTAACTCCCATGTAAGAATTATTATTAAAACTATCACTCCAAATATCCGAACAAATTGAAAATCTATGGGAAAAATTATTAAAAGACTTTATCAAATTAAATTTCATTTTTTCATGAGTTTTTTTTTTTACTTTTCATGCTATTACGTGGAATTCGTTTAGCGTAGAGAGAAGAAAAAAGATAGAGGTTTGCATTCTACTTAAGAGGAGTCGACAATGTTGCTAGAGACGGAGTGCTACTGCAAAGAAGACAAGACTACTGGATTACTCATTATTTTTCGATTATTTTATCTATTTTGTCATGAACACTTACACTCTAGTTTTAGTTGTTTATTTATTCATGTCTAGCTAATTTCATAGCTAGGTTTTAGGGATTGGATATTATGAATTTTATAATATGATTTGATCGTTTTTCCTTAGTTAGACTGCTATCTATCGGAGTTTGATTTCTGTGTATTATTCTGTATCTTGTATGAATACTTCATTACCATTTATGCATGCCAGTCATTAATTTGAAGTATTGACTAGAGAAGAATTAGTGATGAAAAGATAGAAATCAGATTATGTGTGCTTGGAAAGACCGACCAAGTGAACAAGTATCACATAGGGTTGAATAGATCTTCGTGTGCTAGATTAGGAGTAATGACATGTGTGAAGAACCAATCGCAGTGAAGTGCATGCTCATTATGCTTATGTTATGATATATGCCCTTGAAAGTAGTCTGATAATAAACTAGTGATCCCCCATCATTGATAGATTAAAGACATAAGTTGGGTTGATAGAATTAATGAATATTGATAATTGATATAATAATACAATTTTCCTAAAGCCTAGGTTTCGTACATCTGTTAAAGTCCAACAATTTATTTCTTGTGTTTATTTTATGTTATTTAGTTTATTCCTTTTTTACCTGCTTGTTTAGTGTCTGGATATTAATTAGATACTTGTGTTTAAGAACTAAAAGGTAACAGTCTCTGTGGGATATGATACTCTTGCTCACCTAGATAGTACAAACACACCGTGCACTTGTGGTACGATTATTTATTAATAAATAGCGTGTCAACGAGCTCGTCCTCTTGGTGACGAACCATCGGAATAGGTAACTCCCTTGCCCTTCTCGGCTTCGGAACCACGACCACCTCGAGAGCTAACTATTTTTTTAGTAGTGAAGATTAAAAAAAATAAGAAATGTGTAGAAGTAGAAGACTAGAAGTTATGAAAATATAAAATGAACTAAATGGAGTGTAGAAAACTAGAAATGTAGAATTGAGTATTAAAAATTGAAATGAAACTTGAGAAAATAAAATTGAATTGAGAATTGAGAATTGAGATTGAGAGAATTTGATCACTTGAGAATTGAGAGAATTGAGATAGTTTGGTAATGAAATTTGAGTTAGATCCCCATGTATTTATAGAGAACAATAGATAAAAAATAGTCGTTGGGAACCGTCGGTTCCGATTAGAACCGACAGTTCCCAATGGTTATTTAATCTCATCCGTCGATCTTCAATGGATATGTCATCTCGGCCATTGATGAGCAATGCCTATATATTTTTAAAAAAATTCAGAATACCACAGATTCGGTGTGTTGGTAAAAAAAATAAAAAAATAAAGATCTAATGCCCATGAAAATAGTTAAAATATAAAAGAGCAAGAATAAAACCAACCAAAAAGACAAAAAAATTTAATACAAACTTTAAAAATAGGTAAATAAAACATTAATTTTTAATTTATTTGTTATTTAACATCCCCAATTTTTTTGTAAAAATAATGATGTTAAAATTAAAATTCCTTATTAAGTTATGTACTAAATGAGTTGTGTTAGTGTATTATAAGAACCAAAAAACAACATATGTATTTTCATTTTCTATATATCAAACCCGTGGTTTTTTAATTATGTTATTTTTAAACCTCTTTATATTATGGATGAGTTATACTAATAAAATAAATTAAAAATTTGAAAATAAAAAATAATAACAAATTACTAGTACTAAAATTTATTTCACATTTTGAAAAGTTGAGTGAGTTCAATTTATTGAGAACTACAATATTAATATAGATATTATGGTCCATATAATATGGAGTATATATAAATATTATTAATTTTTACAATATAACACACAAATAAATTTACTAATTGTAGGAGAACAAAAAAAAGGCCAACATACTCTTAAATTTTGGAACGAAAAAAAAGGAAAAAATAAATTATTATTTTCAATACATTTAAAAAAAAATTGAATGTGAGAATGTTAAATAACACTTAAATTAAAAATTAATATTTTAATTGCATACTTTTAAAATTTGTGTTAAATTTATGACCATACTTAAATTTAATGATTTTTAAAATAATTAACCTATTTTAACCAATATTGTGCTCACATTTTATAATTATAATTTTAGCCTTCACCACTTCACATTAATATATACAGTATATAGATAGATGGGTCGAACCAACAAATATTGGGCCATCCAAATATCGGCCACCAACCCTTAAAGCTAAGGCTGAAGTAGTAGGTGAGAGATATAAAGGGTCGTTTCCAAATTCAAACCAACAATCGCCATTCCATTGCCGGACAAATGACCAGAACTTAGAATTCCGGCGTCAAGAAGGTAAATTAGTTCTTCTTATGCATTCGCTCATGCTTTAAGTAGTTTACGGTCGAAGAAAAATGATTATTTTGATGCAAATTTTGTAGACTTTGCTGAGCTGAGCTCCGTTTACAAGTGCCGGAAATGGTGAAGCCAAAGATTGCGCCGTCTATGCTCTCGTCGGATTTCGCGAATTTGGCGTCTGAGGCTGAGCGGATGCTCCGCTACGGCGCTGATTGGCTGCACATGGACATAATGGTACATTTTCTTCTTCGATGTAATAAACGATCTTCCATCGTTCTCTGCTTGAGATTTTTATGCAGATTAAGGAATTAATTGACTGTTGCGCAAATTCTAATGATTTATACACCTATTTGTGGAGTGTGTGTGTGTGTGTGTGTGAGAGAGAGAGAGAGAGAGAGAGAGAGAGAGAGAGAGAGAGAGAGAGATTGGAATATGAATGGAATTATGGACAATTAGGTCAAGAGTATTTACTCGATCAAGATATTGAAGCTTAAGCCTATAACTACTTCTAATAGCATTTGATTTGATAATCATTGCACTATTTAAAATAGTGAACCTATTGAACTTGAGATAGTTTGATCACTTAAGGCCACCGCATAAGGAAAATTGAATAATTCCGCGGAATTGGAATATTCTTAATGTTTTTTTTTCCCTTATATATTGCGTCTATCAGATTTGAGACACCTGAGAGATACATCACGGCTTGCTTCGTCAACGCTTCTTGAATTAGCATGTTGTATTGTTTTTTTGTTGATTATTGTGACCTAAGATAAATTTTTATCCATAGAACGTGTATTAAACTATCAATCTTTGCTGCCATAAATTTTGCAGTAAAGAACATTTTTTTATGGTTTTTGATTTGTGATATAGTTTGTTTTGGTTCATTGCAGGATGGGTAGGTCTGTTATTCAGTTGGAATATTTTAGTGCTCTCAAAATCGCAAGGGATGATCACATACCAAGGGGGGAAATGCTTAAGTTTCTAACTGTATATAGTTCTTTTAGTTCACAAAATCACGAAACATTTAAGCTTACGTTTGTTGCCCACTTTACACTTTACAGTCACTTTGTGCCAAACCTTACAATTGGTGCTCCAGTTATTGAGAGTTTGAGAAAGCACACAGAGTAAACTTTCATTTTCTCAAATACAAATCAAATCCTAACTATAACTTTGTATGGTTCTGTTCATTTAAAAGAATGATATTTTGCAGTGCTTATTTGGATTGCCACCTAATGGTCACAAATCCACTAGATTATGTCGAACCATTAGGCAAAGCTGGTGCTTCAGGTTTTACTTTTCACGTGGAAGCCTCTAAAGGTTTGATTTTTTGTTTTTTGAAAATTCCCCTCCTCCATTTGAATATCTGAAGTACTTTAAATCTTTTCTCGCCTGAAGTTACGGTGTTGTGATATTTAGGATGTTTAGTCATTTTAATTGGATGAATGATGAAATAATATGTGCACAGATAATTGGCAAGAACTTATAAAGAAGATCAAGTCGAAGGGCATGAAGGCTGGTGTTTCCTTAAAGCCTGGGACTCCCATTGAAGAAGTATATCCACTGGTATGATTTTCTCTACTTATGCATTGTTTACTTTGGTATAGGAATGTATAATGGTAAATTACTTATAATTATCCAATTATGTCCAATGTTCTCTTTTCTTGATATTAAATGGGTGCATAGCCCAATGCCCTAGATTAATTTGGTTTTGAGCGATTAAATGGATGATATGTATCACACATAAAAACATGGGGATATTCTTTATTCATGTCTTCCTTCTTAATGCATTGAAGTATAGATAAGATATATTTATTAATTTTTCAATATTCTCTCCACTAAACTATCTATCTACCAAATTATACATTCTCAAAGTAAGCAAGCCCCTTTAGCAAAGTGGATACATTATGCATACTTTGATACATGAGACTCAATAAGTAACAGGGCAAAAAAAAAAAAAGAATAATAAGAAGAGAGGAAGATCTTTCCATTTATTATTTTCCACGTTTATTGATCAAAAGGTTGAAGCTGAAGATCCTGTGGAACTGGTTCTTGTCATGACTGTCGAACCTGGTTTTGGTGGGCAAAAGTTTATGCCGGAAATAATGGATAAGGTAAATAAACAACTTTCATCAGTTCTCTTTTTCTTGTCTACCTTAAGTTTATGATTTTCTAATGGAATTTCAGGTACGCGCTCTACGGAAAAAGTATCCATCCCTTGATATTGAGGTGAGTTCGAGACTTCATCTTGTACTCTATATTTTAGTTCAACTCTACACAACTTAGCTAAGTTACGTGTTATTGACGATAGAAAGCTCTCTCATATATCATGCGTGATGCAGTCTAAAAGCAATTAGATGCTATAATGTGAGGCACTTTCCGATATCTCTCAAACTGCAATTAGACAGCGACATCATATCCAGTTGATAAAGAGCATGCTATTTATGTTTCAGTTCGATGTAGTGAGGAGTATTTATTCGTTTGCAGGTCGATGGTGGTTTAGGACCTTCAACTATCGATCTAGCCTCATCAGCAGGAGCGAACTGCATCGTGGCTGGAAGTTCGGTTTTTGGAGCTCCAGATCCTGCTCATGTTATATCACTTCTGCGCAAGAGCGTGGAGGGTGCCAAAGCAATTTGTTGATACAAGCAATACAAAGCCTAAAAATTAACTGACTGTTCCTAATCCTTCATGTTTATGTTTTCTGTTGCATTTTTACTCATTTTCATAAAGTAAAATAAAAAAATATGCTTGCTGAATTACCAAGAAAAAGTCATTTTTGGTATATACTTGTATCAATGTTGTACAATAGCTTATATAAGCATGTGGTCGTCCATTCAGATGAGTATTGTACAACATCTATTGAAAGTTGAGCAGATTTCTAAAGAAATTTAGATTTTGTTTTTTCATCTAATATCCATTGTAGAATGTGGGCATTGTGAACTGTGATAATTTGAGAATTATTTATAGGAGCATGGAGTAGGAGTGGTATGCACATGCAGTCACGTGTACATTCCCCATCGGGCTTCGATCAAAAACAAAAAAGTGGACCTTTCAGTATATGCACTTTTCAGGTTCTTTTCCCGGGAGCCAGTGGATATTCTGCGGTTGGAATATAGTAATACGATTTATGCATCGACAATAATGAATAATGAGATATAACACAAAGTGGGAAAATTATATGCTCCCCCCGGGCACTACTCAGGCCCCGTCAGGATGTGGACACGTGGACACTTTTTAAGAAATACTTTAACTTTATTTTTGATGCGTATATTACCGTATTTCTTAGGAAAAGAGGTGACTTAGCTATTAGGACACTTCTGCTGTGAACAGTAACATATGGGACCCGCACTCGTATCGGCAGTGTCGACAGAAGGATTGATGTCGACGCCGGAAGGTTTTCCGGCGAACTTTGAACGTCGACACCGGTACGGATACGCAGTGGAATTAATTCCCGTTCTCGTGGACAAGGTTTCAGAATTTTTTTAAGAAATCCCGACGCTAAGTTTGGTTATTTACGGATTCCGATGAGTGAACAGTGTTGCTGAATATTGGCGGATTTATGAAAATTGGCGGAAATTTTGAATTTGGTTAATATTTTAATTATATTCTCTTCTCTAGTGCGCCATTTCCCCCAATTCTGAAAATCGATTTTACAGCATCTTGTGTGGGGGTCGCCGATTTTGCGTTCATCTTGCCTCGTCGGAGCTATTCTGAGAATTGGGTTGCCTTGAGGTATGCAAAGTTTCGGTTTTTTGGGTTCCCTTACGGTAGGGTTTTTTTTATTGATTCATTGTTAGGGTTCTATTTATGCTTTCAATTGAAGGGTTTTTCTTACGGGTTTTAACTGTCAATGTTTCAACGTGTCGGTTGTAGTGTATGGGCACCCACATTGTTGTATTGATTTATGGTGATTGATTTTGTGAATTCATTATGGATTTCGACTGCTCCCCCTGTTTTGATCATGAAGCTTGTTGGCTAGTTAGACGGTTAGAATTTCAGGATTTCCAAAAAAAATCATGGTTCTATTTTGACACGCCCTAGTTGAGGAAGCGTTTATATTGACTGGTAATTTGCGTGGGTTTGATGGCCATAGTTGAATTCATTCTTTCAGTTATCAATGAATATGTTGGTGTGGAACTCTAAACTTTTTGCAATTGTCACTAACAAGGTAAAATTCTAGTATGACTTGATTATCTTTGCTGATTACAATTATTGTCTATAGATTTTTAGCGAAGATGAATATTGACTTGAATGTTCCGATTGAGAATGAGGCATCTTCTGAGGGTAGCACTCATGACAGAAAGGATGGAGAAGGTGCTGGTAGTGATGCAGAAGCAGGATGTTTGCTTGCTACAATGTTGATAGAATTAGAGAATCGTTTAGAAATTGGGAATGTTGTGGATAGTGTAGAGCAAGCATATTTATTATATTGTGAGTACGGCAGGTGCCGGGGGTTTAGTGTGAGGAAGGGTGACCAATACTATTTCTCTGGGATGAATGAGCTTCGATGGAAAGAATTTGAATGCTCGTGTGAAGGTCGGCCTGATGATAAACGATCGAAAGAGAGAGTAGCATCATATAGGAAACAGATAACTAGGAGCAACTGTAAAGCCAAATTACGGATTGGGAGAGAGAAGAATTTGCAATGGACCGTTCATAAATTTGTGAAGGAGCATAATCACGAAATGCTCGGCACGCATCAAGCCTATCTGTTACGTTCCGCTCGGCAATTGAGCCATGCAAAACAGTCACTCATTGAGGCCCTTAAATCTGCGGGTATCGGAGTTAGTCGGGCATGTCGGTTTATGGAAAACGAAGCTGGGGGGCCGCAAAATATCAGTTTCACGAGGAGGGATGCCTATAATCACTTGAATCGGGTTAGGCAGTCAACAAGAGTGGGGAATGTCGACGCTAATGTTCTGGTGAATTTATTTGCCAAGAAATCGAACATTGAGCCTTTCTTTTATTGGAACGTGCAGCTAGATGATGAGGGTCGGTTGATGAACTTTTTTTTCTGAGACTCTCGTGCTCTTATTGATTACGAGTGCTTTGGAGACGTGTTATCGGTCGACACCATGTACAAGACAAATCGGTATGGCCTGGTATGTGCATCATTTGTCGGCATCAACCATCATAGGAGAAATGTGATGCTAGGTTTGGGCTTCTTGTCGAACGAGATGACGACTTCCTTTGAATGACTGTTTGCCACGTTTTTAGAGTCCATGCATGGGAAGGAGCCACAAGTGATCTTCTCTGATCAAAGTCAAGCGCTAATGAATGGGATTGATGCCACTTTCAAATCAGCGAGTCATCGGCTTTGTCAGTGGCATATCAGCCGAAACGCCCCGTCTCATTTTGGAAAATTAAACGGAAACAGTGAATTCAAGCGGCAGTGGTATCACTACATGCGCGGGGTGGAGACGGAGGATGAGTTCGAGGAGTGTTGGGGTTCCATGATCACTAACTATGCCCTCGATGATCATAGTTGGTTCTCCAATATGTACAGGTTGAAGAAGAGGTGGGCGTCGGTGTTCACGAACACCTCCTTCAGCGCGGGTCTTCTTGCGACCTCGCGTAGTGAGGTTACAAACAAGGTATTGAAGGATCTGTGCTCGTCGAGTTCCACTTTGACGGAATTTGTCGATAAGTACGAGCAGGTCCTGCATGATTGGCGTACAAAGGAGACTGCCGATGATGCTCTCAACTTCGGTACACCGGGGCAGTTCGTGAACAACAGCCTATTGCTGGCTCAAGCAGCACAAGTCTACACACGGAACGTGTACAAGACATTCGAGTCGCAATTTGCCCTTGCCGTTAGCGTGGTAATAATCGAGAAACCAGCCATAGATGTCGGCAGTGTCGATATGCAGTTTAAGGCCGCCTCTCAACCCCTCATGTCGAGGATTCGAGTTGTCCAATACAACAGTGAATCGAAACGGGCACTCTGTAGCTGCCATATGTATGAGACTGAACGAGTTCTATGTCGGCACATACTTAGAATTTATTTTCACTTTGATGTGACTAGGCTGCCAACATGCTACATCATGAGTCGATGGTGCAAATCTGCGAGGCAGCGACACTTAAACGAAATTGGAGACTATTCCATTGCGGACGGTAATGAGGCAGTTGATGAAATGGCCTTTGTGAACTATGTGATGAGGATCACTCTTGAGGTGGCGCACGATGTGAAAAACCACCAACAAGGCAGGAGGACATGTTTAGATCGAATACGTGCATTGAAGGGTGATGTGCATGCGATGGTTAACGAGGGCATACCACATAAAAGGCAAAAAGCCCGGGACCTGTCGGGTGCGAGAGCTGGTCGGGTCAATATTCGGGATCCTTCCTTAGCCAAACATCGGGGCAAGACACCAATTACTTCGCACTGGAAGCGAAGGAAACCGAATCCCAATCCCCCATCCTCTGTTCCAAAGTGGCCGGGTACCAGAATACCGATTGTGGTTACTTTCATGCCAAGAATGTCATTCGATAATTATAACTGTCGTTGTCGCTTTTGCAGATGTCGAGCCTTCTGTTCCAAACGATACAAATACCGAGCGATCTAACGAGGGGGACGAGACTAACTCCGTTTCAAGGCAGCCGACGTCACATGATTACGTCCCCACTACGTCATTTGAAGTATGTTTTCTTCACACTAACATAATTTTTTTTTGTGAGACTATGAATTAAATGAATTTCCCGTTTTATTTTGTTACGTAAAAATAAACGTAATTATGTTAAATTTAATTATGTTTAAATGAATTAGTTGAAATGTGCATAAATAAGGCGTTTGAAAAATAATTTCGGCGTTTGAAAAATAATTTTTCCATATCGGCACAGACGTCGACAATTATGTTTTAGTTATTTTTATGAACTATTCCACATCGACAAATTTTTTAGTGTTCTTAAAAATGTATGTTATGGGAGAACATGCCATCGATTATGAAATATTTTAATTTGAAATATTTTTTACATTTTTTTGCCTTTGAGACAATTCCAATTACATGGATTTCCCATTTTAGTTTGTTACGTAAAAATAAACGTAATTATGTTAAATTTAATTATGTTTAAATGAATTAGTTGAAATGTGCATAAATAAGGCGTTTGAAAAATAATTTCGGCGTTTGAAAAATAATTTTTCCATATCGGCACAGACGTCGACAATTATGTTTTAGTTATTTTTATGAACTATTCCGCATCGACAAATATTTTAGTGTTCTTAAAAATGTATGTTATGGGAGAACTTGCCATCGATTATGAAATATTTTAATTTGAAATATTTTTTACATTTTTTTGCCTTTGAGACAATTCCAATTAAATGGATTTCCCGTTTTAGTTTGTTACGTAAAAATAAACGTAATTATGTTAAATTTAATTATGTTTAAATGAATTAGTTGAAATGTGCATAAATAAGGCGTTTGAAAAATAATTTCGGCGTTTGAAAAATAATTTTTCCATATCGGCACAGACGTCGACAATTATGTTTTAGTTATTTTTATGAACTATTCCGCATCGACAAATTTTTTAGTGTTCTTAAAAATGTATGTTATGGGAGAACATGCCATCGATTATGAAATATTTTAATTTGAAATATTTTTTACATTTTTTTGCCTTTGAGACAATTCCAATTCTCCGTATCCGGTTCCGAATATAGACTAATAATTTAACTGCACTCCTCTAGCCCGAAAATTCAGGACGAAGATGCAAGTTTGACTCAGTACTCTCAAGATGTTAATCTCGACGAGCCGCTAGATGTGTCGTCACTATTTCAAGTACGTGCTCAGCTATAAATGACACCAACCCTGTTCATATTATTTTCCGAGTCCCTTTTATTTACGTGGATGTTGAGAAGTTTTTTAATTTTTCATTGCTCAACTCAAGTCACTAGCTGGACATTCAACCAGCGAAGCTAGGGCGGGGCCCAGTAGATCTTGGTGGGTGTAGGCTATGCTAAGATTGAGCAATTCCATATCGGCAGTGCCCTCCAGCTCATGCATCGTGGAGGTAAGGCTACTTTCACGTGATTCTGCAATGTCTTTATCTGGCAAATCAGGTCCTGCCGATGCATGTAGCGTTTGACCAAGTGACCTGGCTGCCGATGCTCCATTTCTCGCCCGGATTGGATTCTGATTTGGACATTTCACAAATGTGGCATGTGCTACAGTTTAAGAATCTCAACTGTTGTACATGCACGACACCCCATGCATCAGTTATTAACAGTTTAAATGCACCTTCTATTTATGGTCATAACCCACGTAACCTTAATTCTCGTCGCAGATATCTACGATTGCAAATGGCACCAAGAGCGATATCACAAGATGCCGTTTTCTTTGTAGAGCCATGGACCAGGTATGCCGAGCAGGTTGCCCTGCTCGAGCTGGAGCATCAGTATTTGATTGGAAATTGGATCCCGGGTGAGGATACAGCTAATCTTCGTGCCATTCACGTCGTCCGCGGACTTGTCGACCAACAATTGGAGATTGCACTTTCCAATGAAGAATTCGAGCTTAAGGTGGCTCAGTGGGCCGAGAGATATGAGATGTTTTCATAGCTGCTGGACTTTGGACACCCTCGCTGCTATGACGAAGTCACCAACTTTGTCGACTTGCCCGACAGCATGTGGAGAAGGGTGAAGCAGGTATATTCACCTTGCATGTACACACATCGAGATTATATTACATGAACTATAAAGTTGTTATGTTATAAGGTACGCCCCGCGGCATTGGTGTACAAGAACGAAGGGGAAGAGTTTTGGTCAATCTTGAAGGAGTTGTTTGAGGTGGATGATCCTTCGAGTGGATCAAGCCCCGCTTTGTCCGCGGCTGCCCCAGGTGTCGACGAAATTGATGCAGACAATATGGAAGAGGGTGCGTTTGCTCTGGATAGCATTGTCGATGTGGATGCCGACGATGCTGTCGACGAGGCTGCCGACATATAAGAAAACCCTAGAGCTCGAGAGCTCTTTTGATTTTCTTTAATTTTATGTATGAATATCTATTATGTACGCATTTTGTACTGTACCACTGACACGTGTTACTTTGGTGACTCTATCATGCATGTGATCTTCCATTGTCGGCATTTGTTATTTTTGTCTTGTTATTTGTTTGTCCTAATCGTTTGTATCGTTATCTTAGCATGAGTATGTGTTAGTCACTATCTACATTTTTCTATAAATTCACTCGCCATTGAAGCCCTGAATTACAAAAATATAACAGCAACTTAGGAGACCTAAAGAACTACAAATGGCTTTACCCGTGCCGCTTTCACAAGATGATGTATTTTACAACAATGAGCCATGGAGCAGAACATTGGAGTCCTTCTGCATGGGCGAGCTATATTTCTTTGCGCATAAAGGCTTCTGGATCCCGGCTGACACCACGACTCACCAGACTTGCCTCATGTATCTACAGCGAGAGATACGCCAGCAATGTGAACGTGAAATAACAATAGGGCAACTTCAGACACGGCTTGAGCATTGGAGGGAAAGGTACGAACTATTTGGTTGGTTACTAAAAATTGCAGGGCCTATTCGGATGAACCCCATGAGTAAGTGGCTAGATCTCTATATGGCCGAGTGGCAGCGGATTGCCGAGGTATTAATTTAGTCAACCGTTTCTCTTATATAGACAATGTCAAATGTTAGATTATCTGAACTTGTCGTCTCATATACAGATGCGCCCGGACGCACTTGTCTATATGAATGAGGGAGAGAGTTGCTGGAATTTTTTCAAGGTGATGTTCAATGTTGAGGGTCATCCAGATGTTATAGGTGACGACCAGCACAAGGATGACGTCGGCCCGCCACCAATCGACTTCGACAACGACGACGAGTAAAACATATGTCCTCTAACGAATGTCGGCAGATATTAGGCGACTGTCAATATGTATAAGACTTATTTGACTGTTGAGTTGCATTAAAACATCTATTACTGTGATCTTGGATCTATTTACTTCATTATTTAACTCTCGCTCTATTTTTTATATCTATACTCTCCTCCATCTTCTAAATCGATAATGGAATTCCTAATTAAAATATTTCCTTGCTCAAGTCACTAACTGGACAGTCTACACCCGAAGCTAGGGCGGGGCCCAGCAGATCTTGGTGGGTGTAGGCCAGGGAGCCTACGATTGAGGTCCTTACATGCTTCTGATACAAGCTGTTCCAATTTTGACATGTCTATCAGACCCGCGCAATCATCTGCAGCGACTAGCTTGTCGGCAAGCTTTGTCATTGTGTCGGCAACATGGCCATATATGTCGGCAACATTGTCGGCAGCGGAGTAATACATCTCGACCCCATCATCGGCTACCCTTTCATCTTTGTCGGCATTCCCGCCCCTCTCCTTGCTCCCGTCCACCGCTGCAAACGTGTTGGCCATTACACTGTCGGCAGGCCGCGATAACGCATCAGCAGTATCGGCAACATTGCCATGAATGTCGGCATGGGGCATTTTCTTTATTTTCTCCTCCGCCACCTCTGCAGACGTGTTGGCCACCCTGTCGGCAGGCACCGATAGCTTGTCGGTAGTATCGCCATGCGCGTCGGCAACATTGCCATGCATGTCGACATGGAGCATTTCCTGTATGTTCTCCTCCGCGACCTCTGCAGACCTGTTGGCCATTACCCTGTCGGCAGGACCCGATAACATATCGGCAGTATATCCTATTATGTCGGCAACATTGCCATGCATATCGGCATGGGGCATTTCCTGTCTGTTCTCCGCCACTCCGACAAACGTGTCGGCCATTACCCTGTCGGTAGCATGGTTCCCCATTTCTTGGCTCAATTGGTTCCGACCACTTTTGTAGACTTCACCATAATCTTCACCATCATGTCGAAGTTTCAGTCCTTTGTAGAGTACATCGACCTTATGCTCCACGCGCTTGATGGCCTTATCTAAACCCTCCATCCTAGCCATCACCAACGCATTCGAGTCCTGTCGACAAGCACGAAAGCTGAATGACCAATTAACCAAGCGCAGGTTACTCAAAGCAATTATTGCATAAATTCCTTACAACTATCAATCGGGAGATGGCGGCTAAGGTCGCCGGTGCTCCAGCATCACCTGTCGATTTCTTCTTAGATGGCTCAGAGCTCCTATCATGGGACCGTGAATTAGACCTCGAAGAACTCGCGCTGCCGACGTGTTTTCTCGGGGATCGGCGCACCTCCAGCGACCGAGCCGCCCGCGATCCTACGACCTCAACCTTAGGCTTGTTCTCAGTGATGTCGTCCTCATCAATTAGACTCAAACGTCACGCCACTGGTGGTGGGGACGACTCGTTGTGGGTCAAACCCACGTTTTCCAACCGCGCAATCTCAGCACTTGTCAACACAAAGGGCACCTGTTAAGAAAGAGCCTCATTCTGATGAAATACCTTGCGTGAATTTGAGTGCTTACTACACACCATTGAGGACCAAGTAAGTAAGAACTGTACCGTAGAATCTAGCGCGTTGTCATTGAAGTACGGTGCTAGAGCAGAAGCTTTAAAGAATTGATCGGCGGTCTAGTACATGAATCGAGGGAACAACGTCTCTGGAATTCTGTGTGCGCAGCGGGATGCTAGCCTTGGCATCACCTCAAATGCAAAGATCTGCAGAACAAAAGAGAATCCACAAATGTCCGTAGAAGGCCTGGACGATGAGTTCTTCTGCGCCCGGGTGATGTTCCCTCTGGCTGCATGCGTCGATTTTACGAAGAATTGATAAGCAACCTTCCCCTAAGGAAAGTTGTTGAAAGTTTCGTAGTCATCGATAAGGTGAAGATACTCAAGCTCGATCGATTTCGACAATTGATCTCTGTTCAAAAGTAGACCGAAGACGATATGCAGCATGGCAAGTTTCAAAACCAAGCTGCCGGCACCACGATGCACGTCGCTATAAGTTTCGAATGTTTTGTCAATGTCATGAGCTTTCATGAAAGGCTTGCTCAGGAAAATGTCTCTATGCATGTCTGACGATGCCGGCGGTTCAGGCACTTCGTTGAACCGCAACCCGCTCAGGCAATAGAATTCCTGAGGCCCTAATTGAACCCGGCGTTCGTTGATCGAAAAACATAACCGGTTTCGGACCTCAGAATCCGGCTCCAAGTGAGTCAGCATGAAGTAAACGAGTTGCCCTTGCATTTGAATGTCGGGCATATCTATGAGATGGCCAAAGCATGTCCCCCGAAATGCATCTACATTAGCCCGATTGAGCCGGCCACGCACTTGACTTATGACCTCGCTGAAATTTCCCCGCACTGATATTTGGGCACCTGCAAATTCACGCAATTTGTTATCATAGGGTTTTCCTACCCCCCTCCCCTTACTTCATAGCAGTCTGAGACCGGAAAAACGTCTAAGAACATTCACTTTCAACCAAACAACGAATAGACATGCACTATGGCAGAGTAATGGAAGGAGCAAGTTAATAACATGTCAACAATGAACCCCATAACATTGTGAAGCACATCATTATGAAGCCATTGAACAGAGAATTGCTACTACACATTCAAAGAATTTGCATACCACCCTGAAATATGTATAAATATCTAGACCCTGCACCAAAGGCAGACCCTTTAAGCCAAAATCAAGTCAACGGCAAAACAATGAAAATGCAGAAACGTAGCATAAGTAAACGAGTTCCACACCTCAAGTTCATCATCAAACGTCTTTGTAATGAAAACCGTCTTTGTAATGAAAACCCTAACCGTGCGCAAACGATGGAAATCGTAAACCCAAACTAAATTAGGTGAAAATAGGGCACCTTTGCACACATACGACCGAAATTTCATAGATATATAACCTTGAAAATCTTAACCAGAGACTTACCCCTGGTAGTGTTTCTTGTGCCCGCCCTTCCTCCACGCGACATCGGCGCCTCCTCCTCCGGCAATCGGCTTCCACGACGGTGCGACATTATCCAACACTTGATTTTCAAATAATGGAGACAACTTGCAGTGAAAATTTTAAAGGGTTTTTCAAAAAAAATAAAAATGCAAGCAAACGGTCAAATGTTGCGAAAACAGAGTACACATGCTTTATAGGCACATACCTCCTTCTCTCGCGAGCGACGCGACTATTCGAAGACACCCCAACTTCCGGTCGGCAGTTGTAACCCCTCCGGCGAAGATTTTTGAAAAAAAAAAATGGCGTCCGTTCGCTACGAAATTTTCATTTTGAGATATTTACCCGCGCGCGATTGTCGATGCACTTTAAGAGTGACTCTGTTTTTCGGAATGTATTTTTTAATTGAATTTCGCACGCTCCAAATTTGAACTCATACTAAAATTTTAAAACCCGATTTTTAAACATAATCGACTCTGCCGACGTCAATTTTGCCAATAACATTACTAGAGAAACCCTAAAAAAGGTTTGCCGATGCAGCAAAATACCCCTAATTATATATATTCACGTTGCCGACACATATCTCGACACGTTACATTAATTGCTGTTCAGAGGGTGCCATTAAGTGGCATTCTTGGAAATTTAGAGTTTTCCACTAGGTTTTAAACGAATTAACCCGCGGAAACAGTATTTCATTTTTTGAGACGACGTTAATAAAAAATATTTAATAATGACACATTCAAACTTCTATTTTGAACTGCCTATGTCAGTTAAACCTTTCAAAAATAATGATAACAATATTATTATCTTTGCCGACATCAAATACGGCTTATTGTACAAGAAATAAACAGTGCCGATATAAGTGCCGACACTCAAAATTACGTATTCTAGCGCATTTCTGGATTAATTACAAGTTACACATCTTTTTCCACATGTCTTCTTATGCTCTCAGAATTTCAGTAACACAACAGGTCAATTGTTCATACATACCGTTCAGATTACCATATCTTAAATTAAAATTTAGAACAGAATTTTAATTAACTATAATAATGGAGCCCAAAATGATAAAAAAGCAAAAATAAGGTGAAGAAAAACTGTTCATAAAAAGGTTGTACATTGGTAAGGTAAAAAGTTCTTCTCGAATGCTGTGCAGCCAATGATGGAGCCAAAGTGTCCTAATAGCTAAAGGGGGTGTATTTGAGCAAAAAGGCACCGTATTTCTAAACAATTAACTCATTTATTTTAATTGGGCGTATTTTTCCCCCCCGGGCCACATGTCGGCATCGCAACGGACCCGGGCAGTGCCCGGGGGGTAGCATAAAATTTTCCCACAAAGTGTGACACACACACACGTGTAGGGGTTGGTTATAATAAAAATTTATCCTGGTGTGTAAACATGTGAACTGTGCTTGTTTAGTGTATTTTTAGTGCTTTTCTTTATGTATTTTGGTGCTAAAAACATCTAGCACCAAAACACAATAATAAAAGCATTAAAAAAAATTTAGCAATAGCACCAAAACACAATAATAAAAACATTAAAAAAATTTAGCAAAAATTAGCACCAAAATACATAAAGAAAAGCACTAAAAATACACTAAACAAGCACAGTCCGCAGTTTACACACCAAGATAAGTTTTTATTTGAACCAACTCCTATATATATATATATATATTTTGAGAAATTGTAAACACAGTTCTTGTTTTATTCATCATAATCTTTATTATTTTATAAAATATAAAAATAAATATGATAGAAAATTTTTTATCCCTTAATCCTCAAAAACATAAAATCTTATCATAGTCTCTACCCATTTTCATATAACTATAAAGAGAAAGTTGTCCATTTGGAGATGACCTAGTGGTAGAGTGGTATTATTTTGAGGTCAAAGGTCTCAAGTTCGAATCCCACCACCAATACCAATATGTGTGAGCTTGTCATACACGACCTGCTAAATGTGGTTTATCTCCCCTGTATGGTTTACAGGCTATTATACAGGGGCGGGTTTACCTAGTGCGCTCCTTGGTAGCAGCTGCAGGTTACCATCGACATCAAAAGAAAAAAAAGAGTTAAAGAACATATAAAAATGTTGGTCCCGGTGCGAGTCTATATCAGTTTAGAGGGGGGTGAATAAACTGACTTCAAAAACTTTAAATGGATGCGGAATAGATAGGGCCCTGACTCGCTTTTGAAATTTTTTCTGTGCTTATTGATCAGTTGAGAAGGCCTGACTGAAGCTTAGCTGGTGAGCTGATCAGTTTACAACTGATAGCTTTGAAGATGTGGCTAAAGCTTGTCAGTGCAGTCTGTGTGTGTGGAAGTGTGTAGTTTAAGAACATGCAAAGCTAAAAGCAGTAAGAACAGCACACACAGGACTTTATAGAGGTTCGAAGCTTCCTACTTCTACGTCCTCTCTTCTTTCCGCAGAAGGGCAACCCACTATGCAAGTGTAAAGTTTCTTTATTACAATTACACAGTGAAGAATTCCTGTTGGACCTAAAAACAGCACCCTTCAAGCCGAGCGCAGCCTCCTTTCCAACTGTTGATGTCCAGGAAGAACGGACCCGTTGGTATACGCTCCTCCTCAGCCGGTTTCTGGGTCGACAGCTCACACTTACCGGTCCTAACTTCTCGCTGAGACTTTAGGTACTATTGCCCGTCTTTACAGAATTTTAGATCTCGCTCGATCTTCAAGAAGATAGTCTTGAATCTCTTTATCAACCTGGAATGCTCCTTTAGCTTGAGCTGAATGGTTGATCTTTGAGGGACTGAACTGAGAAGTTTTGCTCTTGCTGGAATTCCACGTCAGCTTAGCAGCTTGTTTTGAACTTGAAGCACGCCTTCTCAGTTGAGACTTTTCACACTTTGAGAGTATTAAGCTTTGAGCTATGGGGAGGGAGAAAGAAAAAGCTCATTCTGCAAAATAGCAAAGTTAGGTTGGTGATAGTGTTGGCCAAAATTGATTTCACCCTCTTTAAATAGATGAGTGAATTTTGACCGTTATGATTGGTGATTGTTTAGAAATCATCGGTGGCATTTTAATGCCTGTAGCCATTTGAAGCTATTAATGAACTAGTCGTTTGACTTTAATGTTCTCTGCTCTAAGATCATCAGGATCTTTTAAAGATTTCCTATTAAGATCTTCATTGATTGCTTGTCAGAAGGAGCAGGAGATTCAGCTATCATTTTTGGACATTCAACTAATGGGCTCTCAGCTATCTCAGCTTTCAGCTCTGAGATTGTCCAGTTGGCAGATCCTCAGTTGCCTTGAGCTTCTATGCTGATATAGTCCAGTTCAGCTGACTCAGCAGCTAAGGTTGAAAAGCTTTTAGTTCTAGACTTATCAGTTAGCTACCTGATTGAGCTTTTACCTTTTCTCATTGAACTGATCTATGGTCAGTTTAGTAGTGGCTCAATGCTTTCAGAGCTATTCTACCAGCTAACTGATCTTTGATCAGTTTAGGGTCAGCTCTGACTGATCTTTGATCAGATCAGTTTCAGCTTTCAAGCTGAATCTGTTCATCAGTCTATCTTGACTTTATGCTAAAACTCATGATTACTCATCTGTGGATGCCTATCAGTCTTCAAAGTTCTCTTCCCCCTTTACAGCTTTTCTTAAGCTTTGAAGAGTTCACTTTGACTCACATATATCGAAGTATCTCAATTTTTTCCACTCAATAAATCAAGCAACAGATTATGAACAATTAATATCAATTATACACACACAAAACAAGGTGAAATGACACCTAAATTTAAGGGAAAAACCCCTAAAAGCAATAAAAACCGCGTAATCTAGTACATAAATAACTCCACTATGTAATCACAAATTACACAATGCTTTCTCCCTACCACAGTAGAGGAATCACAATACCATCACCAAAGAAGCATCCAAACTATTAATATTAGAATAAACTAATTAAAAATAAAAATAAAGGAATTACAACACCATCACCAGAGAAGCATCCAGAACATTAATCTTAGAATAAACTAATTAAAATTAGAAAGAGAAAAACTTTCATACAACAATTCGTGGAAAATGATTAAGCAAATCTAAATCATCGAAGTGAAGATCTAAGTGCCACGAACCATTCCTTGAAATTTCAAGTGAATATCCAAAATGATTTGATTCCCCAAATCTCAAACCCTTCTTCTTTTCCTTTCTTCTCTTTCTTTTCTTTGGTTTCAGTTGTAGCGAGCTTTCGGTGGCTGCTCTCTATTTCTTAGCCGATCTCTCACGTGAGTGAGGAAAACATAAATGAGTAACTTTTCTCATTTGATCCTTGTGTTAGGATTGTATACTGAAAGCTTGTCTTTGTATACTGTTAACAATGGTTTTGACGATATAGATTGATTATTATTGCAGTCACTATTTGTGCATCTATTTACTTTGCTGTTCGTTTATATATGCATGTTTCCTTATACTTGCATTGTAGATGATATGGTGTGGGTAAACACACGGTAATGATCATATCATCGGATTTCTTGCAAAGTATTAAAAGGCTCGCAATTTAAATGCTCTTGAACCAATCATTGTAGACTATAGAATAATCTGATAGTTAGTTTGTCTTGACTAACACTACAAGAAAAAAGTTCATACACCACTATTGATTTACCATGGTTTTGGCAAGAAACCGTGGTAAATTAGATATTAACCACGGTTTTCACCAAAATAATGGTGTATAAGCGTGCTTTCCTAGAAGAATGACCACGATTTTACATACTTTAGTGGTGTATATTTATGAATACATGACCGATATTTTCAACGGTGGTATATGTGAGTTTGTTTTTAATATTAAAATTTAAATAAAAGAGAAATTAATAGCGAGGGAATTGAAAAAAATCAAAGGGCTATACTCGCACGCCACCGTTCTCCATCTGCTCTTTCACCCTGCAGCTCTGCCGCCATCTCCCCTCTCTCCTCAGAAATTTGAGTTCACCACGCCATTTTCACCATCCTCTCATTCACCAGAAATTGTTGTCGACGTCGCTGAGGTTAGCTGAGGGTTCAACATTCTTATAGGAAACTTCAAGCTCCTCCTTTTTAAGTTCTCTTCTTCTTCTTCTTCTTCTTCTTCTTCTTCTTCTTCTTCTTCTCTTATGATATCCTGAACTTCCAATTGTCTATATGTAGACATAAATATATGTATAGTACTATATTCCTCCTCACTACTTCGTCACCCTTCATTCATGCCCAAAAGCGGAAAAGAACTACTTTAAAGATGTCGGAGTTTTCTTTATTCAACTGGACAAAATTTGTTGCTATCTCCATTTTTAGGCCGTTCGAGAACTCTGTCTTAGGTTTCCGGCAGAACCCCTTTCAACAATTTCACGTTTCAGAAACCCTCTTATTGAGGAGCGGCAATTTTGGGGTTGCCCTTGAAGGGTTTCTTTACACAGTTGCTGATGCTGCTGTTAATTCTTCCGACGCAGTTGATGCAGTTAGTACAACCAAGCAGAATAGTGATTAGCTTTCTGGGATTACGAGTGCCATGGAAGTTGTTTTGAAGGTTTGTTAAAAATTTTATCTTTGTGAATCAAGAACTGTAGGGAGTGAGAAGTTTTTACTTTTGTTTTGTGTTTAAGATTTGGATATAAGTTCTGGGAGAAGTTTGTTGGAATCATGAAGATTGGGACAATTGAATTATTGTGAATTATCAGTGTGAAAGTTTTGCTTTTGATGGGTTATGAAAGGAGTATTAGTTATATTGAGTTATCGAACTTTTAATTTCTTATCTATGCTTTTCTCGCTTTGTTTAAGTTGTTTGCAGTTTTTTTTTGTTATCTTGCAATGGTGGAAGTAGATTCATCGAGAGTATTGTCCATCCTCCTCTTATGCTTGTCGAGTTGAAAAGTTTTGGTTGGAGAATTATTAGCACTATAAAATCTTTGTAATCTCAACATAAACACAACAATCTCATTCAAAAATGTTATTTGTGACTTCGTATAGAAAAGGTTGAAAATTCACACATTATATTTATATATATATATATATAACTTTGAACTAAATTTCCATTAATGTTGAATTATGTTGGTTACCATATATTCTAACTGCTTAAGCTTGCATAACATGTGGATTAACGTTGATGCTCAAATGAGTTCGAATTCTTAGTTCTTGTAAAGATTTCTATTCCCAGTGCATACCAAATGCTCATAATCACAGATTATAGCAAACCAAAGATGACATTACAGTAAGGATCCACTCTGTGAATTGTGTTCTTTGTATGTTTTGAGGTTTAAATGAGAGAGAAGCCTGATTCCTTCTGTCTTATAATGTGTTATATTTCTTGTTTCAAACATGTTTATTAAGGTATAATTTTGTATCTAAAAATATTTAAGCTTGATTATTTTTATTACTACAAATCTACAATGATATATGTTTATAAAGCTTGTAAATCTTTCAAGTTCTTAAAGATGGGTTTTCCACTATTGACTTTATGTGTTCTTTCTATTGTCTTTTTTTCTTTTCCATTTCTCCTATTTGGTTCTGAAGTATTGATTCTGATAACTCTCATTAGTAATTTTTTTTCTAACAAAGCTTTCAAGTTGACCACTGCCAGAGTAATGATCCGAATGCCAAGAGTTCCCAAGCCTTTCAATTTCAATTTGAGATTACTTAAATCTTCCTCAATTAATTGCTGTAAGAATGTCACCGGTAGATTTAGTCTTAGCCGCTTTCGCCCCCTGCTCTTAGGTATATATTACACATCAACTCAAGTAGACATGTATCTTATCTGTCACATTTTCCTCTTTTTTTTCTTTCTTTTTTTATTTTTTACTTATTGGCAGCTTATTGATTTTGATTTTTTTCCTTTTTTTTGGATTAATTTCAGTAGGGTGTGCTTGTGATAGAAAGTACTACTATCATTAACACTAGCACTTTCAGAACATGTACTGAGCATCAAGGCCACAAGATGATGCTTTGGATTAAGTTGTTCTTACCTCTTTGGCTCATTCTTTGGGTTGTGCTGCCATTGGATTTTTCCCCTTCATGTAGCTACTTGGTTCGCTAAGGATTTTTCTCTTGTTAGTTAGCAGATTTCATCAAGATGCCATTAGAGAGAGCTGGAGAAATGATTAATTTGATAGATATCTATTGCCTATTCAATTGAGCTCGAGGCACATGTGAGACTTAGTTTACTTCTCTTTTCACGGCTCATAGTAGTTTAGTTAGAAGCTTATTATTAAGATATCAAGATTATACGGCAGATCATTTGTTGAATATATAATTTGGCTGCTTATAGTTTTTTCAGAGTTGATCTCTCCTGATGATCTACTACTGTAAGCTTATTCATCTTCACATCATTAGCTATGTTGCAATGCTCATTAACTGTCTTCTTTATGACAATCTCATTTTTATAACACAATTATTCTCTATGGTATTTAGGCTTGTGTTCACTTTAATCGCGGTCGATATTCTGAAGCACTTGAGTTATACAAGGTTCATCCATTTTCCTCTATTTTATTTTTGGCATGTAATTTATTGGTTTTTTCATTCCATTTATTCTCATCCTATTTATTTTTATTTGCTTGATTTTTTCATTCCATTTATTGTACCTATATTATGCTCAGTCAATGTTTTTGGATTTTACAAGAGAACCAGCAGGTTAAATTTATAACTCAAAGAATTCATGTCAGTGTTGTTGTGGGTTGCTGTTGCACCTAGCCATGTTACTATAATGTAATTGGCATTTAGTCATACTTGAGTTTTTTGTTTCTACAACAAACAATATCCAATATCACATACATTTTTTTAGTATCAGTAGTAAATACTTTTAGTATCAGTAGACAATATCCAACATACAATATAGATGTTATTCAGTTATTAGACAAATAAAAGAGGTTCGAATCTTGAAAGTGCTAAAATCCCAAAAATGAATTCAAATGATTTGGTTGAAATTATTTCCCTAGGAAGATATCATTCAGGAATCACATAACAGAATTAAGTTAGGAAGATAAATATTTTTTGTCTCCTGTTGTTGCCTGTTGGTTGCTTAATATCTTAGTTGTTTGTTATATTCTCTGGCTGACTTACATATATTTGTGATAGCCTTCTTAACATGATATGGTGTACTGGCTTCATAATAATCCCATAAAGGTTGCACATAAAAATCTCTTACATGTACTTATTGATGGAGATATTTATTCATGAAAATACTTTACCTTTTACCGTACTTTTTTAATGCATGTCTGCTACTCATGACAACATTAATAGTTGATTAATTACATATGCAGGAAGAAGCTGGTGAAGTTTTAGTTTCAGGAAAGCATAACAAAGGATGTCAATGTAAGAAAGAAATCAGGATGTCTTAAAAAGGGAGAAGTATTTGCAAGAGGATATGCATGTGGCAGGTTGTTATGAGCATTACCTAGCTCCTTCGTCTCTCCAATGTCATCGATGCTACCTATTAAAATTAGTAAGATTTATGTAATAGAACTTTGGACTTATTATGGAGTAGTTTTAAACAAGTAATCGAATATTTGTAATAGTGAATTTTACATATTTTGGTTGACTATGTATTTTGAATATTGATTTAATATAAAATGTTTTTGGATAAATCTGTCTTGTGGATGGTTGTGATTATACAACTAGATTATTAAGTAACGACATAAAAATAAAAAAAATTATAAAAAAAACCACAGTTTGTCTAAACCGTGGTTAATTTACCACGGTTTTGTTAAAACTGTGGTAAATTAACCACGATTAATCTTAAAACCGTGGTGAATTTACCACGGTTTTTAAGAAAACCGTGGTGAATTTACCACGGTTTTAACCAAACTGTGGTTAATTCACCATGGTTATATTAAAACCGTGGTTCTGTAACCACGATTTTGCTTAGAATCGTGGTTATTTGACCACAGTTTTACCAAAATCGTGGTAATTTTACCAGAGTTTTACCAGAACCGTGGTAAATTGACCATGGTTAAAAACCGTGGTCTTTGAGCGTGCTCAATCACGATGCCTTTTCGCACCACGGTTTTGGATTGGCATACACCACGGTTAAAAACCGTGGTGTATGAGCACGTTTCTTGTAGTGTAACTGATTATTCTAATACACTGACTTGTGTATTAAGGAGGATCGCGACAGGATACTATTCTCTGGTTTGACCCTAAAGGGAGAGAATAAAGATCCACAGAGTTCGGGTTCTTAAGTCTTGCACAGTGGTGAACATATGTATGTTATGATTATTGCTTTGACTTATCAATGAATGAGATTCTTGATACAGTCAATAATCTTGATATCTTGGGCAGTAACATATTCACACATATGGGTCGTGCATTGTGTTAGGTCACCATGTCCTGGTGCGCTAGGTTGATGATGTCCCCTTGAGTAAATACAAGTACATGTGAAACCCTGCAGGTGGAATTTATTCCGTACATGGTAAAGCTTGTGTGGTACTGCTCTAGGAATGGAAGAATTAATTAATTATAGCTGTCAGAGCTTACATAATTAATTAATGGACATTATATCTTAAACATGGGGAATGACTGGACTAAAGAAGAATGCATTGAGTAAAATGTATTAAATTGGTAGGTCAATGTTATTTCTTTAGTGGAATAAAAAATAACACTTAATTTATTTAATTATATCCTAGGTATTGGATATTAGATATTAAATAAATTAGTGGGCTAATTTAATATTCTTCTAGATCCCTACTGTAGCCCAATTAATACCTTAATGGACCTTGGGAATGGAATAAGTGGAGAGACCCAAACCCATCAGGGTTGGGAGACACAATACACGCCTCCCTCAGTATAAATAGAGGGAGGAGGCATGTATTTCAGGATACACAATCAGCCCCTCTCTATCGCACTTAATTCCCTAAGTTATCCATACAGTTTAGTAGTTTGTAGCCCACTCTACATCTAAACGGGTGTCGAAATACAGTAGAAGATCAAGGAGTATCTATGCAGCCTTGGTGTGTATCGAACACAGTGGGAAAAGGGCCAAGTTCGACCGTGTCTTCTACAGCAACGAGATTAGACCTTTAATCTCGTCGTCAACCCTATAATCTGTGTAAGTCGGTTCTTCGAATTAATTTTTCCGCTGCATTAATTCGATGTACTTACATGTGTATGTTCAACATGTTTATTTGCATCACACATAAAATCATGATTTGCATGTGCATAATAGAATTATAAATTATCCGATTAGATCCTGTGGGGCGTAATTCGATAAAACCCCAACACCTTGGGCCTTAATTCGCTTTTAGTAAATCGGTTTCCAACTAATGAGGGCTCAAGCCCAACAATCTCCCCTCTAGAAATAGTTGGAGAGAGGTAACATACCTCAAGTGGTCACTTGGAATTTATGCCGAACAACCTGACCTATTTCTCATGCTTACCGCTTTAGTCAACATGTGCATCATTGTTATCGATGTGAAATTTATCAACGATCATCAACTCCTCTTCCAATACGATTCTAACCCAATGGTATCTCACATCAATGTGTTTTGTCTGAGCATGATACATATAATTTTTGCTCAAGTTTATTGCACTTTGGCTATCACAAACTACATCATACCTTTCTTATTTAAGCATCAAGTCTTGTAACAATCTCTTTATCCATATCATATCCTAGTCAGATTCATTAACTGCAATGTATTCTGCCTTAGTGGTGGATCACGCAACACATATTTGTAGTTTTGACAGCCACAACCCCTTGCAAAAGTAAACAAGTAGCCTAAAGTAGGAGTGTGCAAACAGTCGGGTCGGTGCCAACCCGACTGAAAAATTACAACCCGATCAAACTGATCGAAGCCCCTCCGACCGACTGCCACCCGAACGAGAGTTGCTGCCAACCGACTGACCATCGAGAGTTCGGTTTCGGTCAGTTTCGGGTTGGTGGCCGACGTATCTGGGCTGTAAACTTCGGCCCAATAATTTAAATATTTAATGCATTGATTTTGGGCCAAAAATTAAATAAGATTGTGTTTGGCCCAAACACTATCTTCCTTCTTTATTTTTTAACATTATGTATTTAAGTTTGTCTTAATATTTAATTAGTATCTTCAATTAATAATATTTTATTTGTGCAATCCGTGGCCAGCTTCTTCGATTAACATTAGCATACTACTATTTTGTTCCTTTTTTATTTGTGTGATCCGGTTCTCAATGCAGACCGTCATCATATACATTCTTCATTCTTCAAGAACAAATATGAATTATCTAAAATAATATCTGCATTAAAAACCAAAGTCCAAAACAGTGAAACACATATATATTTTATATAAGCAGCAGCAGCCAGCAAGTCGAACTCCAAGTCTAAAGAAAAATAAAACATCAACTCCAAGTCCAAAAGAAAATTAGTAGCAATGTAGCAGCCATCAATTCAATATTCAACATTATGTTCAAACAAAATCCAAACTCCAAGTCCAAATAAAATAAAACATCAAGTCCAAAGAAAAATAGTAGCACTATAGCAGCCATCTATCTGCCCATCATGTCTTCAAAGTTCAAACACCATCACCATTACACCAAACTTGCAAATTCCATAAAGATCCCATCAAGCTAACAACCCCAACCTCAAATATCTTTTCTCATTAGATCCTTCATGCCTTCAAGAAAAGTATAAAACATAAATAAGATCAATAAAAATATTAAAATAAGATGCTAAGATAATTGAATTAAAATTTAACAAACCTTCTTCATGCTTTTCAACACTAGCCAATTCTTCTTCAATGGTTATCCATTTTTTTGAACGCTTGAACCAATCTTGACCACATATAAGAGATTCCACAAGTGTAGGACTTAGAGAACTCCTAAAGGGATCAAGCACTCTTCCTCCCGTGCTAAAGGCCGATTCTGAAGGCACTGTAGAGATAGGCATCACCAAAATATCTCGAGCTAGATGTGAAAGAATGGGAAACCTACATTGGTGTGTATCCCACCATTTCAATATATCAAAATCCTATTTCTCATTCTTAAGAGGCTTTTCACTAAGATAGATTTCCAAATCATCTTTCAAGTCATCATCTCCATCCAAAAAGTCTCGTTTGTATCTATCACTTCTTGTATATTTGACTTTCTTCAAAGGTGGAGGAGACACAACATCAGCTCTTGATTCACTACACTGCCTTGACTTTGAGATGTAGGTCGATGTAGTGATTGATAATGCTCATACAAATGACATAAAGCACTCTTCACCTCACTTGCCATCTTCAGACCTTCATCATCCTCAAACTCTTCTCTAAAGTAGTAGTTAATGAATGCAAACTTGTATCGAGGATCAATAACCACCGCCAAGTAAATTAGTTTGTTCATCTTTGTAGGTTCCCCCCAATACTTGTTATACATGGCTAGCATCTTCACAGTCATATCTTTGATAGCCGAGTTTGGGCTTTCTATCCAATCTTTCAACAGATTACCAATTGTATCAATCTCATGAAAAAGAAAATGAGATGTGACATACAATTAGGCAGAAACCCTAAGTGTGAGCTCATAGAAGACAACCAAAATATTAACCATTGTCCTCATAACTTCCCAATCTGCATGTGTAATCAACCCTATATCTGTCAAACCAACTCTAAAAAAAGGATCTATACCTTCAAATCTCTCAAATGCCTTTTCAAATTTAAGTGCAACACTCAACATTAGATATGTTGAGTTCCATCTAGTAGCCATATCCAAACACAACAAAGACTTGAATTCTATGCCCTCATCTACACAACACTCTCTAAATCGTTTCAATCTTGCAGGGGAGTGCCTCACATACCTAATAGCTTCACGAACCCTCTTGATAGATTGATTTATAACCTTCAATCCATCATCCACAATCAAATTAACTACATGTGCAGTGCACCTCATGTGAAGGTGCTCCCCCTTCACCACATCACGTGCTTTATCTATCAATCTCCCTTTCAAAAAGTTCACACAAATGTCATTTGCAGCTACATTATCAATCGTAACTGCAAACACCCGTACAATCCCCCATTCACGTAATCAAAAATCAATTTGTCTACCCATTTCATCACCCTTGTGACTATCAACAACATATAAATTAATAATCTTCTTATGTAATTCCCAATCTTTATCAACATAATGAGCGGTGATGCACATGTAACGCCCCAGTCCCGAAAAGAATAATAAATGAAGGACGGGGGTGTCACTTAAAAAGAATAGGATTTGAAATAATTATTAATTAAATAAAATAATTATTGGAAACAAGAATAAGTTATATTTCCCAGAAATTTGGGCAGCATAACCTCTGTAACTAGAACAAGTCCCCATTTTATAACAGCTTATAAAAGTAAAATTAGAACGACACAGAAACCAACAAGTCCGTAAATGGGCAGTACAAAGTGATAAACAAATACCAACAAGAAAAGATCCATTTATTTTAAGTATTAATAAATTAGTCCCATCCAAAGGACATAAAAAGAATAGCAGATAAGACCAATTCATAGGTCGACTAATAATAAACAGATACCAATATGAAATCAGGCATGACCCTTCTAATAGGTCAAAGTCAATAAAGGAATAATAGGTATGACAAAAGAATGGGGTTTCTTCCTCTCATGAATTTATTTAATAAATAGACATCATATATTAATAACATATTAGACATGCTATCATCAAGAATCATATATCAAATGTCAAGACTATATACTAGATATCAGAGTATTCATCAGAAACATAGCGGAAGCAATAATATAACCAGATAGAGCAGCAATTAAGAAGTTCTGACAACCCCATCAACAGCACATCACCGGCCTCAGCATCTCAACCTGAAAATATTTTGAAAAGAGTTAGGTGTGAGTACTAATGCACTCAGTGGGTAATTTTGAACTCAGTTTGCAAATAATAAATATCCAAAATAATACACAGCATATAGGAAAAAAATGCGAAAGCCCTTCCCATATCTGCAAACCTTTTTCTTCTTCTTTAGGATCCATTTTGCTCAGCCTGTCGTCTACTGCCCTATATAGCATGCCGCTGGTAGGAAAAGGGACGGGTTACCTCACTAATCCGAAGAGAATATACCAGGGGTTACCTAGCATTTACCCTGAGTGTGCTAGAGGTCACCTAGCAGTGACTCCTTATAGTGACATCCGATCACAGTGTATGTGTGGGGTTACCTCACAGTAATACCTTTAGTGATAATCATCATAGCTGCAAGGGTGTACAGTCCTGCTTGTGTTTCATAATTACTTGTACTACAAAATCCAAGATCCTAGCACAAGCCTATCTCAGCTAAGTTCAACATCAACTTATAATATCTCATAAAACTTAGCTATTAAATCATAGCTTAATCATGCTTATACAACTATTCCACAAGTATGCTCACATCCTAGTCACAATATCCCAACAATATTCTAATAATATTCTAACAATATCTCATAGTATTTCAACACTATTCTATGTCATAGTGTAACAATATTCTATAATTCCTCCTATAACAGTGACGTTAAACAGGTAGAGCATAAAATATTTATTTGGATATTTCTATGTTATCTATCATGCTTATAAATAGTTATTACTCTTAAATTATATTTATTCTATAAAAATAAACCCACCTCACTGTTGAGCAGGTGGCGACATAAAAACTTTGGGGACATCATCTTCTCTTCTAGCAGGTTCTGCGGGTCCTACAAGGGTCTATCTTCGACTAAAAAAGACTACTATATTTTTCAGAAATTAATATACTATAATTGGAGCTATTATTAAATTTTATTCTTTCAAAAATATATTACGTGACTCTAGAGACCTCATATGCATTTAAAGAAGAAGAGAATAAATTATAAAATATTATTTTTAATTTATTGGAACCAAAAGATTTGACAGATGTCACTTTTCATAACTTGCCATTTTAATCGATTTTTATCAGATTTGTACCACAACACTTTTTAACCGTTCAAAAATTATGAAAATATTGAGGGACCATCCCATACATGCCAAGACTATAGTTTGTGAGTTTTAGAATTTTTCTATAATACATGCTTCCGGTACAAAAATAACTGTATGAATTAAATAATCGAGATTTTTCAAAACTCATCCAAAAATTACGAAATTCGACGGGTATAATTGAAATATTATTTTGAGCAACTTTCCTGATACAAACTTTTTTGATTTGACAACCCGAAAGGGGTAGAAATGGGGAAATACAACAGCAGATCAGCATTTATTTTAAATTTCAGTTTTCCGGTGATTTCGCCAGTTTTCGGCTGTCGGACGGGAACGAGTTCAACATAAGAAATGTAGTACATACTTAATACACGACATATTAAAATTTGGACTAAAAAAGATGAAAAATGGACAGAGACAATAGCCGCGCAACGTGGAAACAACGTCGCCATTTTCCGGTGACATGGCTGCAGCTCCGGTGACGGCGGCGGTACTCCGGCGACATCGACGGCGGCAGCAGGGTGGTGGTGGTCGGCAGCTGCAGCGGCAGCTCCCTCCTCTCTCTCTCTCTCTCTCTCTCTCTCTCTCTCCTCTCTCTCTCCCTTTCTCGGATCTCTCTCTCTCGGCACTCTTCTCTCTCTCTTTTCTTCTTTTTCTTTCTTTATCTAATCTCTCTCTCTCTTTCACCAATTTTACTCTCTCTCTCTAGAAAATATTATGAATGTCGGGGAATAGGTGAAAATGAACGAGAGGGGGGAATTATATAGATATTTTGGACAAGATATTTTAATATAATATTGATAAAAATGCTTTTTAGACACTATTTAAAAGTTACTTTATTTTACCGGGAGTTCAATTGATCTCGCATTATAAATCTAAAAATGTCGGGAGGTTCATTGGGTTATTTTCTATTTGATTATAAATTGATCTCACTATTTAAAAATGTTATGCCGAAAATGTTATTTGATAATCGAACGAGAAAAGATTCATTTTCAAATTAATTAAAAATTACTATTTATTTTACTAAAAATATTGTTGGGAGTTCGTTTGACCTTTGATTGAAAATCTGAGAACACCGACGGATTCTTTGGTTCATTTCCTATTGGAAAACTCTGACTAGTCAAGTCTCGAGACGTCGCAAATATTCTCGATTAAATTAAAAATTACTATTCACGTCCTCTTTGACTGTTGGGACTTTGATTGGCCTCGAATTAAAATTTTAAAAGTACCATTGATATTCTCAGGTCATTCTATTTCCACGAAAACCATTTTTGACCATGTCAAAAATATTTAAACTATATATATATATTTTTTTTTTCAATTTAAATAACACCTAAAGTCGTGTCTTTTATCCATTTTACTTTATCTTAGCTCAAATAAATTTCTATAGTCTTTTAAATAGATTTAGAAAATTTTTAACTATAATCTGAAAATACGGGTGTTACATCCTACCCTCCTTAAAAAGAATTTCATCCCGAAATTTGCTAATCTTGAAAATGTGCGTCGGGACACCTCTTGAGCAATTCTGACTCCAACTCTCATGTTGCTTCTTCTTATCCATAGCGGTTTTGTGGTACCTTCGTTAAGATAATCACTTGATTCTTCAGACTCTGGGTCTTCCGATCAAGAATGGCCTGCAGCCTTTCGTCATACACTGAATTGTTATTTAGCATCATATCTTCTTTTCTGGTCACGTATTTTAGGATCAAACACGTAATTTCTTAGCATCAAGACGTGGAACACGTCATTTAGGTTGGGTGGGAAGGCCAACCTATAAGCTACTTCATTAATCCTTTTTTATGGATTTTAAAAGGTCTAGGGAATTTGGGCCTTAACCTGTTTCGAACGATATCTTCGGTCGTGGATACCTCTAGAAGATCTTATCGGCCATCTCGATGCTCAAATCCTTTCCTCTATTGTTTGCAACGAATCTCTATGTATCTTGAGTTTAATTTATCCCTTGTCTAATTGAATGGATCTTCTCAGCTATTTAAGGGATAATTTCCAGTTCAAACATCGTTCTTTCCCTTACCTCGTCCTAATTCAAAGATGATCTTCACTTCTTTCCATTTGTTGCTTCGTAAGGCTCGATGTCAATCGAGGATTGACAACTGTTATTGTAAGTGAATTCGATAAATACTAGCAATTCCTTTTAACTCTCTCCTCCTTGAGCTGTGATTTCTCTCTGAACACGCCTTCCAATACGTGTATAGTCTTTTTAGATTGTTAATCTATTTGAGGATGACACGTCTTACTAACAATCACCTTAGTACCCATAACTTCTTGCAAGCTTCCCAAAATCTAGAGGTAAAACGAGTATCACATTCATAAGTGATTGAGATGGGAACTCTTTACAGTCGTACTATTTCATTTACATGGGCCTGGGCTAGATGGTCCAGTCCAGAAGTTGGTTTTACTACTATGAAGTACAATGCCTTTGATAATCGATCCACAATGACCCAAATAGTGGTGTTTCCGTAAGTTGACTTTGGCATAGCAACCACAAAATCCCTTTTAATGTGATCCTACTCCTATTCTTAATATCTAGGGGTTGTAACAACCCTGAAGGTTTCTGGTGCAAGGCTTTAACTTGTTGATATCTCATCGTTCCATGTTCGCTTATATTTCTCTTTTCGTGCCGTTCCACCCGAAATTACCCTTCAAATCTTTGTATATCTTAGTGCTTTCTCGAATAAGCTGTGTACGGAGTGTCATGAGCTTCACTCATGAATTCTTCCTTCATTTCTTCTTTGTTCGCATGCACACTCTTCCTTTATAAGGTAATGCATTATCTGGCGCCTCAGTCAAATTCCTGGGATCTCTAGATCGAGCTACTAGTTCATCTTCTCGAGATATGCAACTCTTCTTTGTGCAACAACGATCATTTTCTTAGGTCCTGTTTAACTACCAGAATCGTGATCTTTTCTTCAAAGTGCCAAGTAGATCTAATTCTTGAATCCTTAACTTATGAACCTCTCCAAAGAGTTCTCCTTCTTGAGTCGAGTCACAACTTAGGTCAGCTCTATTCTTGCAACTGAGAGCGTCAATTACCACATTGGACTTGCTTGGGCATAAGTGAATCGAACAATCATGGCCTTTTGACTAATTCTAACCACCTTCCTTGCCTTATATCCAAATTCTTCTACTTAAAAATAATATTTGAGACTCTTTTAATCTGCATAATCTCATACTTAGCTCCATCCAGGTAGTGTCTCCAAATTTTCAATGCGTGTACAACTGTAGCGAGCTCCAAATCATGAGTGAGATAGTTTTGCTTATGATCTATCAACTATTAGAATGCATATACAATCTTTTTGCCTTTCTGCAACAATACACACCCTAATTCCATCTTGACGCGCCAGTATAAACCATAAAATCCTTGCTCCCTTTGGGATTTTCCCACACCGAGGCGATGGTTGACTTCTCTTTTAGAGTTTGGAAACTCTCTTCTAATTCATTTGACCATGTACTTGGTTCCTTTCTTGAGTAGGGACGTCATGGGCTTAAATATCATTGATAATCCCTTTATGAATCTTCCATAGTCCTAAAAATCTCCTTATCTTGTTACGTTCCTTGCTGATTTCCAATTTCTCACAACATCTATCTTAATCGGATTTTCCTCAATTTCTTCACCCGATACAATAGGTCCTAAAAATATTTCTTCCTCCGGCTGAAATTCATACTTGCTGAATTTAGCATACATTATTTTCTTCTTAATGTTTCTAACACTGTTCTTAAATGTTATTTATGCTCTTCTTCATTTCTTACATATACCAAAATATCATTTATGAACACCAACAAAACCTTATATCTAAATAGAGATAGAATACCTTGTCCATTAAATCCATAAACATTGTTGGATCATTTATTAATCCACATGGATTTACTGTGAACTTATAGTGACCATAACGAGTTCAAACTGGAGTCTTCAGAGTATCATCATTACTTATCTTTAACTGATGGTAGCCTAAGATCAGGTCTATCTTCGAGAGTACACTTGCTTCCTTTCGTTGATCAAGGAGGTCATCTATACTTATGAGAGGATATCGGTCCTTAATAATTAACTTATTCAGCTCCATGCAACCAATGTACATCCTCGATATGCCATCCTTCTGCTTCACGAATAAAATTGGGGTTCTCTATGACGACGCACTAGGTTCCTAAGTCCAGCAACTCTTGAAGTTGTAATTTGCTCTTGCATCTCCTTTGGCATCCTTGCTACGAATGAGTATGTCTTGAAGGTTTCATCATATATCTTATTTTAATATTTTATCAATTAATCTTGATCCTAAGGGATTACTTATCCATATGCATTCTTAGCTTTATCCTGCTTTTAATCCCAGCTACTAAAGGTGACCTCGATTTCCAGTATGGTTGTGACTGCAGCTCCTTCACATCTTCTTCTTACTCTATAAGTCATCACGATAAAAGATTTTAAGTGTCTTCCAAATTTCACGAGTCTTCTTGCTACTCATGTCCGGTGAAGTGTGTCTTGGCAGTCCTATGATCAAGCTCAGTTATTTCTCTCGGAATCAAGAATGCACTCATTGAATAACTCATCTTCGAAATATCCTCAATTGAACTTTTCTTATCTCTTTATGATTATTGCTCATCTAGCTGTCTCTCATTGGTGACCAATATTGTTTGAAAGCATGAAGAAGATATATTGCGCTTTTCCTTATCTATTCAAACTATAACGTAAAGATTTGCTTTAGGGATTGAACCCACTTCTGGCATCCATTGCGTCACTTAGCCCACTAAAATGGGAGGGTTCTAATCTTAAATAATATTACTAGCACCGGTTCAAACCTTATTTCTTCAATAAAGATTTTAACTACCCATTTTCTAGAAAACATACCGGAGGATCATTTCTATTACTTTTCCTATTCGAAGGTTTAAACATTCATATTTTAGATGCACAGGTAAAAGGGAAACGAATGCCTCCATGAGGGCTTTAGCCGAATGTTAACTTCTCATGGGGCAATTTAGAAAATCATGAAATTGAATAAATATTAGGCATTATAATCATAATAAAGACAATATTTATCACTTTAGAAGTGGAGATGAATGAATGTGCTAAAAGGCCAAGAAAAGTCAAGGTGTGTCTAGAAAGAACAATTAGCGAGCCATTTTGCAAGTGCCATTTTGAATAAGGAATCATTATTGGAAATGACTAACGTTAGAATTTTTTAAGCGTAATTCGCGAATCGATTTACCAATTTGGAGCACATTTTGGGCCAAATAAAATTTATCTAAATATGAAGATCTTGGATTTATGCCCACAAGATATTCTCAAAATAGAGATCTATAGAAAAGGACATAAATCGTAATGAAAGAATTTCCCCCGTTACGAAGGCTTTTAATCACAAAAAGCTTCCAGAACTATGAAGTCTTTGTAGGAATAGCAAACGGAATCAACACATAGTGAACGAAAAACACACTGATAGTTTCCAAAAAAATATGTCAATATGGTCTGACCAAATAATGTCATTACCGACCATTAATAAATAAAGTATCTCAAGTAAGGGATGGCGGACTTTTGAAGGATGAATAATCAAGGAATATATGAACAATTGAGTGGATAGATGATAAGTTAACAGATATTCAAAATATTTTGACAGGTTACTATTCTTGATGGCTTAACCTATCGACAACTAGGTCTAATAATCTCACACGACTCCTACTTCATTACCGAAAAGTCATCCACTCTTGTCCTGAGGACGCTGCTATCAAAGAATGAAATATCATGGGTCGGCTGAATTGTTGCTAGCAACTTTGAGCAAGATACACAATAAACTGGAGATTTTTTTTTCTTAACTACAAGAGAGGTATGAAAGAAAAACCCAAACGGGTTCAAAAGAGTATAATCTTTAGCATTTTCCTGGGAGCTCAAAAAGAATACTTGGCAAAGGATATGGTCGAGTTGCAGTTGAGGTGGTTATCTCTTCCTCTATCCACAAGCATCTGTCTTTTAAAGATGTGCCATATCTTGACTTGTTGGGCCATGCAATATGTCGTGAGAGCTTTCGTAATGTAGAATAAATTCTCATCATTTGCTGATATGACTGGATCACAAGATACATTTTGTCCGAAAAAGTTGATGTTAGATTTTCCATACTGCAGTAGATCCCACGTCTGATAATTGTCCTTTAAATTAATTATTCTTCAATTATTTATGGCTTGAGACCAACATTTGAAAACTTGGCATTTGCAATAGCATCTCTTCATTTCCAATTTGTTGATATTGTAGAACGCATCAACCTTCTCAAAAGAGCCTCGTGGCAAGTTCGTCATTTTGATAATCCTCTAGGCTTAGCCATTGTAGAGGATATCTTAACCAGTCTAGGTTCTTCAGAACCTAAATGGGAGACCTAAAATCTCCTTAGTTCAAGCTCACTATAGTCTATGTTCTCACTACATTCTTCTATCTATAATTAATCTATCCTTAGCAAATTCTCAAGGCATTTAACTAATTTGGCAATTAAGAGCAGTAGACCAATTCTTTTCCAAAAAGAAGGTTTATAAATCATCATTCAAACTTTTATAGTAACCATAATTGTTTTCTTCCATCTCTTTTTTTTAAACAATGACCAAAACTTTTCGAAGACTATAGGATATATTATTTTGAAAAAAAAACATTGGTTTTTCACCTGTCATTTGGACGGATCCATAACTACTTCAATAACAATATAATCAAATAATTTACTTTGCCATACCGTTGAACTTTGTTGAAGATGCGAGGTGATGATGAGCTGTGGGTTGCTGAGTGGGTTCTTTAGAACAAAATTGAACTCAAATAAAAACATAATTATCTAGTCAAACAAAGATACAGGTCTACAGAGTTGCAACCTCGCTCTGATACCATTCTGTAACGCCCCGGTCCCCAAAAAGAATAATAAATGAAGGACGGGGGGTGTCAATTAAAAAGAATAGGATTTGGAATAATTATTAATTAAATAAAATAATTATTGGAAACAAGAATAGGTTATATTCCCCAGAAATTTGGGCAGCATAACCTCTGTAACTAGAACAAGTCCCCGTTTTATAACGGTTTATAAGAGTACAATTAGAACGGCACAGAAACCAACAAATCCGTAAATGGATAGAATAAAGCGATAAACAGATACCAACAAGGAAAGATCCATTTATCTTAAGTATTAATAAGATTAGTCCCATCCAAAGGACAAAAGAAGAATAGCTGATAAGACCAATTCATAGATCAACTGACAATAAACAGATACCAACATGAAATCAGGTATGACCCTTCTAATAGGTCGAAGTCAATAAAGGGATACTAGATATGGCAAAAGAACGGGGTTTCCTACTCTCACAACTTTATTTAATAAATAGACATCATATATTAATAGCATATTAGACATGCTGTCATCAAGAATCATATATCAAATGTCAAGACTATATACTAGATATCAGAGTATTCAGCAGAAACATAGCGGAAGCAATAATATAACCAGAAAGAGCAGCAATTAGGAAGTTCAGACAACCCCATCAACAGCACATCACCGACCTCAGCATCTCAACCTGAAAATATTTTGAAAAGAGTTGGATATGAGTACTAATGCACTCAAAGGGTAATTTTAAACTCAATTTGCAAATAAAAAATATCCAAAATAATACACAGCATATAGGAAGCAAACCGCGAAAGCCCTTCCCATATCTGCAAACCTTTTTCTTCTTCTTTGGGATCCATTTTACTCAGTCTGTCGTCTACTGCACTATATAGCATGCCGCTGGTAGGAAAATGGAGGGGTTACCTCGCTAATCTGAGGAGAGTATACCAGGGGTTACCTAGAATTAACCCTGAGTGTGCTAGGGGTCACCTAGCAACTCCTTATAGTAACATCCGATCACAGTGTATGTGTGAGGTTACCTCGCAGTGAGACCTTTAGTGATAATCATCATAGCTGCAATGGTGTACAGTCCTGTTTGCGTTTAATAATTACTTGTACTACAAAATCCAAGATCCTAGCACAAGCCTATCTCAGCTAAGTTCAACATCATCTTATAATATCTCTTAAAACTTAGCTATTAAATCATAATTTAATCATGCTTATACAACTATTCCACAAGTATGCTCACATCCTAGTCACAATATTCCAACAATATTCCAATAATATTCTAACAATATCTTATAGTATTTCAACACTATTCTATCTCATAGTGTAATAATATTCTATAATTCCTCCTATAAAAGAGCATAAAATATTTATTTGGATATTTCTAAGTTATCTATCATGCTTATAAAGAGTTATTACTCTTAAATTGTATTTATTTTTTAAAAATAAACCCACCTCGCTGTCTAGCAGGTGGCGACATAAAAACTTCGGGGACATCATCTTCTCTTCTAGCAGGTTCTGCGGGTCCTACAAGGGTCTATCTTCGACTAAAAAAGATTACTATATTTTTCAGAAATTAATCTACTATAATTGGAGCTATTATTAAATTTTATTCTTTTCAAAAATATATTACGCGACTTTAGAGACCTCGTATGCATTTAACGCAGAAGAGAATAAATTCTAAACTATTATTTTTGATTTAGTGGAACCAAAAGATTTGATAGAGGTCACTTTTCATAATTTGCCATTTTAATCGATTTTTATCAGATTTGTACCACAACACTTTTTAACCGTTCAAAAATTATGAAAATATTCAGTGACCTTCCCATACATGCCAAGACTATAGTTTGTGAGTTTTAGAATTTTTCTATAATACATGCTTCCGGTAAAAAAATAACTGTATGAATTAAATAATTGAGATTTTTCAAAACTCATCCAAAAATTACGAAATTCGACGGGTATAATGGAAATATTATTTCGAGCAACTTTCCTGACACAAACTTTTTTTATTTGACAACCCGAAAGGGGTCGAAATGGGGAAATACGGTAGTAGATCAGCATTTGTTTTAAACAGTTTTCCTGCGATTTCGCCGGTTTTCGGCTGTCGGACGGGAACGAGTTCAACATACGAAATGTAGTACATACTTAAATACACGACATATTAAAATTTGGGCTAAAAAGGATGAACAATGGACCGAGACGATAGCCACGCAACGTGGAAACGTCGCCATTTTCCGGCGACATGGCTGCAGCTCCGACGACGTCGACGGTGGCAACAGGGTGGTGGTGGTCGGCAGCTGCAGCGGCAGATCCCTCCTCTCTCTCTCCCTTTCTCGGATCTCACTCTCTCTCTCTCTCGGCACTCTTCTCTCTCTTTTCTTCTTTTTCTTTCTTTATCTAATCTCTCTCTCTTTCGCCACTTTTACTCTCTCTCTCTCTCTCTAGAAGATATTATGAATGGTGGGGAATAGGTGAAAATGAACGAGAGGGGGGGATTATATATATATTTTGGATAAGATATTTTAATATAATATTGATAAAATGCTTTTTAGACACTATTTAAAAGTTACTTTATTTTACCGAGAATTCAATTGATCTCGCATTATAAATCTAAAAATGTCGGGAGGTTCATTGTGTTATTTTCTATTGAATCAATTCAAAATGGTATGCCGAAAATGTTATTTGATAATCGAACGAGAAAAGATTCCTTTTCAAATTAATTAAAATTTACTATTTATTTTACCAAAAATATTGTTGGGAGTTTGTTTGACCTCTGATTGAAAATCTGAGAACACCGACGGATTCCTTGGTTCGTTTCTTATTGTAAAACTCTGACTAGTCATGTCTCGAGACGTCGCAAATATTCTCGATTAAATTAAAAATTACTATTCACGTCCTCTTTGACTTTTGGGACTTTGATTGGCCTCGAATTAAAATTTTAAAAGTACCATTGATATTCTCAGGTCATTCTATTTCCATGAAAACCATTATTGACCATGTCAAAAATATTTAAACTATATATATATATATATATATTCAATTTAAATAACACCTAAAATCGCGTCTTTTATCCATTTTACTTTATCTTAACTCCAATAAATTTCTATAGTCTTCTAAATAGATTTAGAAAATTTTTAACTATAATCCGAAAATACGGGGCATTACAGCACATGTAATTAATCTTTTGCACAAAAGTCCATGTATCAGTAGTAATGCACACAGTCACCCCAGATGATTTGAAAAACTGTTGCAATTTAACCCTTTTATCTAAGTACAACTGATGTATATCTCTAGACATGGTCCATCTTGAGGGAATAGTGAACTTAGGTTGTAAAGCCTCAATAAAATCAATAAACCCTTCACCATCAACATGCTGAAAAGGAATTTCATCCCTCACTACCATAGAAATTAATTTTTTCCTACAGTGACTCTGATCAAATTTTCAAGTATTAATGCTACCCTCACCCTCACGAGATTTGAAAGATAAATGAGCTTGTTGGGCATCAATATTATTGGGATTATGAATACAACTACTCACGTGATTATTCAAGGTCGATGTACCATGCCTTTTTGAACTACACAGATAAATTTTATCGCAATAGTTGCACCTGCCTATCAATTCTCTATCTTTTGGATCCATGAATTTCGTGAAGTGATCCTATGCTTTTGACCTTCGCTTAGGTGGCTTCGCCGCTTTTTGACTCTGATGAGGTCGAGCAAGGCAAAGAACAAGATGATCTGGAGCTGCAATTCAAAGGTCCTATGACGCGTTTACGAGCAAAGAAGTTGCAAGCTTATTTACAAGCTTCTATTCGTCGTAAGTTCGAATTGCATGAAGAAGAGATGAAGAGCAGCCCAAGATTGATCACCATGCTGTCCATTGATGAAGAAGAAGGAAGCATGAAGACGTGAGAAGAAGAATGATGCCATTTGGACGTGTGCATGAAAAGTTATACGCGTTTACATGGGAAATCGAGAGATGCTGTTTTTCATGCAAAGGTGGTACAATTCGAAAGTACAACATGGCCAATCCAATCAGCCCATGTCGTGTACTTTGGGTCCAATGTGGCATGGATTTTTGGAAGGCCCAAATCACTTTGGGATTTATCTTTATCTAGTTAGATTTTTCTTATCTTATTTTTGGTATCTTTTGATTCTTTCCTTAAAAACAGATTTTGGATAAGGAAACAATCCTAGTTAGATTAGCACTAGTATTTTTCGGTCTTATCATGTTAATTAGGCCTTTAATTTTCGTTCCCCATCACTTCTGTAAATAGGAGTACCATGTGACACTTTAAAAGTTAGACAATTGCATGAGTTTGAGATTTATTCCTCCCTTTGTCTCCCGATCCTTTGGTTGATCATTTATATACAAACCATTCTATTGTTCTAGCAAATCAATAGTCTTATTTAAGTTCTTCAGGGTATTCATCAAGTACTTGGGAGAATTACTATCCGGAGAAGTTAGACGTGCGCGTTCGAGTTTTCAACACGGGTTCGCCGAATCTATCCAATCCACAACAACACATCATCGCCGCCTTCACTAATACCACCGCTGCCTTAGCCGACTTCCGCCGCCGCCGCCACCATCGTATTCCAGCCCCTCAAGTCGTACCAAGTGTCCACATCGAGTGCTTGTTCATGTATTCATATTCTAGTAAGTTTTATCGTTTAAATCGAGTTGGATTGTATCCATTTATTCTAGCTGACGTAGTTCGATTCTTGAGTCTTACGCGTGTATAAATCTTGTGTCTTGGATTCATTATCCGGCTCACATCATAAATTTGGTATCAGAGCCACGTCAGCTCTGCTGGTCGTGATTCAATCCAACGTGTCAGATTCTCTATCCTACGTGTCTTTAATTTTCTGTCTACTTGTCGTTGAGTTGTAATATTGCTATTCATAAAAAAAAAAGAGACAAAAGCCATCGGCCAAGTAAAAAAAACGATAAAAAAAGGCGTCGATTATAAAAAAAAAATCAGATTTATTTTCTAGTTGATTTCGATTTTATTGTTGTTATCTAGTCTAGATAGGCTTGAATCCATTCTACATAGATTTTGAGGGATTTTTTTGATTGTGTTCACACTTGGTCAAACACATCCAAATGTATTCTACCTTATCTACTAGATTTCCTTCCTCGTTTAGATTTCTTCCATCCTCATCCACATCTAATCAAGATCCTCCATCCCTATCCACCATATTTTTCGATCCTATACACACTCGGGTTCAAAATTTTCATCTCCTTCCTACCTACACCCGGTTCACCTTCTACACCATATAGTCCATACACCCATACACCCATACATCCGTACACCATACACCCATGGTCCACATACACCATCTTGCTGAATTACTCATTCCACATGCCTACTTCTACTCTTAGCAACCTTCCGGCTTGATTCTATCCGTTGGAGCTTGAAGAAGATCCAGAGGAGCTAGTCAAGAGAAGCTGCTGAATTTTTCAATCAACCCACCCCCAAATTTTCACTCCACACGTGCACCATATCAATTTGAGAGACATACACGATTGGAAAAATCAAGAGTGACATACACGAGCATTTGTGAGGAATTGTGAGGTCCTACTCTACTTTTTCTTCACGTTTGTTTGTTTTGCAGGTACAATGAAGAGAGGTACCAAAACTGAATCATCAACTCCACCACCTAAGGAGCCCCGGTCGCCTAATATACCTGGCGATCAGTCCTACTCAACCAAACCACAGTGGGACACCAAGTACCAATATGAAGCTCTAGTAAAACATTTTAAGCGACAGAATCGTCTACTGAGAGACGAGCTTGGCAACCAAGTAACTGAATTGCAAGAGGACCTTGTAAGGCTCAGAACCCAGTCGACCGCGTCTCAAATAGTCCAAGAAGAACCTGAGAGGCAGCCCGAGCCTCAAGGCGATGCAACGAGGCAACCTGAGCCTCAAATCAATGCAGCGAGGCAACCTGAGCCTCAAAATGATGCAGAGAGGCGACCCGAGCCTCAAACAGAGGCACCTGGCCGACGCCAGCAGCACAGAACCGTCAACAGGCCGCCACCTATACAGCAAGACATTCAAAGGCCACCCCCTGCCTTCGAGGAAGACTATGATTACGGGTACGATTCCTATGCAGCCAGTGGTTATGAAGCTGATTACACACCACAAGGGTGAAGAAACCACTATGATCGACCTCGAGGTCCTCATATGCATGCACTCTATGATAACTATAAAGATGGTAGGCTCAACAATATCACGACGAGCATACCCAAGTTTGAAGGCCTTCATGACCCCGATATCTACTTAGATTTGGAGCGTAAGGTAGAAAAGATCTTTGCATGCTATGATTTCTCTAAATTCAAGAAGGTACAACTCGCATGCTTGGAATTTAGAGGCTACGCAACCTCATGGTGGGAAATGCAACAAGAGAGAAGGTGCAGAAACCACAATCCACCAATCGACACTTGGGAAGAAATGAAGAAATTGATGCGAGGTCGCTTTATTCCAATTCATTATGAGAGAGAGCTTGAGAAGAAGCTCAACCGGATCAAACAAGGCACCAGGTCGATTGAAGAGTACCACAAGGAGTTGGAAACTGTCTTGAACAGGGTCGGGAAGCAGGAGACCTTAAATGCTTTCATCATTCGGTACATTGAAGGTATGAATCCTGACATTACTTGTGAAGTCGAACTCAGAGACTTCACCAGTGTAGAAAGAATGGTGCAGTACACATCAATCGTGGTAAAGCAGCTGAGAGAGGGTCGCTGTCATTCCCACTACAATGCAGCCCCTACATGGCCTTCTTGGAATAAAGGTACACATTCCACATCACTTTCTACCCCTTCTACTGATTCCACACGACCAAGAGATCAATCCAGACCATCCGAACGGCGTTTCGACCGTTCTACACCGCAGTCCAAGTGTAGACCCGAGTCTATGCTGCCCAATCAGTCTAGGCCGACCCTATACGGCTAAACCAAGGTGCTACGCCCCCCTAATGCAGCCCCTAATCGAGCTCGTGACATCCAGTGTCATAAGTGTCAAGGTTGGGGCCATTTCCAAGCTCAATGTCCGAACCAGTGAGTTCTATACTTAACGGAGTCAAACGAAGTCGAATCAGCCAGTGAGGATAAAAAGGAGCCCGTGGGTGATACCACACTTGAAGAAAATATCAAGAATGATGTCACACATGAAGACGTCGATCCGGAGGTTCAACAAGTCAGTTTGGTCACAATCCGGAGTTTAAGCATCATTCGAGAATAAGAACAAGAACAACAACGGGAGAACATCTTTTATACCCGTGCAGTGATCAAGGGTCACACGTGTTCTATGATTATTGACAGTGGCAGTGTAATCAATGCCATCAGTCAATATTCAGTGGAAAAGCTTGGTCTACCCGTTCAACAACATGCAAAGCCTTACAGATTGCTGTGGCTTACAAATAGAGGTGAGATACGCGTGGTTTACCAAGTAAGTGTCTCATTCTCAATCAATAAGTTTTCTGACACTGTTCTGTGTGACGTTATCCCTATGGATGCGGCACACTTATTGTTAGGCAGGCTTTAGCAGTATGATCGACGTGTTGTCCACGACGGACGTTTGAACACCTACATAGTCGACATTGATGGCTGAACTAGTACCCTAAGGCCATTATCACCTAAAGCCGTTGCTATGGATCAGCAACACATGCAAGAGAGGTTTAAAGAGGAGAAGGCAAAGCAAGCAGCCGCAAAATGGGCCCTGAAGGCCACGGCCGTGACGTCCTCTATCAGGCACCTCCTATTGCCATCCCTACCTCCTCCAAGCTACCTCATTCGGACTCCTTAACTGTGGAAAAGAAGGATGAATCGAGTACAAACAAGCCTCATGTGAAGAGCTTGTTTATTTCAGTGAAAGGAGTTCAGAAAGCCGTCAAAGCAGGTATGCCTCTTGTCCTACTCACATTTAAGAGCAGTGCTACTAATGATTGTTTGCCTAGTGATGTACAACCCTTACTTGATGAGTTCAAGGACGTTTTTCCCGAGGAGATACCCGACGGACTTCCACCAGTGCGAGGAATCGAGCATCAGATCGATTTCGTCCCCGGAGCTGTGTTACCTAACCGACCAGCCTATAGGACGTCTCCCGATGAGACTAAGGAGATTGATAGATAAGTCAAAGAGCTGTTAGAGAAGAAGCAAATCCGTGAAAGCCTCAACCCGTGCGCCGTTCCAGTGATCTTAGTGCCGAAGAAGAACAATGAATAGCGTATGTGCATGGATTGTAGAGCAATCAACAAAATCACGGAACAACGTCCAGTCACCTATTTCAGTGAAAAGCTCCATGATGCAGCCCTTCATTATTCCACCTATGACAAGGAGTTGTATGCACTCAAGAGAGCTTTAGAGACGTGGCTACACTACTTATGGCCTAAAGAGTTCGTGATTCACAAGGATCACGAGAGTTTAAAGCATTTGAAAGGCCAACAAAATCTGAACAAGCGTCATACACGATGGGTAGAGTTTATCGAGTCATTTCCGTACGTCATCAAGTACAAAAAGGGCGTCAAAAATGTGGTAGCTGATGCATTGTCAAGAAGGTACATTCTTTTGAACCTTATGCATGCTAAGATGTTGAGATTTGATGCAATTAAAGAGTTGTATGCATGTGATGAGTTTTTCTTACTTATATATGCTACATGTTGCTCAAAATCTCATTTATATGATGATTATTTCGTGCATGATGGGTTTTTATTCAAGGGTTCGCAGTTGTGTATTCCTAAGTCTTCTATGCGTGAGTTGTTAGTTCTAGAATCGCATGCGGGAGGTTTAATGGGTCACTTTGGTGTGTCTAAAATGTTAAACTTACTGCATGAACATTTCTTTTGGCCACGTATAAAGCATGATGTTAAGAATGTGTGTAGTAGATGCATTACATGTAGAAAGTTGAAATCTACAACACACCCATTCGGTCTTTACACTCCTCTACCAGTCCCGTCTTCCCCGTGGATTGATTTATCTATGGATTTCATACTTGGGTTACCACGGTCTAGGTCTAGTCGAGATTCCATCTTTGTTGTAGTTGATAGGTTTTCCAAGATGTCTCATTTCATTACATGTAGGAAAACCGATGATGCTGTACACATTGCCAATCTGTTCTTTATTCATGTTGTGCGTTTACATAGAATACCTAGAACTATTGTTAGTGATAGGGATTCTAAGTTTTTGGCACAATTTTGGCGTGTACTTTGGGGTAAGCTAGGTACCAAATTGATATTTTCTACTACATGTCATCCACAAACTGATGGACAAACTGAAGTAGTTAATTGCACTTTAGGTACTTTGCTGTGTTCTTTAGTTAAAAACAACTTGAAATCATGGGAAGATTGTTTTTCTTATACTGAATTTGCTTACAATCGAGTTGTGCATTCGTCCACTAATATGTCTCCATTCGACGTTGTTTCTGGTTTTAATCCGCTAACGCCTACTGATCTTTTGCCTTAACTTTTTGAGCATCTAACAAGTGTTAAAGGTACAAGAAGAGCGGATCAAGTGAAGGAGATGCATGAGAAAGTCCGTGCACGTATTGAAGCAGTTGGCGCACGCAATGCAGTCCAAAAGAACAAACGGTGCAAACAATTAATTTTCCAGCCCGTAGATCGCGTTTGGATTCACCTGAGTCCTGGGAGATTTCCTAACCTGAGAAAGTCGAAATTGATGCCTAGAGGAGATGGACCGTTCACCGTATTGAGTTGAGTCAATGACAATATATATCACATTGATTTACCCGGTGGGTATAAGTGTTCATCTACATTTAATGTTGCTGACTTATCTCCCTTTTCTGCAGATGATGAGTTCGATGATGAAGAGTCCGAGAATTCGAGGACGAATTCTTTTCAGCAGGGGGGAATGATGAGGTCGAGCAAGGCAAAGAACAAGATAATCCGGAGCTGCAATTCAAAGGTCCTATGACGCGTTTATAAGCAAAGAAGTTGCAAGCTTATTTACAAGCTTCTATTCGTCGTAAGCTCGAATTGCATGAAGAAGAGATGAAGAGCAGCTCGAGATTGATCACCATGCTGTCCATTGATGAAGAAGAAGGAAGCATGAAGACGTGAGAAGAAGAATGACGCCATTTGGACGTGTGCATGAAAAGTTATGCGCGTTTGTATGGGAAATCGGGAGATGCTGTTTTTCATGCAAAGGTGGTACAATTCGAAAGTACAACATGGCCGATCCAATCAGCCCATGTCGTGTATTTTGGGTCCAATGTGGCGTGGATTTTTGGAAGGCCCAAATCACTTTGGGATTTATCTTTATCTAGTTAGATTTTTCTTATCTTATTTTTGGTATCTTTTGATTCTTTCCTTAAAAACAGATTTTGGATAAGGAAACAATTCTAGTTAGATTAGCACTAGTATTTTTTGGTCTTATCATGTTAATTAGGCCTTTAATTTTCGTTCCCCATCACTCCTATAAATAGGAGTACCATGTGACACTTTAAAAGTTAGACAATTGCATGAGTTTGAGATTTATTCCTCCCTTTGTCTCCCGATCCTTTGGTTGATCATTTATATACAAACCATTCTATTGTTCTAGCAAATCAATAGTCTTATTTAAGTCTTCAGGGTATTCATCAAGTACTTGGGAGAATTTCTATCCGGAGAAGTTAGACGTGCGTGTTCGAGTTTTCAACACGGGTTCGTCGAATCTATCCAATCCACAACAACACATCGCCGTCGCCTTCACTAACACCACCGCCGCCTTAGCCAACTTCCACCGCTGCCACCATCGTGTTCCAGCCCCTCAAGTCGTACGAAGTGTCTACATCGAATCCTTGCTCGTGTCTTCATATTCTAGTAAGTTTTATCATTTAAATCAAGTCGGATTGTATCCATTTATTCTAGCTAACGTAGTTCGATTCTTGAGTCTTCCGCGTGCATAAATCTCGTGTCTTGGATTCATTGTCCGGGTCACATCAGACTCCCACTAGCATTAGCAGTGTTTGGAGTATGAATGGATGCCAACGCATTGTTGTCAATTGATTCTTCCAAGTCCACCACCGAGCATTACATACACACAAAAACTTAAAACTAACCATTTAAATTTAAATTAACAAACCAACTTTCAATTTAAATTTTGCCAAACTTAAAGCTTTCAATTTAAATTTTAATTAACAAATCAACTGAATAATGCCAAATGAAATCAGCTTTCTATATTTGATTATAGAAATGTTTAAATTAATTCTCTTTTCTTTTAATAATCAACTAACCGACTGCAATGTTTTTCATTATAAGTCCAATCTATAACTAAAAATTAAATCTGTAATCTCTTTTTTCCTGACTGCAATGTTTTTCATTCCGTAGCATTTTTTTTTTGGTTCATGAAAGCTTGATCCCATAATCCATAAATATTATCAAGGTCAATCACTTTCAAACAAATGAACAATATTATCAAGGTCAATTCACCTCAGAAATTGGCGTAAAAAAAGAAAGAAAAAGAAAAAAAAAGGAAGGGAGGAAGAGAGAATCAACTCTGTATATTTGCTTTAATCTGGAACAAAAATCATACATATTACATATACAACAAGTACCAACAGAACCAAATTTTGAACTAATCTATTATCTAATCTCATACATATACAACAAGAACCACAATTCCACAAACCAAGAACCACCAAGAAAAATTTTATGTTGAGAAAACAACAATCCAACAAACTGACCACAAATCATCGACTCGAGACTGGAGAGGGCAGCGGCCGGCTGTGTCGTTGTCAAGGAGTCACCAAGAGGGGGGCGGCCGGCTGTGTCGTCGGTGACGGTCAGCGAGACTCAAGAGAGCTGGAGAGACCGAGAGGAGCCCTTGCTGCAGGAAAGTGCCTGGAGCAGTGGAGTGGAGCTCTGGAGCTGGAAGCGTGAGCGGCCGGCGATGGGTGGATGGCTGACTGGCTGAGGGCTGAGGCTGTCGGCACTGAGCGAGAGAGCGAGAGACGAGAGTCTGAGAGACAGGGGGGCAGGACTCAATCTAGGGATTCAATTTCATTTCAGACTTTGAGTTATACTATACATACAAAAATACAAAATACAATATCAATATACATTATACAACTAATATAAATATATAATTTATTTTTTTTAACTAATCGGTCGGGTCGGCCACCCGACGAGTTCCGGCCACGAAACCCGATTGAAACTAGGTCGGTTTCTATTTTCTGAAACCGAGCACCGTCCGGCTTCTTGGCAATACCGACCCGACCCGACCAATATGTATCAGGTCGGTCGGTTGGGTCGGTTCGCGGTGTGGATTTGCTCACCCCTAGCTTGAAATGGATTTTCTGCCATCAAGGTTGCCTACCATGTCAGTATCTGCAAACTCATCAAGAATTGGCTTTGTACCACCAAACCTCAAACATAGTCTGAAGTTATTGTCAAATATTTGAATATCCACTTTACAGTTTTCAAATAATCTTTTTTTAGGATTGGAAAGAAATTTGCTCACCAAGGTAACTGTATGAGAAATTTCTGATCTCGTCGAGATTGTCACATACATCAAAGCTCACCAAGCTAACTGTATGAGAAATTTATGATCTCGTCGAGATTGTCACATACATCAAGGAACCCATTGCAAAGGAAAATGGAACCAATTCCATCTTCTTTTGTTTTGCTTTTGTTGTAGGACATGTCTACTCAATAAACTTGAAATGATTGGCAAGTGGAGAACAAACATGTTTATCATTCTTCATGTTAAATCTTTCAAGCAGTCTTTCAATATACTTTTCTTGTGGAAACCACATCCTCTTAGCTTTCATGCCACAAATAAATTTTGATTCCCAAAACTTACTTGGTTGGGCCTAAATCCTTCATGTCAAAGGACTTAGACAACTTATTCTTCAGCTTTCTAATCATAGCAGTGTCCTATCCCACAATCAACATATCATCAACATATAGTAGAAAAATAATGAAATTACCATTAGGGAATTATTTCACATAAACACAATGGTCTACCTCCATTCTTTTATAACTCTGGCTACTCATAAAAGAATCAAAATTTATGTATCATTTCCTGAAGCATGCTTCAAGCCATACGAACTCTTCTTTAACTTGCATACCAAATACTCATTCCATTTAACCTCAAACCATTCCGGTTGACTCTTGTATATCTCGTCATCCTAATTCACGGGCATATATAAATGAGGTTCGAACATCAACTTGTTCGATCTCCAAATTCAAGCTAGCTATTAAACTAAAAATAATTCAAATTGAGCTCATCTTCACCACTAGTGAGAAAATCTCATCAAAGTCAATTTCCTTTTTCTGAGGGAACTTTTTACCACTAAGTAAGCTTTATACTCGATCTATCTTATCACCATGATTCTTCATCTTGAAGACCCATTTGTTCTTCAGTACTTTCTTGCCTTTAGACAACTCAATCAAGTCATAAGTGTAATTCTTCTGTAGAAAATCCATCCATCTCCTGCATAGTTTAAATCCAACAACTCTTATCCTTGAGAGTTTGTACTTCCTCAAAAATTTCAGGCTTCTCCTCATTAGTGATCAACATATAACTCAAACTTGGGTATTTTGATGATGGTTTGCGCTGTCTGATCTCCTAGGTTGCAATTAAGGGTTCTTTAATGGTGACTCTTCATGCTCAATATATGGCTCTTGGTCATTTGCAGCTAACTCATTTTCAACTTATGTCTCTTCTCTACCACTATCAACAATGGTAATGGAATATGTTGTGGAGTTAGATCCATAACACTTCTTGGCACTCTTGTGACTGTCTTTTTTCTTTTAAAACCTTCCATAGTATCATGCTCATGGAAGACAACATCTCAGCTCTAAACAATTATTTTCTTCTCTGGATCCCATATATAGTATGTAAACAAACTCTTCATCTCCTTATCTAACAAAGATACATGGAGTTTTTTTACCATTTAGTTTACTCATTTTTTCCTTTGGGACATGCATGAATACTTTGTATCCGAAACCCTTCAAGTGGGAATAATGGACATTTTTCCATCTCCAAACTCTGTTTAGAATGCCAGACTCCAAAGGAACTGAAGAGGGTCTGTTGATCAAATAGTAGACAATCAAAAAATGTCACCTCATGACCACTTAGGTATATTGTCCTTCCTCATCATGCTTCTAACTTTCTCCGTAATGGTTATGTTCATCCTTTCAACAATACCATTATGTTGAAGAGTAGCAGACTCTATGTAACACCACAAAACCACTCAAGTCCGATTTTATTTTATTTTAATTTTAGGGCCCAATTAGTAAACTAAGTCCATTTATTTTTAAACTGAGCAAGTATTGAGCTTTTGAGCTTATCTATGAATATATTTATTTAGGGCCTAATTACTATCGAAACGAGGTGAACGAACACATTAGATGATAGTGCTCATCGATACAAACTCATAGAAATTTATTATGAGTCTAATTAATCAAGATATGAATTAATTTCTAATTTAGCTTCTAGTTTGAGGTTAATGGGATGTTGGTATGTATATACCTTATTTCTATTTTTTTAGGGTATTCTAACCTAAACTCATCTCCCCTTTTCCTCTTATTATTTTGTTGAAATCTTGAAAGTTGGGTTACCAATTTTCAAATCTAAAGATGGAATGAATCACAACCTTGTATATCCTAATTTTCGTTTTCTTGTTCTTAAAATCTTTGTTTTGATTTTTTTAACTCATAATCGGAGTTTATGGGCTGTTATAGTTATCTATTTTAGTTGTTGTCATGAGTTTGTATGTGGTTGGGTGTGTGATTCATGAGCTTTTAAAGATATGTTGATTCAATTGGAGCTGAAGGCTTGGGTTTTGATGATAATTTGGTGGTGTTGTATGTTTTATGAAAGTTATGGATCAAGAGGGGTTTAACTAGAGAAAATGGTGGTGATTTACTAATTTTGGAAGATGAAAATGAATTGGGATCATTTTGAATAAAATAAAACCAGAAAATTTGGTTTTTCTTTAGGGAATTTGACTAAGTGTTGTACTCAATTGAAAATGCTAAAAACTCAATTTTTCCCAATTTTTTTTGGAGAGTTTAATATTTAATCCAAAATTGTTAATAAGCTCTGCAGCATCAATTATCATTGAATTGAAGTCAAGAAATGTTTCAAAATCTTGGATATTTAGTGCCTCTCTTCTTCATAATCAATTCTAGATTTTTGGATGTTTTTTTTTTTGTTTCGTAAAGCTTTCATGATTAGAATTAGGGAATAAATCATTGTATTTAATGTTATTTGATTAAGTAGGGGTGAGCATTCGGTTTTTCGGTTCGGTTCGGTCCCGAAAATATTAAAATTGTAGAAAATTGAATTTTTTAAAAATAGAACGAACCGAACGGAATTTCTGATTGGAACCGAACCGAACTAGACCGAAATATTTCGGTTCGGTTCGGTTTTAAATTGAAATTTTTCTTAAATTTTCTATTTTTTTTGCTTTAAATTCTCTTCATTCGTATAATTAAATATGTACAAGTATGAATTAGCTAATTATCAAGAATCAAGTTCAAAATATACCAATAAACAATTGAATAAAGTCCAAAAAGTTATAAATTCCAACAAAGTAAAGCCGAATAAACTATAAAGGTCCAACAAAATCGAGTATTTTTATTGCTAATATATATAAATTCGATTTTTCAGTTCGGTTCGGATATTTTTTTCTCTGGACCGAACGAAATCGAAAACTGAATTTTTACTAGAAAAAGAACTGAACCGAACTAAATTTTGAAAAAAATCAAACCGAAAAAATTGAACTAATTCGGTTCGGTTCGGTTCTCGATTTTTGGTACATTTTGCTCACCCCTATGATTAAGAGCCTAAATATTTAATCAAATATTGTATGTAGCTTAATGGTTTGCTATTTAAGTTTGTTGGACGTAGGTCAGGGTTCAGCCCCCCACCACAATTTTATTCTATTAATCTATTTTATGATTTAATGACCTTGTTAATTGTTAATTAAAAAGCATAGTCTAATTTTCGAAAACACAATTTTATTCTATCAATCTATTTTATGACTTAATGACCTTGTTAATTGTTAATTAAAAAACATAGTCTAATCTTAGATGATCAAGGTTCAAGTCCTCTTTCACGTATATTTTTATCATTTTTTTAGCATAGCATTTCTGATTCTATTTAGTAAACGTAATTAGCATTTTATTTCTCCAAATTCGCGCCCTCTTAACCATAATTTCATTTATTTACATTTTCTTTTATTTTTCTCAATTTTGATTTAATTCTAAGACTAAATATATGACATGATAAATTAATATATTCGGACTATCATACGATCTTATAAACCTTATATTATATATTATAATTTTAATTATATTGTTTAATTTGTACATTAATGCAATCAAGATTACGATATAGCTAGTAAGCTAGAATTATGTTTCGACGGCCTAACATTTTCGTATTAAATTATTATTTTATGGACTCGATCCCTAGACCATTTTTTACGTTATAGTATATGATTAGATAGGACTTCAGCATGTGACTAAGGCGAACAGCTGGTGAATAAAGATACAATTCTATTTAGCTGCAATTAAGTTCCTAACCCGACACGACAGACTTAGGATGAACACGTTAATGATTAAAGCTTCAACTATTATAGATATAAGGTGGGTTCACTTACTAAGATCTTTCTTGTTCTGTATTTATTTTCACCTAAACTGCAAATGTACAGTGAGGCTTCTAGTATAGCAGTAAACAAGGTTGTATCCATAGAGATTTAATAATTAATCTGCTAGTTATCTAATTTAATCCCTCGCAATTATCTAGACTATAAAACATGATTGAATATAACTATCTAAAAACTAAAATTAATTAAATAAACTAAATTACCACCGAAGAAATCAACACGGAAAATCAAACACTGGAGAAAAAGACTCATTTTAGGATTGGATACTCATTATTTAATCCATTCTCTTAATCAATTCATTTAGTGACTATGTTGGGATTCAAATCATGCTAGAACAATCACTCATGTATTCTAAATCTTCTCTCGAAGCGCCTAGATTGTAGATCACACAACAAATATTAACGTGTCCGTTCAATACCTATTTTGCAACTCCTAATGGTTCCAAAGATTTATTGTTCTCTAAATTAATCGCAACTCTCTCGAGTGATATTGACTAACCAGTTAATTATTCCAGATCTTGTGTTAAAACTCATCTCTCGAATTATGGATTAACACATCAAATTGCATCATTTAGTGATCAGGTAAATAATACAGAGAAAAGCAGGAATAATCAAAACATAATCAAATCATAGGCACCAAATAAAATGAATTAAAAGAACTTCATAAATAACTCATAATCCAACCCTAGAATACTAGGGTTTTAGCTATCCATGTCAAAATAAATAACTAAAACAATCCACAAACTAAATATTGAAATTCTAAAAATAAAGTAAATAAAATTTCATTTGTCTCTAATCTTGAAAGCTCTTGAATCCTTTGGTTTTATTTTTCGTGTCTGTTTTTCTCTGCAGCAAACCTCTGGTGGCAACTTTTGGGTAGGTGGAATTGTGTGTAATTTTCATCCAAGGAAACCCTTATATACCAAGTTAAGAAAATCCCAAAAATAGGTCAAAAATCGAACAGGTCCGCTCGACTTGCGACCAGATTCGCGACCAGGGTGCCCGCGACTAGGGTCGCGAATCCACGTGGCGCGAACGTGGTAAAAAATTCGTGACCAGTGCAAAATTCACGAGTGGGGTCGCGAATAATACAAAGAGAACCCTCTCTCTGTCACGACCATGCATAAAAAGTGGAAAAGGGTGATTCTTGACCTCCTTGGTCGCGAGTCCGGTCGCGGGGATTTTCCAGCTCCGGCAGCCTCTCACTATTTTACTTCGTTCTCACTCGTTTCTCATCTGATTGACCCGATTCTTTTTGCAACGCGTTCCTAACTTGATTTCCTATCTTTCTAGCGTCTTCCCAAGATCATTTTAAATTCACACAAAAAATGGCATTGATTCCATTCACAATGAACAAACACGTGACATTGCATAAAACATAGAAAATAATGCAAAACTTATCACTTCATGCATGCATTGCCCATCAAATACCACTTAAATGTAACTCAAAATACATGTAAAATATAAGGTTATCAACTCCGCCAAACTTAAGACATTGTTTGTCCTCAAACAAAGAACAAAACCAAACTTAGAATTTGAACAATACACACGATCATAACCTACAATCTAGCATCTACAACCTCGACAATCTAACTGGGAAATGACAAGAACAAGCACAACACTCAAATTATGAACACATGCAAAAGATTTTAACGAGTAAAAATGAAGTCAATGATCCTCACCGGTGTGTGTTTCGCTCAAACACTCCAAAATGTGATATAAACAAGGTAAGCACTCATCGAAACGTTGAACTATACACTTGATCTACCATAGGCTTGCATGCAATCTCAACTCTCCCCTGACAAACAATGTGCTCAAAATTAAGATCAAATAGGACTTTGTTAAGGTTGTAATGTAGGCTTGGGTTAAGGCTAGGAATATTTGGCCAAAGTGACTCAACAATTGCAACACTATCCACCACTTTTAGTTTCTATTCCCCACTACTTTTCACATTCAAACACTAGTTGGAATTTTTCCAACTTCCTCCTATACCACCTTAAATCACCCACTCAATCATTAGACTCTTCGAGTCTTCATAATATTTTTCTTTCAACTGATGGCCCTTTGGTCTCTTTTCTTATTTATTTTTACTGGCACTTTTCACATTTTTTCTTTTTTTTGTGCTCTTTTCATAATTTTTTTCTTTTTCTTTTCAACACTTACATAGCACTTTCTTTTGCGCACCAACGAAAACCACCAATTTATCACTTTACATTTCTCCGTCCCAACTCCATAATTCCTACCCTTCCTCCTATTTCTCCACAAGAATCAACAAATTAATCCCAAATAAGCTTTCAAAGAAAAGACATTTTAGGTACAAGAGGGTTCACAAAGGAACCAAATTAATTTAGGACGGTGTATGGGATATCATGGGTAAAGAAAAGATGGCCTACTATCATCTCCTATTTTCAAGCACAACAACTCAATCTCAAGCAAGACGCTAGAGAAACAAGTGCATAGACAACCAACACACAAGAATAAAAATTAAGACACATGTCTTATAGGATCAAAATCTCACAACTCATATTGGCCAAAATAAAGCTCGAAAATCTCTAAAACACATGTTCATTCAAATCATGTTATACGTGCTCAGATCATTCTCAATTAAATAATCTCGATTATAAATACTAAACCATAAACTATAAAGCATATATCATCTAAATCCCAAGTAAAATTCAAGACCAAACAAAATTAAAAAAAAAATTCAAACTTTCCGGAAAAACAAAAATAAAAACTAAACACGTAAAGCAGGTAAAATAAAATAAAGGTCTAGACACCACAAGCATACACCCCCCCAAACTTATTCAAATCCACAAGATGGAATAAGTTTGTAAGAATGTATGAGGGTGTCGTCGACCACTTACAGAAATCAAATGGATGACCATTCGGGTTCAACTTCCTCTCCCAAATTTGTCGAAAGACAAGTTAATTGATTCGCTATCCCCCAAAATACAACATCCAAGTGTTCTTTACCTGCAAAACTCAGAAAAAGAAGTGAAAAACATAAATAAGAAAAACTAAAAAAAAGGAAAAGAAACTAAAACATTGGGTTGCCTCCCAACAAGCGCTTCTTTTAACGTTTTCAGCCAGACGACTTGTTTGAAATCACGGATCCTCCAGCTGGAAAATAGCCATTGTCTTTTGGTGCTCAGAGCTAGAATGCACTTTTCTTTGGCTAACCTTCATCATCTCCTTTTCTTTCCCATCTCTCTAAGGGTAGAACGCACCCTTTTTCTTTGGAATATCTCGCAACACAAAACTCTCCTCACAAGGATTAAAATACTCCAAATTAAAAAAAGTTCTCGTAGAAGAATTTAAAATAGGAGCAGAAAAATAATATGGCAACAGCTGAGACTCCCCTATCTTCTGGTTAGCTGGTAATTTCGTTGAGCTTATAACATTGCAAATCGCTAGTATTTGTCCCGTCTCATACTCCCTCATCGTCCCTTTACTTTCAAAAATTGATAGAGAAGTGGTTAGAAGGACTATAGGAGCTGGTGCGGATGGCATGTTTGCAGAAGTTACATCGATTACAGACATCTGCACTTCTCTCGACTCCTCAAATTGCTTTCTAGAATCTCTTAAGTTTCATCATCTTCAAGGAGCAAATAAGGGTCTTCATTTGTTGCTCTCGGAAGTTCGACATGTTGTTGTTGATATTCAATGATGGTAGCTAGCTATCGTATCTGGATCTCCATTATCTTGAATTGTGTTTCCATGGATCCAATTATGCTCTCCAGCTTTTCACATCGAGCTTCCGTCCCCCCATGTACTTCTTAGTTCTTTCCATAAACGCCACCAGCAACTCATCCATAGTTGGTGTATTGCCTTGGTGGTATAGACCGCCACCTTGGTAATTATTACCAAAAGTCCTTGGAATTCCATGGTTCACACTTTCCCAAGGTTGAATCATGCACACCAGAGATCTTGATTGGATGAGTGCATCAAATTCACTGACTGTTGAAGTTAGAGTAGACAGCTGAGTCGCCAATCGCGAGATGGGATTTATCTCGTGAATCTCTGTAACATCTCTCAGATTTTGGAATTGATAGTCTCCATGCCACAGATAACTGCTGGTAGCCATGTCTCACACTCCTACAAACACCAAAAAACACTGAACGAAAATAAAAAGAAAAAATAAAGAATAAAAATAAATAAATAAATAAAATGTCTAGATTAACAAAAAAAATTAAATCTAAATAATAGCAAATAAAAAATTAAATCCCCGGCAACGGCGCCAAAAACTTGTTCGGTATATATTTTCACCTAAACTGCAAGTGTGCAGTGAGGCTTCAAGTATAGTAGTGAACAAGGTCGTATCCACAGAGATTTAATAATTAATCTACTAGTTATCTAATTTAATCCCTCGCAGTTATCTAGACTATAAAACATGGTTGAATATAACTATCTAAAAACTAAAATTAATTAAATAAACTAAATTACCACCGAAGAAATCAACACGGAAAATCAAACACTGGAGAAAAAGACGCATTCTAGGATTGGATACTCATTATTTAATCCATTCTCTTAATCAATTCATTTAGTGTTTATGTTGGGGTTTAAATCATGCTAGAACAATCACTCATGTATTCTAAACCTTCTCTCGAAGCGCCTAGATTGTAGATCACGCAATAAATATTAACGTGTCCGTCCAATACCTATTCTGCAACTCCTAATGGTTCCAAAGATTTATTGTTCTCTAAATTAATCGCAACTCTCTCAAGTGATATTGACTAACCAGTTAATTATTCCAGATCTTGTGTTAAAATTCATCTCTCGAATTATGGATTAACACATCAAATTACATCATTTAGTGATCAGGTAAATAATACAGAGAAAAACAGGAATAATCAAAACATAATCAAATCATAGACACCACATAAAATGAATTAAAAGAACTTCATAAATAACTCATAATCCAACCCTAGAATACTAGGGTTTTAGCTATCCATGTCAAAATAAATAACTAAAACAATCCACAAAGTAAACATTGAAATTCTAAGAATAAAGTAAATAAAACCCGGAAGGTTTAATTTGTCTCTAATCTTGAAAGCTCTTGAATCATTTGGTCTTGTTTTTTGTGTCTGTTTTTCTCTGCAGCAAACCTCTGATGGCAACTTTTGGGTAGGTGGAATTGTGTGTAATTTTCGTCCAAGGAAACCCTTATATACCAAGTTAAGAAAAGCCCAAAAATAGGTAAAAAAGCGGACATGCCCGCTCGACTCATGACCAGATTCGTGACCAGGGCACCCGCGACTAGGGTCGCGAATCCACGTGGCTTGATCTGGCACTGACGCTGATGTATCACTGACGTTGCAGAAAATTCCCGACCAGTACAAAATTCGCTAGTGGGGTCGTGAATAATACAAAGGAGAAGCCCCTCTCTGTCGTGACCATGGAGAAAAAGTAGAAAATAGTGATTTGCGACCATGATTTGCGAGCCCCTTGGTCGCGAGTTCGGTCGCGGGTATTTTTCAGCTCCGGTAGCCTCTCACTATTTTGCTTCGTTCTCACTCGTTTGTCGTTCGATTGACCCGATTCTTTTTGCAACGTGTTCCTAACTTGATTTTCTATCTTTCTAGGGTCTTCGCAAGCTTATTTGAAGTTCACATAAAAAATGAAATTGATTCCCTTCACAGCAAACAAACATGTGACATTGCATAAAACATAGAAAACAATGCAAAACTTATCACTTCATGCATGCAATGCCCATCAAATACCACTTAAATGTACCTCAAAATACATGTAAAATATGAGGTTATCATTTCCAAAAATGTTTACAAGTTTTTCATCCAATCATGAAAATATATTATGCTTATGTTGCTTAATGTGGATTGACATGACTCTTATGAGGAATTTCGGTATGTTTATGAATATGATAGAATATGTGATCACATTAGGTGTATTGAGCGTATGAATTATGACTTGTCAAAAATGAAAATATATGTTATGTTAAAGCATGCTTCAAAATACTTTTTTATCGCTCAGTGATTTCTAACTAACACTTGACTTATGTTTCAAAAACGTATTTTATTTATGATAATATATGTTTATGTTAAAGCGTGTTTCAAAATACTTTTTATGTCTTACTGATTTATATCCAACATGTGGCTTATATTTCAAAAACGTGTTATGTTTATGATAAGATATGTTTTATTTTAAAGCACGCTTCAAATTATTATTTTTATAGCTCATTGGAAGATACTAAACTCTATGGTTCCAAGTATGGCACTTCGGTGTAGTATTATAGCACTACGGTGTAGTATTATGGTACTACGGTACAAATATGTCCATTCGGTAAAATTCATATTTATATGATAGGGAACCATATTGAGTTAATCTTTCATATGTTAATGAGCAGAGACTTTTTTATAGGCATTTTAGTAAATATATTTAATATGCAAACTATATATTGAATGATCAAGTATATTTCAAGAAAATTGAAACTCCCACTAAGTATTTTCTGACACTCAGCCCATCTATTTTTCACAATATTTTCAGGTACATGATGATGACTGGCGGTTGACGTGAATCAATGGGGACTTCTTATTTCATTGACCACTTTATTGATCTCTAATTATTGATTATGTGTAGTTTTTGGGCAATAAGTATGAATTTTTATGCTTTCACTTTATGATTATGAAGTATTTAATTATTTTACGCACAATTGGGAGTGTTGCTGTCGTTTTGACATATTTTAAATGTTGATTATTAAATTTTGACTGTTCGTGGTCGAACATGTTTTTACTTGTTGTTGAATGGTAAATGCCTATGAGTGTGGATATTTTAAATATTTTAAACGAAATGCTGCCCAAATTTTATAATCCAAGAAAATTATTTATTTTGAATTGTAAAAATTTTATTGTCGTTTCTTTTGGTTGTGTTTTTGTTAGCACTTAGGCCCTCGGGTTTGGGTCTCTACACTTTATTCTCTCATGTCAGATACCAATATTCCTTGAACTTGAACTCATCTAATGTGTACTCACCACCTTTGTTGGAACACAAACACTTCAACATTTTTCTTGTTTGCCTCTCAACCATGGCACGCAATCTTCTAAACTTTTGCAAGAATTTCCCCTTGATATTGAGGATATAAACCCAAGTCTTGCGTGAAGTATCATCAATAAAGATAACAAAAAACTTGTTACCACCCAAAGACTCCACCTTACAAGGTCCACAAACATCAAAATGTATTAGTTCCAACACATGGATCTTTTTGTTTAAAATTTGAATGAAAGAGAACTCTCTATGATGTTTACCAAAGTAATAATAATCACAAGGTTTGAGTGGTTACCTTACACAATTCTGATCAATGATTCTTTGGCCAAGAGCTGCAATCTTTCCCACTCGTGTGTCTAAGCCTCTTGTGCCACAAGTTTGGTGATGATTCATTTGCTGATGTATGTAATTGACTCTAAGTGATCTTGAGCTTTGTTCTTTACAATATACAACAAATCTTTCCTCTGCCAACCAACAAGAAATCCTTGGAAAGCTTCCAATTCCATAAATTAATTTATGATCATATCCCTCTTTGTCAAGAACATTCACAACTATGGAATATGTCTCATATTCTTGAGAGTCAACATGTATTCCCATTGAGTTTCAACACTTTTATAATCAATCTCAACCACTGGTGCAACACTCGTGTTTCCCATGTACAACTATCCAAAGTCTCCAGCTTGATAGATTGTGAAATGCTTTATTTTTGGAGCACAGTGATGAGAAGCTCTAGAGTTAACTATCCACTCAACTAGGGATGAGCATATGGCCGGTTCGGTCAAAAATTGAGCCGAACTGAACCGACCGAAGGTCTACATTTCAACTGAACTGAATTTCAACATTGATTTTGGTCTTTTTTTAGTTTCAACTGAATTTTAACTTTTTATGTTCTTTTAAAAATTTGATCGAGAACCAAAAAATGCACACGTGCTGAGAAAAATTTAGAATTAAATAATATAATAAGGTTGAGTTGTGAATAAATATGCGAGTCAAGATTAATAGATTAGTACCATTAAAATAATTAATTAGTGCCATCCAATTTCCATGAGCAATAAGGATCAATTAGTGTCAGTTAATTACCAAGTCCATCTTTTTCTTATTAGGTAACAATAATTTTATTATGGACAACATTAATGTTGCAAAAATCAAATGTATATAGATAAGTTGGTTTCATATTGACTATAAATTAGTGTAATAGAAATATAGAAAGTATATTAGTATAGTTAAAAAAAACAAAAGAAATAAAAATAAAATGAGTTTCGGTTGGTTCGATTAAAACCGAACTATTTGCTCTCAAACCAAACTGATGAAAACTTATCCGTTCAGTCAGTTATTCAGTTTCGGTTTGGTTTTGCTCACTCCTACACTCTACATTTGGATCTTCCATGTGAAAACACTCATCACTCACATATACTACTATCCGATCATCATCAGAGTGTGTAACAATGGCAGTTGTGTTCTTATCATTATAATTTTTCTGATTATTTTCCTTTTTCTATTGTTTCAATAGTCTGCAATTTCTTTTCATATATTTAGCTCTAGGCAGAGAACTAAAAGGAAACAAAACATGTACTCCATAATAGAATACAAACTCCATGGTAAAAACTAATTCACCAAGTATTGAACGTGCTCTCCTACTGAATTTCCTTCTTTATACTTCACATTCACCAATTTTTTTTTTATCACAAATGCTTTGTTATATGCATGTGCATTCTTTATTTCATAAAGCTTTTAGAGCTTTTCTCATAGATTACATGGATTTTCTCCTTGGCTATGTGATGGAACATACTAGTGTTGACCCATTGACGTATAGTACCAATGATCTTCCTCCCAAGCTTTGTCCAAACTTTATCAGACATCTCTTCGGGTTTAGCATTGGCACCCTCTATATGATCATACCATTCTTTACAATAAAGTAAATCCTCTATCATAACCCCTAATATCAAATAATTATCATATACAAATTTAATCATTGACCTACTAGTGCTATTCTCCATAGTTTCTGCTTTCTAACCAATGCTCTGATACCACTGCTGTGGAAGAAGCTACATCTGATAATGTAAAATACTCCAAATGCACAATGAGAATCCCAAACAAATATTAAAGTATCCAAAATCTTTCCACTTAATAAATCAAGTAGCAAACTATAATCAATTAATATCAATTATGCACACACAAAGTAAGTAAAATGACACTAAGATTTTTCGTGGGAACCCATAAAATAAAGGGAAAAAACCACAGGACCTATTCTAGAAATAACTTTACTATACAATCACAACATATACATTGTCTCATCCTTACCACAATAGGGGAATCACAATACCACACCAAAGAAGCATCAATAACAACAATAGCTTGTAATAAACCAATTAAAATTAGGAAGAGAAAAACCTCCCTGTAGTAATTCCAAGAGAAGATTTGAACAAATCTAAACCATCAAAGTAAAACGCCAACTGCCATGATTCATTCCTTGAAATTTCAAGTGAATCCAAGATGATTTGGTACCCCCAAATCTAAAATCATTCTTCTCTTCCTTTCTTCTATCCATTTCTTTCTTTGGTTTTGGCTGCAACAAGCTTTCAGCGGTTGCTCTCTATTTCTTAGCTGATCTCTCATGTGAGTGACGAAAACACAAATGAGCAACTTTTCTCATTTGTTCCTTGGGCCTTAATTTTCTTCTAAGTAAATGAGCTTCCAACTAATGAAGGTCCAAGCCTAACAGAAACAACAAAAATCATAGCCTCTACAAGTTCATAACTAAAAAGAGTTATTGAAAAAACAAGACACAATCATCTATTTTGGATAATTAGATATGGCCTAAATCTCAAAAAAGAGTATTTTATCATTGCAACCATTTTTTATATAAAATATGAACATTAGCATACAAAATAAAACTCATTTTCGCTTCTCTAGATTTTTGGTTGAATTCTTCTTCAAATATCCATATAGTCAAATATAAAGAAACTCGTGACTCTATTCAATTTTAAAATCATCGAATTTCTGTGAACGCATTTTGTTATATATGTACAGAATGAAAATGTCGGTCAAAGATTCAGATCCGGAGGCGGAGATACCTTCGACTTCTTCTTCACCGTCCTCGTCATAATGAATGCCACAAATCTCTCCAGTCATTCCGTGGTGGCATCTACTCCTCTTCCTCCTTGAGTGCTGGAGGCACCCATGCTAGCACATCCTCCTTCTACCTCCTCGACAACTATTATTTTATGATTTTTTAATTTTGTATGTTCTCCGTCATTTTTTAGCTATGATAGGATTTTAGATTTTGGGGATAAGGGAGTTTTAGATTTTGGGGACTGAGGTGTAAAAGTTCTTACTATATTTATTTTTATATTTTATAAAATAGTGGGTTATAAGAGTAAAAAAGAGAGCTGTATTTAGAATTTGCCAAAAACTTATGCCAAGTAAGTTTATTTTTAAAAAAATATGGTCTATTGCATCTTATAAAATGTTTCTAGATCGACTTTTTAGAGTTAAATGATTTTAAATAATTATTTTTATATTTTTTTATTTTAAAATGAACTTCAATTTTAGAGAAATTAAGACTCATGTGAATGATGGAGATATGTACGCGGATATGAAAATTTAGCCCAATAGAAGAAAATGACGAGAAAAATAACATGGTCCACAACATTTTTCCACTCAAGATCCCAATTAGCCAAGTCATAGTTCAGATGTCGAAAATTTACTTTAGTGTTAGATTTGTGAAAATGCTAAAATGTCAAAATATTTTTGTAATTTTTTAAAGGACGAGATATTTTTATTAATCACTTCAAAAGTTAGGTTAAGGCATTTTCATAATCTTTAAAGGTCATGACATTTTTATAAATCACTTGAAACATGACTTAAAATATGGCATTTACACTATAATATATAATTTTTAAATATTGAATAATTTTACTGAAAATTGAAATTTTGGCGGTGGTTTTTTTCACATGTTGGCCAATTTTACAACACACAGAGAGGGCAAATGTGTAAGATGTCCAAACTGTTGGGATTTTTCAAATTAACCCGCCACTTGATCTATTTGGATGTCATTAATTCTATGTTCATGTAAATCACAATTTTATGTGTGATATTAATTATCCTATGTTGAATTATCATGCAAGTTTAATTTTGAATATGCTACAACAGAAGATAATAGAATCTATCGAAATCGGTACTTACATACGTTGTTGGGTTGATCACGTGCTTAAAGGTCTAATCCTGTTGTTGATGGAGAACAAATGGACGATAACGACTTTCCTCTCCATGGTGTGCGAATCTTACAACTCAAATATTTTACTCCTCGATCTTTTGATGTATTCTTGAACCTTGTTTAGATGTAGGGTGTGCTATAAACTACTAGACTGTATGGAAACCCTAGGAATCAAGAGAGCACGAAAGATGGATTGTATTACATTGATAAATTCCATGCCCCCCCCCCTCTCCTTATTAATATGGGAGGGGCAAAAATTCATCTCCAAACCCTAACGGGTTTGGGCCTTCAACTCTTGTTCTATTTCCAGTCCCTTATGATTATATTGGATTACAATATAGATCTAGAAGAACATTAAATTGGCACACTATTTTATTTAATTTCTAATATCCATAACCAGGATATAAATAAATAAATTAAGTATTATTTTTATTCCTCTAAAGAAATAATACCGAATTACCAAGTTAATACATATTTACAAATATGCTTTCTCTTTAATTCAGTTATTCCACATGTTTAAGATATAATATCATTTAATTAATTATGTAAACTTCTGATAGCTATAAGTAATTATTATCTTGTTTCGAGAGTAGTACAACACGATATCCATATCATGTAAGAATAAATTAATATTATGCCTGCAGGGCTTCCAATTGATCTTTGTGCTTCCTCAAGGGAATATCATCAACCTGACACACCAGGACACGATTGCGATATATAATGCATGGCCAATCATATATGTAAATGCCAAAATATAGAGATTGTTGATCCTATCAAAGAATCTCACCCATTGATAAATCAACGCAGTCAACGTAACATATATATGTCGGTCAATAATATATGGGTTAAGAACCCGAATTATGTGGATCTTTATTCTTTCACTTAAGGTCAGAATAAAGAACAATATCATATCGTGATCCTCCTCAATACACACATCAATGTACTAGAATAATCTGTTAGTCAAGATAAACTCACAATCAGATTATTCTATGGTATACCAATGGTTAGTTCAGGACCATCTAAGCTGTGAGCCTTTTAATACATTGCAAGAAAATGATGATATAATCTTTACCGTATGTTCACCCACACCATATTATCTACAATGCAAGTATATGGAATGTGCAAATAAAAATAACAATAATTAAATGCACATAGTGACTGCAATAATTATTCAATCTATATCGTCTTATTGTTTAATGTATAAAGAGACAAACTTTCCACTATATAAAACCAAAAAACAAGTTAAGATTATAAAATTATTTAGTATTTTATATGAATAGCATGACACATGTAAATTGTTATATTATCATTATGTAGTTTCATTTATACATTCTACGAGATCGGTACACGAGCACATACGAGCTACCGGTGATTCAATTTTTAGGCTTCAATAATTTTATTGCAAAACAAAAAATTTGGGGAAAAAACTACAAAAAATAGAAAGGGTGAGACCGTCTCACAAGAGTCCTATTCTAGTTTATTTTTATTTTTTATTTTATCTATTGCTATGTTACTACATTGTTTATTTTTTTTTAAGATGATGCATTTTTTTCTTAAAATAAAACAATGTCGTTAACATAGTAGGAGATGTAATTATCCAATTAACTAATTAATTAGATAATATATTTATTTCTTACTTAATTAATATTATATTTTCATTTTCGGAAATGTTATTTAGGCGGGAAACCCAATTTTTCTATTTGTAAATGTAGTGTTGTTATTATATATTATTTGACAAAAACTTGTGTTATACCATATAACAGCCGTTACACGAGCCAAATAGGCCTAAATCTACCCTCAAAACCAACCGCATCCGCCCAGGCGCCTGGGCACATAATTTTTTTTAATTTTTTTAGTGTTTTCATGTTTTTCCTTTTTTAATTTTTTTTATTGGATACAAAATTAAATTAATTCAAAAAATTAAATTAAATCAAATTAATTTAATTTTAGGATTCACTAATTCATTTTAGGGTATATTAATTTCAAAATAATTAATTATGGAGCACAGTCTACAAGCCCACACGTTACTATTAGGTGAGTGCACTACGTGAGACACCGACTAAAAAAAATTAAATTGATTCAATTTAATTTTATTGTTCATTGATTCCATTTTACGATATATTTATTTTAAAAAAATAATTATCGAGTGCAGTGCACGAACTCACACATTAGCATCGGACTAGTGCACTACACGAGATGTCAAATAAAAAATAATAATTCAATTTAATTTTAGGGTTCATCAATTTCATTTTATGGTATATATTTATTTCAAAAAATTAATTAATGCAGTGCAGGAGCTCACATGTTAGTGTCGGGCGAGTACATTGTACGAGATGCTAGATAAAAAAATTAAATTAATTCAAAAAATAAATGAATTTAATTTATTTTAAAGTTTACTAATTCCATTTTTGGGTATATATTATTTTTAAAAAAAATACTTATCGAACATAGTGCACGAACGACGCTTTAGCGTCTTGCGAGTGCACTGTGCGGGATGTAAGATACAAAAATTAAATAATTTAAAAAAATTAAATAGATATTTGTAAAATTACAAAAAAAAAAAAAGAAAATTGGAAAAAATTTGAAAAGAAATGGAAAAAGGGCAGGGGGGAAATTGGAAAAAAAAAATAATAAAAGGAAAAAAAAAAGGAGAAATGACCAGCTTCCTTGATCAATAAGATACACGAATTGAGATACCTTAGACGTTGTCATGGGAGATCTCCTGATATTATATTGATTCCAAATTGAGTTTGGAGCTTCACCTTTTTAGTAAGAGATTAGGTAAGGGTTTCAAATCCTTCCCCTTTGCCTGTTTTTTACAAATTATTTTTTTATTTTATTTTAAAAAGAAAAGAATTCACTTCAGAAATGATGACATTTGTGAAATTTTGGTAGGTTTCAATACAATATTACCACATAAAATATTTCATTAATCTATCATATTGTTTACGGAAAACTTTATTATTGGGAATCATAAATCTATATGTAATTAATTGATGATTCTTTTGAAAAAAGAAAGAGAAGTAATTATATTATTCGATATTACCTTGCTTTCTGGCCTGTTTGTTAGTAGGATAGTAGTGGACATTTATCATTAGTTTAGATGACAAAAGAGAAAACACAGCAGATGGGATAGGCATGCAGAATTTATAAAAAATTATGTCAATCAAGTGCGAATCAGAATTCTCTCTCATCTACCTTTTGATTTAATAATAATATTTATTTATTTATTGCCTCTGCTTTTCCAGGCACCCATTTCTTTTCAATGCATATTTCATAGATATATTCACATCCTTTTTGCCGTATACCCATTCATCACCTTCCAAAGTCTACACAATCATCTTTCCATCCAACAAAATATGTTTTCATGGATCCAAATTCTTTAGATGTTACATTTGGTCGAACGCACTAATTATATTAGGTGATAAAAATGGTTCTTTATAGCCAAAATAGAATAAAGTTAGTTTCTAACATAATTTTAATGTTCTCTGAGTAAAATATTGTAGAGGTCCTATTTTTACATAGGTCCAAAGATCAGACCCACAGCCGCCTGAAGGTCTAAGGAGTCAAAGAAATCGACATCTCGAGGTTGACACCTCGAGGTCGACGCCTCGGTAACCAAAGTCTAGAGGCCTAAGAAAAAAACCGAGCTTAAACGGACTCATAAGGAGAATGAGTCAACTTTTCCGTTGGAGATAAGTGAAGAACCCGTCAAAATCCTAAAAGTGATAGAAAATATCACCTAAAATTCGAAAAATTGGTTAAACCCTCCTCTATATATGTGTTTCCTTCATAATCAGAGAGGGGGGGACTGGAACGTAAGCTATCACATATAACATCCACATTCATTCGTTCACGAACGACCTTCATACGATCCATCATTCGGCGCATTCACTATATTCTATAACGATAAAACTCAACTCTTTAATCACTATTTATTGTTCTTCGTTCTATTTCGTATCGTTATTGTTAGGAAAATTATTGGGAAAATCCCAACTGATGGTTTTGATAAAATGTCAAAACATGTATGATGATTTAATGAAAAACTGCAGGTTATGAAAAGCTGGAAATCGGGGTAATGACCAAGTAAGACTTCAGACATCAGTCTAACTGAAATGAGAGACAACTATCTTGAAGCATGGTCAACCAGCTTAAAAGGTTGCCTTGATCAGACCAGTCAGAGTCAACTCTTTAAAGCTTAAGAAAAGCTATAAGGGGGGAAGAGAACCTTGGAGACTGGTAGGCATCCACAGATGAGTAATCATCAGTCGTAGCAGAAAGCTAAGACAGATTGATGAGAATAGAGCAAGCTTGAAAGTTGAAACTGAACTGATCAAAGATCAGTCAGTTACAAAGGGCTAACCCTAAACTGATCAAAAGATCAGTTAGATGGAAGAAAGCTCTAAAAAGCTTTGAGCCAATACTGAACTGACCATAGATCAGTTCAATGAGAGAAAAGCTCAAGGAAGTAGCTAACTGATAGTCCAGAACTGAAAGCTTTTTGAAGCTAAGCTGCCAAGTCAGCTGAACTGGACCATATCAGGAATGAAGCTCAAGGCAGCTGAGGATCTGCCAACTGGACAATCTCAGAGCTGAAAGTCGAGATAGCTGAAAGTCTATTAGCTGAATGTCCAAAACTGATAGCCGAATCACATGCTCTCTCTGACAAGCAGTCGATGAAGATCTTGATAGGAAATCTTTAAAAGATCCTGATGATCTTAGAGCAGAGGTCATTAAAGTCAAACGGCTAGTTCATTAAGAGCTTCAAATGGCTACGGGCATTAAAATGCGGTCGGTGAATTCAGGATTTTCACCAATCACAACGGTCAAAATATCACTCATCTATTTAATAGAGAGTGAGACAAAAAAAACAGAAGACTTTTGCCAATCTAACTTTTGCTATTTTGCAGAACAAGCTATTCTTTCTCCCTCCCCACAGCTCAAAGCTTAATACTCTTAAGTGTGAAAAGTCTCAACTGAGAAGGCGTGCTTCAAGTCTAAAGCAAGCTGCTAAGCTAACGCAGAATTCCAGTAAGAGCAAAGCTTCTCAGTTCTGTCCCTGAAAGATCAACCACTCAGCTCAAGCCAAAGGACCTTTCCAGGTTTATAACAGATTCAAGACTGCCTTCTTGAAGATCGAGTGAGATCTAAAATCATGTAAAGATGGGAAATAGCACCTAAAGTCTCAGCGAGCAGTTGGGACCGGTAAGTGTGAGCTGTCGAACCAGAACCCGGCTAGGAGGAGCGTGTACCGACGGGTCTGTTCTTTCGGGATAGCAACAGTTGGAAAGGAGACCGCGCTCGGGTTGAAAGGTGTCGTTTTCAGGTCTAACATGAATTCTTCATTGTGTAATTGTAATAAAGAAACTTTACACTTGCATAGTAGATTGCCCTTCTGTAAAAATGTACAAGTACAAATGTTAAAGTCGATGTCGAAGCTAGTGTAAAACTATGCCTTCAACATACACATCAGAAGCTTAAAGAACTTTGCACAGAATATAATTTTAAATTACACACCTTCGGTATGTGATTTCCACATGACAAAATTTCACTATCACAAGTGATGAATCGAATGCTGATATTGTCTTGGTTCACTCCCTTGACAATACTGCATAAAATAAAAGAATCATATTCTAAGTACAACAAGATTCTGAAACTACTATTTAACACTAAAGAGTAATGCAACTTCAAAATCTAAACTCTCAATTCAAACATCTAATCTACAAACACAACCAAAGAATATCTTTTGCTCATCAAAACAATAGATTCAATATTGAATAGATTGTTGAGAATCTCTAATTCAAACATCTAATCTACAAACACAATCAAAGAATATCTTTTGGTTCATCAAAACGATAGATTCAATGTTGAACAGATTGTTGAGAATCTCGACGTAAAACTAAGGACTCAAGCTCTGAATTTTCTCACTTGATATAGTGATATCTTCTCTACTTGGGTGCCTTCTTTAGGAATGAGAACTAGTACTTATAGATCACCTCTCATCGTAGCAGTTCTCCCATGTTCTCTCTTTAGTTAGTGGCTTGATGTTAACAATCTCTTAACACAGTTCTCACATCCACCTTAAATTAGTGTTAACAGTCTTTTAACACAGCTTCCACATCCACCCACATTTTCCTTCTCTGCATTTAACTGCTCTGGCACTCCATTGTCGTTTTCAGAGTACCAAGTCATGACTCTTATCCGCTATGCTGATCAATGAACAATCAAACTAACAATTTCAAACTTGGAGATAATGTTGTTCCTTATGTTGATTTTGAAGATATTCCTGACTGAGTATTTATGACGGTTTCCTTCTATGGACATAGACCTTTTGCTCCCCGATTCCCAAAGGATCAAACTAGATTTTTATCTGCCACCTTTGTAAAGAATTACTTTGAAGATTCACCTTAATAATCAAATGAAGACTCTCGCTAAAAAAAATAACAAATTATATCAACATGGAAACAAGCTTCATGAAGGAAACCTCGAATAAGAAAGGTGTTTTTAGCTCCTATATGAAGACCATTCGATTGTTATTAAATGGTGTATGTACTGAATATTTTTTTACAATCTCTAAGTGTCATGAGTTGTAATTTTGATATGATTTTATGTGTCTACTAGTGTTATTCTTTTTTTTTTAAGTTCAACGTGAATTTCTAGTGAGATTATTTATCTAAGACAAACACTTTGGATATGTAGCTGCAAGAGAGACCAAGTGTGGGCATTTGGGTGTTCGGAATGTGTTCAATTTGGTGGTTCTATTGTGTAAGTGCTCTGTCAAAACTAGCTTTGAAGGAGTGGATTGGTTCTCTATTAAGCAAGGCACCCAGAGTAAATATGTTCACCGAACTGAGTTATCATATTGTGTGTTATTTATGCTTTTTTTATTTACATTCTCATTCTCCATTGGATCATATAATTGAATATCATAAAGAACAATACGATATATAAACACACTGCATGGATAACAATTTGTCACTCACTACAAATTAAAAAAATAATGGAATTCACCAACTACCACATCACCTCTACCTCATCTTCAGAATTCCGCTTAATTAGTATAGCTTTTTGTAACAATACTCCCACTACTTTGTACTGATTTAAGGATTGTGTTAGTGCAATATTTTAGCACTAAGTTTTTTAGTTGTCATAATTTTAATTTATGGCAGATCAAGAACACAAATATTTTGTTTTTCAAGTATTGAGAAACATGTTCTGGACATGAGATAAGAATATTCCGCTGCCAATCTGATTGAAGATCAAAGACTGTACTGATTAAGTGTTATGCATATGATCATGTACATGGTTGTCCAAAAGCTTCCGAAGAAACTTGTTGCGCTGATTTCAAGAAGATGAAGATTCCTATTGAAGATAGACGTATCCAGATTAAAGATAAAAGATACAAGGAGGTGAGTTCTATTCAAGGCAGGTCTCTAACTAGGGTTGTCCGGGTCAAAAAGGAAAGTTTTCTTGTTAGAGTTCGATTAGAATTAGGAGAACTGATTACCTTGGTTATGCTATCTTTATTATAATAAATAGCCTGAGAATCAGACTATTTAGATGGTGGAGAACACCTATGTCTAAATACTGATTAGAGAGTCAAAAAGACTTCAAGTTTGAAGCATTAGCATATGACATTGTTAAGCTGGAGTTTATTTTTTTATCATTATTTTTCTAGTATGTTTGAAATATTTTCATACACTTTTAAAGGAGTCTCGAAAGAGATTTCATGTGGAAACTAGAGAAAGTCTAGGTTGTGAGAGGATCTCACAATTTAGTCTATTAAAAGAGGTTGTGGTGGGTAGGAAAGGGGTTGAGTGACGGGAGGTCATCGTGTAAAAACCTTTGTAATCATACAACAGGGTAGTGAATTATTTCTCATAGATCAGTTGATCGAACAAGGTTATCATTCTTGTATTCTTTATTGCTTTAAGTTACAACAATCTAAATATTCATGTCATTCATAATGTTCATGAACATGATTATGCATATGATGATATCCATACTATTTATGTAATCTCAGATTGTGTCCTCATCCATTTTTCTTAGCAAATCATCTAGTGTTGACTTCAGCATAAACCCATTACCAAACAACCAACAGACTTACTTAGCATTTGAATTTGACTTAAAGAAAAGGCACCTTCTTAATTACGAAAATCATACATAATCTTTAAGAAATTCTTAGCCATTTCGTAAGGTACTACCTTATCTGTCATAATAGAGACAATATCTCTATTGAGACACTTCCATGTGTCATAATAGATCTATTGTGACACATGGAAGTGACCCAATAGAGATATTATGACAAATGAGATAGTACCTCATCATGATGTGGCTAAGAATATCCCATAATCTTCCTCGTCTTCGTTGCAGTAGTATCGAACTCTCGTGATCTTCACTTCCTGCCGCATTAACCACCAAATCAAATTAATTAATTAAAATATTTCTTAAAAAAATTGTTGGCCATATTCTACTTCCCCAGCAAACACAAATATAAAAATTTCACAAGTTTCAACTACAAATTCATGTCAAACTACAAAAACTTCATCGAACTATTGAATTAAATAAAATGCGTCAAACTCTTTTATATATGTTATTAAAATCCTACATCAAATCTCCTTGTATTTTTTGAATTACTCAAAATTATCCAGTGTTTTAAAAAAGTGAAGAGGACTTGGGTATATATGCAATGTATGAAACACCCTTAGAAAATATAAAGGGTCAAAAGTTGACATCATCAAATTTTTTCCAAACTTCAAACGATCATAATTTTCTTAAATTGAAAACAAAATTCAAATTAAATGTCTTTTCATCACCTTTCATTTAAAATCTCGCATAAATATGTTTGAATGAAAAAATATGGACAAAACATTCATTTTTCATGCATATAAAAGCTCTAAAAATAGAATCAAATTTTAAAAAAATTATAAACCTTTAATAGGATGTGATGAACCTTAAAAAATCATAAACCCTAAAACATAAACCCCCTAAAAATTTCTAGACCCTAAAAATAAAAACTAACCATGAAATAATTAGATTAAAAATATCATGTGATAGATATGACCGAGGAAGAAGACTCAAGTAGTCAGTGGAAATGTAAGTTTATTTTTGGCTGGAATGTTAGATTTAATTATTTTTCAATGGGGCACACTTGTGTAAGACTGTCTAATGAGTCTCTTACGTTAGACGGATCCCCACCCGACCTGACCTGGATCCGACCCGATCCAGCAATATATATTTAAAAAAACCTCTATTTCCTTCTTCAGCCGCAGCGTGTTTTTCTTCCAGATCGCGATTCACACATCGCGATCTCCGTCCACACACGCCCATTCAACCTCGCAATCCACATCTAAACCATAGCTTCTCGAGATTCAACCACCGGCGATTCAACATCCGACGACTCAATCTCGCGATTTGTGCATGATTTTAATGATAATTTGGGAACAACAAGTAACGTTCTCTCCAGTGGAATTTCGGTCAATTCCAGCGAAGAAACATTAGCAACAACAGGTATGTGTTCTTAGGTTATGAGATATGTAATTTTATTCCAATTTTTCAACAATGATTAGGTATATCAAATTTTGCATTCAAACTGTTCGACAATATGTTACTAAGAACTGATTTATTGAAATTTTGATTTAGTAATCTATTAGTGTTATAATAATTCTAAAAGTGATTTAAATTTTATAATTTTCAAATATTGTTATACTTGATAATGAAGACAATGTTGAAGATGTAGAAACAACATCTATCAACGAGGATGAATCTGTTATCTTGCAAATTGAGAGTAAGTACTACTTTACTTCTATTTTTTATTTTTGAAACCCATCAACTGCAAAATATATTTTGTACAGTAGTGATACTTCTATGGTATTTAGTGATACGTGCTCTCTCACAATAGTAATCCTTCACTAGGAATGAATCTGTTTTGTTGCAAATTGGGAGTAAGTACTACTTTACTTCTATTTTTTTATTTTTGAAACCTATCAACTGAAAAATGTATTTTTTACAGTAGTGATACTTCTATGGTATTTAGTGATACGTGCTCTCATGAAAGTAATCCTTCGCTAGGTATTATTGATATGTTGCAACTGTTTCACTTAAAACGTAATTATGATTTACTCGATAATAATGTTACAAGTATCGACAGTAGTTAGTGATACGCCACCAATTGAATTTCTAGCCCTACGAAATTTCTTTGAACTTTGGCGAATAAACATCTACTACAAGCGGTAACGATATTGTAATTAGATTTTTGAAATTTTTGAGTTTATTAGCCTTTAGTTTCTCAAATTGGGTGAATTATTGCTACATGTTCTATATATGCATACCTTGTGTTCGATGATATGTCTATGAAGCAATTACTTTAATTTATATTAGGTAGGTCATTTGTTGTTGGAATTTTAGAACTTCAATATTATTCTGCAGCTCCTCCGTTCGCAACTCCATATCGGAAGAGCCGATGGCTTCAATTTATTTCAGTTCAATGATGGACAATATGAATCTACTACATTACTTCATTCAAGGGCTCAGCAGGTGAAGAGCTCTTCATTTTTCTAATTTATAACATATTCAAATAAGTGATTTTCTATGCTATTAGTTGTAAGCAGTCCGAACTTGTATTCTTGAAGTCCCTCTGAATGCTCATACTAGATATGTGTTCATGTAGATATGTGTCATTCGACATTATTCTACAGCTCCTCCGTTCACTACATGTTCTATATATGCATACCTTGTGTTCGATGCCTTCTCACATTCATCTCCGCTGCCAAACACGAAGCCGGCTTTCCTCGACGCCCTTCTGACAGTTTACGTGGAGGCGAGGCTCCCCAATGAGGCAGTTGAACTGTGCAATTTGGTTAGAAGTGATGGTAATTTCATTTCTCTCTCGGCTTTCAACGTGTTTCTTGAATCTTTGGCAGTCCGCGGTGAAATTGGGGGACTTGGAGAAAGGTTTCGAGCTGATGAATGGAATGAAGAAATGTGGGATTAGGGCGAATGGGTTTGTGTACAATGTTTTGATCGGTGGGTTTTGTAAGGAGAGGAGAGCGGGGGATGCCCAGAAGCTATTCGATAAAATGTCGAATAGAAATGTAGCTCCAAATAGAGTGACGTACAATAGTCTAATTGATGGGTGTTAAAGATTTTTAGTGATACTTTTATTTATAATTAGTGTTACTTGCTTTTGTAATTAGTGATACTTTATTTTGTAATCAATAATATTTTTCTCTATGATAATGAAATAATATTTTTACTTAAGAATGAGTTTTTATCGTATCCATAGACTTGATTCTCAATTTGGGATTATGTTTTAAACTGACACTTTTCTTTCTAATTAGTGATACTTTCTTTTGTAATTAGTGATACTTTCTTCTACAATTAGTGATACTTTTCTTCTAATTAGTGATACTTTTCTTTCTAATTAATGATACTTTTGTTGGTTTTGTATACTAGAATACCCGTCTTTTGTATACATTATTGATGATGTTTTATGATGATATAGAATGAATACTATTGCAATCACTGTTTGCATTTAAATTGTTATATTTACAGGCATGTTCACTATACTTACATTGTAGATGATATGGTGTGGGTAAACACACAATTAGATCATATCATTGGTTCCTTGTATTGTATTAAAAGGCTCACGGTCTAGATGGCACTAAACCCGCCATCGATACGCCGTAGAATAATCTGATAGTTAGTTTGTCTTGACTAACTGATTATTCTAGTACACGGACAAGTGTATTGAGGAGGATCTACTTAGGATTCTATTCTCTATTCTGACCTTAAGTGAGAGAATAAGAATCCACAGAGTTCAGGTTCTTAACCCCTATATGTTGGCGGACACATACGTGTGGTGTTTGCAGCTTTGATTTATCAAAGGGTGAGGTTCTTTCATAAGATCAATAATCTCGATATCTTGGGTTGTAACATTTACACTTATGATGGGTCGTGCAATATGTAGGGGCACCGTGTCCTGGTGCGCCAGATTGATGGTGTTCTCTTAAGGAAACACAAGTTCATGTTGAAACCCTGCAGGTGGAATTTTATTCCGTACATGAGTAAAGTTTGTGTGGTACTACTCAAGGATAGAACATTAATTAATTATAGCTGTCAGAAGCTTACATAATTAATTAATGTGCATTATATCTTAAACACGGGAAATGGCTGGACTAAAGGAGAAAGCATATTCAGAAATATGTATTAAATTGGTAGGTTAATATTATTTCTTTAGTGGAATAAAAATAATACTTACTTTATTTAATTATATCCTAAGTTTATTGGATATTAGAAATTAAATAAATTAGCAGGCCAATTTAATATTCTTCTAGATCCCTGTTGTAGCCCAATATGACTTTAATGGACTGGAGATAGAAAAAGAGATAGAGGCCCAAGCCCAGTAAGTCTGGGACTTGTTAATTTCGACCATCTCCCCTATAAATAGGGAGATGGGGATCGAAATTTTTAGTGTCACAATTCAGCTCTCTTTTGTTCTCTTTATCTCCACAGTATCCATACATATCTAGTAGATTTCAGCCCACCCTGAATCTAGATATAGTCCGGGAATACAACAGAAGATCAAGGAGTGGAATAGTATAAGGGGGCGCCGATTTTCATACATACAACAGCAAGATTAGACCTTTAATCTTGTCCTCAACCCATCGTTTAATTTGTAAGTCGTTTTTTAGTATTCTATGTTTCCGCTTTAGTAGAATTGAAAACCGTCTATGCATGTTTAATTGAACTCAGTTAATTGAAACGTATGAGCTGCATAAAATTATGATCTACATGACATTAGGATTAATGAACATCCAATTAGATCCTACAGTGGTTTAATTCGAAAAAACCCCAACAACTTTCTTCAACAATTAGTGATACTTTTCTCTACAATTAGTGATACTTTTTTCCATAGTAATGAGACTCCACTTCACAGTTAATTAGTGATACTTTTCTTCTAATTAGTTATACTTTCTTCCGTAATTAGTGATATTTTTCTTGCTAATTAGTAATACTTTCTTCTGCAATTAGTGATATTTTTCTTCAATTAGTGATACTTTCTTCGGTAATTAGTGATACTTTTCTTCAATTAGTGATACTTTCTTCTGCAATTTGTATATGTGTGTGTCTCTCTCTATTTTTTATCACTGCTAATACACAAAATAAATAGTGTTACTTCACTACACACATAGTGATACTTTTCTTCATAAATAGTTATACATATTATCTGCAGCATCAATAAAATATATATTTAAAGATTTTTAAACCTGTTCATAACTATAACAAAAATGTAATTCATTACAAAAAAAAAATTCTATGGCTTACATATCATAAAACTTATAACTCCAATAAATACCTTCTGGAAACATTACATAATCCAATGTTTCCAAGCCACTAAAATTTCCCATCATATCTACAAAAAATCCATTATTCATTTTCATCATGATTTCTTCCAATTTTAATTTTCTTACCCTTATTCTTCTTATCAGCGCATGATTTCCTCTTCTTTTTAACATCTTTCCTCTCCACTTTCTTACTTTCGTGTTTGGCTTCAGGTGGAGAGCAAGCATCTTCATCATCCTTATCATCACACTCCTCGACTTTCTAACTTCGTGTTTAGTTTCATGTAAAGAGCAAGCATCTTCATCCTCCTTATCATCACATTCATCACCTTTCTTAGCATCATGTTCACTGCAAAATATAAATTAAATTAAAACAATAATTAAGAATGCACTAAACTGTATTTAATGAAATATATTCACTTAATTGAACATTACCAGTTAATTCATAATGATAACTTCCTTGACATCAATAATAATGAAAGTATCACTGATCATTCAATTAAGCATCACTATCAACACAATGAAGTATCAGTAATACTGAAACTTGCATGTCAGTTTCTTATCAACTTCCTTAACAATGCAATAGAGTATCAACAATAATTCATTTAAGCATCATTACCAATACAATGAAGTATCACTAATAATGAACAAGACTTGCAAGAGTATATTTGAATTTTAAGAACAAAGCGTAATAGTAAGCATAGCATGCAGTAGATTTTCTAACCTAAATACAATAAACAGAGCATAAGTACAATAGATTAAGAAAATTAAAATTTTACACAAACTCGTGTAGATTTTAATGCAACATAGCAAACACCTCTCAAGAACATCATGGAAGACATGATTAACTCATACAAATTCAAATCAAACGTACAAGACAAAAGACCAGGGCATCAGAACAAAAGACTTAATCACCCAACTGATTTGCAGCAGTAGTATTTTTAATTTTTGATCAACTACCATAAACAATGCAATAATGTATCACTAATAATTCACTTAAAAATCACTGCCAATGCAATAAAGTATCACTATTAATAAAAAAGAATTACCTGTCAAAATCCAACTGCAAAAATTAAAATCAGAAAAAAAATTTAATCAATCAATTGTGTATACAGAATATAATAGCAGCTATCTATCCAAAAATTAATCAAACTACTTCAGCTTTGTCAATGTGACTAAGATGCAGATTGCAGAGTATCAATAATAATTAATGTAAGCATCATTATCAATACAATGAAGTATCCTTAATAATTAACAAGAATTATAAGAGCATTTTTGAATTTTAAGAAGAAACCGCAACAGTAAAATAGCATGCAGTAGATTTTCTAAACCAAATATAATAAACAAGGACCAACATGACCAACACAATGAACTCAATGTAGGAATCTATGTTATTCAAAATTAAAATCCCCTAAATTAAAAGCCCTAGATAAACTTACAATAAGAAATTGAACCCTGCATCGGAGATGTTGACGATAGAGCGCCGGTTACGGATAGGACTACGGTGCCGGTGGTCGCGATAGTTGGTGATAGAGGTGGCACAACTTCCTTCGGCGGTGGTCGTGATATTTCACGATAATTGGTGCGGTTGTGGAGGAAGATCGTGGAGGGTCCTGTGTTGGGAAGAAGCAGCCGTTGTACGGGGGAGAATCGCCGGTTGAAGACGGAGGGAGAGAATCGCCGGTTGAAGATGGAGGAGATAGTGAGAGAGGAGAGTAGAGATCCGCGTAGAGAGAGATGAGAGTGAATCGCATCAGAGAGAGGAGAGAGTGATTCAGATTTTTTTTTAATATATATATATATGCCGGGTTGGGTCTCAACCGGGTCGGGTCGGGGGAGATCCGTCTAACGTAAGAAACCCGTTAGACGATCTCATACAAGTTTTTGTCCTTTTCAATTAGTTTATATATTTTATTGATAAAAATGTTGATTTGAGATATAAACGATATTTTACCCTTTTTTTGGTACTAAAAAAAAGATATTTTACCCTTTTTTATAACAAAAAGATTTTTTTTTAATCCACCTATCGTCTCTTATTCCTGAGCCGTCAACCCCGTTCCTCCATCGACGGCCAAGACAAGAAAAAGTATTTTTTAAATAATAATTACGACGATGGTATATTTTTCTACACATACAGATTGAATCAGTTTTGTGGGTGTGTATTTTGTGCCACATTAATTTTTTAATCACCGGAAAATTTTAAGGTTTGCTACAATTAAAAACTAGATTATTATTACAATATTTTTAAAAATGCATCTAAATTATACTCCCTCCTATTCAAAATAAATGTCACTTTAGGTTTTCTAATGATTTGCAAAATAAATGTCATTTTGACTTTTAATACCCAATTTAACCTTAATTACTTCTTTTACATTAATTACTTCCATGTACATTTCATCTACACTTGACCACTCATTTCTTCCCCCCAAGCTTTCATATTTTTTGTTTTCTTTTTTCTTTTGGCTAATTAATTATCATAAATGAGGTTAATATGGGAAGTTTTTTTTTTTATTAATTTGTGTGCTTGAGCTCAAAATGACATTTATTTTAAATAGGAGGGAGTATATTCGTATGAAGGTCGTGATTTTTCAGAATTAACCATTAGATTTGACTATGAGAAGTGGCGGAAACTTAATTTTTTTTTTCATGGAGATCGTGATTTTTCGGGCATTAACCCGTAGATTTTGCAATCAAGATTTCCTATTACACTCTATATGTTACACTTCGTTTTACATTTATAAATTATGTGTTTTTTTATATATTTTTTCTCAATTATATTTGTTGTGATTTAGTTTTATTTTAAGATTGTTTTTTAGGATTCGCCCTGCCAAATTAGAGTTCATAATTATTTTTTAGTATTTAATTTTTAATTTTCAATTAATAATTCATTATTATGAATGATTAATTCAAAATTAAATTTATAACTTTTTAAATTCATTTTTTTGGATAAATATTGACTATAATTATATTTGTTAGAATTGATTTTTATTTTATAATAAATATTATTAAAATCATAAATTTTATAGTGAAACATATAGTGAAACACATAGAAACGTAACAGGAAATTTGAAGCCTAGATTTTGACTATCTAACATTACTAAAAAATTATTATTTTTATGGAGGTGGCTACACAACTTATTTTGTTTCCACGATGACTATTTTAATTTTTCCCTCTTATTTTACTGCACATATAATATGTACTTAATAAATTAAATATGAAAAATATTGTATCTGCTGTACGACCAAATTAATACATCTACTATAAAAATAAACAGTCACGTCCTTTATGCTAAGACTTCTAGAGATGCAATCGTAATTGGCCTTGTACTTGTTTCTACCCACATAAAGTAGTCACATTTATCTAAACATCATTAAATTAAAAAAAAAAAATCGTTTAGAAATTCTCACATTTATATAAGATTAAAGTACACCCACAACTTTTATTTAAATAATTTGAAGAACAAAGTACATCATCACATCACTAACTATATCCCATGTACATTGGTGACATACATAGATTTTTGGGAACAAACAAATCTCAAAATTCCTTGTCAAAGTTTATCAAGAATTTCAATTGTTGATAAATTCCAAAAGAAATCTCCCACCAAATTGTATCAATTCAAAGAATAATCATGATGACTACCATAATCACAAATTTTTACTTGGGATAAATAGCCACCCCAAAATCCATTTGAATCACCAATCAACAAGAATCAAAGTGATAAAAAATAAAAAAATACATTAATCTCTGCTAAATCCAAGAATATTGTCTGCATTCCTCCTTATTATATAGACAACCTTGTTATAGATCCAAAAATATTCACCCACCGCCCACCTTACAAAAAGTTGTTACATTTTTAACTTTAGGTTCATGTGAGAGCATTTGTCGTCGCTGCAACATGATCACAAAACTCGAGCTCAGAGCAATTCTTTTATTCAATCTTCTAGTTTTATCTGTTCTCAGCCAAAACTGCGACAAAATTCCTTCATCAGATTATCAATGCCTCGAGAGAAAGCCTGATGAAAAATGCATGACTTTTGCTATTCTTCGAGCAAATTCTCACTACTCATCTCTCTCAAATCTGAGCTCTTCTTTAAGCATCGCTCGTGCTGATCTTGTCGAAGCTAACGGATTCTCAAACGACGTCGAGTTCTTGTCTGAAGATGAGCCCGTCTTGATCCCGATTGAATGCAAGTGCAGCAGCGGTGGATTCTTCGAAGCTGAAGTGGAAAAGATAAGCATAAAAGGTGAGAGCTTCTATGACATTGCAGAGTCCCTCGAGGGGTTAACCAGTTGCAACGCGATCCGGGAGAAAAACCCGAGTTTTTCGCCTTGGAATGTTCCAGAAAGAATCAATGTTTTAGTTCCATTGAAGTGTGCTTGCCCTGCTTCAGTTGATTCAAGGGAGTTTTTGGTGTCTTATCCTGTAAAAGGAGGCGACACAGTGTCTGAATTGTGTGTGAAGTTTAATGTTACTCAAGAAACCTTAGTTTCTACTAATAGCAAGTATTCAACATCAGGTTTCAGACAAGATGGAAATTTAAACCTCGTACCAGTCTCAACTCTTCTGATTCCAATACAAGGGAAGCCGGTTCTTGATTCGGGAAGATTGGAAGAAAGTAGTCGAGTTACAAGATCACACAAGAGGAGGAGGAGGCCTAAAATGTGGATGATTGGAGTGTTTATAGCAATGGGAATAGTCGGTTTGTTCGCCTGCATTGCTGTTGGGGTAGCCTTTTTCGTCATTCAAATGAAGAAAAGGCGGGAGGAGGGGTTGATCATGACCAAGGCTGCTGCAGATATGGAGCTGCCGCAGCTGAGTTTGAGCATCCGAACCACGAGTGACAAGAAGGTGTCGTTTGAAGGATCTCAATACAATTTGGATGAAGCAAGTACTTATACAACTACTCCCCACAAAATGAGGGTGATTGAGAGCTACACATTTGAGGATTTGCACAAGGCAACAGAGGGTTTCAGCTCGAGCAACCTCATCCAGGGGAGCTTGTTTCATGGCCGTCTCAAGGGGAAAAACATGGCTATAAAACGCATTTCTTCTGAGACCGTGTTGCCTAAGATTGACTACGAGATTCTGCACGAAAGGAGTCATCGTCATCCAAACATAATGAGGTTGATGGGGACTTGTTTGAGAGAGGGTGAAGATTCATTCCTAGTGTTTGAGTATGCAAGAAATGGATCGTTGAAGGATTGGATTCATGGTGGATTGGCAATCAAGAGCCATTTCATTGCTTCTTGCAGCTGTTTCTTGACTTGGAATCAGAGGGTGAAGATCTGTTTAGATGTGGCCACTGCATTGCAGCACATGCACCTCATTATGAATCCTGCCTATGTTCACAGGAATATAAGGAGTAGAAACATATTTCTTGATGAAGATTTCACTGCAAAAGTTGGGAATTTTGGATTGGTGAAGTTAGCAGATGATCAAGACAAAGGGTACTTACCACCTGAGTGCCTTACTGAAGGTGCAATATCTCCAAGCAGCGATGTTTTCGCGTATGGAGTCGTGTTGCTGGAGGTTCTGTCTGGGAAGCCTCCAACAACACAAGACGAGGGGAGTGGGGATGAGAAGTGTGTGAGGCTATCGGATGAGATTAAGCGCGTTTTGCAATCAGAAGATGCAGAGGAACTGAGGGGGTGGATTGATAGTGCATTGGGTGAGAGTTATTCATTTGATGCTGCTGTGATGTTGGCAAATCTTGCAAGATCTTGCGTGGAAGATGACGCCTCATCTAGGCCTAATGCTGGGGAGATCGTCGAGAAGTTGCTGAGATTAGTCGAAGAATTGCCGGAAAGAGATCAGTTTGTTATCTGTGAGAGTTCTTGCAAACCTCTTGTTAATGCAACTGTTAAAGAAATGTGAAGTTGTTTAGATTTACAAATGCTCGTCTTGTATGAAATTTTGTTTTGATTGTCCTTGGTAAATTTTGGTATGTACTGTAATATAAGTTATTATATAATAGTAAGGTATAGCAACAAGTATAACTGAAGCAAGAGTTGGACTCTTTGTCAGCAGACGATGTATTATTATGTATAGATGCAGTTGTTAGGATTGATGAATGTTAAGAATTTTGTTTGGTCTGTTTGTACTGTTATATTTATGTGTTTATTTTTTTTAGGAGTTATAAATGCTTGAAAGTTGAAACTCAAGCCGGATTCATACAAAGAAGGAAGAGAAAGTTTTGTGTGTGATCATCTTACGAGTCAAAATTCATGAGACGATTCAAGATCCAAATTCATACACAATCAAACACTAACAAAATTATAAAACACTAAGTCTCGATTAATTCACAACCTTTTCAAGGGTTTTGGTTTTACACAATGTTTTAATTTTTACAATAATGTCAAAATCTCACATCTCTTTTGAAATTAAGTCAAACGATGAAAACTAATTTGATGTGATATGATCTAATATTTTTGCACATGTAAGTGCACACGTAGTTTAAACAACATTGTTTGATGCAACACAATGTACGTGCAAATTGAATTACATCTCTTGTCGGGTAGAATGTCAATTGGACAAAATTAATAGAATCTCCTACACGGATTTGTGTTGTCATTGACGTTACCATATTCGCGTGCATTCAAATTTAATACCGACAAAACATCGGTGGAATGGAGGTTATGTAAGGAATCGACGACATAGACCTCCCTGAATTGGATGATTTACTTGAACAACTTGACAATCTTGTCGTCGTTCATGAGCAACGTATCAATTCAAATGTGGTTCAGATTCCTCTCAAAATCGATTAACAAGATTACAAAATCATAATTTCTCACAAAATCAAGCTGACGGACGAGCAACAACAAATGTCATGATTCCTCTCAAAACACAGAATCCTCTCAAAACTAGTTCGAATGTTAATTGTCCAGATTCGAAGGTGTTGAAAATTCGATTATAATTTTTAGAATTTAAATCAAAGTCTAAGAGTGAGATCGATTATCAAATTTAATTTATGCCCCACGTGAGATATAAATAACTTGGGAATTATGTTGCATCAAACCATGTCTTTATAATAGGGCATTTACTTTCTTAAAACAAAAAACCAGCACAAAGTTTTTACTAGAGAAATATCTAAACACAACTTTCACTATTTTATAAAATATAAATAATAAAAATGATATATGAGAAAATAACTATTATTACTTGATAAAAACTTGTATGAGACCGTCTAACAGATCCCCTTACGTTAGACGGGTCAAAACCCGCCCAAACCCGCCCCACGCGCTGTGCAGTTTGTGTTTTTTTTTTTGCCTTTTTTCGACTGCTGGGCTGGGCCTAAGCCCTTTTCCCTTCTTTCTTCTTCTTCTTTCTTTCTTTTCTTCTCCTTGTTTTTCGCTGCTGGGCTGTTTTGTTTTTTTTTTTCTTTCTTCTCTTTTTTGTTTCGTTTCCTTTTTTTTCTTTCTTCTTTTTTTCTTCTTTCTTCTCATTTTTTTCGTCTCTTTCTTTTTCTTTTCTTTTTTTAATAATTATAATATAATCATTTCAAGGTATACATTTATCTTTAAAAAAATATATTTTTTTTCTTGGTGATTCACTAATTATGAGCCAAAAAAGAAGTATCATTAATTATAATGCAAACTATCATTAACTATGAGTGGAGTATATCATTAACCAAATTATCATTATTTATGAGGTGAAGTATTATTAACTCACACATGAGTATCATTATTTATGGGGTGAAGTGGAGTCTCATTACTATGGAAAAAAGTATCACTAATTGCAAAAGAAAGTATCACTAATTGAAGAAATGTATTACTAATTGCAAAGAAAGTATCACTAATTGAAGAAAAGTATAACTAATGGCAGAATAAAGTATCACTAATTAGAAGAAAAGTATCACTAATTGCAGAAGAAAGTATCACTAATTAGAAAGAAAAGTATCACTAATCGCATAAGAAAGTATCAATAATTAGAAAGAAAAGTATCACTAATCGCAGAAGAAAGTATCACTAATTAGAAAGAAAAGTATCACTAATTGCAGAAGAAAGTATCACTAATTAGAAGAAAAGTATCACTAATTGCATAAGAAAGTATCACTAATTAGAAGAAAAGTATCACTAATTGCAGAAGAAAGTATCACTAATTAGAAAGAAAAGTATCAGTTCAAACATATTGCAATTCAAAAATTAAATCATTAGCTACATAAAAGAAAATGTTACAATTCAAAAATTGAACATGATAGTGAGTAGTAACTACTCATTATATTAGTCATGCTTCATTTTTTATTAATAGTGATACTTCATAATTAATCATACTTCTATGTTGTTAATTCATAATAACTAATGCTTAATCATCGGTAATTTTCATTTTAATGAAAACATAACTTTTCTTCTAAATTTTCATTTTAATGAAAATATAACGTTTGTGCTAAAGAAAGAAAGAAAAAAAAAAGGAAAAGCACAAACGTGCTAAAGAAGAAGAATGGGGAAAAAAGAAAAAAAAAAGAAAAAGAAAAAGAAAAGCACTTTGTGCTAAAGAAAAAAGAAAAAAAATAAATCAGCACGTATGTGCTTAAAAAAAAGAGAGAGGAAACAGAGAGGGAGAGAGCCGCAAGTGCCAAAGAAGAAAAATTAAAAAAAAAAATTGAATATCAAAAAAAGGGAAAGGGGGACCATTAAAAAAATTAAAAAAAAAGAAAAAAAAGGAGGGGGCCACTTTGTTTGGTCAAATAATATCCCTCTAAGGCAAGGGGGTCCGTTAGACGGTCTAACAGGAGTGTGCCCCTTATGACTTAGTAAATAATGTAAATAGTCACTTTTTAAAAATATAATGTTTTTAGCCTTTTAGGATTGGAATAGACATTAATACCCTTAGTAATAATATGAATAATTTTTAACATTAATTATTTCCTAACATAAAAACACCCTAATATATATATATTAACAAAAAAAATAATGGACGATGATTTCAAAATCTATCTTTCGCACCCAAAAAAATATATCTTTCGCTGCCGTTCTACGTCAAAGTCTCAGAAGTCATACTGCCTGGTTTTTGTTGCCGTCTTCTGTCGTTGTAGTTGTCGTCTTGCTGTTGTTGCCGTCTTTTGTCACTGATATTGTTGGAGATGAAAATTATAAGATTCAACCACTGTCTCTTCCAAGGTTCAAATGCCCTCATCGTTGAACAATTATGGATGATAATTTTGAATAATCTCATCCTCATAATGAATACACGAGTACACGAGTGAACAACACGAGTAGTCAAAGTCGTGTTCTCATTAATTAGTTCAATAATGATTTAATACACGAGTACACGATTAGTTCAATATGACAGTTCAAAAATAACTCCTACACGAAAACATGATTAGGATCGTTCGTGTGCACGTGCAGCAGTTGATCATTAAATCGATACACGATTGAATGAGTATGCATATTCGTGTACTCGTGCACTAGTTAAAAAATGCATAGATACACGAGTACATGAATTTGCTAATCCGTGCCCTTGTGCAACAATTAAAAATGAGATATTGCACGAGTTCACAAATAAATTGTTGCACAAATAAACTCCAATACTCATGTACCGAAAGAAATTGATTCGTGAACTAAAGAACATTCAATTTTTTTCCACTCATTCCAAAGAAAGATTCAAAAAATTTAAATATCTAGATCGATAAAAAGAGTGTTGATCCATAAATATCATATATCTTATTACCGCAAAAAAAACACGCATGATGTCAATAAAACTTTTTTAAAATCTCAAATTCGCAAAGAATCTCTAATTTTTGATATTGCAACAGATAATTTATCGTTGAAACGAGGATTAGAGAGAGGAAGAATCGTTATAATCTTCAAAAATCATAGCTTGATGATCTTCACCAATGGTAGTTTTGTTTCAATTAATAAAATAGATATTGATAAATGAGAGAGACGGGAGAACGGCGTTTGTAGAGGGAAAAGAGAGAAAATCAGATCTATTTCCTAATATTATTGATATATGAATATATAGATATACATAAATAATAATTCTTAATAATAAATATGAAATTAAGAATATTATAGTACTTTTTATGATAATGGCTAAAAATATTACCCTTTTAAAAAGTGACTATTTACATTATTTACTAAGTAATAATGACTATTTAAAAATTTCTCTCAATATTTTTTTGCCACTTTGACTTAGCCCCCAACAATATATATAGCCATTATCAAAAAACAAAATAAAAAATCATATCCCTCTTCCATCCCTAACTGTTTTTTATGAGAACTCATAACATTTGTGAGTTTCATAACTAAAATGAGATATATAAAAAACAATTATTGCTACTCATATTTTGAAATAACACATTCAATTCACACCAAAATTATAATTACACAAATGCATACACATATACATGGAGCGCTGTGATTCATCAAGTACCAAATTCAATTACTGTGTGTGGACTGTGTAATGTGTAAATAAAATGTTAACTACGTAAATTAATTATTTCAAAATATTCATTTTGAATCTTAATTTATTTATTGTTTTGGTGTATGAACTTAGCACAAAGGGTCAATGAAGTTAAGGAACCCTTTATAAATATGAAAAAAGTAACCAATCTTACATCACAAAAAATCGTGTAGGTAGTTTTAAACTAAGAAAAAACATTAAGATTTTATTCATAAAGCGATTTCACAATCTTGTGTTCAATGTTCTATCTTTTAGTACTGAAATATATATGAAATTATTTCAGAAGAAATATATAAAATTAAAGTGTCTTTTGACGAAGACTACTTTAATTCCTTCATGCATTTGTTGTCATGTTTGTACTAAGAAAATAAGTAAATGAATAAATCATATACAAAATGGAGAAGAAATGCTGCATATAACTTGTGTACTACATTTGGAGAAGAAATGGGAAATATGATGCAAATATGGGATCTATTCCAGCAAATTGGAAACGAATTTGCTATGTTTTTTATGTTTTTTTTTTCTTTTTTTAATTGGGGGGGGGGGGGGGGGTTTGATATGATGTTAGATATTTGGGGTTTGGGGCTATGATATGATTTAAGATATTGGGGGCTAAGGGGTAAATTTCCGTTTTACTAAAATAGTGTGCCATTCATTAGCCCATACATAAAATAGACAACCCATTTTAATTGGCCCATTAGCAATCCATCCCTTTTCCAGAAGAAAATTTAGTAGATATGCTATTTTCATTACTTCCAAAATGAAACTATTTTAAAAAATTCTAGTCTTTAAACAAAAAATATTTTTACTGAATTATGTTCTCCTATAAATTTTAGAACTCAACACATATTTTGAAATGCAAGTACAAAAAGAATTCATAAGTCGATAAATAAATAGTGAAATAAAAATAATAAATCTAAAGGTAAATTTCACTTTTGGTCCCATTAGAATAGGGTCAAAACAATTTTAGTCCCAAAAGTTACTTTTCTGGTCCCAAATGATATTTTTTCGATGATTTTAGTCCCATAAAATATTTTTCCGATAATTTTAGTCCCATAAGATATTTTTCCGACAATTTTAGTCCCAAACTAACACAAACAGTTAAGTGTCGTTAGTTAATTTTCTCTATTAGCTTGGGACTAAAATTATCAGAAAAATATCCTATGGGACTAAAATTGTCGGAAAAATATCTTATGGGACCAAAATTGTCGAAAAAATATCATTTGGGACCAAAAAAATAACTTTTGGGACTAAAAGTATTTTGGCCCTATTCTAATGGGACCAAAAGTGAAATTTACTCTATATCTAAAACTTAAGTACAGTATTGTATTGGCCCTATATTTGCATAGGCCCAAAGACTAAGCCCACGGCCATTTGAAGGTTTAAAGAACCGAATAAGATCGACGCATCGTGATCTAGTGTCTCGAGGTCCACACCTCGAAGTCCACCTCTCGAAGTTCATATCTTGAGGTCGACACCTTGTCCCTCAAAGTTAGAGGTCTAAAACAAGAGTACACGATCGAGCAGACTCAAGGAGAAGACTGGGTTAAAGTATCCGTTGAAGATAACTAAGACCCCGTCAAAAACCCTAAAAGGGATAAGAGAAGATCCCTAAAATATCGGGATTCAGTTAGGAGCTTACCAGTATATATGCTCTTCATAACGATAGTAAAAAAAAGAGGAATCATGCGACACTCACTTTTCAGATTAAGATATAAGCATTCATCACATACTTCCGCAAGCAACACTTACACAAGGGCTCGTAATAGCGAACCTCGACCCCCTTCGAATTATTGATTAACTCTTACAATTCTGTCGTTTATTCTCTTTTATCTTTATTAAATCGATTCTGACTTGAGTGTCGGAGTTCGTTCGATCGTCAACCCCCTGACGGTCCTTCGACTTCACGTGTTTTCTTTGTCTTGTAGATCGCCGGAGCCCGAACTCAAAGAACGATTAATTGTAGAGATTTTTGACCTCTACAGTTTGGCACCCACCGTGGGGCTCCAATCGATCACTTCAAGATGACGAACAATAGCCGAAATGATGCAACGATCGTTCCTTAGGAAGCCCGAAAAGACAGGGCAACTGCGACCCCCTCACCTGAAGGCGATGGCGATGTTGCACGATTTCTGCGTTCAATCCAGCGTCAATTAGATACCATCACAGTTGAACTCACATCGATCTGAACTGAGAACTCGGCCTTAAAGCCTAGAGTCGAAGCTATTTCGCAACCAAACGTTTTCCCGAATGGATCTACACGTACTCAACTGTCCCCGCTCTAACGAACTCGCACGTCGCATGAACTCCGAGAACAGGTACTTCTAAACTCGACACATGAATTGACTAACCATCTTACTACAGGTACAAATAAAGAACTCGTACTAAAGGGCAAGGGAAATGAAGATTTTCCCATAGGACCCCCTCTTGGGTTCCAAGATTATGAGCCTGGATCGGAATTTGAGGTTGAGAAGAAGATCCAGCGATTGGAAGACATATTAACCCGAATTCCGGGAGTCCCAACTCCCATCAGAAAAACTGCACCAACGAGCTTTGCAGATTCCCCGTACACCGACGAGATCAGCCTCGTAGAGATGCCTTCGAAGTTCACCTTTCGAGCATGAAGATGTTTGATGGAGCATCCGATCCTGACGATCATGTCGCCCAGTATAAACAAAGAATGTTCACCACCACGATACCCCGACACGCCCGAGAAGCCAGCATGTGTAAAGGCTTCGGATCTAGCCTCGCCAGCCCAGCACTACAATGGTTCATCAACCTTTCCAACTCATCGATCTCGTCATTCGCCCAACTTAACGACATCTTCATTGAACAGTTCGCTAGCAGTCGTAAGATTGAAAAATGCACCGACGAACTCTATACGGTTGTACAAAGGTTGGAAGAGCCCCTACAAAGCTTCGTGGGAAGATTCAACAGAGAAAAAGTATCGATCCCCAACTGCAATGTCGATACCGCGATTTCAGCCTTCAGAAAAGGCTTTAATTGAGACTCCGACCTTTACAAGGAGTTAACTAAATATCCCTACAAAATAATGGAAGATGTGCTTGCTAAAGCCTGGGCCCAAATCAAATGGGAAGAAGATGAAGCAAACTCATCTAGATCTTGTACCAGGAATGAGTATTCAAGAAAAGAACAAAGAAATAACAGGACAGATAGAATCAGAATAGACCCTTATCCATAAAACCCGCGATTCGATTCGCAAAACAGGCAAGGTCAAGAACTTCAGGTCGACAAAAGACTCCCAGAGTATAGCCTCTGTATATCACCATCAGAAGCGGTCCTAGCCCTCAAGGGACTCGGTCAGAATGTGAAATGGCCCGCGAAGATGAAAGCCCCAGATAACGAACGTGACATAAGCAAGTTATGCGCATTCCACAACGACCATGGACACAAGACAGACGAATGCATCGCCCTAAGGCTCGAAGTCATGGAACTCTTAAAGCGAGGATATCTCACCGACCTCCTAACTCCCAAAGAAAAAGAAACCTGGTCACGAAAAGAAAATCAAAAGGAAATATAGCCACCCGAAACCCTGAGGGTCGATCGCACTTTGAACTGTATAACAGGAGGTTCGAAAGTGAGCGGAATCTCATAGTCTTCAGCAAAGGGACAGTGTCGCTCGATAAAGTATAACAGAAATATCCCCAGACATGCTAAGCCAGACGATCTCGTAACCCTCGACTTCACCAACAGAGAAGCTTTCGATCTCTCACACCCTCACCACAATGCACTAGTCATTTCCTTAGTAATTTCTAATTATTTGATTAAGCGTGTTCTTATAGACAATAAGAGTTCCTCTAACGTGATCTTTTTTAGTACCTTGAAAGGCATGCAGGTAAAAGAAACTGAAATAGTTAAAAGGTCAACCATCCTAATCGATTTCAGCGGAGAGCACAAAGCCATGATGGGAGAAATCACACTTCCCACCTATATCGAGGGAATGAATATCTTCACTAAATTCTAAGTGATCGACGCCCCCTAAGCCTACAATGTCATAATGGGAAGACCTTGGATCCATGAACTCTGGGCGGTGCCATTAACCTATCATCAACTCATGAAATTCCCTACACCCTGGGGAGTTTGTGAAGTCCGAGGTGAACAGATAATAGCTCGAGAGAGTTATGTCTCTACCTTCAAACATAAAGGAGCTATGGAAGTCAACCAAATTGAGGTCGGATCAACTTCAGCTAATGCCGAAAATCACAGCTACGAAGAACCCGAAGTGGAAGACCTCGACGAGGTCTAAATACATCCCGATTTTCCCGATCACAAAGTACAAGTCGGGTCAAGGCTGACTGCAGAGATACAAGAGCAACTAATAAGATTCATCATCGAGCACCACGACTATTTCGCATTGTCCTTCAAAGACATGGCAGGTATCGACCCCTTGATTATAACATATAAATTACAGGTCGATCCAGACAAGACCCCGGTGAAACAAAAAAGATGAAAAATTCATCGCCGAATGAAACAAAATTGTTGATCAAGAGGTCAATAAGCTACTCAAGCATGGACACATTAGAGAAGTACAGTACCCTGAATGGCTAGCCAACGTCGTAATAGTAAAGAAAAAGAATGGAAAAAATAGGCTCTGCATAGACTTCACTGACCTCAATCAAGCCTGCCCAAAGGACTCATTCCCTTTGCCTCATATTGACGCGTTAGTGGACGCAATGGCCGGACACGAGCTAATGATCTTCATGGACACCTTCTCAGGATACAATCAAATCCTTATGCATCCAGAAGATCAAGAAAAAACCACCTTCATCACCCATCGAGGTATATTTTGCTATAAAGTTATGCCCTTTGGACTAAAAAATGCAGGTGCGACCTACCAAAGGCTGGTGAACTGAATGTTTGAAGAACTAATCGGGGATACTATAGAAGTATACATTGACGACAAGCTCGTAAAGTCCCCTAGAGCTCGAGATCACGTCGATCATCTCTGTCGAACATTCGAAGTCCTTTACCGCTACAATATGAAGCTGAACCCTGCAAAATATGCATTTGGGGTGACCTCCGGGAAATTCCTTGGATATCTCCTTACAAAAAGAGGCATTGAAGCCGACCCCAGCCATATCAGAGTCGTCAGAAACATATAACAACCTCAAAATATAAAAGAGGTACAGAAGCTCACCAGACGACTCGTGGCCCTTAGCCGCTTCATCTCGAAGTACTCGGAAAAAAGCCACATCTTCTTCAAGACGCTGCCCAATAACAAAAGCTTTGAATGGACCGCCGAATACTTGAAGGCCCTTGAAGAACTGAAAGAATATCTGGCGAGCCCCCCTTTACTATCAAAACCCTATGATGGAGAGGTACTTTTAATATACTTATTTGTTTCAACTAACTCTGTTAGTGCAGTTCTGGTCAGAGAAGACAAAGGAAGACAACATCCAGTCTACTATGCTAGTTGATCACTGCTAGATGCCGAGACCAGATACCCATAATTGGAAAAACTGGCATTCTCCCTCATCATGGCATCCAGAAAAATGAAGCCCTATTTCCAAAGCCATTCGATCAAAGTGGTCACCTAATTCCCACTCAGAATAGTATTGAGAAAACCAGACCTCACATGAAGACTATCTAAATGGGCCATCGAGCTCGGGGAGTACGATATAAACTACGTACCCCGGACCTCGATAACGTCCCAAGTACTCTCACGACCTCTTAAGCTCCCCAGGACCTACCTTTAGGTCTGGACCTCCACGAGGTCTGCTCTCACGACCTCTTAAGCTCCCCCAGGACCTGCCTTAAGGTCTGGAGCTCTCACGACCTCTTAAGCTCCCCCAAGACCTGCCTTCAGGTTTGGAGCTCCATGAGGTCTGCTCTCACTACTTCTTAAGCACCCCCAGGACTTGCCTTCAGGTCTGGAGCTCCACGAGGTCTGCTCTCACGACCTCTTAAGCTCCCCCTAGGACCTGCCTTCAGGTCTGGAGCTCCACGAGGTCTGCTCTCACGACCTCTTAAGCTCCCCCAGGACCTGCCTTCAAGTCTGGAGCTCCACGAGGTCTGCTCTCACGACCTCTTAAGCTCCCCCAGGACCTGCCTTCAAGTCTGGAGCTCCACGAGGTCTGCTCTAATAGATTCGTGAGTTTCCTCGGACCTATCTTAAGGACCAAAGCTCACGGAATGGGATTTTGCAAACTTAGGATCCCTCTAAGGACTCGTCTTTGGGCATTGGTTTGAAACCGAACGAGAATTCAGGATCTAAAATGTAGAGATAAATCGAAATAACATTTAAAGAGAACTCCGAAATTCATTATCCGATCCTTGAAAATACAAGAATCAAGTAATGATGAGCTAACTGTAGAGGCCCTATTTTTGCATAGGCCCAAAGACTAAGCCCACGACCATTTGAAGGTTTATAGAACTGAATAAGATCGACGCCTCGTGATCGAGTGTCTCGAGTTCCACACCTTGAAGTCCACCTCTCGAAGTCCATATCTCGAGGTCAACACCTTGTCCCTCAAAGTCAGAGGTCTAAAGCGAGAGTCCATGATCAAGCAGACTCAAGGAGAAGACTGGGTCAAAGTATCTGTTGAAGATAACTAAGACCCCGTCAAAAACCCTAAAAGGGATAAGAGAAGATCCCTAAAATATCAGGATTCAGTTAGGAGCTTACCAGTATATATATGCTCTTTATAACGACAGTAAAAAAAAAAGGAGAAATCACGCAACACTCACTTTTCAGATTAAGATATAAGCATTCATCACATACTTCCGCAAGCAACACTTACACAAGGGTTCGTAATAGCGAAGCTCGACCCCTTTCGAATTACTGAATAACTCTTACAATTCTGTCATTTATTCGCTTTTATCTTTATTAAATCGATTCTGACTTGAGCATCAGAGTCCGTTTAATTGTCAACCCCCCGACGGTCATTCAGCTTCACGTGTTTTCTTTGTCTTGTAGATCGCCGGAGCCCGAACTCGAAGAATGATTAATTGTAGAGATTTTTGACCTCTACAAGTATGCTTATAATAGAAAATAATGAATGCATTTATGTACAATAATCTCAAATAATAAAAAAATATGAAAATGATAGCAATAAGCTCTGTGAAGGAGGATCGCCCTGGGTTTGTTGTGGAAACAATCATGAACTTTTCCATTAACCTTGGTGGAATGGTAGGCGTGCAATTCAGCTTTTAGTTCTTTACACATGCTATTACTTACAACCAACTCACGGGAATTTTATCAGTCCTATGTACTTGATCCTTCCAAACAGGCATAACATGAAATCTATTTTTCCACCAATTAATTATTCACCTCACGATTCTTCAAATTATTTGATTCACATACATAGAATTTGAACAAGCACTCAGGAAAAATAAATCAATTTATAATCATAAAATCTATAACATTAACAACCATAAAATCTAGCTATGAAATTAGTTAGACACAATTAAAGAAACAAAACACATGGTGTTAATATTCATAATAGAAATAATAGATAAAACCAACAAACTCCACAGGTTAAATCTCTAATGTCTCTATTAAGGTATATTCTCTCTGTGTTGCCTTGAATTTTTTTTTCTCCAAGTGAATAGTGTGTCTCCTATTGTATTTCTTTACTATGAGGTTTCGATAATAGGGAGCTAATTGTAATAGTCATAAATTGCATGATCCATTAGACCCAAAAAAATTAAGCTTATTAATTCTAGTCTGTTTGATATTCATGTTGAGTATGAGCTATGTTGGAGAATATAATGGGTTAGAGAGAATTCCCAAAAAAGATAGGGGGACTAACAGTTTCTCTAGTTAACCAAATGAGTCAGGTTTCACGCTACATCAAGACTGGGATTATCTCACCAAGCTATATAAGAAGAGTGAATTTCACTTCAAAAAGGTAGGACAAGGATGAAAACAAAAGTAAACTATACCTCATCTCCCACATCTCATTCTCCAAAAAAACTTAAAAAATGCACCACTTGATCTCCATCGTGTCCATCCACAAACGCCTTAACTTCTCCATAAAGTCTGATATGCTTCTCTACACCCTCATAAAGTTTGAATCAAACCTTAGCTCCCCTATTCGAGCCTGGTAGACCCACGACTCCTAAAAAAATAAATTCTTCTCTCCGTATAAAATAGGTTTGTCATCATCAATTCCAGCATAACTATCTTCTGTATTTTTTAAATTCAATAACTTTAGGTGCATCACTATTCAAAACAATTTTGGCCACATGGTAAGCATTGCATATTCGGATTGTATACTGAAAAGCTTGTCTTTGTATACACTCTACAATGTCTTGACGATATAGATTGAATATTAATTGCAGTCACTGTTTGTGCATTTATTTATTGTTATATATCTATATGCATGTTTCCATATACTTGCATTGTAAATGATATGGTGTGGGTGAACACACAGTAAATATCATATCATTCGATTCCTTGCAGAGTATTAAAAGGCTGACGGTTTAGATGGTCCTGAACCAACCATTGTACACCGTAGAATAATCTGATAGTTAGTTTATCTTGACTAACTGATTATTCTGATACACTGATATGTGTATTGAGGAGGATCATGATAGGATACTGTTCTTTGTTCTGACCTTAAAGGGAGAGAATTGTTAGAAGGAAATAAGAATCAAATTAGAACCAAATTGATTCATCCAAAAATAACTTTATTTCTTTCCTTGTAGTATTACAAAGTCTCTCAATAAGAGAGAGTGTAATGATCATTTTGATACATACAAGAAATAATATACTCTATCTTTCTCTCTAATGTTGTTCATACAATTAAACATGGTATCAGAGTGGGATAGAATATAGACTCAGAAAAATTTCATCATCGTCTTTCTCTTCTCGACCCTCTGGTTTTTCTGCCAATCATGACAGAGACCAGTGAAACCCCAAACGACCTAACCATTCAATTGGCCAATCTGCTCAAGAACAGCCTCGATCTACAATAAAACACCAACACCGAATCCCTCTCAATCGGCTTCAAGTTGAACGGAGATAATTATCCGTTATGGGCAATCCTCATGAAAAAAGCAATCAGTGGACGAGGAAAGACAGCATATATCACCGGAGATCAACCAGCCGCAACAGATCCAACATACAAAACATGGGAGCAAGAAGATCAGTGTGTTTTCACATGGTTAGTACAGAATGTAGAAGCCAATCTAATTAACAGTGTATCAAAGTATCCCATGGCCAAGGCCGTGTGGGACGGGCTAGCAATTACATATGGAAGCGCCACTGATTCCCTTCAGATTTTTGATTTACACAGAAAGGCCAACACATTAAAGCAAGGAGAATATACAATCGAAGAAACATGGGCGAAATTCCAAGAAATTTGGATGACTATAGACCGCAGAGAACCAAACCCCATGACATGCTCTAAGGATATTGAGACATTCAATCAGATTGTACAAAATCAAAGATTATTCCAATTTCTTACCACCTTGAACGAGGTCTATGAACCGATAAAGAAGGAGTTGTTGAAATGAGATCCCCTGCCCTCAGTCGACTTCGCCTATGCAATGGTGAGGCGCGAGATTGCCAGGGACCGTATTCTCTGGCCGATAGTCATCGATGACGGCGGCGCATGATCGGGCATAGGGGCTGGGCTCGCGGTAAGGGACAGAGACCGAAATCGGAAGGGACAGTGGCCGCGGAAGGCGGAGGAGGACAAGAGCAGGCTTGTCTGCTCGCATTGTGGAATGAAGAAGCACACACGAGAGACATGCTTCCAGTTGGTCGGCTACCCCAAATGGTGTGATGACACGAAAAAGATGAAATCGCTGAGTAAAAATAGGGGCGGAGGCGGGGTTGCAGCAACAGCGACGACCGAGCTACCAGTGCCGAAGTGGGCAACGTCAGTGGTCGGACAGAGGCCAGGTTAGAGGCAGCGGAAATGGAGGCTAGGGTTTTGGTGAATGAAGAAGGTAATGAGGGCATCGATGATTTGTATCACAAAAATGAGTCCGAATTTTACACTTTAGCCCTTCCTCAACCGCAACGACATAAGAAGAAAAATATTTGCAATTTGACCGCTGTCAAGTTGCATAATATATTTCAGGCCCTTGGAGATATCTCAATTTCTTATGCAGCTTCCGGTGGTGATATGTGCAAAAATAGTCAGTGGATTTTTGACTGTGGTGCGACCGACACTGTAGCGCCCCGGTCCCAAAAGACCGTGGAAATGGATGCCACGGGGGTGGGAATTAAGAAGCGGGAAAGAAATGGGGTAGTTTAATTAACAACGGGGTGATAATCTAAAAAAATTAATGTTTAGAATAAAATTTAACAACCGAGTATGCCAAAGATAGGTTATGCCTTCCGAAAAATTAGACAGCATAACCTCTGTAACTAGAGCGAATCCCCGTTTATAACGGCTTATAAGAAAAGAATGGAAGCTGTAACAATTCAATAAGCCCTTTCATGGGCCAAACCGAAACAAATAACCAGATACCAACAATCAATAGACTCATTCATAGGTCGACAAAAGAAACAGACACCAATATGTTGAACAAATGAAGTCCTTCCATAGTCCAAAATAAATGATCAAATAGACATAATGAAAGACGGGCTTCCTCCATTTGGAATAATTATGTAGCTAAGCATATGATACATGTTAACTAGGAAGTCAACAAATGTTCAGAATCAGAGAAGCAGAATCATATCAACAAAATACCAAGATCAGAGTTCTTAGCATTTAGCAAAAGAATACCATAAGTGCGAAAGCTCAATTCTTAACAGAATACTAACAAAAAGGGACAACGGAAAAAAATATGTAAATCATAATAGCCCATATCTCAGCCTCGTCACATCCACGCTCCAGTTTACTAACCTGAAAATGTTTGAAAAGATTTGGGCTGAGTACTAATGCACTCAGTGGGCAAGTTCTCACAATTTAAGTTATGCAAATCATTTTATTAAAGTAATCTATCTGTGTTCATGCAGGTAGTGAAGCTTAGGAGGTTTAAAAGTTAGAAGCAACCTAAGTTCACCAAAATATTTTATCGTGAAGCGCTTAAGAGTATAACCCGTCACTACCCGCAACCCAAACTACATCACCAGCGCATAACGTTGAGTATGGCCATAGTATACCCAAAGAGTATAACCAATAAGTGTTTCATTTTAGTCTCACCGACAAGGAGTAGGACAAGAAAAACAATGCATGCATACTGTAGCTACTCACATTGACACAGCGCTGGTTTATGAGACTCCGACAACATACAGTAGCATGTAAATATTTAACACAGATAGTCACATATGCAATTTTAGCAAAGCAGAGCTTAATAACTCGAAAGATACAATTTGTAAAGATAGTATAGTATAACCCACCTGGTTAGCTAATAGTAGCTGAAGCTTTACACGTATCTTGCAAATCCTAATTAAATATGGCTCTCGGGTTCGGACCTATAAAGGAGAAACTACCTATTAGTATCATGCTAGGCCTTGAAACTATAACATAAGATAAGCTTCAACTTAGGATAGGTAAATGATTTTTTTCTAAGCTAGACTAAATGTAATACGAATATTCTAAACTAATAAAACGGCTTCAGACTACAATGCGCAACATTAGGATTTCATTCTCAACTCAACACTTTAGGGAATTAAATTCAGCGAATATTTTCGAGTAAAGCTGTCCAGAAATATTTGGAAAAGGTGGAGGTCGATCACTTGCCATTTTACTCGATTCTGATCAAATTTAATCTACGAGTCTTTCTGGCTTTCAGAAAATTACCAAATTTAATTGATAACATACTTCACATATAACAATGCAAGTGTGAAAATTTCATGGTTTTCAGACGACACATGAAAAATATACGAATTTAAATACACGATTTAAATAATTGGGTAAACTCAAAAATCCGCCTGGACAAAAATGGAATCTATAGCTAAGTAGAGAATCCACCATAGGGAATAAATGCTGAAGGAACCTTTTTGCTAGGACAGATCTAACAAACATTTTGAAGCAATTCTAACTAAAATGCAATTTTTGAAAATGAGACATTAACTTCGAAAAATCATATTAAATTCATTTCAATACGAAACGGAGCACCGTATGCGGCCACACGTCAATCTCAACGGGTACCATAATCGGTCAAAAGGGATCAAAGGCTAATTCCGGCCACACCGGCCGAAAAGCTGGCTGACAGAAATTCCCGCCACAAATATTAGCTTAAAATGTATCGGTCTCGATCGAGCTCGATACTCGTTGGATTTTCACTCAAAAGTACAATTTTTCATAGTGCAGAAAATAAGGAATTTAATGGTGTAATCAGATCAAAGATCGGATGGCTAGAACACGAATTCGAGCTGGGCAGATTTATAATATAATATTCGGATCCGGATTTCAAACGACGAGAAATCAAAAATCTATTCTGGTTAACTACAAGATCCAAATGATCAAGGACTATTTAAAAAAAGAAGATTTCTAATACGACTATCCAGGAAGAGTATATCTGAGATTTACATAAAATGAAAACGGGGAAAAATATCGAAAACTCACAACATCAAAAATCGGAATCCGTAGAATTAAAGATAATCGAAATATAAGCATATTTAGAACTTGAAATTTCTAAATTCATCGGTCCAAATTACCAGAATCGGAGAAAGTACCTTCTCCGAGGAATTGGCGGCGGTCACGATGATTTTCCATCGTGATCATCCTTCGTGTCATCATTTCAATCATGTATTCGTGATCTACGCGTTGACACCTTCAAAGTGACTATTTCAGAATTGAAATAGGAAACTAGAGTTGTACATTCTCTGGAAGCTGCTCGGCGTTTCGATTTTGAAAATGAATGAAAAATGAAACCTTAAGCTCCTATTTATAGAGGAAAAATAAATAGGATAATAATGAATAAAAGAAAAAGGATAATGATGGAAAAAGAATAAGATAATTACGAATAAGATAATCTTTTGAAAAAGAAACTGGATAATGACGGATGTGCCTTTTTCTATTAAATTTATTATTTTTCAACTTAAAGTTGTGCCAACAGTTCATTTGAACTCGAAATTTGAAATTTCAAAGGTTGGCACGATTCTTGAAATATTTTCTATCAACTTGAGAAAAATATCATAACATATTTTTAAGGCAATTTTTGACCAAATTAGATTTAACAGATTTCCCTGGCTGCGATTTTTCTTTATTTGAGTCCTTTAAGGACCCAACTTATTTTCTAACTTACCAAAGGGTAACATAAGTTGAATTAGACCTTCTAAAATATTTCGGGGTATTACATTCTACCCCCCTTAAATAAATTTCGTCCCGAAATTTCCATATCTTGAGAAGAAGTATCAAAGTACATTCTCGGGGTTCAAAACCTCAATTTTTGTACTTGCTGCCTAGAACTGATAAGGGTCTCCTATTCTTTAGGTTGATTCTTAACTTTTATCCCTTTTTCCGCTTTCTTCTTGGTCAAATACTTCTTTGAAGAGTCTATACTCGCTCTTCTTTTCCACGCAAATTTATCTTTCCGAAAGCCTAAACGTTCGCCATCTTTCTATATCCTTTATGAGAGCTATCACGATGCACCGACTTCATATAATCTCCCCATGATTCGAATGAGCACGCCCTTGGACGGTTGGATTACAAATTCTATCAGGTTCGAACTGTGTTTTATCTCTTTCCTTAAAATGTTGAGATTCGACATTCACGTCTTCTTGAAGCATGCTTGAATCGTATTTCCGATGCAAATTAGTCTTATTTTCCTTATTATACTCTTCTCTTTTCTTTAAAGTGGTAATCCGACTGTTTGGCTCCCGCTAGTGATCACCTTCGCTTGCATGCATAATAAGAATCGAATGTCTAGACTTTAACGGTAAGCTGGAAACTTGCTTATTGACATCCATTGATCATCTTAAATGTTACGAATTGAGAAATTACTTTTAGAAATGTACTTTCGACTTTGGAGAACACTAACTGATACTGTTTCGGTTCCATTCGTCACTATGGAATACTATCATTCGCTCTGCTGACAATATACTTAAATGAATACTTCTATAAGCTATCTCTTCTATTTGAAGACTCACACTTAAGTTCTATGAGTGAGATTAAAATAAATCAAACACCTCTGAGTGAGAACTTTATCTGATCAACAAAAGTTGGAAGAGAGGTAACACTAGGTTATTTATACCAAAAATATTACGTTTTTAGAGGATTTATAACTCGAAGGGTTCTCACATTTTACAAAGATATATGAGAATAATAAAAGAAAATCAACGCTTAAGAGCTGAGAACCGTGCTGAAATATTTTTATAAAGACGTCAGCATAGCCTAACAAGTAAATGTCATTGTTGATTCTTGATGATCAAAGAAATATCATCCAAAAGATTTCAAATTATCCAAGAGGATAAAATCCTAAGTGGTATAAATGGAGAATTTCAAATGATATCAAGCTGTTGAAGGGAAATTGATTCAATTAATAAGAGAATAAATCGATTTCAAAAGAGAATGAATAAATCGATTTTATCAACACGAGAATGAATAAATAGACTCATCAAAACTTCCTATCATAATGAAACTCTCAATCTATCAAACACTAGGTCTATCTTCTTAACGATCTTCTTCGGGTTCTCCTTCCTTCTTTCTTGAGCTTCACCCATGTTGTTTTTTTTATGAGGTTGCTACCATAAAGCATGAGTCGGCTAGACTTTGCACTAGCTGGAAAAGCGACGTCTCGGGAATCATTTTCTACCGATCGGAAGGATACGAGAGAACGACTTGATCTATGATACCTCTTAGACTCAAAATAGTTTGACTTAACTTCTCCTGGAAGCTGAGTAGAACACCGACAAACATATCTTTAAATTAATTTGGTAGCAATCATGACGACCATCTTTACCCTCATTCTAAAAATTGATCTAAAACAAGCTACAAATCTTGGGAATGAAACACGCCAGGGCTTCGATTAGCCATCCACTGAGGTGAAGAGCTTTCTCTTAGAGGAACGAATCTTTATTCCCTGTAATCGCAATAGGATCGTTAAACATGACTCCTAAGTTGAAAGCTTGCGTAGGGATTTCTTAAACGTGTAATAGATCTACAATCTGATAACTGACTTATAAATCGATTACTCGTTTCTTTGCTTCTAGTTCAAAGTTAAAGCTTTATAACCTCATCTCCACATGGAGGTATAAAAGACGGTGATCGGTCTACCTCAATATTTTGCTCAGGTGGCAATTCTGATGTTGAACCTTGTTTGTAGTAGCCATCATCGTCTAACATATCTACCCACAAAAATTCACAGTCTCCACATAGATCGTTGACTTATGTTTTTGTTTTCAAAATATTTTATTCCTTAATGTGTCCATCTTCCTAGTAACAACGCAAATTCTTGGTCAACTTTAACACACCTCAATCTGAAAGACTTCTTCTAACTCGATGTTGACCTCCATAGAGTAGGTTATTTCCCCAACGAACTCAAATACTGAATCGATCTCTTTCTTGGTATACATACAAAATCTCATAATCCGTTCATCGTGATATACATGTGGCAGTTATTCTGAGCCGTAAGTTTATGTTCAGTCATCAAAATGAAAAGTTTCCTCAGTCAAACTATGTTCTCAACAATCTCATTAGTGTTTACAAATTCAGCCTAAGTTCAACAACTATAGGCTAAGTTAATCTTACATTCTCCCACTTTCAAGTTCTTGTACTCATCCAAGAGTATGAACAATAAACACATTCCGGCTATCAAGGTTTACAGTATGCATTCCGCACGTTCCCAACATCACAAGTATGCACAAGGCATATATAAACAAGTTCATACGTATATGTAACCAACATAGTTTTTCAACAGAAACCAGTATGCTCACAGACATATTTCAAAACCAGTATGCTATCACCATAACAACAGAGTACGCAATCAGCGCAGTTAATCAGAGTATGCTATCCGCATAATAATCAATCTTTCGAGGAATTCCTGTCAACACGGCGAATCCTCATCTTTCAATTTTAGACAGACTTAACATTTCAACAAATAATGTAAACTTTTAAAAACTAAAATTTGCATAAAAACATTTGTACCTTTTAAGCTATTGCGTGAGTGACGAGCTGAGGGCTTATATAATATCACACAGAATTTCAATAAAAGACGACATAACACCCAGCAGGTCTACAGAATTGCAAACCTGCTCTGATACCACTTTGTAGTGCCCCGGTACCAAAAGACCGTGGAAATGGACGCCACGGGGGTGGGAATTAAGAAGCGGGAAAGAAATAGGGTAGTTTAATTAACAACGGGGTGATAATCCAAAAAAATTAATGTTTAAAATAAAATTTAACAACCGAGTATGCCAAAGATAGGTTATGCCTTCCGAAAAATTAGACAGCATAACCTCTGTAACTAGAGCGAATCCCCATTTATAACGTCTTATAAGAAAAGAATGGAAGCTGTAACAATTCAATAAGCTCTTTCATGGGCCAAACGGAAACAAATAACCAGATACCAACAATCAATAGACCCATTCATAGGTCGATAAAAGAAACAGACACCAATATGTTGAACAAATGAAGCCCTTCCATAGTCCAAAATAAATGATCAAATAGACATAATGAAAGACGGGCTTCCTCCATTTGGAATAATTATGTAGCTAAGCATATGATACATGTTAACTAGGAAGTCAACAAATGTTCAGAATCAGAGAAGCAGAATCATATCAATAAAATACCAAGATCAGAGTTCTTAGCATTTAGCAAAAGAATACCATAAGTGCGAAAGCTCAATTCTTAATAGAATACTAACAAAAAGGGACAACGGAAAAAAATATGTAAATCATAATAGCCCATATCTCAGCCTCGTCACATCCACGCTCCAGCCTACTGACCTGAAAATATTTGAAAAGATTTGGGTTGAGTACTAATGCACTCAGTGGGCAAGTTCTCACAATTTAAGTTATGCAAATCATTTTATTAAAGTAATCTATCTGTGTTCATGCAGGTAGTGAAGCTTAGGAGGTTTAAAAGTTGGAAGCAACCTAAGTTCACCAAAACATTTTATCGTGAAGCGCTTAAGAGTATAACCCGTCACTGCCCGCAACCCAAACTACATCACCAGCGCATAACGTTGAGTATGGTCATAGTATACCCAAAGAGTATAACCAATAAGTGTTTCATTTTAGTCTCACCGACAAGGAGTAGGGCAGGACAAACAATGCATGCATGCTGTAGCTACTCACATTGACACAGTGTTGGTTTATGAGACTCCGACAACATACAGTAGCATGTAAATATTTAACACAGATAGTCACATATGCAATTTTAGCAAAGCAGAGCTTAATAACTCGAAAGATACAATTTGCAAAGATAGTATAGTATAACCCACCTGGTTAGCTAATAGTAGCTGAAGCTTTACACGTGTCTTGCAAATCCTAATTAAATATGGGTCTCGGGTTCGGACCTACAAAGGAGAAACTACCTATTAGTATCATGCTAAGCCTTAAAACTTTAACATAAGGTAAGCTTCAACTTAGGATAGATAAATGATTTTTTTCTAAGCTAGACTAAATGTAATACGAATATTCAAAACTAATAAAACGGCTTCAGACTACAATGCGCAACATTAGGATTTCATTCTCAACTCAACACTTTAGAGAATTAAATTCAGCGAATATTTTCGAGTAAAGCCGTCCAAAAACATTTGGAAAAGGTGGAGGTCGATCACTTGCCATTTTACTCGATTCTGATCAAATTTAATCTACGAGTCTTTCTGGCTTTCAGAAAATTACCAAATTTAATTGATAACATACTTCACATATAACAATGCAAGTGTGAAAATTTCATGATTTTCAGACGACATATGAAAAATATACGAATTTAAATACACGATTTGAATAATTGGGTAAACTCAAAAATCCGCCTGGACAAAAATGGAATCTATAGCTAAGTAGAGAATCCACCATAGAGAATAAATGCTGAAGGAACCTTTTTGCTAGGACAGATCTAACAAACATTTTGAAGCAATTCTAACTAAAGAAAATGAGACATTAACTTCGAAAAATCATATTAAATTCATTTCAATACGAAACGGAGCACCGCCTGCGGCCACACGTCAATCTCGACGGGTACCACAATCGGTCAAAAGGGATCAAAGGCAAATTCCGGCCACACCGGCCGAAAAGCTGGCTGGCGGAAATTCCCGCCATAAATTTTAGCTGAAAATATATCGGTCTCGATCGAGCTCGATACTCGTTGGATTTTCACTCAAAAGTACAATTTTTGATAGTGCAGAAAATAAGGAATTTAATGGTGTAACCAGATCAAAGATTGGACGGCTAGAACATGAATTCGAGCTGGGCAGATTTATAATATAATATTCGGATTCGGATTTCAAATGACGAGAAATCAAAAATCTATTCCGGTTAACTACAAGATCCAAATGATCAAGGACTATTTATAAAAAGAAGATTTCTAATACGACTATCCAGGAAGAGTAGATATGAGATTTACATAAAATGAAAACGGGGAAAAATACCGAAAACTCACAACATCAAAAATCGGAATCGGTAGAATTAAAGATAATCGAAATATAAGCATATTTAGAACTTGAAATTTCTAAATTCATCGGTCCGAATGACCAGAATCGGAGAAAGTACCTTCTCCGAGGAATTGGCTGCGGTCACGATGATTTTCCATCGTGATCATCCTTTGTGCCATCATTTCAATCATGTATTCGTGATCTACGCGTTGACACCTTCAAAATGACTATTTCAGAATTGAAATAGGAAACTAGAGTTGTACATTCTCTGGAAGCTACTCGGCGTTTCAATTTTGAAAATGAATGAAAAATGAACCCTTAAGCTCCTATTTATAGAGGAAAAATAAATAGTATAATAATGAATAAAAGAAAGAGGATAATGATGGAAAAAGAATAGGATAATTACGAATAAGATAATCTTTTGAAAAAGAAATTGGATAATGACGGATGTGCCTTTTTCTATTAAATTTATTATTTTTCAACTTAAAGTTGTGCCAACAGTTCATTTGAACTCGAAATTTGAAATTTCAAAGGTTGGCACGATTCTTGAAATATTTTCTATCAACCTGAGAAAAATATCATAACATATTTTTAAGGTAATTTTTGACCAAATTAGATTTAACAAATTTCCATGGCTGCGATTTTCCTTTATTTGAGTCCTTTAAGGACCCAACTTATTTTCTAACTTACCAGAGGGTAACATAAGTTGAATTAGACCTTCTAAAATATTTCGGGGTATTACAGGCACCATGACTTTTGACAGAACAGATATTGCACAGGCTGGTCCCTCTCGGCGAACTCATGTTCAAACAGCCAATGGTGAAATAGCTCCAGTTGAGGGAGCCGGCACCATTGATTTATCCCCCACCTTACGACTGTCCAATTGTCTTTTTGTTCCGTCCTTGTCACATAAGCTGTTTTCTATCAGTCATGTCACGAGGGAACTTAATTGTACTCTTCTAATGCAACCACATTTTTGTATTTTACAAGATATCAGGACGGGGGTGATTATTGGGCGTGGCACTGAGCAAAATGGATTGTACTACGTGGATGAGATAGCTCAAAAAAGGTGCTGTGATGCTGAATCATGGACCTGAAAATCAGACTGCTTGGCTCTGGCACTGTCGGTTAGGACATCCCTCTACGGGCTATTTAAAATTGCTTTTTCCTAAATTAGTCATTTCTAAGGATTTGTACTGTGAGACGTGTTTTTTAGCTAAAAGTCATAGACGTTCTTATAAGTTGAACAATTATCGGGTTGATGATATTTTTTCGTTGGTTCATTCTGATATTTGGGGTCCTGCACCTGTTATCGGGGGTCAGGGTTTTCAATATTTTCTTCTGTTTGTTGATGATTGTTCTAGAATGACGTGCATCTATTTTTTAAAAAATAAATCTGACATTTTTGACAAGTTTACTCACTTTCATGCCTTAATTCAAACTCAGTACCAGAAAACCATTAAGATCTTACGGTCTGATAATGGGGGAGAGTATGTTAATACCCGTATGAAAAATTTATGTGCTTCTACTGGAATGATTCACCAAACCACTTGTCCTCATACCCCTGAACAGAATGGTGTTGCTGAATGAAAAAAGAGAATCCTCCTTGAAATGGCTCGTGCTATGTTAATTGAATCCCATGTCCCTACAGTTTTTTAGCCTAAAGTCCTGGCTACGTCAGTATATCTACTTAATCGCCTCCCTACCAAAGCTCTACAACTCCAAACACCCTTGCAGTTCCTCTCTAATCAGGCCAAAATGCCTGTTGCCCTCACTCTCCAACCCCGAGTTTTTGGATGTTCTGTTTATGTTCATATCCCTAAAACTTACTGGGATAAGCTTTCTCCTTGTGCTGTCAAGTGTGTTTTTGTCGGATATGGCTTAAACCAAAAAAGGTATCGGTGCTATGATCCGAAAACTCAACACATGTTTACCACTATGAATTGTGATTTTCTTGAGTGTGAATATTTTTATCACCATCTTAGTCGTCAGGGGGAGACTAGGGGTAGTGATAGTGACTCCTTAAGCTGGTTATCTCTGCCAATGTCAAGTTCTGTTCGATCAACGGGTCCAACAGACGAAGTTAACAGCACCGCTAAGCTACCTTCTGAGACTATATAGTCCACAGAGCTTGAGACCAATGCCGATACATCCCCTCCACTCCTGATATCTGAGGTAGCTCCTATTCCTGAGACTGTTGAGTCTTGTTCTGTTCCTGAAACTAATAATGACAGGATAGCTAGCCAAGATACGGAAGAGGAAGATCCAGGAATAAAAACAGACGGATATATCTTACCGCCACGGAGTACAATAGGAATTCTGCCAAAAAGATACTCTCCGGAGCATACTGGGTGAAAATCAAAGTATTCTGTCAGGAATTATGTTAAAGGGAATCTTACTGAAACTGCACAAGCTTTCGAGGTGGGTCTCCTAGGAGAAAAAGAGACACCTCGATCTGTTGAAGAGGCTATAAAACAAAGTCAGTGGAGAGAGGAAATGAAGAAGGAAATGGATGCCTTAGCCAGAAATAACACATGGGATAGATGCAGACTTCCAAAAAATAAGAAGCCAGTTAGGTGTAGGTGGGTGTTTACCATCAAACGGAGGCCTGATGGCACGATTGAGAGATACAAGGCACGACTGGTGGCAAAAGGATAAACTCAAATTTATAGAGTGGATTATGCAGAAACCTTCTCTCCAGTTGCAAAAATGAACACTGTAAGAGTCCTATTGTCGATTGCTGCTAATCGTGATTGGTCACTTCATTAGTTTGATGTGACAAATGCCTTTCTGCATGGAGAACTAAAAAAGGAAGTCTATATGGAAGCACCACCTGGTTTTTCAGGGGAGTTTGGAGAAGGTGAAGGATGTCGACTTAGGAAGACTTTGTATGGCTTTAAACAGTCACCACGAGCTTGGTTTGGAAGATTTACAGAAGCTATGGTACGGTATGGGTACAAACAGAGTAATTCAGATCACACTCTGTTTCTGAAAAGGAGAAATAACCGAGTTACCTGCCTCATCATCTATGTGGATGACATGATCATCACAGGGGATGACAATGAAGAAATTGACAGTCTGAAGGTTAATCTCTTCAAAGAATTCGAGATGAAAGATCTCGGCCATTTGAAATACTTTCTAGGAGTTGAAGTGTTGAGATCGAGAAATGGCATCTTTTTGCGACAAAGGAAGTATACGTTGGATCTTTTGGCTGAGACTAGCTTACTTGACTGCAAACCAGCAAGTACTCCAATCATCCTGAATCATGGTTTGTAGATTGTAGATGGTACAGACTTAGTGGAATGAGGAAAATATCAGTGTCTAGTAGGAAGATTGATTTACTTATCTCATACTTGACCTGACATTGCATATGTTGTTGGTGTTGTGAGTCAGTTCATGCACCAACCACAGAAGGAACATATGGAGGCTGCATTACGCATTGTTCGATACTTGAAAGGCACGGTGGGATATGGAGTTCTCCTAAAGAAGCATAAACACTTGGAAATTCATGGCTATACAGACGCAGACTGGGCTGGAAGCTTAATGGACAGAAGATCCACTGGAGGATACTTTACTTTTGTGGGAGGAAATCTAGTCACATGGAAGAGCAAGAAACAAAAGGTTGTTGCCCTGTCTAGTGCTGAGGCTGAGTTTCGTGGGATCAAAAGTGGATTGACTGAAGTATTATGGCTACGGAAGTTGATGACTGAAATAGGATTTCCTCCAAGATAAAAATGTCGATTATTCTGTGATAATAAAGCAGTAATTAGCATATCCGAGAATCATGTTCAGCATGATCGGACCAAGCACGTGGAAGTAGATCGGCATTTCATCAAAGAAAAAATTGAAGGAGGTATCGTGGAGCTTCCATTCGTTAAATTCGAGGATCAATTAGCGGATATCTTAACGAAAGCAGTCAGCACCACAAGCTTCACTAAAGTTCTTGGCAAGTTGAGTATCGGTGATCCTGTTACTAAACTTGAGGGAGAGTGTTAGAAGGAAATAAGAATCAAATTAGAACCAAATTGATTCATCCAAAAATAACTTTATTTCTTTTCTTGTAGTATTACAAAGTCTCTCAATAAGAGAGAGTGTAATGATCATTTTGATACATACAAGAAATAATATACTATATCTTTCTATCTAATGTTGTTCATACAATTAAACAAGAATAAAGATCCACAGTGTTCGGGTTCTTAACCTATATATAGTGACATATATATATGTTATGTCTACTGCTTTGAATTATAAATGAGTGAGATTCTTCATAGGATCAATAACCTCAATATATTGGGTAGTAACATTTACATGTATGATGGGTCGTGCATTATATATGGTCACCATGTCCTGGTGAGTCAGGTTGATTATGTCCCCTTGAGTAAACACAAGTACATGTAAAACCCTACAGGTGAAATTTATTTCGTACATGATAAAGCTTGTGTGGTGCTGCTCTAGGAATAGAGATATTAATTAATTATAGTTGTCAGAGCTTACATAATTAATTAATGGACATTATATCTTAAACATGGGGAATGAATAAACTAAAGAAGAAAGCATATAAGCAAATATGTATTAAATTGATAGGTCAGTGTTATTTCTTTAGTGGAATAAAAATAACACTTAATTTATTTAATTATATCATAGTATTGGATATTAGAAATTAAATAAATTAGTGGTCCAATTTAATATTCTTCTAGATCCTTACTGTAGCCCAATTAATACCTAAGTGGACTGAGGGAATGGAACAAGTGGAGAGGCCCAACCCATTAGGGTTGGGAGTGTGATTTTTGTCCCTTTCCTTATTAATTAAGGGAGGGGGGGCGAAAATTTGGAGTATCAAATCAGCCCCTCTCTTGCTCACTTGATTCCCTAGGTTATCCACACAGTTTAGTAGTTTGTAGCCCACTCTACATCTAAACAAGGTACCAGAATACAGTAGAAGATCAAGGAGTGTTATTGCTATCTTGGAGGATTTTCGAACACAGTGGGAAAGGGCCCTGTTCAATCGTGTCTTCTACAATAGTGAGATTAGACCTGTAATCTCGTGTGCAACCCTACAATTCATGTAAGTCGGTTTATCGGATTTATTTTTCCGCTGCAGTAAATTTAATATTCTTACATGTTTTCGTTCAACATGTTTACTTGATAACAACACACATAAAATATGAATTTCATGCTAATGAATTAATGAATATCCGATTAGATCCTGTGGGGTGTAATTTGAAAAAACCCTATCAATTGGTATCAGAGCAGGTATCAGCTATGTTCTAGAATTAATTCTATGATTATGTTCGAAAATTTCATTAATCTTGTAGATAAATTTATGTGCTTAAATTTTCAGATTTAATGTGTTATATTTTCGAGCATGATGAAATAAAAATTGGATGAATTTTGATGTGTTGATCGAAATTCTATTTTAATTTGTTTAATATTTTCGCCCAACATGAAATAAAATTTTGGAATGATATTTTGATGTTCATCATAAGTAGTATACCACATGTGCGATGCACAGGGAATGTTATTAAGAAAATATTAATATATAATAATAAAATTATATTCAATCATGAATTTTGCATATAAATATATGAATTATATCGTTTGAATTATAAATTACTTATATATTTTTAGCTTTGGTGGCTCTAGTCGTGCTAGAAATACCCGAGTTGGTTGTAAAATCAAGAAGGCAGAGTCCTGGCTACCCAGTTGGTCTCGACATCGATTAATCGGCCAATTAGGCACGAATATTTTTTTTCAATTTTTTAAAATATTTTTGTTCAAAAGATGATTAAATAAAAATTTTGAGGTTTTCCACCCTTTTATACAGCAACCTACATCCCAATGTTTCAACCTACAATCAATGTGGGATGTAGAAAAATTTAAAAAGTTGCGGACTAATTTGAGGTTTCGATTTAAGATTACTCACTCTTTCATAGAACTTACATCCCAATATTTCAATCTACAACCGATGTGAGATGTAGGGTAAGTGAAATTTAATATGTAAATAGCAATATGTAATAATATATTATAAAAAAATAAAAATGCTTAGGCGAAGACAATCTAAATGGATTTTATATGTAACTTTATGAACCCACTTGTGGAGAAACAAAATATCATAGTCCTGATGATTGATATGTAACTTTAGAACTTGACAAATCTACACACACGTGCACACACACGAATGAGGAATAATAGAAAAATAATATATATTTTTTATTGAAAAAATCAAATACATTATCTTTAAAGATTTTAACTCATTAAAAGATTTTGGATGTGGATGTTGAATTTTTTAATATATTTAATTAACTTAAAAAATTAAAAATATCTTAAATTAATATAGTTAAAATATTTTATTATATTTGTTTAATATATTTAATTCAATTTTAATTCAAAAATATTTACTTTCTAAAAATTTAAAATGTATCATATTAAATTGATAAAATCAAATATCAAATATTACACTTGATCTTAATTTGCAAAGATTATTGTTGGGCCTCACAATTTATAGTTAGTTCATATACAATATTATTTTTTTGATCTTCAATGTGGGATAAATTTTGGTTTAAAATTAAAATATATGAGTTTTAACTATTTAAAACATCTTTAAAGTTGAAAACTTAAATATGATAACTTGAAAATCTTAAAATTATCTAACATTGAAATGATAAGATCAATTAATACATTTCGAGTTTCGACCATTCAAAATTTAAATATATTTAATTTAAAATTTTCTATGCCGATCTTGATTTTTTTAAATATATTGAATCAATAGACATTTCTAAATCCACCACTAAATTTTCTTTATAAACCACTATTAAATTTAATTCAAAAATAAATAATTATTAATGTACATAAATATCATTTTTAATTTTAAAAATTACTTAAAAAAATAAAATAAAAATAAAAAATCCCCTCCTTCCCACCTAGTGACCGCACCCGCCACATTGTCCCCACAATTGCTCTCTCATTTCCCCCCATTTATGCTAATCTTCATTTCTCTCCTCATCCTCCATTTATTTTCTTTGTAAGAATTGCCTATGAAATCAAATGTGTGTATTGATGTCGTATATTTTTTGGGATAAAAAAATGATTTTGGTAACTTCTCCAATCATAGAATTTGTCGCGTAAATGTTTGGAGAAATACATATATCTGATTGAGGGTTTGAAATTTGGAACATAGTGTTGATGATATTGCTTTAAAATTTGGTGACATTGAAGAATTTATCGGAATATTTTATAAATCTAAAAAAGAATTTTGTCAAAGTTGGAATACAACGTTGACGGCAAAGATGTCCTTCTCTATTTTATTTTGAAAAAAAAAAATTACTGGAAAAAAAAAGCGAAGGCAGCAGGTCAGGAAGAAAGGTTATGGCGAGGGAAGGCAGCAGACATGTAGTATGGATCGAGGAGAGAGAGTGAGGGTGGATATTTTTTTTTAATTTCTTTTGATTTTTTTTTTAATTTTCATAGTGAAAGGATAGAAATGACTTTTATTGTGGTTTGTAAAGAAAAAATGTGAAAATATGAAAAAGATGTGTGGTGTATGAATTAAATGTGGTGTATAAACCAAAAAAATGGTGGTGTATTTAGAAACACCCTTAATTAATTAAAGAGTAGATAATTTAAATCAATATTTTTAAAATATTTCATTTGAACTATTTAATATATATAATTCAATTTAAATCAATATTTTTAAAATATATCGTTTGAACTATTTAATATATATAATTCAATTCAAATCTATAAAGTTAAAATATATTTAATATGTAATATTAAAATGATAATATCAAATATCTAAATATTACATTTGATCTCAACTTAGAGATCAACAAATGTGGAAATATCATTGTTGGTACTCACAATTTATAATTTGTTCATGCATAACAATATTTGTAAGTTTTTTGATGTGTGATGATTTTTGTTTGAAAAACTAAAACTATAAGCTTTAACTATTTAATCTATATATATATATATATATATAATTCATGACATAAATATATTTAACAATTAATTGCCAAGTTCTATTAGTACATTTAATTCAAAAACTCAAGTAGATTTAATTTAAAATTCTCAATGTGTATCTTGATCATTACATTTAATTTGAAAATTTAAATATATTTAATTGAAATTTTGATGTGACTCTAGAATTATTTCAATACATTTAATCAACTTAAAATTTTAAAATATTTTAAATTAATATATTAGACCATTCACTCACAACACTTAAAAGAATGATAATTAATATGAATTTATGGTCCATTGTAAAGAAAAAAATAGGTGTTTAGAAAATTCATATATAAATCAACAATTTAAAGGCCACATAATTTTTTTCATTGTATGAACAAAATAATTTTTGATAAAAAATAGTATTTTTGCAAAATAAATAAAAATTATAATATTAAAATTCTAGTATTGAATGACTATATAATATAAATATTAGTTAATTAATAAATATTATACTTTTATTTATAGAAAGTGCATTTATGCGGGAAAATTATTACTATTTATAGTGACTATCTTACTTTTAGATATAATATAGATTTTCAGATTTTATTAAGTGTGTTTTTCGAAAATTTGGTGTTCATATTTTCAAAAATTTTGTGTTAATTTTGTCCCTTAATTTGATCCATTATTTTCGATAATTTAGAGTTGGAATTGGAATAGATCGATTTTTGATGTTATCAAAATTTCCATATCCAATTCTAAAGGGGGTTCAAAAATCTGGAGATTAAAATTGGTATAAGGTAATTTTTGGTGTATATCAAAAGTTACCTAATTTTAATCAAAGTAGGTTTCAAAATAGAATTTTAATTTTGGTAAGTTTTTGAAGAGGATCAAAACTACCATAATTTTAATTCTTGTAATTTTGATACCTATTACACAATTTGAAAAGTATTTTGACTAGTATCAAAATTCCAAATTGGCTATTTAAGTTAAAGGGAGGGGGGAGGCGAAAATTTTAGGGTTTTAATTGGAGGATTATTTTGATTTATTTCAAAATTTTCAAATTTAATCCTAGGTGTATTTTAAAAAATTTAAGATATATTTTGGTAGATAATTGTGATCAATTTCCAAATTTTATCTTAAGCTAATTTTCAAAAATTTTAAGATATACTTTGGTAGAAAATTTTAATTAATTTTCAAAGTTAATCTTAAGGTAATATTTTGATTTAAGATTTATTTGGTAGATAAATTTTTGGTAAATTTCCAAATATGATCCTATGGTATATTCGAAATTATTTGATTTAATTTGGTAGAAAATTATATTTAATTTCTAAATTTAATCTAAGTGATATTTTTGAAAATCTTTAATTAATTAAAGAGTAATTTTTGAAAATGGTATGTATGGATATCATGTGATATTTTATGTCTAACATTTAATTATGATAGTTGTACCATATATGTAAATGTCATTGCCTAAAATATCGAGGTTGTTGATTCTGTCAAAAAATCTCACTCATTGATAAATCAAAACAGTCGGCACAACATATATATGTTCATCATTATATATGGGTTAAGAATCCGAACTCTGTGGATCTTTATTCTCTCCTTTTAGGGTCAGAACAGAAAACAGTATCCTATCGTGATCCTCCTCAATACACATGCCAGTGTATCAGAATAATCAGTCAGTCAAGATAAACTAACTATCAGATTATTTTACGGTGTACCGATGGTGGGTTCATGACCATCTAAGCCGTGAGCCTTTTAGTACAATGCAATGAATCCGATTATATGATCTTTATCGTGTGTTGACCCACACCATATCATCTACAATGCAATTACATGGAATGTGTAATTAGATATAAGAATAATCTAAATGCATACAGTGACTACAGTTATTATTCAATCTATATGATCTTAATATTGTTTAATGTATACAAAGATAAGCTTTTCAGGATACAAAACCAACAAGAGAGAAAGAGAGAGAGAGAGAGAGAGAGAGAGAGAGAGAGAGAATTTAATGTGGATCGTATCAAGGATGTGTTAAATCCCATTAGAGTGTCAGAAGGTCCCGTGACTTGATCGAGGGCTAAGAAGTTTAAAAAAGTCCTCAATGGACTTATTCAAGAAGTCTGGAGTCGATTATCATCAAAGAGACCAATTGAAGGAGCTAAGCCCGAACACACCTGGAAGGTGTTGATCTCCATGGGAAATTCACGAGCTTCAAGCGCGAGTGGAGGTGGTCACAAGTCAGGTTGCAAATCCTACCTTCGACAGCTTCTGGAAGCCCGCTACTGAGAGGGGCACTACAACAAAACTCCCATAATAGGACACTTGTAAGTGTGCTATTATGTTACATAATAGGATGCTTTGTGGCATAGGACGTTTCTATAAAGCGTTATATTTGTGCGTGTCACAATATGTATAATAGGACACTTTGTGTAATAGGACTCTTACAAGTGTCCTATTTAAGATGTAGTCACAGAACATTTTGAGATGTAATAGGACGTTTATAAGTGTCCTATTAAGTTGAAGAAATGATTTTTTTTCCCCACCAAAATGACTTTTTTGTGACGATATGCACAAAAGATATTAATATAAAAATAATAACCTGAAGTAATTAAATATTTAAGCAAACATAAGCATGCAAACGATTCCATTAGTTGATCTCATAAATCTAGTCAACAAAACAAATAACTATCTCCAAGTTAAAAATTATATCTTCAACTGAACAAAAAATGAAATTAAGATAACAAGTCAATAACATAATTCTATCAACCAAATGCATCTAGCCACAAAGAGATCGAATAAGGCATTTCTTTAATCCGTTCCATGTGTGTTAAATCAATTGCGGACCAAAGCACAATCATTCTTGATCATCGACATTTGTCACCTGAAAACATTGATAATAAGAGTGCACAATGAAGATTATCCCATGCCAATGCTAATAATTAGTTGCATTAGAAAAGTATAAATGTAGATGATTACCAAGTGGTGTTAGTTTTGTATACTGGAAGACATGTCTTTGTATACTTTTCTGACAATGTGATGATATAGATTGAATCTTTTTGCAGTCACTATTTGCATTTACATTATTATAACTGTTTATGAATATTCAATATACTTACACTGTAGATGATATGGTGTGGGTAAACATATAGTAAGATCATATCATCAGATCCTTGTACAGTATTAAAAGACTCACGGTTTAGATGGTCATGAATACACCGTCGGTACATCGTAGAATAATCTGATGATTAGTTTATCTTGACTAATTGATTATTCTAATATACGTATTAGTGTATTGAGGAGGATCATGACAGGATACTGCTCTCTACTCTGACACTATAAGTTAGAGAACAAAGATCCACAGAGTTCGGATTCTTAACTTATATTTATTGGCGAACATATGTATGCTTTGATTTATCCATGGGTGAGATTCTCTTATAGAATCAATAAACTTGATATCTTGGGTAATAGCATTTGCATATATGATGTGTCGTCCAATATATATAAGCACCGTGTCCTGGTGCGCCAGGTTGATAATGTTCTCTTGAGGAAACACAAGTTCATGTTGAAACCCTATAGGTGTAATTTATTCCGTACATGAGTAAAGCTTGTGTGGTACTACTCAAGGTTTTAGATATTAATTAATTATAGCTGTCAGAGGCTTACATAATTAATTAATGAACATTAGATCTTAAACATGGGGAATGACTGAACTAAAGGAGAAAACATATTCACAAACATGTATTAAATTGGCAGGTCAGTATTACTTCTTTAGTGGAATAAAAGTAATATTTAATTTATTTAATAATATCCTAAGTTTATTGGATATTGAGAATTAAATAAATTAGTGGGACAATTTAATATTCTTCTAGATCCCTATTGTAGCCCAATATGACTTTAATGGACTGGAGATGGAACAAGAGTTATGAGGCCCAAGCCCAGTAGGTTTGGGGCTTGTAATTTTTGACCACCCCCTTATAAATAAGACGGTGGGGATCGAAAATTACACACATACTATTCAGCTCCTCAGTTATCTCTTGATCTTCACAGTATCCATAGTTATCTAGTAGATTTCTGTCCACCTGAATCTAGATACAGTCCGGGAATACAACAGAAGATCAAGGAGTCGAATTATTGTGCTACGGGCACCGATCATTGTACTCTCAACAGCAAGATTAGACCTTTAATCTTGTCCACAACCCGACATTCAACTGTAAGTCGTTTTTCGGTATTCTATGTTTCCATTTTTAGTAGAACCGAAAACCGAATTTGCATGTTTAATTGAACTTGGTTAATTAAAATATTTATGTTGCATAAAATATGAATACATGATATTAGGATTAAAGAACAACCAAATAGATCTTGTGGTGGTTTAATTTGAAAAAACCCCAACAATTGGTATCAGAGCGGGTTTTGGCACTGTTCTAGATTTAATCCTAGGATGAATTCGAAATATATGTTTAAATTTGATGATGAATTTATGGTGCCTAAATTTTCAGATTTAAATATGTAAGATTTTTGAATTTTATGTGTTTAAACTTGGATGAATTTTTGATGTAATTCGAAAAATTCTAGTTTTGGAGAACACAAGATTTTCGATATACACCATATTAGATTTGGAATGGTTTTTGATGTTATCAAAATTTCCAGATTTAATTAGGTGTAGGTTTCGAAAATTGTAGATTCAAATTTGGATGTAATTTTGATTATAATTGAAAATTCGAATTTGTCATAATCTATGAAATTTTTGATCATAGTATTATTAAATTGGGAATAGATGTTGATCAAGATCAAATTTCCAGATTTAATGAAGTTCATGTTCGAAAATTTGATCATCAAAGTTTCAAAAATTTTGATGTTTAATTTTTCTAATTTTTGTGTTGAAATTTTCGGTCATGTTAGATAAATTTGGAGAAGATTTTGATGAAATCAAAGTTTCAGATTTATCTAGTATGTGTTTCGAAAATTTGGTGTATTGGAATTAGATTTTGTATTTTTAATGGTTATCTTAAAGTTACCTAATTCTAATCTAGATAGATTTGAAAATAGAATATTAGATTTGGATAGAATTTGAAGTGGAACAAATTTTCAGATTTAATATATTTGTAATTTTCGAAATCTATGTAGATTTGAATTGGATAATGTAATTTTTTGATATATATATCAATAGTTATCTAATTCTAATCCAAAAAGATTTGAAAATAGATTTTAAATTTGGAAGAATTTGAAGTGGATCAAATTTTCATATTTATCATCTTGATATTTTCGAAATTAATGTAGATAAGAATTGGAAAAGTAATTTTTTTTTGTGTGTATCATAAATTACTTAATTCTAATCTAGATAGATTTGAAAATAGAATTTAAATTTGGATAGAATTTGAAGTGGATCAAATTTTCAGATTTTATTCTTGTAATTTTCGAAATCTAAGAAGATAAGAATTAGGAAAAGTAATTTTTGGTGTATATCATAAATTACTTAATTCTAATCTAAATAGGGTTGAAAATAATATTTGAATTTGGATAGAATTTGAAGTGGATCAAATCTCCAAATTTTATCTTTGAAATTTTCGAACCATATCCAAATATTTAGGATAGATTTTTGATTTATATCAAGATTTCCAAATATTAATTAAATAGGGTTTATCCGAAAATTAAGAAATAAATTTGGTGGATAATTTTAACAATTTTTCAGATTTATTCTTATGGAATTTTCGAGTATATCAAGATTTAATTTGGTGGATAATTATTTTAATTTCCAAATTATATCTTGTGATAATTTTCAAAATTATTAATTTATTAATTTCTATTTTCAAAAATTAATATCATGTATGGTAATCATATGGTATTTTATGCTAATCATGTAATTATGATTGTTGGCTTTGTAGACTAACATGTTTGCAGGTTTACCAACTATCATGGCTCCTTTAATTATGTGATGTATGTTTTAATTTTATGTTGAATGTATGATGGATCGTATGCCGGTTTGGCTACGTGTTTTTAATCCATGAGAAAATCCATGGATTAGGTCTAGGTTTTATTTTATGTTGTTTCAATGTAATAGAAATAAAATTGTTAGACCAAGCTATTGAGTTGTAATTTTATTCTAGATATATTAGATTATTCCTTTTAGGAATAGATATGCTATATTGAATAAAGTTTGAAGATCAACTCAAAGATGGAAAGTAGTGCAGCTCCAGAAAGGAAGTATCACTAATTCACATCCCAAAACCCTAATTGGAGCTAGGGTTTTCGGTGAGGCGCAGTGAGGTGGACGGCCACACTGTCCAAGACTTAGAGCTGACTTTCCAGTTTTATCTCATTGAGCAACATGAGATATAAGCCATGATAGTTGGTTTTATTATTATTGCTTGTTGTGTTGTTGAAGCATGCAATGGTGTTTATCTTTTTATGTGATGTTTGCATGTTTTATAATGGGATAAAATGAAACCTCAATAAAAAATAACTAAGTGGGAGAGATTCATACCAAAGTATGTAGAAATCTCATACGGTCTCCATTAATCTGGTTTAAGTGAGAAATGATGGGCATGCGCGTTGACAATAAGTCTTCCTCCATATCAGATGTGTCATATCATAGAATTCTCTAGATATTAAACCTCTTTAAAAAGATAGTTGTAGAACACTATTAGAACTAACTGACTCTTCCATCTGCAGCAGTTAAATTCGAACATGTGTACTTAGGGCGAAGATGATGGTGTTCACACTTAGATGTAATTCATTAATAAACGTCCACATGATCGTGGCTTATTAATTAGAAGATTACATGACTGTGTTGGTATCCGACTATTAATTTGCTTGTTGTAAGGAAAATCAACTGGAGGCAAATTAAAGGTTTAATAACCTATTTGAAAATGAATTTTATAAACGTCCACACTTTCGTGGCTTATAGAAAACGTTTTTAAAATGTCGGTGGAAAAGTATATAATTTTATGAGATTTTCGATTATATACTGTTTATCCTAAAAGTTTGTGACTGTACTGCATGTTTCTTTTCAGTTATTCTATATCATCAATGGCACTCTCCAATCTGTCCTCTATACTCAAAGAAAATAAGTTAATCGGTGAAAACTACAATGACTGGTTTCGTAATCTTAACCTCGTCCTAACTGCTGAGGGACACAAATTCGTACTTGAAGAGGAATGTCCTGAAAAGTCAAATGAGAATTCTGGCGAAGAGCAAAGGTTGGCCTATGCTAAGTGGGTCAAGTCTGATGAGATTGCACGCTGTTACATTTTGGCTTCTATGTGAAATGTGCTGCAACTGCAACATCAGTCTATGAAGACTGCTTATGATGTCATGTACAACCTTAAGGATTTCTCCGGTCACCAGTATCACTCGGCGCGCCATTTGGCGATGAAGAAGCTGATGAGCACGAAAATGACTGACTCCATACCTGTTAGGGATCACGTTCTCAGCATGATGAGTCATTTGGCTGAGATCAAGACTTTGGGTGGAGATCTAGACGGTGAGTCTCAGATAGACATTGTGCTTCACAGCCTGTCCCCGAAGTTCGAGCAGTTTAGATTAAACTTCAATATGATAAAGAAGGATGTTACCTTATCTGAACTGCTCATGTATCTTCAGACGGCTGAGTTACTTCAAAAGGGAAATCTGGAGGCACGCCTAGCTCAAAATAGGGCGTCTTCTTCTGGTAATAAAAAGAAGAAGAGATATGCACCTAAGAAAGCTGTAAATGGGACGCCTAAGGTGAAGAAGCCCAAGATAAGGATTCCTCCCGAGGAATTCAAGTCGAAGACAAAGTGCTTCAAGTGCAGCCATCCAGGACACAAGAAGGCAGCGTGTCCCAACAAGAAAAAGAAGGGTATGTCTAACACTCTTTTCGTTGAAACATGTTTAGCAACTTGATCTACTCAGTCTTGGGTAGTAGATACTGGAGCTATTGATCATGTTTGCATGTCTTTATAGGGGTTCCTGGTAAAAAGACAGCTGAGTGATGAGGAGATCATTGTCTACATGGGCAATGCCACGAAAGTAGTGGCTGTTACAGTGGGAGATGTTACCATTTCTTTTAGTAGTGACAGGAGTTTAGTTTTGAAAGACTGTCTTTATGTGCCTGGTTTTAGGCGAAACCATATTTCTGTTTCTAAACTTTTTATGGATGGATATTTAGTTTCTTTTGATAACAAAGTTGTTATCTTTAGTGGTAAACGTTTTATTTGTTCTGGCATATTGGATGGACATCTTTATTTACTTAATCCTATGCAAAACACTACGTAAAAACAATTTCTAAATACATCGATCACAAACCCTAATAAAAGGAAAGAACCTTCAGAATTGAATCAAACCTATCTTTGGCATCTGAGGCTAGGTCATATTAACCTTAAGAGGATACAAAGGCTAGTAAACGATGGACCTCTGTCTTCATTGGTTCTAGAATCGTTTCCTTTGTGTGAATCCTGCTTGGAAGGTAAAATGGCCAAGCGTCCTTTTGAGTCAAAAGGAAACCGATCCGAAGGGCTATTAGATTTGATTCAGTCTGACTTATGTGGCCCTATGTCAGTTCAAGCTCGAGAAGGGTACGAGTATTTCATCACACTCATTGATGGTCACTCAAGATATGGATATATCTACCTATTCGTCGCAAGTCCAAATGCTTTGATAAATTCAAGAAATTCAGGACGGAAGCGGAGAAATGTACTGGTAGAAGTATCAAGTCACTGCGTTATGATCGTGGGGGCGAGTATCTCTCGAGTGAATTTAGAGACTACCCACTTGGAGCAGATCGCAAAGTAGAGTGCATACTGGATATGTAAAAAATCACATTAATCAGTTAGGGAGCTACACTTAGCATTTTTAGAGAGAGATGATGCCACACCTTTGCTTAGTCCAACAAATTCAAGCAAAAGTAGAAGATGCTTCTCCTCTTTGAAGCCACTGGAAAAAAAATACAGTAGACAATCGATAAATATAGCCAAAATTGAACTAGATTTCTGAAAGAGAGAGGTTTGGATATTGAGAAATTTAACTGAGAGATTCATCATTCTTCATCCAAGAGATTTCATTCTTCAATTGACAAATTTAAGAATTGAGAGATTTGGGAATTGAGATTTCGAGTTGAAAGAGATTTGAGTATCAGTTTGAGAGATTTTAGAATCGATGAGAGATTGGAGAATTGAGATCGAACATCGATGAGAGAGAATCAATCTTCAAATTGGGCGAATTTTAGATTAATAAAAATGTGTATCAATACAAGACATCATATACATATACACAAAATTAGAAATTTAGTCAACTGGTCTGATGGTAAAGTTGGGTAACATCAATTTTCAGAATTGAGGAGATATGAGTTTGATTCTTAGATAGTCCAATTTTTTATTTTTTTATTCTTTTAGAAAATAGGACTCTTTAAAGTGACTTTTCAAACTAATTACCCATTTTTTAAAAAATATGACACTTTTAAAAAGACCTTTTAAGTATTACGATTTTTATTTTTTAATTTTTTATGATTTAATGATGATTTTCAAAAAAAAAATCAAAATTAATAAGGACTTTTTTCTGAAAGCGTCCTATTAAACTGTTAATAGGACATTTGCACTCGAAACATCTCCATGTAAGCGTCCTTGTAACTATATTTTGTTGTAGTGGGGGTTCGTCAGTGCATTTTTCGTAAGCGTGGTCGTGAATATGAGTGCCACATCATCACCACATGGACTCGCAAGAATTTTTGCAGGTGATTCGGTCACGAGCGAACTCGTGAATGTCTAGTGTTTTTGGATTTTTATTTTATTTTTAGATTTTGGGTTTGTTTTATTTCCTATTTAGGTTAGAACTTTATTAGGGCTTTACTTATTTTGTCCTACCTATATAAGGATTGTAAACAAGTATTTGGAAGAGATTACTTTGAATACACAAACAAATAAATGTGAGTTTATATTTTTTCTCTAGAGAATTTAACTGAATTTCACAAGAACACTGTGAACTTCAAACCGACTTATTAAACGGATTCACCATCCTAGTTTGTGGCATCTATACCATATTCCAAGTCCGTGTTTCCAATCGTCATCGGGTCTCGATCATTGAGCCGTGGTTCTTCGTCATTGTGAAATTATGGTTTCGAAATTCCCGTCAATTCTATCCTTATGACTTGTTACTCCTGAGAGAGATTCCCGTCATCAACCATCTGTCGGCGATGATTACATCGAATTGGATAGAGAAAGTGGATGGGGAAGAAAGTGGTGAGCTTTTTCTTCTATTAATTTTTTTAAAATTGATTTTTAAATAATTGAAATATTTTTAATTTGAAAGGATATTTAAGTAAATTAAGAATGGTTTATTTTTTAATTAAATTTAATAGTGAGGTATATTTAAAATTTGGTGGTGTATATAGCAACACCCATAAAAAATAATACATGTAATATATGGTAAATACTATAATATATAATGTATATATACATGGTCATCTTAAATATTTACAGCCCCCTGTGCTAATTATAAAATTTGGGGCCTATTGCTGAAAAAAAATATTTAATTTTAATTTTAGTAATAAATATTTAAATATTAACATATTTCAATTATATTTTGACACAAAAAAAATTCAAAATACTTTATTGATATTGTTGATAACATCCAAATACAACCTCAAACTAATATAAATAAAGATATTGCATTTTATCAACTGTCTAGTGAAAAGGAGAGAAAAAGAGAGATTATATATATATTTTTTTAATATATACATGAACTTAAAAAAATTCTAAAAAAGTGTGCCCCTGTAAATGGAGAGGCCCAGTGTACAAGCTCACTTTGAGCTCCCTCATTGTCGGGCCTGTATATATATATATATATATATGTAAGATATGGTAAATGTCTGTAAAAAAAAAAGTAAGATATGGTAAATGCTCTATCTATATCTTTTTTTTTTTTTTTTTTTTTTAAATAACAGACGTAGTTTATATACAAAATTGTTTTTTTTTAGAATGAAGGAAATACCTTCAAGGCTTCAACGGAAGTAATTAGCCATCCGGAAGAAAAGGAAGTTAACCATATAAAAAAGTTGGACTAGTGATTGAAAAAAAAGATATATCATGCATGATGCAGGAAAATTATACGCTAACCCCCGGTTAATGTCTTATGGTCTAATATTTTGACAAGTGTCCCATAAAATTGATATCCATACTTTTATTTTTCCTTAGACACTCCAAATCTCTTATTCTTTTTCTTTACTAAACTTAATACTTTTATTTTAACCTTTTTTTGTGAGAATATGAATTAAATGGATTTCCTATTTTATTTTGTTACGTAAAAATAAACGTAATTTTGTTAAATTTAATTATGTTTAAATTAATTAGTTGAAATGTGCAAAAATAAGGCGTTTAAAAAATAATGTTGACGTTTGAAAAATAATTTTTCTATATCGGCACATACGTCGACAACTATGTTTTAGTTATTTTTATGAAATATTTTGTATCGGCAAAATTTTTATTGTTATTAAAAAATTATGTTATGGGAGAAAATGACATAGATTATGAAATATTTTGGTTTGAAAAATAATTTTTCCATATCGGCACATACGTCGACAATTATGTTTTAGTTATTTTTATGAAATATTCCGTATCGGAAAATTTTTTATTGTTATTAAAAAATTATGTTATGGGAGAAAATGACATCGATTATGAAATATTTTAATTTGAAATATTTTTAACATTTTTTTTGTGAGAATATGAATTAAATGGATTTCCTATTTTTATTTTGTTACGTAAAAATAAACGTAATTTTGTTAAATTTAATTATGTTTAAATTAATTAGTTTAAATGTGCAAAAATAAGGCGTTTGAAAAAAAAAAGTTGGCGTTTGAAAAATAATTTTTCCATATCGGCACATACGTCGACAATTATGTTTTAGTTATTTTTATGAAATATTCCGTATCGGCAAATTTTTTATTGTTATTAAAAAATTATTTTATGGGAGAAAATGACATCGATTATGAAATATTTTAATTTGAAATGTTTTTAACATTTTTTTTTGTGAGAATATGAATTAAATGGATTTCCTGTTTTATTTTGTTATGTAAAAATAAACATAATTTTGTTAAATTTAATTATGTTTAAATTAATTAGTTAGAATGTGCAAAAATAAGGCGTTTGAAAAATAATTTTGGCGTTTGAAAAATAATTTTTCCATATCGGCACATACATCGACAATTATGTTTTAGTTATTTTTATGAGATATTCCGTATCAGCAAATTTGTTATTGTTATTAAAAAATTATGTTATGGGAGAAAATGACATCGGTTATGAAATATTTTAATTTGAATTCCATTATCATTTTAGAAAATGGGTGAGAGTGGAGATATAAAAAAATAGAGTGAGAGTGGAGATATGAAAAATGGGGTGAAAAAAACTTGAAAAAGGCACTACCCGGGGGCAGCGTGTAATTTTCCCATGATGTATTATTGCTTTGTATGAGGAGGAAAACATGAAATCATCAATGACGTTATCATCATGGTCTAAGTCTAAATATCATGAATTTCAAAACGTGTCCCTCATTCCTCAATTATTAAAGCTTTAGATAGTGAAATGTCCAGCCAAGACATTGACACGAGTGTTAGGTTTTCTTTTTTCTTTTTTCCTTTTTTCTTTTTAAAGAGACATGAATGTTAGGTTTGATTGTTAATAAAGTTGTGGATGAGTTTTTAGTTTGGATTAACTTTTCTATTTTGTTGTGATATCAATCACCGACTCGCGTTTGGACGGTTAGCTATGATTCAAAATCGAACATTACATGTCATGTCAGTTGGAATCGAACTGATCATCTCATCATCAAGATTCAAGATGTGCATTTAGAAGATTCTTGGAACTTCTCGAACATTCTTAATTTTCAAATGCTAATTAATCAATTTATCGAACAATTTGGACGACCAACAACGTTACTCAACTCCTTCCCTTCTCCCTCTTTCTTTTATTAATTTGTTTGGCTTCATTTGAAATTTCCCTTGATTGAATTTTAATTACACTTTACTAATATTATTTGATTTTCCCTTGATTGAATTTCAATTCTCTCATTTGTGAGTGTGCTAAACATACGTATATGGAAAATTAGGAAGTCAATTCTAAATGTTAAATCTTTAAATAATACTACCTCCGTTTCATAATGTTTGTTGTTTTGTTTTTTTTATCTGGAATTAAGAATTAATTTCGTGGACAAATATACCCATCCCTTATATATGCCATAAAATCTAATTCATCTATATTTTCCTAAAAAATAACAATATTTTCTCTCTCCATATATTTTTCTCTCTTCATATATTATAGGTAAGTTAGAATAAAAAAATCTTGTAGGATTTGAGAGGGTTAAAATTGGGAGAGAGGATGTCAAATTATATAAAACAACAAACATTTTGAAACTAAAAAAAAAACCTTAAACAACAAACATTATGAAAGGGAGGTAATAGAATCTATATATAGGTGCCAAATTGTGGGATCTCTCATGTGAATAATAATATAACGCAAATACTCATGTACATAAGATGTACATCAGACGGTCAACGCGTGTTGACTCGGTCAAAGCGTTGACAAAAAAAATTGTGAAAACGGGTAATACTTTTTAGGGATACAATTGATATTTTTTTTTTAATTTTGAATGATACTTTTTAGTGTTTCAATTCATACTAATCTTAACATTTTTTCTTTATTTATTTTTTCTGCCAATACTTTTTATTGATACAAATGATACTTTTGGGTCTTTGAAATGATATTTTTCAGTATTATGAATGATACTAATTTTGACGAATTTTTTAGTCAAAGCATTGACCGGGTCAACACGCGTTGACCATTTGATGTACATCTTATGTACAGGAGACTTGCCCATAATATAAAGGATGAGATTGACAGATTAAGGGTTCAAATCCCATAATTTCACATCATAATAAAAAAAAAAAGGAGTTTTCAATTGAATTCGCGTTGATTACAAATACCCAAGTATATTTGTTTAATTTTTCCAAATTGCACATATTGAAGATATATTTTCAAGATTAAAATAAAGATTGTAATAATACGAATACGATTCATAAAGAACATAATAAGCTCTCTTGCTCACTCAAGGGTTCTTCCTTAATAAGGGGTTTATTTTGGGGTAATGAGTTAGATAAATTAGATTAGCAATACATATAATATGGAGTATTTGAAGGATTAAATGATTTAACAAGTTCAAAATTGTTGAATTCATCACTCAAAGTGAACTTCGCATATTAAAAACGAATGAAGTTCATGATACATACGTTGAGGTTAACTGAATTGATTATCGCACATATCTTTTCAATTCAACAAAGAGTAGTGAACTAAATCACTAAAGTCGTCAGAATTCAGCCGTAGAGAATAATACAGTTGAAAGTTTGGGAGAAAAAAACTCTGAAGTTTGAATCTTTGACCACGTTTTATGCATAATATAAACAGGCAAATCCAATTGACTTAATTATATATAAAATTCACCTATATATGGACTTTGACTATTAGAGAAATTTAATTGTGTGCGTATTAGTAACTTCTTAAAATATTTTCTACGTACCAAATCCCTCCGGACTAACATTGTTAATGGGAAATAAATAACATGGGTATTTCTCTCCTAAAAAATAAAAAGGGTATTTGCACTTCGTCCTAAACGATGGAGTATTTTTACTACTTTATACCCTTAATAATTGTATTTACTAAAAAATGAATATTTTATATTTTGTAATAATATATTAATATATCTAATACTTTTATATCAGACTTATTATAGATATTATTGATCATTTGTTATTCAGAATTAAAAACCTAATTAATTGAAAATTTAGTTTTCCTTATGCAAGCTAGCCAATATGATTTAAGAAATAAAAATGCATCTTATTTTTAATATCTATCTATACATATATTAAGGCAAAATTGTGTAATAGACAACAGTTCTACTATAAACTGTTGTCTATCACACGATTTAATAGTTATATTTTAGACAAAGCTTTGTATATAATAGACAACGGTTCTAAGTTAATAGACAACAGTTTTGAGTTAAAGACAACAATAGTGACATTTATTGTTATAATTTATTTTTGGCATTTTTATGATGGTTTAGATTATAACCATTGTATTTTAACAAATTTTCATAATCTTATTTATTTATTTTTACTTGGAAATTTGAAATTTACAACATTTTTATTGTATTTTTTATGCATAGGTAGAGAATTAATTTCATTTGTAGTCGCACAGGACATAGCCGAATCTGAAAATGGTCCCAATCTTTTCAAAATTGGTCCTGGGACATCAAAATTGGTCCTTCCGTCATGTTTACTGTTAACTTTTACTCCCATTTTTGGTCCCACATGTTAAAACTAGCAATTTTTTTGATTTCTCAACTAAAATAGTTGGATTGACTGGTCTATCAACTTTGGAGGGAAACTTAGCATTTTGGAAGGAAAATTGAGTGCAGAAGCTGAGGGAATACATTTGTATATATATACACTCTCCACAAACAATCAAAACACACAATCATCCCAAAAAATCCACACACAAAATCATGTCTGCTGCATCAAGCAATAAACATTTTGGTAGAGGTTTTCTAACTTGTCATTGTGGTAGAGCAGCCCCTGAGGTGGGTTTCCAAAGAACCTCACAACCGAGGCAAGACATTCTACAACTGCCCAAATTTTCAATATGGTAAAGAGTGCGGTTTTTTTATGTGGGAGGATGAAGATTTCATTTCAGATGACAGTAGCTTTGACAACCACCTAGAAAAATTGAAGCTACCTGAAGAAGTGAGAAAGATGGTGAAAGAAGTGAAGAATTTGGGCCAAGAGGTTGGTAAGATGAAGAAGATAATGAAGATTCTATGTGTTCTACAATTGTTTGTGTTTGTGGCAATTTACTTGAAGATGTAAAATGCAGCTGTAATTGAAGATGTAATGCAGCTGTAATGTAATGGAATGCTACTATAATGAAATGAAGCTATAATGCAGCTGTAATGAAATGAAATGCCACTATTTCAATCAATGAAATGAATATCTATTTGCTATCAGAAATGCACAAATAGGGTAAAACAAATACCATTCAAGCTCCAAAAGCATAAACAGATACCATTCAAGTTCCAATAAGCATAAATAGATACCATTCAAGCTCAACACATCAAAAGGGGTAAATTACTACTATTTCCTTGGATCAAAAGCCTACTATCCAAAAAGGCATAACAGGATACCATACAAGTTCAACACATCAAAAATGCATAAATATCCAAGAGTCCAAGGGTCAAAAGCCTACTATCCAACTGATATTTCAAATATTCAAAAGTTCCATTAATTGAATGGTTTCATATCAAAAAGTTCATCTGGCTTCATCTCTCATAAATGCTACTTCATATGCCTTGTCTGCCCTTCTTCTTGATTGCCTAAAAAAGAGTACATTAATTTTATTAATAAGAAGAAATACACATTGACTTACAAGTAACTGAATTGTAACTTACAAGGAGTTTTCTTCCTTTTCTTGTTGTTGGTTTCTTCCAATCCTTGAATTGTTGCACTTCAGCTTCTTGCAAGTTAGCACCTTCCTGATTATCAAGCTCATCCTCTTGAGTCACAGGGAAATCAGGTTGTGTGAATTGTTGCACTTCAACTTCTTGCAAGTTAGCACCTGTCTGACTCTCAACTGCTTCAGCTTCTTAAAAGTTAGCACCCTTCTCATTATCAACTGCTTCAGCTTCAAACACCTTCCTCAATGCACAATCCTGGTCATAGTGTCCAATGTCCATGTAAAAGCTGCAAACCACATCAACCTTCTTGGTCTTACTCACTGGACCTTCACCTTCAGCCTCCTATCAAAATTCAAATTTATTTAAGTTAGGACAATCTGAATTTACATCATAGATAGTTAAGCTATAATAGTCTGAATTAACACTAATCATACCTTCATCTTTGCACATCCAACTCTGTTATGCCCAGGCTCTCCACAATACTTGCACTTCACAGTGAATTTTTGTTTTTCTAAGCTTTGTATCTTATCAGTGGGCTTCTTCTGCTTCTTGTTAGGACTATCAGTGGCACCAATTCTTCTTTCTCTTTGAGATCTGCCTTTTCTTTTCTTGTGATTGTTAGGTGGCAGTGGAGGTATATAGCCTGTTTTCTCCCATATGTCTTGTCCATCCATAGGGGCTATAGCATGTGCATAAACTGCACAATAGGTCTCAACATGGTAGCAAGTGTCTATATAGTCTTTTGGTGCATCACCATCTGCACAAATAGCACTAGTAGCATGCTTGCAAGATATACTAGACAATTCCCATCTCCTAAAATCACAAGTCCTAGCAGCTAAGTCCAATGCATATCTTGATCCATCAAAGCTTGAGATTTCATATCTATTTGAGGTAGCCTTCATTGGAATGCAATCTGAAGAAGCTTTCACTGTCTTGTTGATAATCTTAGCAATCTTAGCACACAGTAACCTGCCTTCCCACTTGCACTCAACTTGGTCTCTATTTTTCTGAAGCCTCTTCATGATCCATTGGCTGATCCCCTCCAACATGATGATAATAGGCTTATCTCTAACATCCATTATGCAGTGATTGAATTGCTCACACATATTATTAACTAAAGTCTCACGCTTGCCAAAGGTTGTAAAGTGTGACTTAGACCACTCTCTTGCTGGCTTTGCTTGCAGCCATGCATAGCAATTTGCATCTGTCTTCTCAAGCTCTTCCATCACATTTTTGAAAGCACCAATAGTGGTGGCATTTGCAACCCTCCATAGCAATTTCTTAAAGTCATGTCCTCTAAAACCTGCCCTCTTCTTGTTGTCATGCAAATGCCTCACACAAAACCTATTCTATACACCTGGTAGAATCTTCTCAAAGGCACTAATTAACCCTTTCTGCTTGTCAGACATGAAACAATATACATCTTCTCTCTCACCCATCAAATCCTGCCTCAACAATGCCAGAAACCATTCCCATGCCTCTTTATTCTCAATTGTAACCACTGCATAGGCAAGGGGGGAAATGATCATTGTTAGGATCTATTCCCACAGCAGATAATAACACCCCTGCATTTGGGCCAGTCAAATGACACCCATCTACTCCTATCTAAGGCCTACAACCTGATCTAAATCCCAATTTCATGGCAGCTAGACACACATAGAAGCTCTTGAAAGTTCTCTCAGCAGTTGTGGTATCTAGTTGGATAAGAACCGTGGAGCCTGGATTCTTCTTGTGAAGCATGTCTGCATAATCCCACAACCTAGTGTATTGGTCAGTGGTGTCTCCTTCAATCATCTTTAGTGCATTCTGCCTTGTTCTAAAAGCTTGCTGAGGTGAAATAAAGACTCCAAGTTCAGCAATTGCAGTTTTTCTAAAACCACTAGCAGTCCTATTAAGTTCACATCTGAAAGTTGTCTCAAATCTCTTAGCTAACCAGGTTGACTTGGCATTGGCAACATGGAACTGTCTCCCACAAGTGTGTGTAAGGTCCATTTCTCTAATATGAAACGATATCTCATCTTTGACCTTGAGTACATTTATATACCAACCACACCCATCTTCTTTCTTTTTGCACTTTGCATATATCCTCTTACTGTCATTTTTAACAAAGTTGCAGGGTCTTCCAACCTTCACTACATAGCTATGAACATCTTCTTTGAATTGAGCTTTGGTATTGAACTTTTGGCCCAAAAAGAATCCCCTTCTATTAGAGCTTCCACTCATCACATCTTCTGTGGTTGTTTCATCATTGTCAGTGTCTATGCTTTGGAAATCACTATCAGTTCTGCCTGCATCTGACATGCTACCTGAATCAGAGTCCTCATCACTCACCTATTCTGTTCCTGCCCACTCAACCCCTTTGTCAACATTCTCATCAAAAATAATGTCATCTATAATTGATTCACAACTATCTTCCTTAAATATGAAGTCATCATCTTCATCTGAGCTCTCATCTCGTCCAATGTAATTATCAATAAATGCCTCACAACTATGTTTTATCTGCTCATTCACAGCTCTAAGCTCTTCCCCTTCTCTCTGCTCATCAACAGCTCTAAAACCTTCCCCTTCTATCTGCTCATTCACAGCTCTAAATCCTTCCCCTTCCTCATGCTCATTCATAGCATCAATACAAACCCCTCACTCATGCTCATTCAAAGCATCAACACAAACCTCTTCCTCATGCTCATTCAAAGCATCAACACAAACCCCTTCCTCCTGCTCATTCACAGTATCAACACAAACCCTTTCTTCCTGCTCTTTCACAGCATCAATACCTTCCCCTTCCAAAGTGGATAGAACACCAATTGCATTCTTCACACTGTCTAAATATATGGTGAATTCTCTAGAATTCCCTGTTGCCTCTTTAATCAACATAGCATGTTCATCAGTTTCTAAAGGCAACAGATGTTCTTCCATAACTAAAAAAAATCTTTCCTACCCATATAACCCAAACCCTCGCATAAACCCTTTAGATATTTCATATCCCATTTTTTTCCATCAATGAAATCAAATACACTAGTTCTCCCACCTATGTACTTGAATTTATCTTCATAGTGCAGCGTCATACCTCCATGCTGCAGCCTCAATGTGTACCAAAACTCGCAACCCCTGTAATTTGGGTGTGCCTCGGTAATGGATGATTTTCACCTTATCATCGTGAAATTTGGGGATGAAATCTGAAGAGATTGGGGATTTCAGCGACTGGATTTGGGTGTTCTCTCTACTGGGCAGTGGGTTTTTGTGAATGCGTGAAAAATCAATGGAATTTGTGAGTGAATTTTGGGGATGAAATCTGGAGAGATTAGGGATTTCAGCGACTAGATTTGGGGAGAAAAGGAAATTAGGGCAAAATACAGAATTAGGGATGAATTTCCGCGCCTTAAGAATCAATGTGATCGATGGATATTCAATCCCCACCTAGAACCGTCGATGATTGCTTGGAGACCAAAGGTCACGGGTTCGAATCTCCTCAATACCATAGGTCGGGTGTGTGAGTTAAAAAAAAAAATTGTTCAAAACAAAACACAAGCAATTAAATTAATAAAAGTACGGATAATACAATCACAACAAATCTGCAATTTTTATTTTATTAAATCCCACAAAAAGAATGTTTAATTCGTATACTCAGTACTCACACACACTCAGTGTCTCACAGTTGAGTACAGTAGTCTACTAGACACTAGAATCTAAGTATAAATGTTAACCAGAAAACGCCGAATGAATTTACAACCTAAAAAACGACATCAATTAACACGACATCATGACCTTAAACTCGTCAAAATTGAGAACTCCGTCGCCGTTAAGATCAAAACGAGAGATCATATTCTTGCAATCATCGACGGTTCTCCTCTGCCCCAATCTGCTCAACATTTTCTTCAAGCTCTTCGGGGTAATGCACGCGCTTCCCTCCGGCGCGTACAGTTCAAACGCCGCCTTCAAATCCCTCTGCTTTTCTTCCTCTCCCGCTCCCTCCACTATCTTCACGAAATCCACCAAACACAATAACCCGTCATCGTCTGAATCCATCAGCGCCACCGCGGCCTCCGCCTCTTCCGCCGTCATGTCCCCTGCGATGGATGCAACGCACTGCCGAAGCTCCGTCGGGCATATCTTGTCATCGGCGTTGGAATCGAAGTGGTTGAAAACTCTCTCGTATTGCTCATATTTCTCCATTGATCGATCAAACTGATTGTTAACTTAGCTACTGAGATATTGAATTCAAGGAAATCAGTAATTGACTAACTGTGAAAGGAATTTGTTTGTGTAAGATTTTAGTTGATGAAGTTGAGGCTGGAGTTTGTGGTATTTACTATTTATAGTTATTGCTGCTGTGAGGAACGCGCTTTTTTCTTTTTAATTTTTGCAATACTGTGGGAAGTTTTCCAGAAAACTAGGAAGCAACTGGGAAGTGTAAGTTAAATATAAATACGGATTCACTACGGTTTGGCCAATGAATCAACACGGATATTTTCTTTTTATTTATTTAATAACTACTTCCTTCATTTCCACATAAATATTATTTTAGATAAATATATACAAATTAATTAAATTAAATAATATATTATTGTGTGATTTATTTTTTTGAGACAATTGTGTGAATATATTAAATGAGTTAAATATCAATGTTTGAATATATTAAATTAGGTCAAATTTGAGAAAAACATAAAATTTATGTCTCGAATTTATAAAATGACACTTTTTTGAAACAAAATTAAATTGGTAAAATAATACTTATTCTGAAACAGAGGAAGTTGATACGATCCTAGGTGGGGTACTGAGGATCAAGTTTGAATGCTTGAGAGGTTTATGTAAAGGAGGCTTGATTGCACAGAGGTCGCGAGTGACGTGGCGGTCGCAGTTCGGGTCGCAGGTCGTGTATGGGAGAGTTCTCTGTGAGCTCGCTACTGCGAGGGGGTTCGCCAAAGTAAAACCCGCGAACCTGGTCGCGGGTATCACAGGGGGTAGCGGGTATTGTGCCACGACAGCGCTACGTGGAGCCACGGGCTGAGCTGCGAGCGACTCAATCGTGAGCGAACTCGCGGATATTTTCTACTTTTCGGATTTTGGGCTTTTTTTTTTCCTATTTGGTTTATAACTTTAATAGGGCTTTGCTTATTTTTGTCCAACCTATACAAGGGTTGTAAACAATATTTTGGAACAGTTTACCATTCATTATTTTCAGAAAATAAACACGAGTTAATTATTTTTTCTCTAGAGAATTATCCCGATTTCACAAAAACACTGTAAGATTCAAATTGACTTATCAAATGGATTCACATCCTCGTTTGTTGCGTCACCACCAAAGCCGACACATAGAGGCGACGAATATTCCGTCGGCAATCCGTCACTAATATAGCAACGGATTACAATTATGTCGCCAGACGTGTGTAATGACAAGATAATCAGCGACGGACCCGGTCCGTTGTTAGTCCATCACTAACACCATCTAGCAACGAAAATCTACTGTACAACGATGGAATAGTCCGTCGCTAAAACCCGTTTTTTTGTAGTGTGAGGCTAGGGTTTCGGATTATTCATCAATTCATCCGTTGTAACCTGATACTCCTGGAAGGAATTCATCGTCGTCACTAATCTGCCGACGAGAATCGCATCAGAAGTATTATTTAAATTATAATATTTAAATATAACTATGTATGTTGTTGAATGGAAATATTATGCATTCGAATATAAAGTATAAAATACTCAACTTTTTTAATTCAAAGTGTGTACAACGAAGTCCATTAGCTTACTCATCTAAGACTATCTACATTTCTGACATTCATCAAACTCAATCTCTAAATAAAATATTAATTTATCTTTTCTTCACATTTACAATTCCTAACTTTTTAAAAAAATTGCACTCCATTAGTAACACTCAACCAAACTGATTTTTAAATAAAATATTAATTTCTTTTTCTTCCAATCTACATAAATTATTTATCATATTAGTAACATATTATTAATAATAATTTTTTATTGTATTTAAAAAATCTTAATTAATTTATTAGATATAGTTTGTGAATTCATAATTATAGTAAAAAACCCATACAATTATAAATTGATAATTTACTTAACAACAAAATGAAAATTAAAAGATTTAAAACTAAATAAAATAAATAAACTATGAATTTTGGTGCATATATATATATATATTTATATATATAGGGGATGGTTCTGGTGTAAACCATCCCTAGTATGTAAATTGTAAACCAATCTTCAACCACACATCCATCAAAATCTAATAGTCAATATTTGGTCAAAGGGGCGGTGGCATTTTTATAAATAATATAACTTCAAAAAACGCGATGACAATTTGGTAATTTTTGCCTCAAGGTCAATATTAAAAAAAAACACGGACTTCCAAGATGCACGCTAACGAAGACACAATCACATGCTAACTAACACATAAAGTAGTATCAGTTCATGCACAATACGTAACTTTAAATGCAAAACTGATTTCGTTATGAAATAATTAAGTGGAGAGTTTAGTATGGTTAGAAAGCTAGTCAAATGTATTTCTCAACAAAAAAATAATTTCAAACAAATATTAATCATGGACAAAGTTATGCTTGTTTAATTGAATGTTATTAGTTGCATAATTTGGCTCCAATCTACTATATTATTATTTCGTTAGCATTATAAAATGTATTCCTTCAGCATTATATAATGTTGCTATTAGCATATGACAATGCTAATAGAATTAAAAGATGAAATGCAATAAAATTAAATTAAATTATAGAATCCTGAAATTGATTCGATAAACATTTATAACAATATATAATGCTTTTGTTAGTATACGTCAATGCTAACTTTATTATATTGTTGTCAGATGTTTTACATAATTCTACTGCTAGTATTATTATATGCTAATAGTGACATATGACAATGCTAACAATAACATTGACATTTATTTATGAAAGTAAATATTTTAGTATTCACTATTATGCGATTTCCCGTAATCGAGCATATGCGGGAGAATCTATTCATTCGCCTACGGCATTTTTCCAATATTATTGAATAGCATGGACTGGATTAATATTCGATTATATTATCGGCACATATAGTATGAAAAATACATGATTTTATTAGTATTATTATAATATTTTCATTAGCATATGACAATGCTAACATTAGCAATGCATTTTCACTCTCACACAAAAAATATTTTAATGTTTTAATGTATTGATCATTGTCAATATATTATTTTTCTTTATAAGCACTATGTTATTATTTCGTTAGTATTATATTAACAAAATATTAGTACATGAAAGCAAATATTTTAGTATTCGCTATTATTAATATTCGTTTATATTTTCATCACACATAGTATGAAAAACACATGATTCTGTTAGTATTATTATAATGTTTTCATTAGCATATGACAATGCTAACCTTAACAATGCATTTTCATTCGCATATAAAAAATATCTTAATATATTAATGTATTGATCGTTGTCAATATATTATTTTTCATTAGCAATCTATTATTGTTTCATTAACATTATATTAATAAGATATTAGTATTAGATATTCAATGTTAAAACGTCTTAATACATTAATGTATATTGTTTTCTATTAATATACTGTTCTTCGTTAGCAATATGTTATTACTTCATTAGCATTATAATAAATCAATATTAGCATTGAATAACTGTGTCAAACGAATACGACACAAAATATATTTTTAACGTAACTCGAATATATGTTAACGAAAAATAATATTGGTTCATTCTGCATTAAAGGTACAAACTACCTGGGAAAAAAATATTACAAAACTTGCACTACCAAAAAAGACGCTAATACATAACGGATTTTATCCGTTATGTATGTAACAAAAGCTCTGTTACGTATACTGGTGTTATGTATGATGCGCTCATACATAACGGAATATTATCCGTTATCTATGTTATTATACATAACAGTTATAGCAACAAACATGACATCGGATATTACGTTATCTATAATTCTCATACATAACGGTTGCTTCCGTTATGAAAATTAATTTTTCTCCGTTATCTATGAACTTTTACATAACGGTTTTTTTTCATACATAACATTCTTCATTGCGTGATCTATTACTATTATATATAACGGTTTGTACCGTTATGAAAATTCATTTTTTTCCGTTATGAAATATATCACATGAATTAATACATAACGTTGTTTGTAGTTTAGATAATATTTTTTTACGTTATGTATGTTTTGATACATAACAGATTTTTACAGTTATTAAAAATTTTTAGTACCGTTATGTATGCCTACTACAAATTTTTTTGTAGATTTTCAGCAATTAAAATAATTCTAAAACAATAAAAACAACTGAAATTCCCATAAATCATCGTATATCTAATTCAAAAAAATTCATACATTCATCCGAATATAATCAAAATTCTACACATATTTATATTGAACTAATGTCAAAACAAAGATTACATATATATTGCAACTAGCTAGCTAGCCATTTCGATCGGAACAACTTTTTCGATGATTGAGAGGCTCCCATTCAACTCAACTGCTCAACTATAAACCTATCATGGTTGGAGAAGTGGTAACAATTAATCAACACAATACTCAACAACAACTCAATCTCAACTAAGATGATATAAAAATATTCCATGAGTAACAAATAAAAAGGATAATAATATATAATAAAAAAACATTAAATTTTTCTCATGTTGATATTAATTTATGACTTATAAAACGAATTATCGATTGGTTGTTTTCATAAACTGATATGTTTTATTTAAATTGATAGTATATAGAGTACTATTAAAATTATACAAAAATTCATGGAAAAATAAAGCACAAAGGAAATATTTTGTCAAAGTACCAAGAAAAAAAATTATCACGATAAATAAAACTAGCACAATAAGTGTGTGAACAAACATAGTTAATATAAAAGCAAGTACAAATTCTGGGGCATTTGTGTGGACAGCAGCAGAGAAAGAGACAATCTTACCTTTGGCGATAGCGGTTCTCTATTTCTGTCAGTCCATGATACTCATCAGGAAAAGGAAGTAAAGATTTTATAAGGATTAAGAAAGATGTCACACAAACAGACAATTCCCCTGCCAAAAGCGAGCCTGAAATTTTCTGTCATGGATAAGTGTTACAGAGTAAAATGTAGCAAAACTTCACAACACACAAATAATAATATTAGTGAATACATAAAGATAAATAACAATGTATAGAAAATATATGGGACATGAGTTTAATTACTCATGTATTTGCGGTTCAAAAAAGTAGAGACGAAACACTTGAAAACAAACCTGAGAGCATTCCAGATTACATGACTACTCGAAAAATTGCAGATTTTTACTAGTTCAAAATTTGAGAAAATGTTGAGACTTCCAACAGTCGAAGCAAGTCTCAGCTCGACATCAATCAACTGATATGTGTTATCAAAGAAAATGTTGGTTCTTTTTTTTTTTAATTTTATCAATTTAGAGCGTGAAAGATAAATTAACTATTAATTTGGAATCTAAAAAAATGTAATCTATCAGTAAACCAAGCCAGGACTAAAAATTTATCAAGCATTTCACATTTTAGAAATTACAAAATCAAGTTAAGATGAATTCATGACATCAATAATAAGTACCAAGAAGCAAATGACTCCGGAAATAATAATTTATGAGTATTTAGTATGTTTAATTAACCAATGCAACATATATATAATAGCCTAACAGAAAGTGAGAAATTTCTATTTCATACAATTAATAACATAAAGCAATATACATGAACAATTCTAAACAACTAAAGATTGAACATACTTTTTATAGCTCATGGCTGCAGTAAGCCAGCAACTGAATATATAACGTTACAATTGATCAGTTGAGTTTCATCAAGCATCACTCCTCTCTAAAACAAGAATATAAAATTAACAGTCGAAACTGAAAATAATCCACAGAATTCAGCTGCAGCTGCAGGGAACCACAATTAAAATTAAATCAGGCTAATCAAGAATTAAACTGGATGGAAAGAATAGAAGAGTACCAACAGAAAATAGAGAGCAGAAAGCACGGAAAGATAAAAATTATTTATATGTTGAAGTTGCAATTTTAGTTCAAGATTTTGGGTCTAAACCAAATAGCTCCAACTCATTTTTGCTCCAAATTTTATGAATCGTTATCATTAAGAAGTTTTGCATAAAACATTAATGAATATTAGCTAGAATCTAAAGCTTAGCTGTACCAATATACATTTCAAACTGCATACTTGCAATATATATACATATATCTATTAGGAAACACACATAATATACACACACATACACATACACATATATATGTATATGTATATATGCATATATATGTATGTATGTATAGCTCCAGAAATGGAATAAAGAGGGCACCAAAAACCTGGAAGTAATTAGAAATTAAAATACTAAAGATTGAATGATTCCCTTACTTATATAAGCCTTGTTGTAGTGTCAGTACCAATCAGAAATGAGCTACCAGGAAATACTTTATATTTCTTGTGAAAAGAAGACTAGATCAATATTATGACAGTCGTCCCTGAACTTGAAAAACAAAGAAAACAAAGTAAATAATTAGTTCCCTTAGGACTACACATACTTACAACAAAATCATAGACCACACACAATTAGTTATATAAGAAGTAGATAAGGTAACCTACCTCCGGATATGAAACATAGAAGTGAGCAAAAGAATAAAGAAATGCCAATCATAGTCGCCCTGTACGTCAAGGGTTTAGCGAGCAATAGAATAACACTCATCCCAGCCCTGCACAATTTTACATTAAATTCAGTAATTCACCCAAATCAACCCAATCTCAATTAGATTCTAATATCTTATCTCGTCAAGTTGATTGTAAAAGCACATTTCATTGACAACCAAGAGCAAACATAATTAATGGAAGGCAGAAGACAGAAACAAACACCAAACACCAGTATGTTGCACCTTAATATATCATAAGAAACTGAATATTTTTGACTTTGTAAAACTCAAAAACCAGATATTCAGCCTAGAACCTGAAGGAAGCCAATTACTTTGACCACTTAAAATCAGTTGTAACAAAAAGCATGATATGGAAAAATAATCCACAATAAATCCATCGCGTGATTTTGGATAATTCCTCCAGTAGCATTAGGAAGAAGTTGAGATAGAGCTCGACATGCACCAACTTTCACAGGTGGGGGCCTGTACAAAAGAATATGAGTAACAAACTATTGAAATTTATGAAACTAAATAAAAATTGTTCATATTAGTCTATAAAATTCCTCGAATCTTGAAATTAGTGAAGTAAAATAAAAAACTCAATTAAGGCATAATAAATAGGATATAGTAGAGCGGAAGATAAATCACACCTTTTCCGTAGAGGAGCAGAGCTATGGCTGCGCGAGGTTCCGCTACGAGAAGGAGAGAAAGACGAGGAGGATCCAGAGCAAGAGCGGGAACGCAACCTTGAAGTGGAGCGAGAGTCTGAGCCGCGTAAGAACGGGAGCTTGAGAGGGAGCAAGAAATAGAGTGGGAGCGGGATGAAGAGCGACAATCTGATCCCGACGGTGACGCCGGACGACCGTGGGTGGGTTTGGCTATCAGAGCAGCCGTTGATAAACCCTAACTGAACGGAGTAGTTGAAATTGAAAATGAACGGATGAGATTATCGTCAATCACAATTAGGGTTGGAATTTGGGTCGGGAGTAGAATTAGGTTTTAAAGTCATTGGCACATCGGAGGCGGAGGTGGTTAGGCGGGAAAGGGCTCTGGTGCGGCGGCGGAGGAGGATTTTGAAGTCTTTGAGTGAAATTTTGAGGGAGGGGCGCGGCCATCGATGGGGTCCATCGGGAACTTTATGGATGTTGTCTTTGTATAGTACTATCTCGAAATTGAAAAAGATGTTTCTTTCGGGGTGGTTCAGGCATGGTAGCCATTAGGTAAGAGGGAAGGGGAAAGAATCAGGGCTGGAAGTTTGAGGAAACGATCGAGAGAGATGAAGTGAGAAGAGTTTTTTTTGTGTTAGTTTTTTAATTTTGTAAAATGAAAAAATCAAATTATCGGTGGGAAACTTTCTGCCTAAAAATTTCGGATTAATAATTTAATTTTGATTTTAAAAAAATAATAATTAACACATATACATAATGGATATTCATAGCGGTCAAAGTTACCGTTATATAATGTGTTTAAACATAACACAACGCATAACAGTACCAAATGAGTGTTATAATTGTGAACAATATGTAACACTCACAGATAACGCAAAACTCAAAAATGTTATATATGATCGGAAATAACACTTCTCTCGTAACAGATTTTTAATATATGCGTTATCTATACCAAAAATGCGCTCATACATAACGAATATTTAAAATATCCGTTATGTATGAGGGTCTTTTTTGGTAGTGTTGTGACTTGGGAAATTCTGTTGACAACCAACTATATCCTGACATGAAAAAGGGTGACTTTTGTGGTACAAACTACCGCAAAACTTGTGGGGGAAGCTCTGTTGACAGCCAACTATATCCTGAACAAGATTCCACTTAAGGGTAAGGATGTAACACCTTATAAGTTGTGGATAGGACGCACGCCGTCTTATAAATACCTCAAAGTGTAGGGGTGTTTAGCTAAGGTTGAAGTGCCACTTCCTAAACAAGTTAGAATCGGCCCTAAAACGGTGGATTGTATCTTTGTTGGATATACACTTAAGAGTAGCGCATATCGTTTTCTTATTCATAAATCGAAAATTTCCAAGTTGACTGAAAGAAAAATAATGGAGTGGAGGAATTTTATATTCTTCGAAAATGTCTATCCTTCTAGAAATAAGGATATGATAGAAGGGAGTTCTGAGAAATGAACTTCTGAAACTACTACTAGTTCTGATCATGTGGATAAAAAATCGAGACGTAGCAAGCGAGCTAGGACGGAAATGACTTTTGGTCCGGATTACATCACCTATATGCTAGATAATGAGCCAAAGTCATTAAAAGAAGCTCTATCTAGTCCAGATGCTGCATTCTGGAAAAAGACTATCAATAGTGAAATTGATTCCATCATGCAAAATCACACTTGGGAGTTGACGGATCTCCCGAGTGGGTGTAAATCGTTAGAATGCAAGTGGATCCTAAAACGAAAGTATAAAGCAGATGGTACTGTTGATAAGTATAAAGCTCGTTTGGTTGCCAAAGGCTTTAGACAAGAGGGGTATGATTTATTCGATACTTATTTACTAGTAACAAGGATTACTTCTATTCGGGTGCTTTTAGCGATTGCTTCCTTGCACAATCTCGAAATTCATCAAATGGATGTAAAGACTGTATTTCTGAATGGTGAGCTAGAAGATGAAATATACATGGAACAACCTGAAGGGTTTGTTGTACCAGGGCACGAACGAAAGGTGTGTAAACTTCTTAGATCATTGTATGGTTTTAAACAAGCACTGATTCAGTGGCATCTGAAGTTTGATAACACGATGTTATCAAACGACTTCAAAATCAACGAGTGTGATAAGTGTGTATACATAAAGAGCAGTTCTAAAGGCTATGTCATTGTATGTCTTTTTGTAGACGACATGTTAATCAAGGGAAGTAGCCACCAAGTGATTGTTGAAACGAAACAAATGTTGAAATGAAATTTCAACATGAAAGATATGGGTTTAGCTGATATGATTCTCAGAATCAAGATAGTTCGGACAAGTGATGGAATTGTCTTAACACAAACTCATTACGTTGAGAAAGTGCTTAAGAAATTTAATGTTTTTGATAGTCCGCCGGCTAAGACCCCGTTGGAACTCAACGTGCACTTGAGTAAAAACTGGGAAGAACCTATAGCTCAAGAAGAGTATGCAAGGATCATCGGGAGTTTAATGTATATTATTAACTGTACTAGATCTGATCTTGCATGTTCTATGAATAAGTTGAGTCGGTACACGAGCAATCCAAGCAAAGAACATTAGAAAACTCTAGTACGAGTTCTAAGATGCTTGAAGTATACTCTGAGTTTCGGGTTTCATTATATAAGGTTTCCTTCTATACTTGAAGGGTACAGTGATGCAAATTGGATATTAGACACAAAAGACTCATTTTCGATGAGTGGATTTGTTTTCACTATCGGTGGTGGAGCAGTGTCGTGGAAATCCACGAAGCAGACCTATATAGCTAGTCCACCTCCATAGAATCTAAGTTTATCGATTTCGATAAAGCTTGTGAAGAAGTAGAATGGTTTCGCAACTTTCTCGAGGATATTTCATGCTGGAAAAAGCTGATGTCGTCAGTGATGATTCACTGTGATAGCCAAGCGGCTATTGGAAGGGCACGTAATGTAATGTACAACAATAAATCTCAACACATACATCAGGGACATAATACCGTGAGACATATGATCTCGAGTAGAGTTGTCTCAGTTGACTATGTGAAGTCAGTAGACAATCTAGTGGATCCGTTAACCAAAGGGTTAAATCGAGGTCAAATGACTAAGTTGCTAGAGGGAATGGGTTTAAAATCCACAATCTGAGAATGTTTGTGGTGGTAACCCAAGCATGATGACTTGAGATCCTAATAACTTGGTTCAATGGGGAAACTAAGCTACAAACGTTTGGTTAGTAGCACTTGAAAAGTCATATCTTAACCGTTCCCTTGTGAGCAAACCAAGTGTGCACCTGTTAATGTGGTGATGCTAAGTCTGATGACTTTTAATGATTCCTAAAGCCTAAAGAGGTGGAGTATGGCAGGATACTCGGGAAGAGGAGATCACTTATGTAAGTGAGAAGTGTAGGCCGTTTCTAAAGATATTTTTGAATTCAAAGAGGTTGTCCATGATCCAAAATGGACAAAAATGTGAGAAAAGATAATGTTTGAGATATCGTTGTGTCAACACTATTGTCTCAGGATACACTAAGGATGAATAGTTCAAGACATCGCGTCCACTAATCAGCCATTATATCTGATAATGTTGAAAGAAGGAAGGTTCAAAGTCACAAGCTACCTATCCTGCTGCAGCTGTATCTCTGGAGGACTGGATTGCTTGTCTACATTCATGCATGTGTTATTTACACTCATGTGGGGGATTGTTGGAAAATTAGATGTAATAAATTGAGCCGTGATTCATTTTATCCGATTTTTGGTGACCAGATTATTTGATTTTGGAGGAATTAAATAGCGTACGATTAATCTATGGTTGAAGTAGATAATCATAGTATTTTTATTTTCTCAAATCCGATTTTTGGTGAGTGAATAAATAGTTGAAAACAGTCACACCATTGGACATTTATGGTGTGTGGGATAATGTGTTTAAAACACATTTAATTATCCCACATTGATTTCTTAACTTAGTTAAGAGGTGTATTTAAGTGTACTAACACTTAAGTGTAATAACTAAGTGCACAAGGATGTGGGCCGTGAGCCCACATGCACACACGCGCGCGCACGCGCCCTTGTCTGTGCCAGTGCCAATGCTCATCTCATCTCATCTCATCTCGTCCTCGGACTTGGACTTTGGATGGACTTTGGGCGTACATGAGCTTGTAGGACCTAGGCATTACAGTTTTACGATTCAGAAACAGACGGGTTGTGAAGCGGGTCGGCAACGGTTCTATTAGGAAAAACTATCAAGGGTTTTCCTGACTGGGGTTTTGATGAGATGTCAAAATATATCAAAATATGCAAAGATCCTTGAAAAACTGAATAGGAATCAAGTAAAAAACCAAGGATGATCATATAAAAAAATCAAGCTATCAAAGCCTGAAAATGATCAATCCATGAAAGAAAAGAAAAGAAAAGAAAAGAGAAGATAAAAGAAAAGAGAGAAAAGAAGAGAAATAAAAAGGAGAGGAATCAGCCAAGAGCTGAGAAAAGAAAAGAGAGAGAAAAGAACAAAGAGAAAAGAAAAGAAAAAAATCCAGCCACAAGAGCTGTTGAATAGAGAGAGACTGTATCTTGCTAGATCAGTTAGCAAGATAAACTGAAAGTTGCAGGTACTATCAAGTCTAGAGTACCAAATGCCATCAGTCTACAGTCATGAACTGAAGGAGGCACCAGCCAAGAAGTGCCCATTTTCAGCTGAAGAAGAATATTAGTTGAAGCTACCATGAAGCTACCAGTTCAAGGCACCAGCCCAAAAGTGCCCAAGTTCCAGCTGAAGACTGTCCCAACTGAAGAAGATTACCAGCTGCAGAGAAGACCAAGCCCGAGCTGAAGAATATACCAGCTCAAGAAGATTTCAACTGAAGAAGAATACCAGCTGAAGAGGAGAGCAAGTCAGAACTGAAGGACATACCAGTTTAAGATAAATTCCAGCTGAAGGAAATACTAGCTGAAGAATGCACCAGTTCGAGTTGAAGAACATGCCAATTTAAAGGAATTCTAGCTGAAGAAGAATGCCAGCTGAAGGGTGTATCAGTCCAAGGTCCGAGCTGAAGGAAATACCAGCTCAAGAAGTCCCAGTTGAAGAAGTACCAGTTCGAAGGATACCAGGTGAAGACGCATCAGTTCTGAAGTCCAACTAAAGAAGCGCCAGCCCCCGAACTGAAGACCAGTCCAAGGAAGTTCTAGCTGAAAGGATACTAGCTAAAGAACACTGGTTCAAACTGCCAGCTGAAGCAAGCCAAACTGGAGCTCAGAAAGCATCAAGCCAAAGTCCAGAACTGCCAGCTGAAGACGATGTAAACTGGAGCTTTTCAAACTGCCAAAGATGCGCAGAACTGACAGACAAGGAACTGAAGATTCCAACTGACAGACAAAGTCCAGAACTGAAGATCAAGATAGAAGCCGTAATTGAAATTCAAATTTCAGAAAAGCCAACAAGAAGCTCTTGAAGTTAATGCAATCGAGGTCTTTGATCAAAAGCCTGTCAGAAGCATAAAGGCTACTCAATAGCTCTCTTTAAATGAAAGCCCCTCAATGGCTTTATCATTTATGATCACACAGTGATCAACAACGGTCACCAACCACTCATCTATAAAAGATGAGCAACCCAGAAGATGACCGTGATTTTTGACTCTTGAAGAGAACTTGTGCATAGACTTTCAGCGAAGACGTTCGCCAAAGCTCTAAAGCCTCACGCTTAAACTCAGCAAAAGAAAAAGTCCAACTAAGAAGAGAAGGAGCTAGACTGCTCGTCAAGCTAGCTGTTGAAGAATTCCAGCCAGAGCAACTCTCTCAGTTCTGTTCTATAAAGATCAACTACCCAGCTCAAGCCGAAGACGCGCAAAAGAGCACATCAGTTGATACCAATTTTAAGACTGACTTCTTAAAGTTCGAAAGATATCTAAAACCTTGTAAAGACTGCAATAGCACCTAAAGTCTTAGCGAGCAGTTGAGATCGGTAAGTGTGAGCCGTCGCCCTGAAACCGGCTGAGGACGCTACTTGCGTTGGTTCGTTGCTTCCGGGACAACAACAGTTGGAAAGGAATCCGTGACTCGTAAATTCACCGACAGCCAGGTCCAACACCTATCTTCACTGTGTAACTGTAATAAAGGAACTTTACACTTGCACGGTGAATTGCGTTTCTGCAGAAGGAAGAGAGGACGTAGAAGTTGAGCTTCGAACCTCTATAAAACTGCTTGTGTGCTCTGCTTTACTTTTCAATTTCATTTGCATGTTTTAAACTGTACAACTCTAGCATACACAGCACTCCGAGCTAGCTGATCATCTCAACTGATCTCCTAATAGCACGGATAACTTAGCGAGTCAAACATGCCCTGAATATTCCGCAATCATTGTTAAGTTTTTGGATCAGTTTATTCACCCCCCCTAAACTGATTCTGACTCGTCCTGGGACCAACAGGTTCTACGGGTCGGACGCTCGATCCGTGGGTCACGGGTGCACTTGTGGTGCATGTCCAGTTTGAATTATGTAACTCCCACCTGGAGCTGGTGGAGAGTTAAGTGGCTTCAAGGATATAACCGATTGTAACTCCTGAGGAAGTCAAAGGTCTGCAGCTATCTTGGACACGTGTCAGAATTCGTGGTGACACAGGACACCTGTCGGGATCTGCAGAAGCTAGAGGCTGTAACTCTTGGAGGGGCTTGATGACAGATCTGTAACTCATGGAGATTACACTACCTGGTTTGAATGCCCTCAAACCCTAGCTGTCCCCTATAGTGGAAGTGTGTCTATAAATAAGATATTTTAGCATGCAAACTATGCTACATTCTGCACAATATCATATCATTGCACTGCATATGTTTCTTTCAAGTCCTAGCTCTCAGTTCTCGATATTAGCTAGTTCGCTAGAACATTGCCGGATTTGTAGTGCTACTGCCGGAAGGACGAAAGTCGTTTCATCTTTGAGAGACAACCCACCTAACCGTGAGCACTAGACGGGGCGTATTTGTCTTGCGGAAAGAGGTCCCCTCGACTCGGCTTACCGAAATCTGCACTCCAGTTTCAGTTTGTTTTAATTTGTTTCATTTCAGTTTTTGTATCTTTTCTACTCCTCTTCTCGTTTCTTTGTAATTCAGATTATACGAGTTCCAAAGCATTGTAATTGTGTACCACTAATAACAAATACAATCATTGTTGATAGTGAAAATAAAACAAATAACTTAATAAATAAATAAATCAACAATAAAAGTTAGAGCACATGAGAGAAAAAAACTAAAGGTAAAAAAATGGAAACACATTCATCAAGGATTGAGCATGAGCCTTCATTACAAATGACCCAACCCCTTTCCCACTTTGCCAAACTTGAAACTTTTGTCAATTGTTTTTATATATATTTTTTATAAAATCACATATTATTATTATATAAACTTTTAAAAAAATCAAAATTTCAGGGGAGCCCAAGGCCTCCCTTCGACCCAACGTGGGTCTGTCCCTGATTGTATCCTAAAACTAAATGTCTGAATTGTCGGCTGCTCGTGCACCTCGCTCGTTAATTAATTTTTTCAAAATAAATATATACCTGAAAATGAAATTATGAACTGTTAAATTGAATCACCGACAGCTCACATGGTGCACTCACGCAGTTCTAACGTGCGGACTTGTGCACCACACTCGTTATTTAATTTTTTCGAAATAAATAAATACCCAAAAATTGAATTAATAAACCCTAAAATTAAAATGAATTAATTTAATTATTTTGATATGGCGGCTCGCGTAACGCACGCGCTCGACACTAACTAACGCATGACTCGTACAAAAATAAAAATAAAAAGTTTGTAAAAAAAAATAGGGGCGTTCGCTAAAATTCGGTTGAGATCTTGTAGTTCAAATTGCGTGTTCCATCCGTGTGCCAGCATCAAATTGTGTATTTTTAATATTGTTTTTCACAAAAATAAAACGTATTATATTATAACTAATCATAATGAATACTTATTGCTAAGAATTGAAATTTTTAAAAATTATATACTCTAAATTTGGAATAATCAACCCTAAAAATCAATTATGTATATTAACTAAAAAATAATTATTAAATGCTAAAAAATATTTATAAATCCTAATTGAGTGGAATAAAACCTAAATACTAATAATAATATAAAATTATACTAAATTAAAATTGAAAAAAATGAAAGAAAACTAATAATTTTAATGTTTGGAATATGGGTGACAAATACAACTTTAATTTGGATTAAAGGATGTCATGTGGTTTGAATTAAATGACTCTAATGCTTGGATTTATGATTGGTTAGACGATATAATATCATGTGGTGTTTATAAAAAAATTCATGTACACCCTGTATGAATCTAACATGAAACATTACTACTATTTTAGGATTTCACCCTAACCACTACGTACACTATTGGATCTTTGGTATCATTGAAGAGGGTATGATTTGATCAAACGGTGCCAACTGCCAATGATTGTGAACTCTCTAGAATTGGAAAAAAAAAAAAAAAAAAAAAATTAATATAGAAATACTTTGATATTTTAAAGTTGTGATCAACAGTAAAGGTTAGAAATTAAGTCCTACTCGGTTAATCAAATCGCCCCAACTGTCACATCCACTCAATCCTCTTCTTCTTCTTCTTCTTTTTTTTTTTTGTTTTTTTTTTTTTTGTTTTTTTGAGGAACCTCAATCCATATAGGCTAACACGTAAATATGTTGAAAGTGAGATGTTTAATTGGTCATGTCCACTCAATCAATATATGCTAACACGTAAATATGTTGAAATTTGATATATTTAATTTAGTACTGTTGGAGCCGCCCAAAAATTAAATGAGAATATAAGTTCAAATAAAAGAGAAAATGATAAATATGGGCAATGGATTTCTTAGAGCATCCACTATGGTAAGGTATTTTAGGTACAAATTTTTCGATAGGTACCAAAAATAAGGTACATCACAATGAAAGGTAAAAAAAAAATACAAATTGAATAAATGGTACAACTGCATGTACAAGTATTTTGAGAAAAAAATATGTGATATGGTGCGTACTCCTTTTTTTTATTCTTTTTTCTCCTTCTCTCTCTATTATTTCCCTACTCATTCTTCTCCTTTCTCTCTCCACCCACCGATTCCTATTTTTCTCTCTTTTCCAATTCTCTCTTGTCCTTTATATTTTTCTCTCTTTTCAAAATTATTAAATTTTACATTATAATAAAATTATGTTTTCATAGGTCAAGTATGATAATTAATTTTCTGATTTCATAGCTTTGATAATTTTATATCAAAATATAATATTTAAATAAAAATTAGTTAAATTATACATAAAATAATATATATATATGTATATATTTTATTAAATGGGTGATATAATATAGTGGGACCCCAAAAAATTATGTGTATAATGGGTGATTTGAAGGAATGTGTATTTAAAAAAGTAAATACATAATTTTTGATGTGGTGGTGATGTGGCGGAGTTATGTACCAAAATTTGAGTACAGTATAGCAGATGATGCCGTAGTGATAGTAACAAATTAAAATAAAATACAAATGGCTCACATAATTTCATAGAGAAATCTGAATTTGACGTAGTATAATTAATACCCAATATTTATTAACTCGAACAATTTCGTAAGGATCAATCGGACATACTGCTCGATTTTAAGTTAGTCTCATTGGTTTATTCTATTTGGATATATTGATTCAAGTCATATAATTACCGAGTTAGAACTTTTTGACCTTTACCCTAAACTTTTGATTTTCAGGCTAAACTTCCAGTGTTATTTATTGATGTCTAACTAGACTTCAATTTTTAACAAATTTAACCAAGTGTAACGTAGTTTACCATCAAATAATTGAATATATTATTTGAATTTTAACAATTATATTTTAAGTCATTAAATTAAATTAAATCAAACACGAAATTTCCGCAATATGTAACCAAAATAAATAGAAATATAATAGAGAAGGTTAGGGATTATATGTAACGCCCCAGTCCCACTAGATACAAAACGTCACCAAAAACATACGTACATGCTTACGTGATAAATACTTTTCAAAATATAAGATTTAACTTTATAAATAATTTGTAAATGGGTAGCACCTCAACTTAAAGATGTTCAAACCACGCACTTAGGCGTCCTCAAAGTCAACTTTCAACAAGGATTTTAAAATCATTAACACACACATAACCAAATTATGACCTGACAATATACATAGCCAATCAGGTCACACATTTAAAAGTTCAATGGTCAACCCTTCTATACATTCAAATATTTGTATATACAATCAAAACCTGACCACTGAGGTCAATAAATTTCAAACTTAAAAGTTTTGCAGAGTATTAGCAGAAGCATTTAATATTTAAATACTGACAAGATTTTAAAGATGATTTTAGCAAAAACCACACAAGGATCAACCATCAAACCCACTCCAGTACCTCGTCATCAACCAGCTTGATTTCCAGGACCTGAAAACATTTGAAAATATTTGGGTTGAGTGCCAGAAAACACTCAGTGGGTATTAATATCCGTCCAAGTCATACTTTCATGCTTTAAAACTGTTATGCTGCATAAATCATGGAAATCCATGAACATACTTATAACAAAGTTTACTCTTCTTCATTGGATAAGAGACCCAATGTGATCACATGAATACTTTACGGTTACTTATCTAGACATTTGTGACAAAGTAAATCGTCTTGCTTATAAGTCGCAATTCCTCTATGCATGAAGTCTCAACACATCCAATCATTGCGTAAACAATGTTATTAAAACATTTAACATACTTTTCATGGACGAATTTAAAACATAGTTGTGAGTTATATAAAAACCCACCTTGATGATCTCAACGTGTAGTGCAATTCATGTGTGAAATGCTATTATGCTTTCAGCTCGTCTCGACCTAAAAAATTAGAAATCTAACTTAGAATCCTAATATAGGCCAATATAATAATATCATAGGTCATAAATAGCTTAAATAATAATTTTCTATGCCATGGAATCATTTGCAATTGAAATTGAGTCAAACGGGCGAATAATGCGCATTTGACGGACTGCGTCAAGTTAGATTGATAATTTATCGGACTTCATGGATCAAATTGAATGGATAAAGATCAATTGAACTGAATTCAATGACTAAGAAGCTTGGTTTAACATTAGGAGCGAACTATAAACTTTAGAATTTCTTTGGGACAAAACACAAATTTTTGGAAATTAATAGAGAACTCAATTACATTTTATAAAAATAAATCTCAATTTCTTCTTAGGGACTAAATTGAAATTAGGACAAAGTGGATTTGGAAATTGGGCTCTTTTAAAAATTTATGGCCCAATCTATGAAATTCAATAATAGCACAAATAATCATAACAAAATTTGAATTTTATTTTTCACTTCCAAATTGAATTCTATTCATCTTCACCACCACCTTCACGTACTTTCCAACTCCACCAATGACTTATAATCGTTGGCAACAACTCCCATATGACACAACAATCAAACTAGTTCGATCATCTCTAAGGCTGCAAAGAAGCACTCCACGAGTACATAGACGAGAACAAACGGATCAAAGGAAGAAAACCAGTTTTGAAATATTCCGATAGAATTTTTATATGAACTTTGGACATAAAAATAAGGCTTCAAATGATATCTGATCGAAGATCGAAGACCATATATTGAAAGTCTGATAAAAGAGGTTCGAAACGGTATAAAATACATCAAAATCCAATGGCCGAATCATCGGGAAAAAGCCGAACAAGTTGCTGCGTCGCACAGCGACGAGCAGCAGCGAACAACAGCCTTCAATGGCTTCTGCCCGACTTTGCAGACCTCAAATAAAAAACTAAGCAACACAAACATTATCTATACATGAAGGGGAACGTTCTCCTATAATTTTATGAGATTTAACTAAGGTTTTTTTGAATGGGGAACCATATAAATTAAAAGATGAATACACATAGCCTACCTCCCAAGTTTCTTCTCCCTTTTTTTTCTCATTTTTTTTTCTCATTTATCTTTTCCATTTTTCTGATCTTCTTCAACAAAGCTCCCAATTACATTTATATAAACTTATGCATAAAGCCACACGTGTACATAGGTGTACACTTGCTCAATCAAATTATTTCCCAAATGGTCACCATTGATTGGCCAAAATTTAGAATTCATCCACACAATACTTTAATACATACATATAGATTTTCTCTTCTTTTTATTCTCTAAATGACTAGACCCATTAATATATATATATATGTATATGTTTGTATATATTTATAATAGAATGATTGGAAATAAACTTGAATAAATGGGCCGAAAGTAATTGGGTTAATTGGGTTTGAATTGAAATATTTTTGGGTTCAAATTGTTAAATTGAATAAATTTCGTTGGAAGGTCAAATGATATCCGATTTGAATGATTTTGATATCAAAACAATCTCATTAACATCTATTTTTATAATATAAATTTAAATTTTAACTTAGAGGTTCAACTAAGGTCTTGGTCTTATAGTGCCTCTAAGCCCAAAATAATTTGAGTTCTAATTTCATGAAATTTCTTACTATATAATAAAATTAATTACTATATTTTTTCGGGGTGTTACATTATAGGATTATACTGCTGGGGTCAATTCAGATTAGATTTCTCTCAGACTATATTTTTTTTATCAACCATAACTCTCCTTTTCTGCTCAGCCACGACTTTTGAGTTGCATTGCTATTATTATCATTTACCCATTTTGGTAAGAGCTAATCTTTCTTTCAAAAATCGCTTTTTATTTTTTATATTAATAATTTAATTGTCATCATGTGTATTCAATTTTTTTAAACACTACGGATAACTAAAAATATTGAATTTTATAAAATTATATTCAATTTGTATTATTTTACCGCAAGTATAAGAAAATCTATCTCACTTTAATTATGTTTATAATTAGTTAGATAGAAGTGAGAACAATTTTGGCTAAAGTTGATCGGTAGATTTTGAAAAATATGTCATATGATTCAAACTACTTTGTGTGTCCAAGTTAACATTTTAAATCTTGTCGGGTCCGGTTGATCCATTGAACTTTAAAAATTGGTCTAATTTGAACCCTCTTACTTACAAAAGTGCAGCATCAGATTAAGACTTTATTTTGCAGAGAAAGGTTTAGCATCCGTTAATAGGAGAACATGTAAATGATGAATATAAGAAATATTAAATTTCAAGCCCAACTTCTATTGCATCTAGTGCAATGTATGGATTTCTTGGCTTCAAAGGAGAGGTTGATATTCAGCATCAATAATACTAGAGTGATTTTCAGCCTAACTAATTTTTTCTTAATCATTGGGCTACGTTCGTTTTGGACTTGAATCAACCATACAAGACACACCAGTTATACACGCACATATATATTTTCAATGGGAGGAAAATTTGGCAAAGTACGCAAATAAACTAAAAGTCATGGACCAGTCGCCTTAAAGCTGGCACTTTTAAATTTTTATATTCCGAGTTGATAATAAGAGATTAGGCCAGCAAGAAAATCGATATTTAATAACTTTATGTGGTGAATGATCTAGATAATGAACACTACAAAAAATTCACGATATAACAATGGACTAGTCCGTCGTCAAACTTCGGATTTCCGTCGTTAGAATGATCTAACAACGGATTAGGTCCGTTATTAGATTTAAAGATGAATCCTAATTAATGGAGGCCACCCAAATAGCATTCAACAAACAACACGTTGATTTATGAGGAGCAAAGGGGGAAAATACATTCAACAAGCAATGATCTCAAGCTCAAGCATCCATCATTTAAGGATCAAATACCCTAAAACAAAAAGGATTAGCTACTCATGCTAATCATAATGGAAACAAACTCACAAAATGAAAACATAGATAAAGTTTAGATTAAACCCAAAAAGATATACAAAAATCCCCAAGTTATTCCTTGCTCCAAGCCTTCAAGAGCTTCCCCTTCTTCACAATATTTCCTTTCTCTATTTTCTATCTTTTCTATCTTTCTACATAAGGTGACATGCCCTAAAAGTAGAAGTGGGAAAGTATATATACTAGGTTAGAAGTAGAAAGAACCAATAACTACAAAAAGGGAATCGAACACCAAAATCCGTGAAACAGGGCTCCACGGCGCGACACGGGGTCGGTCGCGCCTTGAGTCGCGATGCAACTTGCGCCTTTCCCAAAGGAAAACCCCATGTGTTGTTGCACTCCAATCGTGTCTCATGTCGCGTTGCACACCGCGACCTTTGAATTGCAGAACTGGCCCCTGTATCCAAGCATTCCGATCACGCCGTGTGTTACGATGTACCTCGCGCCTGATGCTCGAAGTGTTCATTTTCTTTCGTTTCATGCCTGAATTTGACAATGAAGTTAAATAGGAATTTGGACATCAAAAATCCACAATTGATTCTTAAAATGGTATTGAAATAACTTTCAAGTTGCAATAAAAACAACACAAAAATCCCAAATATCAGATACTTAATTAAAAGCATAACAAAATAACCAAAATGAGTGGAAGTAATGCACTTATCAATACTAAATATATGTGCAAATAGTCAAATAACAATTGTTTATTCAATCTCAATTAGGATTTACTACATCTCAATTATGATTTAGTATTATTAAATCTCAATTAGGATTTATTATATCATAATTAGGGCTTAGAAGTATTTTTTAAAATTTAATTTCATTTAAAGTTTGTATATGCATAAAAAATAAACGTTTTATCATTTATATTTCTTCATCTCAACATGCCTTTTTCAAAATCTAAAATGAAAAAGCATGAAGAGAGCTTTAATTTTATATTTTTCTTTGTGTAAATCAAATTAAAAAAGAGAAAGCTATGACCGCTTGAAGTTTGGGATGTTTTGATGATGTCAAGACATAGACGTGATTTTTTTCGCAAATTTGGGCTAGGTTTCGGGGTGACCCATTTTGTCTGACATAAGGGCTTGGTCAAGCGGACTGACCAGAGTATATCCCATTTATGCAGTTCTAGTTTTCTCATTAATACACATTTTGTCGTTTAATAATATATAAGCTAAGTTTGAATTGATTATAAAAGGTTAATTGCCCAAAACAAGACCATCTTTAACCATACTAGCAATTTCAATATACTGGTACTTTTGAAATGTTGCAATAATAAAACCATCTTTCGATTTGTACAAATTCAACACCCTCAAATTTTTCTGGCGATCTGAATATGATGTGGACAATTATTTATTTTTCACGTACGTGCATGTATATGAACTCCGATGAACTTAAATAGTTTGGAATATGAATAACGTGTCAATGTTGTTGAAAAAATAGTTAAAAATCTAGAGCTTACTTTTAAATTGATATTCAACGGTACACTAGAAGATTCATTTTTGCAAGTTATTTATTTTCTTGTGCACATCTTGCAAACGGCGTTGATATCTCATTTGTATTCCAAATCATTTAAGATTGTCGGAGTTATTGTATAGGCGCAACAAAAATCCACATCATATTTTCGATAACCGAAAAAAAATTGAGGATGTCAAATTTATAACAAATCGGAAGGTGGTGTCATTATAGCAATGTTTCAAAAATTGTGTTGAAATTAATTGCAAGTTGAAAAGTGGTGTCTTTTTTGTTTTTGTTTTTATATTATTTTATAGCTTTGGCAATTAATTAACCGTACCCGATTATAAATGACTTACGGAGCTCGAGTTTGCTTAAATACTGCTAACTTAAACATCAATTATGAACCAAAGACGAGCCTAATTATAAAGGATCAAACGGAGCTTAGCCTCATAGAAGAAATTCAGTTCAGACAATCTGGATTCCAGCATGTTACTGTTTAATTCAGTGACAAACTTTATTAAGAGGCTCCATATATTATATAACTACAAGAATATGTGTTAGTATATAGGCGTGCTCTGACGTAGCTGAACCTAGCTAATTAAGATTCGAACTCATATTGATCTTTAAATAATGAGATCGATCGTTGATAATTATTAAAGTAATTTGATATTCGAATTTACGATGACATCCTCTATTCCAGATTTGGTTTTCCAATTAATCCGTATTCTACGATCAAATTTATGAGGTTTTCTTCCATTTTTTTTTATCAATTTTGATTTATTATGTTTTAGTTTAATTTTATGATTGTTTTTAGCGTTCACCCCACCCAATTAGGGCTCATAATCATGTTTTAGTATTTAATTTTTAAATAAATGATTATTATGGTTGATTATTTTTAAAATATGATTTATAATTTTTAAAATTTTAATTTTTTGTTGATAGATGTGACTATGTCGATTATGTTATAATTAATTTTTATTTTTATAATATCTATTATTAAACTTGTTAAATCGATCGTGGAATACGGGTTGGAGTACCAAATATGGAATAGAGGATCTCATCCCCGAATTCATATATATGTGATTTTTTCTTTTTCTTCGCCCACCATATGTCCGATTAAATACACTAATAAGATCTTGATAATTCTAATTATCAATGTTGAATGGAATTTATATAGAGAAAAATAATAAAGCAAAAAAAAAAGTGAATTAAACAAAAAACAAATGACTTCAATTCATAGTAATCATCAACACGTCATCATAACTTTAAAATAGTCGCGCCAAATTGAGAACTCCATCGTCATTTAGATCAAAATTAAACGTGTACTCATATTTTTACAATCATTGACGGTTTTCCTATGCACACTTTAAATGAAATGAAGTTGTGTTTGCCTTAATTGAAATGGCAGCCATGAAATGCATGCAATTATGCTTTTATTTCACCATCTTATGAACTTAGAGTGAGACTATGATTATATAGAGTAGAGATTCTGCAGTTCTAATTTATTTGTGCCAACCGTGTGCTAGCATTAAAATTGTATATTATTAATAATGTTTTTTTATAAAAATAAAATTTATTATATTATAACTAATCATAATTAATATTTATTACTAAAAATTTAAAAATTATATACCTTAAGTTTGGAATAATCAACCACAAAAATCAATTATATTAACTAAAAAATGAAAATTAAATATTGAAAAATAATTATAAACTCTAACTGAGTGGAATAAACCCTGCATAATAATGTAAATTATAATAATCCAAAAGAAATTAAAATTGAAGAAAAAAAAGAAATAAAAAGTAATATTTTTAGGTTTGGCACATGGTTGACACACACGAGTTGGGACTAGTGGATCTCAAGTGGATTATATAACCAATACTTTAGAGTTTCAAACACCTAATTCAATTTTGACATTGAACGTCAAATCGACATCAAAATTTTCACCCTAGATCACACATACAAACCTAAGATTTCTCCATCCAATTATTTTATCATTCGACATCCAATTGACGAATTGATGATACTATCTTGAGAAAGTCCATGATGAGAACTTTCCAACTATACTCACATTGCATGATAATATCATGTAATTAAATCACTCGGAATTACATTTTTGCACATTTAATTAACGTTAATTGGTGATGGAAAATTAATAAATATTTTGCCTAAGTTTATATTTGATCACTGAACTTTACTAAAAATGTTTTTTTAATTAAATTATACATGCAAGAATAGTATGAATAAATAATCAATTACGTTCTCGGAGTAGAAATTAATTCGGGTGTGTTAATAGCATTTGGATATATATGACGAGATGCGCAAAACTTAACATGTGAACTGTTGAATTTCAATTTTTAAGCAAAATATGTGAAGGTGGGATTTTATGTTGATTCGCAACCAAGTCAAAACTTATGAAAATGTTATAATCTGAGATCAATCTCGCTGGCATAAAGGCACTTTTGCGTGAGGTGCACACTGTTATTACTGTTAAGACTGTTTCTTATCAATTAATGTATGAATATGAATATGAATTAGTGGCTGCTGACTTCCAATTTCCAAGAGATCAGTCATTCTTTTTTCGTTCTTTCTTTTTCATGTACATGATTAAATATGTGGATAAAAAAAAAAAGACTTGAAATAACCAACCAAAATGAGTAAATAAACATGTCATATTAAACAAAACTGGTGGTTGCTGACTTCCGAGGTCCCCATTTTTAATATTTTGAATATCATATTTATGCTTGAAGACTTGAAGTAGATTCTTCAATTTTTTTCTGCCAGTTCCTCTCATTTCCAGTTCTTCTTTTTTAGATTCTTACTTAATGGAAGATGAAGTTCCGATACATGACAAGAACAACTACAATGATGCTAATGTAAGTCTCGTTGTCTCTGTGTGTGTTTTAGCCTTTTAGGCACTAACATGACAAATATGATCCTAACTTTTTAAATTTGACGTGCTGTGTTGGTTATAAGTTGTGCGTTTGTTTATAGTTAAAAAAAAAAAAAAACTATTGATTTTATGGCATATCACTTTTTGGCCTCGGAACATACCCTAAAACTGTGAAATCTAATGCTCTGTCCAATTCTTGAACACTCTTCCCATTTTTTTTTTACCCTTGAGCCCTCTTTCTGTGTGTGTGTTTGTATAATACAGGTGGATGAAAGGTCTGCAGAAGAGAGAGCAATAGATGATTGGCTTCCGATAACTTCATCAAGAACGGGAAGATGGTGGTTTTCAACTGTTCACAATGTCACTGCCATCGTCGGAGCCGGAGTCCTCGGCCTCCCTTATGCCATGTCTCAACTCGGATGGTAATATTTCCACCAAATAATCAATCAAAAACATTTTTATTTTTTGTCAGAGCAGATTAAGTGACTGAAAAAACTTGATCGACCCCCTCTATTTGTTATCTTCTTATATATTAGTGTGTTTGATGTTGTGCTGAATTTAAAGGGGACCTGGAGCGGCAGCCTTGGTGTTATCTTGGATCGTTACTCTGTATTCGTTGTGGCAGATGGTGGAGATGCATGAAATTGTTCCTGGCAAACGTTTCGACAGATACCATGAGCTCGGACAACATGCTTTCGGTGAGAATCTTGGTTTGTGGATTGTGGTGCCTCCGCAGCTAATATGTTTAGTTGGAGTGGACATAATTTACATGATTACAGGAGGGCAATGCCTCAAGAAATTCCATGATCTGGTTTGTGAAGATTGCCATGATATCAAACTTGCTTATTTTATACTCATCTTTGCCTCTGTTCACTTCCTACTCTCTCAACTTCCCACCTTCAATTCAATCTCCGGTGTGTCTCTCGCAGCAGCAGTTATGTCCGTAAGGTATATAACTTGCATCTTTTCTAAGAATCATGAAAAATTTTAAATAATTTTACTCATGGTCAATTTCTAGTTACTCTACAATCGCGTGGGGTGCCTCATTGAAGAAGGGAGTGCAACCCAACGTGCAGTATGGTTATAGGTCAATGACTAGAGCTGATACAGTCTTCAACTTCTTCGGAGCTTTGGGAAGCGTTGCTTTCGCCTATGGAGGCCACAATATCGTGATGGAAATTCAAGCTACTATGCCTTCAACAGTAGACAAGCCTTCAAAAAGGCCTATGTGGAAGGGGGTGATTCTTGCTTATATAATTATTGGATTGTGCTACCTTCCAGTTGCTCTAATTGGATACTGGATATTTGGGAATGAAGTAAAAGAGAACATTCTCATCTCACTTCAAAGACCTAGGTGGTTAGTGGCCATGGCTAACATGTTTGTTGTGGTTCATCTTATTGGAGGTTATCAGGTGACAGGGCTCTTCAACCAACATATCCCATCAAATTCATTTTAACTACTGCCAACAGTTGTTGATTCTGTATTTTGTTTTGAAGTAACGCAGATAAATGCAATGCCGGTATTCGATATGATAGAAGCTGTGCTAGTGAAGAAACTGAACTTCAAGGCAACTGGGCTCTTGCGATTTATTTCAAGGACTTCATAAGTTGGTAGGTGGTAATGAACCATGCATGCACACAACATCATGTTCTTTTTTTGAGTTAATTTTTCGACGTTTAATTAACTGACTTCTACATATATATATATATATATATATATATATATATATTCGTGATTGTCAGGTTTTACTGTGTTTATGGGAATTACACTGCCTTTCTTTGATGGGCTTCTTGGCTTTTTTGGAGGATTTGGATTCGCGCCAAACACCTACTTTGTAAGAAACTAACTAGATCATTTGGCATTGCATAGATAGGCTACTAATTTGTTAATTATATATTAATTACTGCAGCTTCCATGCATGATATGGCTTGTGATGTTCAAACCAAGGCGATTCAGCTTGTCTTGGTTTGCAAATTGGGCAAGTATATAATTAGCTAGCTTGCTCTTCAACCTAGCTAATTAATTGTTTGGACTAAATTGGCTTGCGTAATATTTTCAGTTTTGCATAATTTTCGGGCTTCTTTTGATGGTTTTCGGAGCAATTGGAGGGCTAAGGCAGAGATCATACTCCACGTCAAAACCTACAACTTTTTTATATAAAGAATCAACTACTCTTAGATGCATATCCCTCTTCATTTTCTTTTTCTTTTTTAATTTCTTTAAAAATTAAAAACAAGTTGGCATGTTTGGAAGATTATATATTTATCTTTATAGATTTAGGACTGTATGAAATCGTAGGATTAATTAGTTTTTATATTTTCATCTTAATTAGCATGATAATGTTTCCTTTGCAAACTAATTATAGGTTTGCAATATATTAGACTATTTATAGCCTCCTAAGGTTGCATTGATTTTTAGCGAATAAATAATTAAAAGTTTCTCTCTTTCTTGTCCGTTTCTTTTTAATTTCCTCAATTGTTTCCACTACAAATTAAAAATCTGCGTTTTAATCCATCACTACACATAAAAAATCCGTCGTTAAATCATTTTAACGACGGATTAGTCCGTCGTTAATCATCTCGTCATTTATTATTTTAACGACCAAATTAACATTAGTAACAGAATTAATGACGAATTTTTTCCGTCGCTAAGTCATCGCCAAATTCTGTAGTTAGAAAATAAAAAAATTAAAAAAAAAATTAAATTAGCAACGGATTTTTTCCGTTGTTAAAAAAAAAATAGCCCGAGCCTATCCTAGGAGCCAAGCCGCGCCAAAAATAAATCATGGAAACCCTGCACGTGAATGAGATTCGAATCCCAATCCTCTGGTTCAAGCCTTGCATTTCTAACCATGTGCGCTAATGAACATTTATGTTTAACTATTCGAATAATACAAACACACACAAGAAACACATTTTGATTGAATTTTTATTTCTAAATTAAATAATTATATTTTATTCAATGATTTAAATATCTATTCAAATTTTTAATATTATATGTTTATTGTAAATTATAAGTATATTATATCATTACTTAATATAAAAATATTAAAAACTATAAAATAATAAAAAATTATAAAATAAATCGAAAAAAGTAAAATTAATAAAAATATTGATTAATAAAATAAATTTATTAATGTAAAATAAATAAAATAAATTTGAAAATGTAAAATAAAAAATATTAAAAGATTAATTTCAAATTCGTAATTAATTAGATATTGAAAAATTTAAAATTAAAAATATTAAAAAATAATATAAAATATAAAAAAATAATATAAAATATTTAAAAAAATCAAATAAATCAGAAAATATAAAAAAATAAAAATTTTAAAAAAATGATTTGAAATTCGTAATTAAGTATTAATGGAAAAATAAAAAAAAAACTAAAAAAATTAAAAAAAAAGTCAAAATTTATTTTAACTACGAAATAATTCCGTAGCTAATCCGTCGCTAGAATTAAAAAAATAATGTTTAACGACGGATTTTTTCGTCTCTAAGTTAACAACGGATTTTTCCATCATTAATCCGTCGTTAAAATAAAAAAATAAAATTTAAAAATTAAAATAAGGCGTGTAACGACGGATTTTTCCGTCATTAACTTAGTGACGGAGAAATCCGTCGTTAAATAAAAAGATCTTAATCCGTCGTTAATCTGTCGTTATTTTAATGACGGAATATTATTCGTCGCTAAATCCGTCGTTAAATCGCGTTTTTCTTGTAGTGTTCTTTTCGTCTTTTTTTTTTTTTTGAAAAAGTGAGTATTGTTTTGTTAGTAATTTTGATTTGAATCAATTTTTAAAGAGAGGTCAAAATGTAAGTGTCAAAGAGCAATTTGTCATAATACAAATAAAGAATGTACATGTCCCAAATCACCTATGAACTGAACTCATCCGACCCAAAACTCTAATGCAATCTTCCAAAACTCTAAAATCTAGCATTCAATATAATTTAATACTAAATATTCTCATTTGTTTTCAATTCTACTAGACAATCTAATTCTGGCAGCAGATATATGACGTGGCGCACCGCAAATTTCAAAACTATGAAAATGTCATATTTATGCGTGTGACTTGATCTGTAACCTAAATCGATTCTAAAATATGGCTTTACTTACATACTCTTTCAAAGTCAAAATTGTTATGAGGAGGATTAAAGATTACATTTTGCAAACGGTGACAAGAATATCATTGATTCTTTCTTTAAAGTTCAAACTTTTAGCGCAAATGATGTGGACTCCAACCCCAATATTCATATTTTTCGCAAAATTTTCTTTCTTCTAGATCAATTTTTTGAAGTTGTGGGAAAGGATTTAATTAAAGTTTACAGATCGAGGTTCCAAAGTTTACAGAGAGGGGATGTGTTTTCCCATTTGATCATTCTTCTTAAACAACCCCATTTCCTTAAGAATTAGGTTTTTTTTTTTCTTACCATTGTTTTATTGAAATGGCTCAATTCAAGTCACGTGGTGAAATATGAAATTTCCATGTTAATTTTTTATTTATTTAAGTAACACATCTATTGTCAAAATTACCTTGTTGGGATGGAATTGTGATGATATTAGAGCAAAGTGGAGCAAGGTATTTGATAGAGGTTTGGTGGAGGTTGTGGTAAGGTATGAAGAGTTAAGAGCACTTGATGTATATATCAAAAGTTAGCAAAGAGATGGGTAGAGAGTAGGATTAGGATGGAATGCTTATGACTTATTATCTCAACTTCACTTTACAAATGATATAATGGTATATATATACTACCATAGAAATGTTAGAGAATTCTAGAGAATTCTCTATTATAATTATATAATATTTGAGAAATCTCTAGATTTCTCAATAGATTATTTATCTAATAAATTCTAGAACATTCTATACATGGAATATTCTAGATATATCATCTATAAGAATAATTTAGCATATTCTATAATGTTCAAGAGTGATCATCTTTAGCATATTCTAAAATGTTCTAGAGTGATCATCTTTAGCATATTCTCAACTATTCTAGAATGTGCATCAACTTTCATCACTCTCCCTTGATGCTCATTTTAATTATTCTATGTTTTTCTCGTAATGTCTCAAACATTGGTCTTGGTAGTGTCTTTGTGCTGTCTCGATGACCAATTGGAGCAAATGTTTCATTGTAGTCAATACCTACTAATTGTGAGTGTCCTTTGGCTACCAACCTTGACTTGTGCTTTTAAATTGAGCCATTTGGGTTTAACTTCGTCTTGCAAATCCACTTGTCTTGGATGACCTCTTTGTTATTTGACAGATCAATTATTTCCGATGTTTCATTTTTTTCGATCATCTTGACTTTCTTCTCTATTGCTTTTATTCATTGTTTTTGTTTGATAGCATCTTTGAAGCTCTTCGGTTCCACTGCTACGAAGTTGCAAGTCTCATAGATTTCTCAAAGTGTCATCACCTTCCTTGGTGTTGAATCTAGAGAAGATTGTTCTTTGTTTGATGATGAGGATGTTGTTCTTGGACTTGGAGGTTGTGCAATAGCTAGAGAAGATTGTGGGTCATCTCAATCATCTTCATCGTGATGTTCATCGGAACGTTGTATCGTGGTACTATGATATTTTATTTTTCAACTTTTTCTTCATTCTAGTTCCATGATGCGCTTTCATCGAACTCGACGTCACGACTGATGATTAGTTTTTCAGTCTTGAGGTTGTAGATTTTGTAACCTTTAGACTGGGAGCTATAGCAAAGGAATATACCTTTCTCCGTTTTTTCTTCCAATTTGTGTCTTTTTTTCCTTTGGGATATGCACATAACAGATGCTCCCAAAAACTTTTAGATATTGTGCTGACGGCTTCCGTCCACTCCAAGCTTCGACTGGTGTTTTATTTTGTACTGCCATTGTTGGGCATCTATTGAGTAGATAGACAACAGTATATACTGCTTCTGCCCAAAATTTTTCTTTGTCATGCTTTTCTCTGCTAGCATCGTTCTGGCCATCTCCATCACCGTCCTATTCTTCCTTTCTGAGATGCCATTTTGCTCTGAACCGTAGCCGATAGTTAGTTGATGGTTGATTCCTTCATCCTCGCAGAATTTGTTGAACTCCTTCGACGTGTATTCAGTTCCTCTATCACTTCGCAAGACTTTAATTCGTCATCCACTTTAGTTCTCCACTAGCTTCTTAAATTTCTTAAAGATAGTGAAGACTTCTGATCTTTCTTTCATAAAATAGACCCACAACATTCTAGTATAGTCATCAATGAAGAGGATGAAGTACATATTTCCTTCGTTGCTTGGTTTTCTCATAGGACCGCACACGTCCATATGGATCAATTCTAGGATTTACTTAACTCTCCATGTTTGGCCAGAAGGGAATGACTTTCTGTGTTGTTTGCCTTCCATGCATCTCTCGCACACATCGTCATCCACCTTGATGGCAGGAAAATTTTTCATCATGTTTTTCTGAGTGGAGTTTCTTCAATCCATTAAAGTGAAAGTGCCCGAACCTCCGTTGCCATAGCCAAGATTGATCTTCCCGAACTTTTAAAGCTGCTTCTATGTACTACCAGCGCAAAGGAAAATTCCTCTATTGCCGCATCTTTACCATAGCTATCACCATATTTTTATTTTTATTATCATATATTGTGCATGAATCTTCTTTGAATACTTGAGAATATCCTTTCTTTATCATTTGACCCACGCTCGGTAGATTAGTATCTAATTTGGGGACTAGCAGTACATCTTGGATGAAGCGCGTACCTTTTTTGGTATTGACGGTGATTATACATTTGCCTTCTACTTTTAAGAGTTCTCCATTCCTGAGCTTGACTTGCAATTTGATTGATTTATCAATATTTGTGAAATTTTTCTCATCTCCGGCCATGTGGTTGCTGCAGCCGCTATCTAGGAACCATGTGTCCTTCTTCTTTTTCTTCTCAGAAATTAGCCTTATGCTTCTGGTTGCAGTGACAGTCGTTCTCCAAATGACCATATCTTCCACAATTTTTACATTGTGGTTTACCTCAATGCCAACAATCTTTTTCAAGATAATTGGTCTTTTTACAAACTCCACATGGTGGATATTTTCCTTTTCTTTGACTATTATTTCCACTATAATTTTTATTATTTTTTCCATTTCTTCTCCCCCCATTTTTAGAATTCTGAGAGCGTATATTGATTTTAGACTGAAATGCATTTTCTATGGATTTATTTTCACACATACTCAGTCTTTTCTCATAAGGTTCCAGTGATCCTATTAATTCTGTCATAGACAATTTTCTAATCTTTTGTTTCTTCAGTTGTTGTGACAATAAGATCATATTTAGCTGGAAGAATAATTAGTATCTTTTCAACTACCCTCTTATCGCTAATATTTTCTTCATGTGCTTTTAATTATTTACTATTTCTCTTAATCGAGTGTAGTAGTGTTTTATGGTGTTAGATTCTTTCATTTTTATATTCTCCAAATCTCTCATGAGAGTTTGTAGTTTAAGATATGTACCTTATTACTTCCTTGATATTCCTCCTTTAAAGTATCCCAAGCCTCTTTTGATGTTTGAGCTCCACTGATTCTTAGAAATAGAGACTCCATCATGGCCATCTGTAATGTGTAGAGAGCCAAATTGTTCTTCTCTATGTCTTTGTTGAATTTCTCTTTATCTGTTGTAGACAAAGTGGATACATCTTTAGGGATATTGTATCCCTTATCGATAATATCCCATAAGCCTTGAGACTTAAAGTAAGTCCTCATTTTAATTGTCCAATAGTTATAATTTTCTCCCGAGAAAGTAGGAATTGGAATTTGGTGGTTATTTAAGAGATTGGTCATAGTGAAAGTTACAGAATGATATTGAAAAAGTGTAGTAGAAGTGTTGAGATAGTGTATATCACGGAAGCTAGTTACGCCCAGTTGATGATCCAACTAGGCTCTGATACCACTGATGATATTAGAGCAAAGTAGAGTAAGGTATTTGATAGAGGTTTGGTGGAGGTTGTGATAAGGTATGAAGGGTAAAGAGCACTTGATGTATATATCAAAAGTTAGCAAAGGGATGGAGAGAGAGTAGGATTAGGATGGAATGCTTATGACTTATCATCTCAACTTCACTTACCATGTGAATGTTAGAGAGAATTCTCTATTATAATTATATAATAATATTTGAGAAATATCTAGATTTCTCAATAGATTGTTTATCTAATAAATTCTAGAATATTCTATACATGGAATATTCTAGATATATAATCTATAAGAATAATTTAGCATGTTCTAAAATGTTCTAGAGTGACTATCTTTAGCATATTCTAAAATGTTCTAGAGTGATCATCTTTAGCATATTCTAAATTATTCTAGAATGTACATCAACTTTTATCAAATTGAAAATTAATGAAATATTAAATTATAATTTGTTGAAGATTGGGATAAGTGTGGAATTAACATTGTTAATAGCTTAGGATAAAGAGGTACACCTGTGTGAGACCGTCTAATGAATCTGTTATGTTAGGCGGATCTCTCTATTTGACCCATGAGATAGTCGCCCCCGTTTTTTATTTTTATTTTTATTTTTATTTTTATTTTTCTTAATGTGGTCCCTTCTCCCTCTTATTCCCCCTTTTCCCTTTTTAGTTTTTTTTTCACTTTTTAATTTTTTATTTTTTATAAATATATATTTAATTTTTTTAAATTAATTTAAAAATCAACATTATGATTTATGTAGAAAATAAATCATTTATTTTTTTGAATTAATTCAAAAGTCCACACTATGATTTATGTAGAAAATAATTCAGTCTTTTTCTTAGCATTATGTGAAAACACTTTATAGTTAATGATACTTCAATTCATATTAAGTAATGTTGTAGAACTCACTAGGCGCTGGTCGGGCAACCGATCGGGGGCCTAGCGCCTAGGTTGCCTAGGTGAGGCCTAGATAGAATCTAGACGGTTTTCTAATTTTTATAATATATTATTATATATTGATAATTATAAATTAATTTTTTCAATTATCCTACATCCCACATCGATTATACATAAAAAATTAAAATGAAGGTTGTTGTATAAAAGCTCAAATTAGATTTTCAACATTTCTTACATCCACATTGGTTTTAGAATGAAAATCGGATGGGGGTTGTAGTATAAAGAGTGGGTAAACTTAAATGAAAACTTCATATTAATTTTTCAACTTTGTTCCCATTTTTCTACATCCCACATTGGTTGTAGATTGAAAAAATGGGATGTAAATTAATGTATAAAAGATTGGAGAAACCTTTTATAAACCATAATTGGGTGAAACCCTAATAAACAGTTGTAAATTAGATTGGATCTCATGTGCCCTCCCGTGTTATATTTTGTGTGCCATGACTAGTTTTTCTTATATACCTTAATTGGGGAAGGATGAGTCCTAATTAATAAAAAAAATTAATTAATAAACCTTAGCGCAACATAAGAGTTCATAAATAAATTAAAAATGCTTGAATCCAGAAACTGCGGTCTGCGGGGATATCATTAATATTTTAATAGAAATAAACACAACTTGCAATATAGTATTTATGAAAATATATATCATATATTAGTAATATACTAATATTTAATCTTTTAAACATAAAATAAATAGTAGAGTAATATAAAATATTACAAGAAATTTAATTCTCAGGGGACCAGATTCGATCTGTTAGACAGAAAATTCAACTAACACTTTAAACAAAAAGAATTAAACAATACTTCCTTTCGTTTCATTTTGATTGTTGTTTTAGTTTTTTTTTTATCTAGAATTAATAATTTATTTTATGGACTAATATACACATCCCTCGTATATGACATAAAATCTTTTCTTTCCATATATTTTTAGGGTTTGTGATAGGGTTAAAATTGGGAGAAAGAGTGAAAATATATAAAACAACAAATATTTTGACACAAAATAAAAAAAAAAATTAAAAGAACAATCATAATGAAACAAATAGCGTATCTTTTTAGTTTATACTTTCACAAAATAGTGTTATATTCATGTAAATTTCTTTTTACCATTTATATTCAATAAGTGGTAGCTTGAATTCTTTCCTGATCTGATTTTGATCACTACAATTAGGGTTGTACATGAGTCAGCTATCGTGATGTACTCGAATCTTGACTCAATAAAAGTTCATTTGAGCTCGCTTGGTAAAGTTCGTTAACTAAATGAGATAAAGATTGAACTTAATACTACTCGGCTCGTTAGCTTGTGAGTAAGCTCGCTCAATATGTTAATTTGAATATATAATATTATTAACTTGACAAAAATAACCATTTTAATATTTTAATAATTATATATTAAATGTCTAATCAACTTTATTTATTATAAGAAATGAATGAATTTAAATAAATATAGTATTGTTTGTAAATAGAATAATTTATTTTTGAAAGAAAATAATGAATATTTAAGAGAAAATTGCATTTTTGGTCTCACAGGACATCTATCAGCTTGGATTTGGTCTCAATACTCTCACTTTTGGTTCCAAAAGAAAAAACCAAGCACTTTTGATCCCGCCGTTATTTTTTCTGTTAAATTGCTACGCACTTTCAGTCCCAGAATAATTGTACTTTTGGCCCCAAACAAATCTTAACCATTTAGAAGGAAAATTGATTTTTAGTAGGGAAAATTCGTGGTATGAAGAGAAAATTCAACGGTTTGGGAGGGAAAAACTGCGCAAAATATGCCTAGATATATCTACCTACTTGCCCAACACAATAACCAAACCAAAGAACAAGAAAATTTATTCACAAACGTATGATGATAAACAAATAAAATTGAAGATTTGCAAGATCACATAATGAATCAACAAGGCATAATGAAGCCTGGTCGAGATCAACAGATACATAACAAGAATCAAATATCATTTTTCACCAAATCTCAAATACACCACACCCATTCAAGTTCTCAATCTCAAATTCTAGATGAAAACTCAGTAGTCATCAACTTTCAGCACAGTTCATGTTGTCGACTAACTCAATTGACTAGCTGATAACGCTAGCAAGTTACCTTTCATCATAAACCACAACTTGATTAAATAATTCTTAAAAAATTCAAACATGAACTAGATACAGTAACATGAAACAGACAACAACACATAATCCTCACTAACCAAAAACTATTAAATTCTAACCCAAGTTAAACTACATAAAATAATTTAATTGAAAAAATGAAGACTAAACTACCATGGTGCCACAATCTCAAGATCAGTTAATAAGTTAGGATTACATATCATAAAGTTTCTTTCAATAATTCAATAAAAAAAACAGAGTAGAGTCCAGCATTAGCATCGACCCCAAAGCTACAACATGAATATCAAATATTTATTCTAATGAAAGATATATTTATTCTAGCTGAACAAAATAATGAAACAACGTAATAACAATAGGAATTGTAGATCAAAATAAACACTTAAAATAAATTAAAGATCGAAATAACATGAACAATTTTATAGAAAACCTGAGGGCTGTGAAGATCACAGTTTTCTTAAACCAAATTCTTCCCGTATGGATGTTTGATTCCCAGGATACAACGGATGAACCAGAACTTCTTTCGGCAAACTGAACACTATGCTCGAACTTGATCAACTTTGGAACACAAACTTCAAAACACGAACTAGAACTAGAGCTTGCTCAAAGAGGGAGCAAAGAACTAGAGAAGAAGAGAAAGAGAGAATGAATTGGTGTCGGCATGTTTGAAGAAATGGAGTGAGGCACCCTTTTATAGCCTCCAATGTAAGGCTTTTCACTTGATCACCATTAAATCAAATGGTGTAACTCCAAAAAGATGAAAGGTTGCAATTAGTGCTAACCTTTGAACTCTAGGGTTTAGAATAATCTAGATAAACTTTCCCTCACATTTCTATATTTTCCAACAATCTCCCGCATGAGGAAATTTGACAACGATTTGATCAAGCTCAGCAGTTGAATCCGGCATAGGATAGGTAGGTATAACCCTTTGAACCTTCCCTTATAAAATATATCAACTTTACTGACTCTCAGTAGATGCGATGTCCTTGAACTGGTTTGCTGTTTATATAAATGATGACATACCTTACACAGGATTCTCCCTAACATATTTCAGTTCTCATTGTTATGCTCATTCATGGCCCTAAACATACGTCTGGTTCTGTAAGAGGGTTTAAGAATTGAGCCTCACACAATTCTCTTCGAAGCGGCCACACTTATCTCTTACATAGGTGATTCTTTTAAATAGCTCGTACTATCTCACTCAACTCATCGACACATAAGAATCATTAAAAACCAAATGCTTATCCTTCTCCATTTGGGTATCACTTAGCAAGGGATAACTACCCTCTCCCCCCCACAGAGATCATATGAGTCTTTTTACAAATAGGTTGTCCCATTGAACCTAGATCTTGGGATCTCGAGTCAACTAGGTTGGGTATCCATTGTATCGACTCTTTTTTAGAGGCTTTAGACCTATTCCTCTGGTCGATTTTGCAACTAACTCCTTGTTTAACCCTTTGTTAACGGATCCGCCAAGTTATCTTTTGACTTCACATAGTCAATAGATATAACACCAGTTAATAGTAGTTGTCTAATGGTATTGTGTCTTTGACGTATATGTCTAGACTTACCATTATACATATGACTATGTGCCCTGCCAATTGCAGATTGACTGTCACAATGTAGATAGATTGCAAGCACTGTCTTTGGCCAACTTGGAATATCTTCTAAAAAATGAAGTAGCCACTCAGCTTCTTCACCACTCTTGTTCAACGCTATAAACTCAGGTTCTATAGTAGATCTAGCTATAATAGTTTGCTTAGAAGATTTTCATGATATGGCTGCACCCCCCAAAGTGAATACATATCCACTTGTGGACTTAGAGTCCTTCATATCAGATATCCAATTAGCATCACAATAGCCTTTAACAATAGTTGGATATGTCCCGTAGTGCAGTCCATAATAACGAGTGTATCTCAAGTATCTAAGTAGTCTCACTATACCTTTCCAGTGTGCATCACCTGGATTACTAGTATATCTACTTAATTTGCTTACTGCATAGGTAATGTCTGGACGTGTACATCTCATTAAATACATCAGACTTCCTATGACTCTTGAATATTCCACTTGAGAAACACTTTCACCTTTATTTTTTGATAGATGTTGACTAGTGTCTATTGGGGTTCTAGCCATACTAGAGTTAGTCTTGTTGAATTTCTCAAGAATTTTGTCCACATAAGGTGACTAACTCAGCACAATCCCTCGTGATGTTCAGAGAATTTTCATTCCAAGTATCACATGAGCTAGACCCATGTCTTTCATGTCAATCTTGAATTTAATATCTCTTTTGTGGAATTAATCATCTTATCATTGCTCCCAACAATAATCATGTCATCTACGTAAAGACATAGGATTACATATCCACTTTCCGTTTCTTTAACGTAGACACATTTATCACACTGATTAATTTTGAATCCACACCCCATCATGGCATTATCGAATTTCTCATGCCATTGCTTTGGTGCTTGTTTCAAGCCATACAAAGACTTCACCAATTTGCAAACCTTATTCTCTTGTCCGGGAGCAGAGAATCCTTCAGGTTGTTCCATATAGATCTCTTCTTCCAAATCACCATTTAGAAAAGCAGTCTTTACATCCATCTCATGTATTTCAAGACTTTTTAAAGTTTCAAAAGCAATAACCATCCTTCATGTTGCTCCATATAGATATCTTTTTCCAAATTACCATTTAGAAAAGCAGTCCTTACATCCATCTGATATATTTCAAGATTTCTCAAAGCTGCAAAATCAATAACCATCATAATAGATGTTATTCTCGTTATTGGGGAATATGTGTTAAAGTAGTCAAGACCTTCTTTCTGTCTGTAATCTTTAATTACAAGTCTGGCCTTGTACTTATCAATAGTTCCATCAGCTTTCATTTTCCTTTTAAACATCCGCTTATAGCCTAATAGTTTAGTTTCTAGAGGAAGATACACTAGCTCCTAAGTGTTATTTTGCAAAATGGAATCAATTTCACTTTGAATTGCCTCTTTCCATAGAGGACCGTCCGAAGAATTCATTGCTTCGGAAAAGCTTTGAGGTTCACTTTCAACCATGTAGGTTAAAAAGTCTGGACCATAGGATTTTTCAATCCTAGCTCTTTTGCTTCTTCGTAGTTCTACCACCTCTTCGTCATGTTGTTTTTCTTCCACTGCTTCTAAAGTCCGTTTAATGAAAGTAGATTTCATTTCACTCTTTCGTGGAAATACATGTTCAAAGAATGAAGTATTTCTCAATTCAATTATCGTGTTTTTGTGTATGTCTTCCATTTTAGACTTATGCACAAGAAACCAATAAGCACTATTGTTATATGCATAACCAATAAATATGCAATCAACAGTTTTCGGTCCAATCTTCACCTTTTTTAGTGTAGGTATCGCTACCTTGGCAAGACACACTTCCAAGTATTTATAGGATGGTGGTCTTCCATGCCATAACACATATGGGCTTTTGTCTAACTTTTTGCGGGGCACCTTATTTAAAAGGTAGTTGGTCGTCAAGACAGCTTCCCGCACATGTTTTGAGGTAATCCAGTACTCAATAGTAACATATTCATCATTTCTTTCAACGTTCTATTTTTTCATTTTGTAGTGCCATTTTGTTGCGGCGAATAAGGTGCAGTGGTCTCGTGCCTTATTCCATTTTCAACATAGAAATTGGCAAAAGGTGACTCATATTCACCTCCTCTATCACTTCGTAACACCTTAATATTTTTACTTAATTGATTCTCAACTTCAGTTTTATAGAGAACATTATTTCTCTATTGCTTCATATTTACTTTTGAGAAGATACACATATCAGAATTTAGTGCAATCATTTATAAAAGTAATGAAATACTTATTTCCACCTCGTGTGGGAACTACCTTTAAATCATACACATCTGTGTGAATTAGGTCAAGTGGTTCACTATTTCTTTTGATACTTTGGAAGGATAACCGAGTTAACTTGGCTTCAACACAAGTTTCACACTTATGTGTTGAGTCAATATGGAACATATGTATGCTTTTCATACTCATTAACCTGCACAGGGTATTAAAGTTGACATGTCCTAGTCTACCATGCCACATTATGGAAGACTCAAGCATATAAACGAAAGAGTTCACTTTATTACTCATGGCTGACTTAACAATCATTACATTGAGCTAAAAAAGCTCGTCACATTCATAAACTTTTCTCACAAACACTTCATTCTTGGTCAAAATGATCTTATCAGACTTAAAGACAATACGAAAGCCATGCTTGCTTAACAATGAACCAAATACAAGATTCTTATGAAAATCTAGAATATACAATACATTGTTGAGAGTCAGCTTATTCTCTGAGGTCATCTTCAGAACCACCTTTCCAAGGCCTTTCACATCGGATGTAGCGGAGTTCCCCATGAAGAGTTTCTCACCATCCACTTGTTCATTAAGGACACTAAATAGCTCCTTATTTCAACACACATGTCAGGTTGCACCTGTATCAACCCACCATTCTCGTGGGTTTGAATTAACCAGGTTCACCTAGGAGATCACTGCAGCCAGATGCATCTTTTCAACATCCATAAAGAGGTTTTCCACCATATGTGCTTCTTGGCTCTTCTTTGGCTTTGTACAGTTAAAAGCCTTATGATCATACTTGTCACAGTTGAAGCATTTCCTATTGAACTTCTTCGTGAAGTTCTCCTTCTTCAGTCCTAACGTCTTTTTTCATGTAAAATTAGGTTTCTTATTAGAGTTCCACCTTGAGCTCTCGTCATGCTCAACTATATTTACCTTAGCCTCTGGAGGAGTAAACAATCTTTTATCATAGCTCTTGTTATCTTCTTCAATGCGAAGTCTAACGACGAGTTCTTCAATAGTCATCTCTTTTTTCTTGTGAGTCAAGTAATTCTTGAAATCTTTCCAATTCAGTGGTATCTTCACTATGATAGCAGCCACTTGGAAAGTTTCACTCACAACCATTCCTTCAGAATGAATGTCGTGCAATATTATTTGGAGCTCTTGGACTTGACTGATCACGGTCTTTGGATCAATCATCTTGTAGTCAAGAAATCAACCTACAAGAAACTTCTTCGCTCCGGCATCTTCAGTCTTGTATTTCTTCTCCAAGGACTTCCATAGTTCTTTAGCCATCTTGATTGAGCAATACACGTTGTATAGTATATCCACCAAGTAGTTCATCACATAGTTCTTGCGCATGAAATCTGAGTGGTTCCATACATCAAGCGTAGTGATAGCTTGAGCATCATCATTCGCCCCCAATGTCGGAGGGTCTTCAGTCAAGAATTGTGCAAGGTTCAATGTTGTCAAGTAGAACAACATCTTTTGTTGCCACTGTTTGAAATTTAAGCCATTCAATTTCTCCGGCTTGTCAGCATGATTGGCAGGAACATTGATAGCACCGATCCTCACAGTGGTAGCAGCGATGGCAGTAGCATTAGCGGCAACGTTGTTCATCTGCTCACTAGACATGTTGAAAACTAGGGTTTTCCAAGTAGAATTTAGTTTAAGATTGTTGATTCTACCTGAACAAAACAATGAAACAACGTAACAACAACAGGAGTTGTTGATAAAAATAAACACTTGAAATAAATTAAAGATCGAAATAACATAAACAAGTTTATAAGAAACCCGAGATCTATGAAAATCATAGTTTTCTTAAACTAAATTCATCCCGTATGGACATTTGATTCCCAAGATACAATGGATGTACCAGAACTTTCTCCGGCGAACTAAACATTATGCTCGAACTTGATCAACTTTGGAACAAAAACTTCAAAACACAAACTAGAATTAGAGCTTGCTCAAAGAGGGAACAAAGAACTAGTGGAGTGAGGCACCCTTTTATAGCCTTCAATGTAGAGCTTTTCACTTTATCATCATTAAATCAAATAGTGTAACTCCTCAAAGATGAAAGGTCCTAATTATTGATAACCTTTGAACTCTAGGCTTTAGAATAATCCAGATAAAATTTCCCTCACATTTCTATATTTTCCAACAAAATACACTAGCAGGCACATAAATGACTCATGGTAAAATGGCAATACTTCCCATAAACCCTGCAATGAACGGGAAGGTTTGGATAAAATGATAAGGCCCCCATTTCCTCATCCTCCCCAGATTCTTTTTCTCCCTTCTTCTCTGCCACCGTGACCTATCGGGACTCATCCTATTAGTGAAATACTAATATATCTTCATCATCACTCCTCACCTATCAAATTCCCCAATGACCTTGAGTTTGAATTATCCTCCATCACCATGGCATTCTCAAAAATAAACTTACATTCACCCAAATCAAATTACTCTCCACAACCCCCGATTCCCCCATCAGATTCTTCTCCATCAACATCATTTTTCATTCCATCTATATAAATCAACACACTCCTATTAAGCTCTCTTATTCATGGAGGAGGCGGTATAGGTGCTAGTAGAAAATTTGTTGATGTAGAGGTCAAACACTCTACGGTTAATCGTACTTTGAGTTCAAACTCCGACGACCTGCAAGATTAAGAAACATGTGAAACCGAAAGACCGTCGGGGGATTGATGATCAAACGGACTCCGATGTTAAAGTCAGAATCGAAACTAAGAAAAATGAGAAATTGAATAAAGCAATTAAATGATCTTTTGGATTCGAATTCTATAATTGTAAAGTGACTGTAATGTATTTCTTGATTATGTGTATCCCCTTTTCTTTATCTTATGATCTATATATAAGGGATTCTTCAACTTATTCCCGATTGTTAGGGGATCTCACTTATCCCTTTTAGGGTTTTGATGGAGTCTCCCTTATCTTCGACGGATCTTTGACCTGGTCACTTATTTTTGAAATTCATTTGGTCTCAATTTATTCCTTAAACCCTTGACCCCTTGACCTCTGTCACTGATCCCTCGATCTCTCAACCTTGAATGACCATGGGCCTGGTCTTTGGGCCTATCAGAAATGAGGCCTCTAAAGTTACCTCCTCATTACTTGATTCTTGAATTTCAAGGATCGGGCAATGAATGTTAGTGTTCGCTAGTCATTATCTTGACTTAGCCCTATGTTAGATGCTAATTTTTTATTAGCTTCGGAGGCATACTCGGAAGTAAATTTTGAAAGGTTTTAACGAAGCCACAAAAGCTAATCTCGTGGAGCTCCGGATCTGGAGGTAGGTCATGGGGATGCTTCTGAGGTCATGAGAGCAGACCTCGTGGAGCTCCAGACCTGAAGAAAGGTCCTGAGAGAGCTTCTGAGGTCGTGAGAGCTCCAGACCTGAAGGCAGGTCCTGGGAGAGCTTCTGAGGTCGTGAGAGCAGACCTCGTGAAGCTCCAGACCTGAAAGTAGATCCCGGGGGAGCTTCTGAGGTCGTGAGAGCAGACCTCGTGGAGCTCCAGACCTGAAGTACGGATTTTACTTTTCCCGTTCCCTAGGTCAATGTCCATCATTCGATCAAAACACGTGGGCTTTAGATCACTCTATCACTTTCTCCCATATTTCAAACATCGAGGGTAATAGTTCACTCTTTCTCCATTTTTTCAGAATCTCAAAGGTTTTTTGGTTCAAAGTAAACTCTTTATGAAAAATTCTATCTGTTGTGTAAATCTTTGATAAAAGGTACTGCTTTGGTTTGGACTTCATAGGAGAAGTCTGCGATGAAGTTCGAGAATAAATGTGACTTTATCGAGGTTCGGGAGACGTAGTGTATGTCGTACTCCCCGAGCTCGACGGCCCACTTGGAGAGCCTTCCTATGAGGTATGGTTTCCTTAGTATTGTTTGGAATGGGAATTCCGTGACCACTTTGATCGAATGACTTTGGAAATAGGGCTTCATTTTTCTCGATGCCATGATGAGAGCCAATCCTAGTTGTTCCAACTACGGGTATCTAGTCTTGGCATCTAGTAGTGATCGACTGGCATAGTAGATTGGATATTGTCTTCCTTCGTTTTCTCTGATTAAAACTGCGCTAATAGAGTTAGTAGAAACAGATAAATATATTAGAAGTACCTCTCCGTCGTGGGACTTTGATAGTAAAGGAGGACTCGCCAGATATTCTTTCAAGTCTTCTAGGGCCTTTGAGCATTCGGCAGTCCACTCGAAGTTCTTGTTCTTGCATAGTGTCTTGAAAAAGACATGACTTTTTTCTGAATATTTTGAGATAAAGCGGCTGAGGGCCGTGAGCCGTTTGGTTAATTTTTGGACCTCCTTGATGTTCTGAGATTGTTGTATATTTCTGATAGCTCTGATTTGACTGCAGTCGGCTTCTATACCTCTCTTTGTAACGAGGTATCCTAGGAATTTTCCCGAGGTCACTCCGAATGTGCATTTTGCGGGATTTAGCTTCATGTTGTAGCGGCGAAAGACCTCAAAGGTTCGACGGAGATGGTCGACGTGATCTTGAGCTCTAGGAGATTTTACAAGTATGTCGTCAATGTATACTTCCATGATGTCCCCTATGAGCTCTTCGAACATTCGATTCACTAGCCTTTGGTAAGTTGCACCGGCATTTTTTAGTCCGAAGGGCATTACTTTATAACAAAACATACATCAGTGAGTGATGAATACATTCTTCTCTTGGTCTTCTAGGTGCATAAGGATCTAGTTGTATCTGGAAAAGGCATACATGAAACTCATCAACTCATGCCCTGCCGTTGCGTCGACTAACGTGCCTATATGAGGAAACAAAACGAATCCTTGGGGCAAGCCTGATTGAGGTCGGTGAAGTCTATATAGAGTCTGATATGACCCAACGATGCTAGGACAAATCTTAAGAACATAGCGGAAGACTTTTAAAGAATCGAAACACATCAACTAATTGAAGGGCTTCAATCCGACTCAATTAAACGACTAATCTAGACAATTAAAATACGTAGACAACAACACGAACTATGTAACACTAGACCAAGGAATTATGGCTGAAGAGGGATGTTTAAGGGCTGGAATTTAGGTAGGGAATCGTGTGTGAAGGCTAGTGAAGAAAGGCTTGGAGAATGTAGGTTATGTTAGGGATGAAATGAACTTACGGATAAATCAAAACGGACGAGAAACTCGAACTTGGTGCTGCCGTGAGGATGGACATTGTTGATGAGGTGGATGTCGTCGATTGATGGTGTTGGTCGAGTGATGATGTTGTGGTGAATCACAACCCGATAGCCTCCTTGAATCTCGAACGTATCCAAGGTTGAAATCTCTAAGTTGATCTTCGAATAGCGAATACCGGTTAATCCCTCAAGTGGATTAAGCAATACCTTTGAATAGGACTTAAAGTTGCTAGCTCCAAGAATATGAATTTTTAATCAAAACTCACAAAGATTTAAACGGGGTTGAGCTAATATTGAAAGCAAAGCTTGATAATTCAAATAAAGTCTAAAGTATCAATGTGACATGAAGCACCTATTTATAAGTGCTACATGACCGAAAATTACAAGCATAAGGGCCGAAAATTTGGAGTCCGAAAAGATATCCAACTAGACAAGGAAATTGCCTAAACTAGAATTCTATTTAAGGTAAAAACTTACCTTAATTAAAATTCTAGTCAAACCTATGACTAATGGTATTAATGACCGAAAATTGCACCTAATTAATTAAATAAAATCTGATCTACTATAGTCCAAAATTAAAGAAAATAAATATTATAGTTTAAAATAAAATCAACCCCTAATTAATTAATCAAGGGCTGAAAACTACAAGCCATGCACACGTCGATTATGCACACATCGACTTCTTGCATGCGACGTGCATGCTTGTCTTCAAGCTTCCATCTTTAACTCTTCAAGTTATGTTCTCCATGGTGTGATCTTGATCATCAATAGTTAATAAATTAACTATCTTGGAATTGCTCCTTTCAATTTCTTCATCTCCAATCTCGAGCTTTTTTCGAATCAACACTTGCAAATATGCCTGAAGCTTCTTAACTCTTGATCTTGTAATTGGTCCTCAAAATTGCAACTCCGGGTCTTGACCTTCATTATTGCTCATGGCTTCATCATTCCCCCCTGCTGAAAAGAATTCGTCCTCGAATTTGGATCATCATCTTGATCGAATTCATCTGCATCTAAGGGAGATAAATCAGCAACATTAAACATAGAAGAGCACTTATACTCGCCAGTTAAATCAATGCGATACGCATTGTCATTAATTCGGCTTAGAACGGTGAAAGGACCATCTCTTCTTGGTGATAATTTTGACTTTCTGAGATTGAGAAATCGGTCGGGACTCAAATGAATCCAAATACGATCACTGGGCTGGAAGACGACTCTCTTGCGCCGTGTGTTGCGGACGGCGGCTACTGTGGAGCCTTTGTGTTCAATCCGGGCTCAAACTCTCTCATGCATCTCCTTGATAAGATTAGCTCTCTTCAATCCTTTAACACTCGTTAGATGCTCAACGGGTAAAGGAATCAAATCACTAGGTGTAAGCGGATTAAATTCATAAACAACCTCAAATGGAGACATGTTAGTAGAAGAATGAATAACACGATTGTAAGCAAAATCAGCATAAGGTAAACATTCTTCCCATGACTTCACATTGTTCTTAATTAAAGACCTAAGCAAAGTACCTAATGTACGATTCACAACTTCATTTTGACCATCGGTTTGTGGATGACATGCAGTAGAAAACTATAGCTTAGTCCCTAATTTTCCCCATAAAACTCGCCAAAAGTGTCCTAAGAATTTGGAATCCCTATCACTAACAATAGTTCTAGGAATGCCATGCAATCTAACAACATGTATAAAGAACAAATTGGCTATGTGAATAGCATCATCGGTTTTCTTACATGCAATGAAATGCGCCATTTTGGAAAACCTATCAACTACAACAAATACAGAATCTTTACCCGATCTAGACCTAGGTAATCCTAAAATGAAATCCATAGATAAATCAATCCAAGGGCTAGATGGAGCAGGTAAAGGCATGTAAAGACCAAAAAGATGCGAAGCAGGTTTAGACTTATGACAAGTAACACATCTACTACACATGCGTTCAACATCACGTTTCATATGCGGCCAAAAGAAATGCTCATGCAACAAGGATAATGTCTTATGTACATCAAAATGTCCCATTAATCCTCCCGCATGCGATTCTAAAATAAGTAGCTCACGCATAGAACAAGTAGGAATGCATAACTTAGACTCTTTAAACAAGAACCCATCATGCACATAGAAACCATCATAAGACTTCATAGAATTCGAACACTTCTCACAGATGGACGAAAAGAAGGGGTCCGACTCATACAAAGGCTTAATTGACTCAAAACCAAGCATCTTAGCATGCATTAGGTTAAGCAACGTGTACCTTCAAGTGAGGGCATTGGCGACGACATTGTCTTCTCCTTTCTTGTACTTGATGACGTATGAGAATGACTCGATGAATTTGACCCATCTCGCATGTCGCTTGTTCAAGTTGCTTTGACCTTTTAAGTGCTTCAAGCTCTCATGATCCGTGTGAATGACGAACTCCTTGGGCTAAAGGTAGTGTCGCCATGTGTCCAACGCACGCTTCAAAGTGTAAAGCTCCTTATCGTATGTCGAATACCTCAAAGCGGCGCCATTGATCTTCTCACTAAAGTAAGCCACGGGTCGTTTTTCCTGCATCAAAACAGCACCAATACCTATCCCAGAGGCATCACACTCGATCTTAAAGGTTTTGAAAAAATCCGGTAAGTATAAAACAGGAGCAGAACATAATAAAGACTTCAAAGTATTAAACGCATGCTCTTGTTGCTTACCCCATTCAAACTTGCGATCCTTCTTACTTAGATCAGTAAGAGGCGCGGCAATGCTAGAGAAATCGCGCACAAAGCGATGATAAAATCCGGCAAGGCCGTGGAAGGATCGAACTTCAGACATAGTTTTAGGCGTTGGCCATTCGTCAATCGCCTTGATTTTGGAACGATCAACCTCAATACCTCTAACACTTACAACAAAGCCTAAGAATACTACTTCATCCAAACAAAATGAGCACTTAGACATGTTGCCACACAAACGAGCATCTCTCAACAGACAAAATACGCACCTAAGGTGATCTAGGTGCGCCTGTGCACTGTGACTGTATATCAGGATATCATCAAAATAAACAACTACATACTTCCCAATAACATCACGTAAAACATGGTTCATCAATCTCAAAAATTTGCTCAGTGCATTTGTGAGACCAAAAGTCATTACCAACCATTTATACAATCCATGTTTAGTTTTAAAAGCAATTTTCCATTCATCTCCTTCATGCATGCGAACTGTATTCAATAATCATAGTTTAAATTCAAAGTTCAACCTTATTTTTTTTTATTCTTTTATAATCCTTAAAATTTATAATCAATCCATAATTTAATATTTAACAGACATTAGCTTCATTGAAAACAAATAAAAAGTTCATATAAAAAACATATGTATCAAGCCTACACAATTTTATATTTTTATAAAACAAAAAATTGGAGGGCAAAGTATGACTTTCTCCTCATCTTATTTATAGTAACTATATATAAAATTTTCAAAAAAAGAAAAGAAAAAAAGAAACCATCTATAAAAATTCTTGTAAAAAATGTTGGGGGTTGTATGGGTGTTTCTATTTGCACCACAATATTTACTTTTCACACCACAAATTATTTTTCTTTTATTTTTATTAATAGTAAATTTACTTAAATACCTTTATTAAAATATAAATAAATAAAAAACAATAAATAAATAAATGAAAAGAGAAAAAAAAGAAAACGGCAGCGGAAATGAGACAGAAGGATCTTCTTCTTCGGTAGTGTTGTACCTTCTTCTCAGGCGTTCCGACGAATGCCCGACCGCCATCAACGACAACTGCACCCAGCCCCGACAAAGACGGTTCCCGACTCGACGTTGCGACTTCTTCTCATCGTCGTCAGGCTTCGTCGGAGAAATTAAATCTAAAAATTTTATAAAAAATGAGAACTTACATATTTTTTCGAATGGAATAAGTTCGGAAACGAGTCCTTTACAGGTTTCGAAAAACATTTTTCAAAAAATAGGCAAAAAGAACTTCAAAGGAGATGGGGTGAATTTTTTTTTTCTCTAAAGTTTTCAGATTCAATTTCTCTGGGAGTCTGATGATGAGAAAAAGTTACGAACCGGGAGTCGTCTTTGACGGAGTTGTGAGCAGTTGTCGTCGCAGCATGCACTCGACGAAGAAAAAGTTGCAGATGCCATTCTGCCGGAGAAGAAGAGACACCTGTCTTCATTTTATGTTGTTTTTTTACTTTCTTTTTTCATTTATTTATTTAGTAAGGGTATTTATGTAAATTTATAAATGATAAAAAAAATGTGGTGTATAAAATAAATATTGTGGTGCAAATAGAAACATTCAGGCTCTATTCGCCACTGCCGACACCCACCCCCCGCGACCTTCTTCTCTTTGCCCGGTTTCTGATCACAACCCTTCATTTCTCCTCTTTTTACTTGTCGACCAACGCCACCCCTAAACCCCTCCGATGGGAAGACCATCAGAAATTCAAAATCGAAAAAGAGGAGAAAAAAAGACCATGAAAAAGTGGCAGAGGTCACCTTAAATTTGTTGATCAAATTAATGTTGAACACAATTCAATACATTATTATAGCCTAGGGAATTTATGAATTGGGATTAATTCTTTCAGTCGCCGGCCGCAGAGCAATAATCTTTCAAAGTTTGAAGTTCTTAAAATTAATTTTTTTATTAAAAGAAATGTGAAAAAATATATTTTGAATTTCTGTTACAAGGAATAGAAAAAGAAATTAAAGAGTGAGGGTATTTTAGCCCTAACAATAAAAAATAGTTAAAAAACATGATTTTGAATGAAGGTGATTAAAAAAGATTTATTTATTTATTTTGTTATGAGAAGTGGCTACTCCTGTATAATACCACTACATTAGTGATCAATATCCCGGGCCACCAATTACCAAAGAGTTTGCAAGTTAAATTTTTCCGACAATGTGCCCGTTTTGAGGGATCAATTTTTCATGAAATGACAGAAAATTGTTTTGCCGAGATAGTGAAATTAATAGAATATATAATATTAAAAATTAGAAGTTTCACTTTTAGTTTTATCAATATAGGATATCAAAGATAGGCTAGTTATCAATTTAGAACCTGGGAAAAAAAAATTAGTACTTGAATATAGGTAAAATTATCAATCTATTAAAAAAACCATGCATTTTGATTTTTTAAATTTTAATTATTTGATATTGATTTTCAACAAAAAAATATTCCATTAATTATCTATTAAATTTAATAAATAATTTATTTAAAATAATCAAATGATTTTAGAGCCTTAAATTGGAAATGAGATCACCTGTTGTAAATCCTGTTGCATTTCCTGTTGCAACTCTTCAATATTTTTTGTTAATTTATTATGATTTATTTTAGTTTAAATTTCACATTTAGGGTCCATCCATCCCCAATTATGGTATATTAAAAATAATAAAAAAAATAGTTATGCAACACCAAATGCAACAGAGGATCTACTCTGCTTAAATTGATAATTTCAATTATGTAGATTCTAAATTAATAGTTTGAGCATTTAAATCCTGAATTAATAGATTAATAATTTTTTGAATCATGAATCAATAAAACCTACACAATAATTGGGAAATGCACATGACAATTGAAAAGGGGGACAACTGAGTGAATGTAAGAATATAAATAAATTGGGTCAAATATATTTAAGTTCCATATTTTAGTTCATTTTGCAAAAATGTCTCGAACTTCAAAATATGCAAGAAATATATGATATGCTCATATTCTTGCAAAAAAAAAAAAAATCATTGAATTCAACTTGAAAATAGCCAGATCTTAAATAAATTTTAGAAAAGATTTTCGATCCACTTAATTCATCTAGCATATCATCAAGTCTAGGAATTGGAAAATGATACTTAACTGTGATCTTGTTGATGGCTCTGCAATCCATGCACATTCTCTGTTCGTTGTTCTTCTTGGGCACTAGAATCATTGGAACTGTACATAGGCTCATCGACTCTCTGATTTGTTTCTTCTCCAACAACTCTTTAACTTGTCGAGCTATCTTCTTTATTTCTTCAAGGGATGTGCGGTAAGTTGGATGATTCGGCAAGACGGCTCCGGGCACGAAATCAATCTGGTGCTCGATCCCATGAACTGGAGGTAATCCACTTGGAATCTCTTTCGAAAAGATGTCTTCGAACTCTTTCATAAGGGGCTGCACATCACTAGGCAAAGAAACATCGTTAGTAGCACTATTGTTACAAGTTAAAAGAACTAAAGGCAAACCTGCTTTAATAGTTTTCTCAACGCCTTTAATTGTACAAAACAGGGCTCGATTCTTCTCTTGTGGTAAGGGGGCTGCATTCACGCCTTTTCTATGATCAATGGGGCTGGAAAGAGGTGGTGAAGGGTCTGCAATTACCGTGGAAGAGGAAGGGATCGGCGGTGTTGAACTTTCGGCCAGAGGAGGGCCGTTGGCGGTGGTCGCCCGGACGGCTACGGCTGCGGTCTTCTCTCGCTCTTCTTTGAACCTTGCTCACATGATCTCTTGCTCTTCTTGAATGTCTTTGGCTGTTAATGATTTTAAGATGGTGGTTCGGTCGTCTCTCTTGACTGTGTAAGTGTTCCCGAGTCCGTCGTGTACAGCTTGCCTATCGAATTGCCATGATCTCCCTAACAGTATATGTGCTGCATCCATAGAAATAACATCACATAATATAGTGTCAGAATAACAACCAATGGAAAAGAATACATGTACCTGACCGGTGACGCGAACTGTGTCTCGATCTGTAAGCCATTGCAAGCGGTATGGCTTTGGATGCTTCACTGTGGTAAATCCAAGCTTGTCAACTGCATATTGGCTCACTGCATTAATTACACTGCCATTGTCTATGATCATCACACAAGTCTTGCCTTGAATAGGAACTCTTATGTAGAAGATGTTTTCTCGTTGTGATTGTTGCTCTTCTTCTCGATTTATGTTCAGACTGCGGATAGAAACCAAACTGACATGAGGAATCTCGGGTTCTTCTTCTTCAAACTCGATCTGGGCGTCTCCTTCAGTGTTGGTGTCGGCCTTGGGTGGTTCTTCATCTTCACTAGCTGATTCGAGTTCATTCTCCTCCGTGATCTTGTAAGCTTCTAAGCTCTTGATATTGTAATTGGTCCTCGTAATTGCAACTCCGGGTCTTGACCTTCATTGTTGCTAATAGCTTCATCAGAGTCCGTTCTTCCTATTTTTTTTCTTTACTACCAGGACATTGGCTAACCATTCAGGGTACTACTCTTCTCTTATGTGTCCATTTTTTAGCAACTTATTGACCTCTTCATCCACAATCTTGTTTCGTTCAGGGGTAAATTTTCGTCTCTTTTGCTTCACTGGGGTCTTGTCTGGTTCGACCTACAATTTATGTGTTATAATCGAAGGGTCGATGTCTGTCATATCTTCGAATGACCATGCGAAGTAGTCATGATGCTCAATGGGAAATCTTATCAATTGTTCCTATATTTCTGCAGTTAACCTCGATCTGATCGGCACCTTATGGTCGGGAAAATCAGGGTGTATTTGTACTTCATCGAGGTCTTCTACCTTGAGTTCTTCATAGCTATGATTTTGAATACCGGTTGAGGATGATCCAGCTTCGATTTGATTAACTTCCATTACTCCTTTATGTTTGAAGGTGGAGACGTAGCATTCTCGTGCCATGATTTGCTCACCCCGAACTTCGCAAAGTCCCCAAGGAATAGGAAATTTCATGAGTTGGTATTATATTGATGGCACCGCTTGGAGTTCATGGATCCAACATCTCCCCATTATGACGTTGTAAGCTGGAGGAGCATCAATTACTTGAAATTTGGTGAAGATATTCATCCCCTCGATATAGGTGGGGAGTGTGATTTCTCCTATTATGGCTTTGTGTTCTCCGCTTAAGCCGATCAATGTGGTTGACCTTTTGATGATATCAGTTTCTTTTACCTACATTCCTTTTAAAGTACTTAAGAAGATCATGTTAGAGGAGCTCTCATTATCAATGAGAACGCGCTTAATCAAATAGTTGGAAATTAATATAGATATGACTAGTGCATCGTGGTGTGGGTGTGAGAGTTCAGATGTTTCTCTGTTAGTGAAGTTAAGGGTGTGAGAGTTCAGATGCTTTGCTTCTCTGGGGATATTTCCACTGTATTTGATCGAACGACAATGTCTCTTTGCCAAAGACTGTGTGATTTCGCTTACTTCTGAACCTCCAGTTATGCAGTTCAAGGTGCGATCGATTCTTGGGGGTTCAGGTGGTTGCGCTTCTTTATGATTCTCCCTTCGCGGCCAGTTCTCTTTCCCTTTTGGGGTTAGAAAGTCGGTGAGATGTCCTCGTTTGAAGATCTTGGTGACTTCGACGCTCAGAGTGATGTATTCGTCTGTCTTATGGCCATGATCATTGTGGAACTCGCAGAACTTGCTCCTGTCGCACTCGTTATCCGGTGCTTTCATTTTTATAGGCTATTTCACATTCTGTTCAAGTCCTTTGAGTGCATGAACCACCTCTGATGGTGATATGCAGAGGCTATATTCGGGAAGTCTTCTGTCAGTCTGGGGTTCCTGAGCTCGTTTGTTTCGCGGATCGAATTTGGGGTTCTGTGGATAAGGATCCATTATATACCTTTCTGTCTTGATGCTCCTTTGTTCTTTCCTTGGGTATTCGTTCCTGGTCCGAGGTCTAGACGAGTTTGCTTCATCTTTCTCCCATTTAATTTGGGCCCAGGCTTTGACAAAAACGTCTTCTATCATTTTACACGGATATTTTGTCAGTTTCTTGTAGAGGTCTGAGTCCCTTTTAAGGCCCTTTCCGAAGGCTAAAATCGTGGTGTCGACATTACAGTTTGGAATTGACACTTTTTCTATTAAACCTCCCCACGAAGCTTCGTAGGGGCTCTTCTGGCCTCTGTACAACCGTGTAGAGGTCATCGGTGCATTTTTTTATCTTACAACCGCTAGCGAACTGTTCGACGAAGAGATCATTGAGTTGAGCGAACGATGAGATCATCGAGTTGGGGAGATTAGTTAACCATTGAAGTGCTGGACCATCGAGGCTGGATCTGAAGCCTCTACATATGCTGGCTAATCTGGCATGCCTAGGTACCATTGTGGTGAACATCTTTTGCTTATACTAGGCGACATGGTCATCGGGATCGGATGCACCGTCGAATAACTTCATGCTCGGAGAGGTAAACTTTAGGAGGCATCTCTACGAGGCTGATTTCATCGGTGAATGGAGAATCTGTGAAGCTCGTTGGTGCAGTCTTTCGGATGGGAGCGGGGACCCCAGGGATTCGAGTTAGTATATCCTCCAATCATTAGATTTTCTTTTCGACCTTGGATTCTGAACTGGGATCGTAGTCCTCGAACTTAGGTGGGGGTCCTAGGGGGAAATCATCCTTCCTCTTACTCTTGAGTGCAGGTTCCTTGCTTGTACCTATAGTGGAATGGTTAGCGAACTCATGGGTTGAGTTTAGAAGTACCTATTCTCAAAGTTCGTTAGACATTCGAGTTCGTGGGAGCGGGGATGGTTGAGTTCGAGGAGATCCATTAGGGAAATAGTTTGGCTGCGAGATAGCTTCTACTTTGGCCTTCAAGGTTGAGTTTTCCGTGCGGATTGCCGCGAGTTCAACCGTGGTGGTGTCTAATTGACACTGGATTGAACACAGGAGTCGTGTGATATCAGCGTCGCCTTCTAGTGAAGGGGTCGCTGTCACCCCATCTTTTCAGGCTTCTTGAGGGACGGTTACTGTATCCTTTCGACTATTGTTAGTCATCTTGAAATGGTCCATCGGAGCCCCACAATGGGTGCCAAATTGTAGAGGTCAAAAAATCTATGGTTAATCGTACTTCGAGTTCGGGCTCCGGCTACCTACAAGATAAAGAAACACGTGAAGCTAAAGGACCGTCAGGGGGTTAACAATCGAACGGACTCCGACGCTCAAGTCAGAATTGAAACTAAGAAAAATGAAGAATTGAATAAAGCAATTAAATGATCTTTGGATTCGAATTCTGTAATTGTAAAGTGATTGTAATGTGTTGCTTGATTGTGTGTATCCCCATTTCTTTATCTTATGATCTATATATATAAGAGATTCTTTAACTTATTCCCAATTTTTAGGGGATCTCACTTATCCCTTTTAGGGTTTTGACAGAGTCTCCCTTATCTTTAACGGGTCTTTAACCTGGTCGCTTATTTTTTAAATTCGTTCGGCCTCGATTTGTTCCTTAAACCCTCGACCCCTTGACCTCTGTCACTGATCCCTCGATCTCTCGACCTCGAATGGCCATGGGCCTGGTCTTTGGGCCTATTCAGAAATGAGGCATTTACAGTTGATTAGGGTTTTTAGCCCCATCGGCGGTGGCAGAGAGAGAACCAGAGGCATTGATCCTGACGGTAGAGGGCGACGAAACAAATTGGGGGGGGGGGGGAATTTTGTTTCCTATTATTTGTTTTCTTTTTTTTTGTATTTTTTTTTTTCATGAACAGATATTTGTGCATATCGTGTGATGGATTCCTCGCAACACTTGACAGATTTTATTAAATATGGGACTAAAAATACTTGAATTTATTCTTGAATGATTAAAAGTGCTCGATTTTTTTTTTTGGGACCAAAAGTGAGAGTATTGGGATCAACTCCAAACTCATGGATGTCTTGTGGGATCAAAAATGTAATTTTCTCAAATATTTAAATTTAAATATAAATTGAGAAAGCTCGTTTAGGCTCGAATAAATTTGTGAGCCTCGAAGTATTTACTAAATAAAACTCGAAGCTCCACTCAGGTATAAAAAGAGAAGACCACATTTAAAAGATATTTGAAGCATGTATGTGTATAATAAATCAATGAAACAAATCAATGAAATAAATATGTATTCTAGAAAATACAAATACATACCTCTTAATAAATACACTCCAAATGCTAGAAAAGACTGAAATCCCAAAGCTTTAAGTTAGCTTAAATTCTGTAATTGACCAATTTGTAGCAAACTAGACTTGTGTATATAAGTGATCACTAATGACTACAGCAGCAACGATATGTAAACAAAATTACGTGTTATAGCTAACCAACAAGATAGATTATATATGGAGGTATATATCACAACATATATATCAACAACTAATTAAAGCATCATAAACAATTTGAGTTAGAATCTTAATTTAAAGAAAATAACTTCTAACTTTGAAAGAAACAAATGTAATTAAGAAGTTTTATTCACCTGATTAATTAGTGCAGTAAAACATCTCTATTATTTTAAAATACTTTTTTCCGGAACCTGGGTTGTTAGTAAATCCTCTTTCTGATGACTTTCTATTTAGAAGTTCAAGTCCCTAAAATATATATTAGTCGAGAAAAAGTCGATAAGTATGTATCAATTATTGACGAATTATATGTATATTGTGTTTTTTTTTTTTTGGCCCTTTTTGTCGGTGGGATTCCTGAAATTACTATTCTGTGTGTGTGTGTGTGTGTGTGTGTTAAATTTTATTGTCTTCGATAATATTAATTATACTGCTAGTTGTTTGAAACTTGCAATTCAGCAGCAGCTGACTAGTCTGTAATTGTTAGATTATATTTGCTCAATTTAATTATCAATCAAGAATCGTTTCCCTTTTCAAGAGAATAAGGCAGCAAGAACATCAATATATACTATAAAGCTAATAATTGATATGTAGTGTCCACAATTAAATTCACTTTGATCAATGAGTTATGTCTTGCCAATAACATACAAGACTTTGTGACTTGCTAATATGTCTGATCAACGGCTTATAAATTGGATAACACGTACGAATTTCATGTAACTTCTAAGTTATAAACATAAATCTGTATAATTTGAGAGAATTTGGATGGATGAGTGAGTGCTTTGGGAATTCAGAATGGAAGGCGAGTATATATTTTATCCCACGCGATGATCACTATTTCCGATTTCAATGTATTGGCACAATAAATATTACCATATATACTTACAATTTCCATCTTTATCAGCACGCAAAGAAAAAAAAAATTCATTACATTGGTAGGGTTATTAACCGCTTTCCTTCCATAAATCAAAACCACAACACACACAAACTCCTTTTTCACTTCTCCAACGTTAACTCATCTATATAACCCTATATATATGTATATGTATTGCCTGATTTTCCATATACGCAATAAACATTCTACTAAAACTCTCTCTCTCTCTCTCTCTCTCACGCACAATTAATGATGATGATCATGCCATGGGATCAAGATAATCTCCGGTGGATGTCGAGAGGGAAGCGTTCAAAGCGACCAGAGCCTGACTCCGATGAAATCTCCGCCGCCAAATCCTTGATTTTGCTTGCCAACTGTGACGGCGGTTTCTGCCCTAGTTTCTCCAGCACCGCTGCTCCAAACAATTCGTCTACTTCTCTTCGCATTAGTGCTTCAACATTCATCTCGCATCCCAAGAAACATCAAGAACCCTCTTTCTCTTCCATCCTCGCGGCCACTTCCGCCGCCGTGAACATCAAGAAGCAAAAACGGGAGTCTCCTGATACCCCTCTAATAGTGGTGGCGTTCAACAACGTCGCTCATCACGATTGTTCGGTGTGCGGCAAAAGATTCCAGTCCCACCAAGCCCTCGGCGGGCACATGACGAGCCACCCCAAGCTCCACACCACAGCAGCCGCCACCGCCGCGGCCGTGAGAGGTAGAATTCATGAGTGCTCGTATTGCCACAAGCAGTTCTCCACCGGTCAGGCTTTGGGCGGTCACAAGCGCAAGCACTACGATGGACCGTTGATCGCCAGAAAAGCCGCTAATTGTCAATCAATTTCCTACAGAGATGATAGTGGCGAGAGCTCAGGCGGCGGCGCCACCAGCCACGTCGCCAGACCACACATCGACTTGAACATGCCGCCGCTGGAGGAATTGAACGCTGAGGAGATACAATTCTGCGTTATTTCTGAAATGTGATTTTCAAAGGGTGGAATCATTAAAACCCTAATTTGCGATATTGGAGGTTAATTTGAGTCGGTTAGTGAGGTTGTTGTTTTCATTATTTTAAGTTGTAATATATATTTCTGGTCTTGTTGTATATAGGTTGTTCTTGCCACAATTCTACATATTCAATTCTTGGCCATTAGATCTTTATAAATATTTAAAATCATGTCAGTTTTTTATATATAAATTTAAGAAAATTACATGCTCAATAAACTACTCAGATATAGATCTTCAATAATGTAATTTATGTTGGTTCTCAATTCTAAATACAGATTGAAATTTGGTGTTGGTGGGTTTCCAAAGCATTCAGTTCGAACGTACGATAAAATTAAAAGGGAGCATGTGTATTTATATAATGTATACTTGGTTATACTTAATTTAATGAACCAAATATATCAACCTTGATCCCCCCCCCCCCCCAAAAAAAAAATACTAGCTCGTAATTAATTTGGGGAAATCTCGTATAACATGTGTATTAATTGAAACGGCTGTCAATACGATCATATATACACAATATTGTGATTGGTGTATGTATGAATTACTCGGACGTACGTACAATCGGGCCATGGCCGAAATAGGTCATCAAAGATGTATATATAATAAATAAAATATGTGATGATCATATAGAACAATTAAAATATAAATAATATGAGGCATGTGTGTATATTATATAGTCCATCGAGTTCAAATAAGTGGTGGTGGTGTTTGTTTTTTTTCACATTGCCAAACATTAAGAAATACTAGTCTATCGTGGGCGTTGAAAGGAGGAGTATGAGATCATTTTATGATGGGGGTGAACAATGCCAATTACTTGAAGCTTCTTGGAAAGAGTTAAGGTAGGTCGCGTAGCTGCATGTGGTATCAGCTATGGCTCTTGGTGTGAAAATTCGCAGTAAGACAGCTAAGGAGGATGATGATTTATTTGGAGTTGGGGCAGTGCTTCGTGATAGTTAGGGAAAGATGCCTAACGCTTTAGCTAAACCAATTCAACGCACTTTGTCCATTTTCTTATATTTATATATATGGAGTGAGCTTGTGTCTGTAGGAAGATCTTGTTACTTTTATTTTTTAATCTGACTCACTATTGGTGCTTCGATTACGTGATAACGGGGGAGGAGAGTGATGCTTATATGGAAGCAGAGCTACGTAGCTCGGTGGATGTAGTGAAAGAAGGTTATGTTAAATATTTTGGACATAGAGAAGCAAATGTAGTTGATGCTCACAATATTTCACAATTTGGTGCATGCCAGAGGTGAAAACATGTGTACTTGGAATAAGGATTGTTCACATTGGTTGAGGGAGTTAGTCTAATAGTAATAAAATCATTTTTCTCTCAAAATATTATTATTATTATTATTATTATTATTATTATTATTATTATAATTATTATTATCTAAAATGACACCATAAAATAAATAGGACTTCTAGAGTTGTAATAAATCATAATATGGATAGAATCCAACTACCAACAACAATAGGTGTCACACCTAGTTTTTCAAATGTGATTTACCTCTCACGTGTGGTTTGCAGACTTTTACACATGGATGGGTTTATTCAGTGCACACTTCAGTAGCAGCTGCGGATTACTCTCGACATAATAATAATAATAATAATAATAATAATAATAATAATAATAATAATAATAATAATAATAATAATAATAATAATAATAATTGTTCAGTATTTTATTTTACTAGAATTATGACACGCAAGTGTACAAGGTAGATTATAGCAAAAACAGTGGTGAGCAAAGTCGTATCCAAGCTAAGTAACTTGACTAACTTCCTAATTATCTTGTCTTACTTTATCTAGAGAACTGAATTAAAAGTTGTTTTTATTTAACTAAACAATGCAGATTAAATAAATAAATTAAAATAGTCAAGCACAGATAACTATGAGAAACGATAAAAAGACCGATCCTAGGGTGTTCCTATTTAAATGGATTCTCCAATTTTTAGATAATTTATTCAATCAATTGAATTCTAAATCTTATACAAGAATCACTAATTTAATTACAACCTCTCTCGAGTAAGCTATAAAAGTAGATTAGATTCTCATTATTATCTATCAATCTCGAATTATTATGTAACTCCATTAAAATCTCGAATTTATTCTCCTCACGATACCTACCAATCACTCGATCTAGCTCGTGTTATGCAATCATAATCCGTTAATCTATTAATCTCTTTCAAGTGAATAATAAATAAACTACACAAGTGCAAATGCTGATCAATTCATTCGAACAATGATGCACAAACAATAAATAAAACGGAACAATAAATTACTTCAAATTATAAATCTTTAAACACCCAACAAATAGGATCTCTATGAGTTTAGTTACTAGTGTTACATTCAAAATTCAAAAACAACTAATATTAAAAATTAGTTAAAATAATTAACATTATGGAGCAATTACTAGAACTATAAAATAAACTTAGGAAAAGTAGTTTGAAAATAAATATAAAGATGAGTTGAAGATTAAGATTTATCTTTTTGGATATTTTATCAATTTCATTTAGATAGCTGCTTTTTTAAAAACATTTGATTATCATATATAGATAAAATAATATGATTTATTAATTATAGACAAAAACTTGTATAAGACTGTCTAACGGGTCTCTTACGTTAGACGGGTCAAATAATATCCAACCCGTCCCAAAACCTGTCCAGACCCGGCCCAGCAGATTTATTATTATTATTATTATTATTATTATTATTATTATTATTATTATTATTATTATTATTTTATTTTATTTTTGGTTTTCGGTGGTTGTTGTTGGTTGTTGGACCAACAGCCCACCCCTCCTTTAGCCCACCCCTCCTTTTTCTTCTTTCTACTTCTTCTTCTTTTCTTTCTTTCTTCTCATTTTTGTTCGGTTTCTTTTTTTTTCCTTTTTTTCTTTTTTTTTTATGTTTTAATAGTTATTGTATATCATGCGCAATACGCGAGTTAACGCGTTAGCGTCGTGCGAGACATCGAATAAAAAATAATAAATTAATTCAATTTAATTTTAGATTATATATTTATTTCAAAAATTATTTTTCTTGAAATAAAAAATATAACCTAAAAATAAATTAAATTTAAAAAAAATTAATTCAATTCAATTTTAGGGTATACATTTATTTTTAAAATACTAACACGTTTTCTTCTTTCTTCTACTAAAATTGTTGGAAAAATCAAATTCTCAAATTTCATTTCCTGTGCAAATTTTGTTTTTATTTTTTTTTTCTTTCTTTCTTTCTTTTTTTTTTCGTTTCCTTCTTTTTTCTTTCTTCTTCTTTTTTTCTTCTTTCTTATTACTAGTGATACTTACTTCATAATTAATTATACTTCTTTATTGTTAATTTAATAATTAATGCTTAATCATCGGTAATTTTCATTTTAATGAAAATATAACTTTTATCTGGTGAAGTATCATTAACATTAATGTGAAGTATCATTAATTATGGATGAAGTATCATTAATAAAATCATTACAAAAAAACACAACTTCTAACTCTTCGTAGTGAAGCGTAAATTGGAGCCGGAAAAAAAAAACTGACGAAAAAAGAAAAAAAAAGAAGAAAAAAACTGACGAAAGTGTTAAAGAGAGGGTGGGGGTAGGGTGGGATGGGGGGGTGGGCAGAAAAAAAAACTTACGAAAAAAGGGAAAAAAAAAAGAAAAAAAAAAGAAGAAAAATTTAGATGTAAAAAAAATGAATATCAAATAAAAGAGGGGAAGGGGAAGACCATTAAAAAATCAAAAAGAAAATGGAGAAGGAGGGGAGACCACTTTGTGAGTCAAATAATATCTGTCTAACGTAAGGAGATCCGTTAGATGGTCTCACACAAGTCCACCCTTAATTATATGTCTTTTTTGTGTTTCAATTTTTTTTTTATTCGCAGTAATTTACGTATCAATAGAACGTACTAAACAATATTTGGAATCGTTGGACAAAAATATAAATGAAAAATTAAGAATTATATAGATGATTTTTTTCATCCCGTGTCATCTATACATTTGGAAATATAAAATTTGCATTAATGTTTTCTTCTCTAATTTTTGAATTAAAATGTTACGTAAAATGAAAAAAAACCATGTCCCAAAATCTGTGTTTTAGCACATGTATACATAACGACTAATTATGTGTGGTCAATTATTTATTTTAAAATTTTAGAAAAAATATTTATTTTAAAATGCCATACAGGTATAAAATAATTTAAAAGGAGTTTGGAAGTGTTGTGTTTGATTTTTCTTTTTTAAATTATATAAAAAATATTAATTTGAAAATGCCACATAGGTATATATAATTTAAAGGAATATGGAACATGTGGCCAAAAAAATTATTTTGTCTTTTACCCACACATATCCATAGCTATTAATTATGTGTGGTTAATTATTTATTTTCAAAATTTTAACTAAAGAATGAAAAATAAAATAAAATGTGGCATAAGCATAAATAAATTAAAAAAAATTGGAATTCATTCCACTAAAATGAAAATGTGATTAAAATATTTTAACCAAACATATTAAATATAAAAAGGTAAATAAAAGTGTCAAATCCATTCACCCACACATTTTATAATTATGTATGGCTAAATGCCCACATATTATTATGTGTGGCAAATTTATGTGTGGTTAAAACTTCAATTACTTGCAGTATAGTAATCTCAATCAAATAATGAATAAAATAAAATTTAGTCTAGATGATGCTTCTCAATCTCTGCGGTCTCTTCTATGTGTACTCAAGGGGTTCTCTGCTCTGTCTATAGTGTAAAAACTATGGATTTTTCGTGCATAGAAACCCTTAAATTGTCAAGGAGTGGTCCAAGCCCGAGATGAAAACGAACAAGGCCGGAAAAAAAATCCACAAAAAGGCTAACAAAATAGCATGGTTTGTGCTATGCAGTCCTTCAACAAAGTTTATGTCTTGAATTTGAAATTAAGCACAGGTCGTGCAATGCCAAGCACGATCCGTGCTTCCTTCCTACACTTCCGAAATGTGTTTTTCAATATTTTCTCGGTCCGTTTGAGTTTCTACTCAAACCATCAAGTCTTGGAACTGAATTTCATAAACTCTAATGATTTTTAGTCCAAATTCCTATAGAATTAAACCAAAAATCCATCCCGTCTAAACAAGTGAAATTTGAGAATAAACATGAACTATTGCACACAGTAAATCAACAAAATAAATTCAAAATAGACTCTCAATTGGTGCAAAAATTCAGTTTATCAATAATAATAATAATAATAATAATAATAATAATAATAATAATAATAATAATAATAATAATAATAATAATAATGTGGGTAGACATTCGTTGACTAGCCATTAAAAGTAACTATTTACGTTATTACATTTTCCTATTGTTACGTTAGAATAGATGGCAGTACTTGTGAAAGGTTCCTTAACAGCTTTCATGTAACAATAATTATTTTTTTCAAGGCACTTTTCAACTCTCATCAAATGCCCATTTTCATTTTAAATTAATCGAGACTTGTTTTAGAAATAATCGTGGATATTTGAACTATTAATCGTGATTTTTTTTTTAACTTAATCGAGGCCTTATTTTAAATTTAATAGAGACATAATTTAAATTATAATTAATCGAGACATAGTTTAAAATTAATCGAGGATATTATAATTAATCGAGGGTAATTTTAAATCTAATCGATGTTCCTTTCAATTAATCGAGACTTGTTTTAGAAATAATCGTGGCTATTTGAACTATTAATCGTGACTTTTTTAACTTAATCGAGGCATATAATTAATCAATGCTAATTTTTAATCGACGCTATTTGAACTATTAATCGTGAATTAATTGATGCTAATTTTAAATTTAATCGAGGCATAGAATTAATAGAATTAATCGATGCTATTTGAACTATTAATCGTGGCTAATTTTAAATTTAATCGATGCTATTAATTAATAGAATTAATCGATGCTATTTTAACTTAAAACGAGGTATAGAATTAATCGATGCGATTTGAACTATTAATCGTGGTTAATTTTAAATTTAATCGATGCTACTGATTAATAGAATTAATCGATGCTATTTTAACTTAATCGAGGCATAGAATTAATAGATTAATCGATGTTATTTGAACTATTAATCGTGAATTAATCAACGTTAATTTTAAATTTAATCGATACTATTAGAACTAATCGATGCTTAAATTACAATCAGTCTTGGATTTTTTTTATTGATCCTGACTTCATTTTATATTAATCGTAGCTTTTAGCTTGTAGGGTTTAGGGTTGGGTTTAATCGTGGCATTTATTAATCGTGACTTCTTCTAGGGTTTAGGGTTTGATCATGGCTTTTTAGGGTTTAGGTTCAAGTTTTAGGATTTAATAGGTTTTAGGGTTTGGGGTTTAATAGGTTTTAGGGTTTAAGGTTTAATAGGGTTTAGGCAATCATGATATAATAGCAAATGATAATATAATATCAAAAGTACATACATAAAAATGTAATGTCAATGTCAAATGGTAGGCCTGCCTTTATAATTCAACGAGCATACCCTAGCCCCTATAAACCTCCAATATGCATGTACTTCCTCCTCTGTTACAGTGGTCGAGGGGCTCCACCCAATAGACGATCCAAGTACATGCAGGTATATACTCCACAGCTGGTGTCATCTGTCTGCATGTACTGATCTGGTATAGACTTGTCCAAGGTCATCGCAAAAGCACATCGGGGTGGCATCTGACGACCCTCCAAAAATCTGACACATGTGAGTAGGCGTGGAAGTAGACGGAGTAGGGGCATCAACTCTCTATCTCGCCTTTCGTAGATCACATGATCACTCGGATCGTCCATGTGAAACAGGAATGAGTCATACAACTCTACTACCCAGTCAGAAAAGCGGATACGGACCACTACCCAGTGCTGCTACAGGATGTTACATACCACGATCGCCTACAACATAAGATAGGGATCATGTCAAGTACAATGTTAGCAAATAATATGACAATATATTATTTTCTCGTGAAGTTAACTTACATAATCACGCCCCATCCATGGCACCTGATACTGCCCATCACTGCCCTGGATCTGATGTATCAGTCCCTCTGGAGGTGTCCACCATCGGTAGTCATCATCCCTATATGCCTGTACGCAATCAGGGTTAAGAAGATGAAGTCTCTTTCATTCTCCGACGAGGGCCTCCTGTAAAAATAAATTATGATTAATGGTGGTGTAAAAAAAGACTAACTAACAATGTTTTGCAAAAAAAGTTCAAATAATTATTTGAACTCACATATAGACTAGTATTAGCCACCACTGTCGCACACCTGGTGTCTCTCCGTACTCGTCAACACGTCGCGGTCAAGAAGTAGCTAATGTAAATCTCACGCAGCTTCTTACTCAGATTCTCAAGCTTGTCAAACCAATTCTACCATAATGCCAAATTGTTAACATAGATATGAATATTCACATCGGGATCCAGGAGTCTGAATCGTGCATAGGCTGTCGCGAGGATGGCATCATCAATGCCATTCATGAGTTGCACGGTCGAGCTATATCCAGCAGGGCATCGAGTCGATGTGCTGGTACCCTCCTGCACTACAGTGGACTGTAGAGCACTCTAGGGATGTGGGGTGGGTGCCTGAGGAGCACTCTCAGGAGGCGGGGTAGGCGCCGGATGAGCTACACTACAGTCGCTCGGCTCTGGGCTGTGGTGCCCCATATCAGGAGTGGGTTACCTCCGAGGGCAACTCCGCAGGCCGGCTACAGCCCTCTCAACAACCTGGTCCACGTACTCCTTCACATGGGGCATCATCTCCTCTGCCACAATCCTCCCGAGCCAACGCTCTATAAAACTATCTGAGGGCTCCATGGCACCTCCTAGCCCGCTCGTGCTGCCCACTACTCTGAGATCGATCCCTCCTCGAATGCTTTGTTCCCCATGCTCGTGGAGGGCTCAATCTACGATCCGAATCTACAGTGTGCTCTGCTGAACTGAAACAGCAAGATGCTGCATTTGCAAACATCTTCTTCTTGTTCCCCGATCGAGTGGGAATGAATCTCACGCTCTGAGCACCGGCCTGCAGCTGTATGCTCCTGAAATATGGAGTCGCCATCTCCTCCGGAGATAGTACAAATGACACCACCTGTAACTGCATGAAATTAATAATATCATTAAGATTAATTAAAAAAATATATAAATTTTACATTCTAAATTATGAAAGAAAATAAAAAACGCACCGATTCCTGCAATAAGGTCCTCGGGTCAGTGGTAGGATGAGCATGTGTCCACCTCAAAGCTCGAGGAAGAGTGAGTTGTCCAGTATGCATACCAATCTTGCGGGCTAAGTTAGGTATCACCTCACAAGCCCATATCTATAAAATATACGAACTGATTAGTTACATTATAACTGGATTTAACTATGCCTCACTAATTTAGAACACACAAAATTAAAGCTAAATACTTGGAGTGCCCAGATCGGCCCATAGAAATGATATTGCCCTTGGCCTTTCCCACCCATAGCCTCTCGCCTATAGGAGAGGATACTGATGAAGTGCATCAGCATATGGCAAGAGTATGCCCCCCATAGAAATGAATTACACCTCTCCACATCCTCCACCAGTGCCCACACCCATGGATCCACGACTCGTTTCTGATCCAGGCATAAGATCATCATGTATGCGAACAATATGTTCGCAACCTTCACATAATCCGGAGCATCTCTGGCCATCGTCATCGTCTTGAACTGATCCTCCATCTCCTTCATGGTCATGCGCTTCCCTTGAAATAGGCGATGGAAGATGGATCTCTGTGGAACAACATGCAGCTCAACATTCGGATCGAAGGTCGAGCTGCCGAACCGTAAACCTGACACCAGGTTGTACTCAGTCAGACCAAAGCGCAGCTGGGAGCGATGAATCCGAAACCATGCCTCCCGTCCCTCCAGTGCACGATCCGACACGTGCACCTCATGACTCATCAAAGCGTGAATCGCTTTCTTCTGGAGGTCACCAGCCCTGTAGTCCAAAAAATGGCCGAAGCATCCAGATCTAAACGACTGCAAGGCTGCATCACCACCTATCGTATGTAGAGTGGCTTTGATCATGTTAAGTACCTTCGGTATGGCGTACACTATGACCGAAGGCCTCGCGTGCTATAGAGACTCTCTAACCCAATCAATCTAGCAACAATTACAAATTACAAATAAATTAAATACTTTTAATATTTCATATAAATTGGAAATTTGTAAGATTTAAATTTAAATTTGAAAGTAATCGAGGCATTTTAAAAATCAATCGAGGCATTATAAAAATTAATCAAGACTCTTTAAAATCAATTGAGGTAATTTTTTCAATTAATCGAGGTATATTAAAAATTAATCGAGGCTCTTTAAAATCAATCGAGGCAATTTTTTCAATTAATCAAGGTATATTAAAATTAATCGAGACTTTTTAAAATCAATCGGGATAATTTTTTAAATTAATCGAGGCCTTAAAAATCAATCCAGGTAATTTTTAAAATTAATCGAGGTATATTAAAAATTAATCGATGCTCTTTAAAATCAATCGAGGCAATTTAAAAAATATCCTCGATTGATTTTTAAGAGCCTCGATAAATTTTTGAAATGCCTAAATTGATTTAAAAAGTTGTATCGATTGATTTTCAAGAGCCTCGATTAATTTTCAATATACCTCGATTAATTGAAAAAATATCCTCAATTGATTTTGAGAGCCTCGATAAAATTTTGAAATGCCTCGATTGATTTAGAAAATTGCCTCGATTGATTTTCAAGAGCCTCTATTAATTTGTAATATATCTCTATTAATTGAAAAAATTACCGCGATTGATTTTTAAGAGCATCAATTAATTTTTGAAATGCCTCGATTAATTGAAAAAATTACCTTAATTCCTCGATTAATTTTAAAAAATACCTCAATTATTTTTAAGAGAGCCTCGATTAATATCTAAATAGCCTCGATTAATATCTAACTATCTCCTCGATTAATATCTAACAAGCCACAATTAATATCAAATAAGCCACGATTAATATCTAACTATCCACGATTAACATATATTCTGCCTCGATTAACATATATTATGCCTCGATTAACTTAGTAAGCCACGATAAATATAAATTTATGCCTCGATTAAATTAGCCACGATTACATCCAAGATTATACCAAAAACCAACACAATTAATGTCAACAAGCCACAATTAATCTAATGAGACTCGATTAGAGCTATGGGTAATAATTAAATGAGCCACAATTATACAAAAAACCAACTAAACGTTCTTAAGATTAAACAAAACCAATTTCAGCGATTAAACAGGCTATATACGAATTTTTAAAAAAATATATAAAACCTACTTGGGAGGACGACGACGTCTTCGGCGGTCGTTACTCCATCGTCGCCGGTCGCCTGTGAGAGAGAGAGAGAGAGAGAGAGAGAGAGAGGCTAAAATCTAATTTTGGGTTGGGTTTGGGGGTGTTTCTTTTGGTAAAAAAAGGAGAGTGAACGGTTACTTTTTTTTCCCCAAATATGTATATTGTAGAGAGAGAGAGATGTGGGGTTGGGGGGGGAGTTTAATTCAAATTTATTCCTTTGGCAGGTTTTGGCGGTTACAAAGTACAAAAGTGTAATTTTTTTAGAATAAAATCAGATATTGTGGGATCCATTACATAGGTGTTGGATAAAATAAGTGCAAATTGTCCAAATAACTCCTTAATTTTAAATCTTGTTGACTAGCCATTAATAATAATAATTTTTTCGAGGCACAATATATGCATTTATACTATTTATGTTATTACATTTTCCTATTGTTACGTTAGAATAGATGGCACATGTGAAAGGTTCCTTAACTTTACTGTAACAATAATTATTTTTTTCAGGCCACTTTTTAAGTGTCATCAAATGCCCATTTTTTTAGAGTAATCTAGAATGCTCTTGTTTAATAAATAGTTTAAAAAAAATCATTTTACATCAAAAGTAAGAGTGAATCACACATACTATTAGAAAAGAAAGTATGATTTAATTTGCTTGTTTATTTTTTTGTTTTTTAAACATTTTTGCTATACAAAAAGATAATTTAATATTTTTATTAAATATAAATATATTTTATATAATACTCCTCTACTATTTTTTTGTTATCACTTATCACACTCTTAAGTGTTGTATTATTTTTAAATATTTATTTAGTTAAATATAAAAGGGTATAATGGGATTTATATGTTAAAGTTAATTAAGGGTGTTACATGATTATAAAGATTGGGATGAAATTTACCATACTAGAGGAGTTTTTTAACATTTTAGACTATTTATTAATTAAATACAAATTTTTTATTTTTTATTTTGTGAAAAACACAATAGGGATAATGAAATTCACCCGATGGAGTACTAATTTAGATGATCAGTGCATTGAACCAAGGGAAGAACTAAAATATGCTAAGTTGCTTGCGAGCTATTCCATCTAAACTTGAATAAATAAAATTAATAATTAATAACTAATAGACACTCAGAACTTAGACACAAATAATCAATATGTTGAATTGAATTTATAATTTTATATACAGAAAAATGGAGGAGCTAGAAATGAAAATTTGTAGTAATTGATAGTCATCATCAGCACAACATCATGACCTTAAACTCGTCGAAATTGAGAACTCCGTCGCCGTTAAGATCAAAACGAGCGATCATATTCTTGCAGTCATCGACGGTTCTCCTCTGCCCCAATCTGCTCAGCATTTTCTTCAAGCTCTTCGGGGTAATGCACGCGCTTCCCTCCGGCGCGTACAGTTCAAACGCCGCCTTCAAATCCCTCTGCTTCTCTTCCTCCCCCGCTCCCTCCACTATCTTCACGAAATCCACCAAACACAGTAACCCGTCACCGTCCGAATCCATCAGCGCCACCGCGGCCTCCGCCTCCTCCGCCGTCATGTCCCCTGCGATGGATGCCACGCACTGCCGAAGCTCCGCCGGGCATATCTTGCCGTCGGCGTTGGAATCGAAGTGGTTGAAAACTCTCTCGTATTGCTCGTATTTCTCCATTATTGATCACACTGATTGAATGAGTGAAATGTTGTAATTGAAGAAGTTAATAAATACTGAAATCGGTAATCGCGAGAAAGAAATTAAGTATGAAAGATTTGAGTTGATTTTGTTGAGGTATTTATAGTTATTGTCGATTTACTGCTGTGAGGGAACGCGGAATGCTCAGCTGTTTTTTACCAACATTCCATAAATAGGAAGCAACGGGGAAGACTATTATTCTAACATCATTATTATTATTAATTAAATATACATACGCCTTCAATACGGTAATGCCTTTGAACCAACACGGATATTTTCTTTTTATTTACTATTTTGTCAAAAATTACAATGTTGGAAATTTTAAATATAACTACGTTGTTAAATGAAAATATTGTGCATTTAAATATGCATTAATTAGTGAAATCATAATATACTTACGTTTTTAATTGAAAACTTCAACCATGAAACCTCAAATCACACACACACACACAGAAAAAGGGAACAAAGAGAAAAAAAATTAAAGAAATATATATTCAGTAAAGTTTGTAATTTATATTTCAATAGATTTTTCTAAGGAAAATATATAAATAAATTATAATTTAAATGCTAGTATTTATTTATAATTTATAAGTTATGTATATAAGTAAAATTCGAATTGTACATATTGTTTTAACCTGCAAATGATTTTTTTAATGACGAGGGTAGCCGATGTGCGTACTGGTAAACCCCATTTTTATGTAATAATTTATAATTATTATTTGTTTTTGGATGATGAGGGTAACTTCAACCATAACCAAGGTCCACACACAGAAGAATGTAAATCATATTTAGAAAATCAAATATGATAAGCGAACACCTAATAATGTTGATGAAATTCGAATTTAAAATATTTGAGCTCAAGCTTATGTCTCCAGTAATCCACGATTACGCCATTCGAAATGGATGGCAATTTTTCTCTTTCTAGTTAATATACCAAAGGAAGAAATGATAATTATATATAGTAGTTGATTTTTAGGGTAAATAACACTATGTCAGTCTCCTTGGGGATGGCCTAGTGGTGGAGTGGTGTTTCTTGAGGCCAAAAGTTTCAAGTTCGACCCACCATCAATACCGCTAGGTGTGAGCCTGTCACACCTGGCTTGCCAAGTGTGGTTTACCTCCTTTGTGTAGTTTGCAGGCTATTACACAGGGACGGGATTTACCCATTGTGCACCACGGTAGCGACTGCGGGTTACCCTCGACATCAAAAAAAAAAAAAAAAAAATAATACTATGTCAGACATAAAATACAAATGATAATTATGTGTAGAGAAATCTGCGGCTGTGCCCGTGTTATTGTTATTGTCCAATAGTTCTTAAGTCGGTCATTTTTCCACTTTGGTACGTAAGAGCTTATCTTTTATTTTTCAAAATTCCTTTAATTTTATATTCTAATAATTTTATTTATATCACGTATATTAATTTATTATAAGTTTATATTTGTTCACTAAGAAATAAGTAACTAACATGTTATTAAAAGTATACATGTAAGCAACCTAATAGGTAAGGCAAAAACTTTGGGACACCGGTCATATCGAATTCTTTCAGTCAGACTAAATTTTATGATATTTTTCAATGTTAAAAATGATAATTTTTAGCATTAGAAGTAATACCTTTCTAAATTCAAAAATATAGTAATAATTACAAAAATGTCATGGCCTTTCTTTTTTCTTTCCAATATATAATGATACTTTTTAGCATTAAAAATGATTATTTTCCATCAAATATAAGACTTTATGTAAATCTGACGTATAGAAGACCACGTCAATAACCCAATATGTTACCCTAATATAAAGTCTTGTGCGTATGATACTAGTCGAGCCCCCATTCCATGCCATTGTAGGTTTATAGCCTAGCCAGTAGCATTATTCACTTATTTAAACGTGGACCAAAGTTCGATTCTTATTCTCCTCTCCACCCCAGCATTCTTGATTAGCATGGATATTTACCTTCCCAGTTTTATGTAATCAATTATATTAGTCTTTGTATTTGTAGGTAGCAAAAAATTTAATATTATATATAATATTTTTATTCATTTTTATCTATTTTTTTAGTTTTGAATTCATATGAAATCCAAAATTAGATAAAATATTTAAATAATAAAGATATTATTATATGATAAACATCAAATTTTTTTAACAACAAGTAAATATCTTTCAAAAGATATATATCAATTTTCAATAGCCAATGAGATCGTGCCACATCAGCTTAGATACTTATCCCTACAACTATAAATAGGGCCTCCACAATGGTTGAAAATCATATGAGAAATCATTTGAAAAGTTCAAAAATTTGAGAAGAAATTACATAAATGAAATTCTCTCAAATAGCAAAGGCGTTCTTGTGGCATTCAGAGGCGTTCTTCACCAAATTCATCCTGAAGATGGTGTTTGATCCGAAAATAAGGTGGCAGCCCTCTGGGTTAACGTTATTATGTACAAATATCAAGTCAAAGAATATCGAGAATACAAATCTTTCCCGAAAACTTCAAAGATTTTTTGAAGATCGTTCTTGGACGGATTAATCAAATGAGAAATAGAGATTGGATCGATATATTTAATTTTGATCCGAAAATTATTTAAATTGTACACATTTTGATGTTTGTATTTCTGAAAGATCAAATCGCAAATTTGACGAAACTTGTTGAAAGACTTTTCAAACAAGTGCAAGAACGAGATGCTAAAATCTTGAAGTTGAAGAAAGAAAATATTGTTGATACGAGCGAAGAGCAAGCTGATGAAGATACTGAAGCTGAAATATTTTCAAAGCTACATGCCAAACAAAGTGAAAAATATCCAACCAAAGAAATTGAAGTATCATTTGACGGCTCAATATAAGTTGGTCAACTTAAAGAATTCATGTTGGAAATAATCAAAGACAAGTCTAAAGAGAGTCATAAATCACCCTGAACTTACAACAAGTCATGTACCTCAAAAATTGATGGCTTGAAGATGTCAGACGTCTATTAGCCGCCAAAGTTTCAATAATTTAATGGCAAAGAAAACCCACAACATGTAGCTCACTTTTTAGGAACATGTAATGATGTTGGGACATACGAAGATCACTTGGTGAAGCAATATGTTCGTTCCTTAACAAACAGCGCATTGGATTTGTACACCGATTTGAAGTCAAATTCAATAGATAGTTGGGGACAGCTGGAGAAAGAATTCCTCAATCACTTCTACAACACTCGAAAGACAGTTAGCATGATGGAGCTCACAAATACAAATCAACAAAAAAGAGTATGTCATCGACTACATCAACTGTTGGAGAAACTTGAGCCTATATTGCAAAGATTATCAGTTGTCAAAAACTTCAGCAATTGAGATGTGCATCCAAGGCATGAATTGGGGTCTTCAATATATTTTGAAAGGGATTCGACCAAAAACCTTTGAGAAACTGGCCTCTAGAGCTCATGACATGGAGTTGACCGTGGTCGCAAATGGAATTTAAGGGCTACCAATACAGGAACTCAACATCCTTGAAGAAGAATAAAAAATAAATGATGTGGGCAAACCTTTTGAGAAATCTCCAAGTGAAGAAGAAGAAGAAGAAGAAGAAGAAGAAGAAGAAGAAGAAGCGGCTTCAAATCTCGTCATGGGCTATTCAAGTCCTCCAATATATATCTCAATCCATGAAAATAAAGTACAAATTCTTCTTGATAAGAGCTGAAACTATCTTCCGACGCTTCTTAATAAGAGGCAAAACCATTTAAAGTTTTCAAAATGCAAACGTTTCTTGATAAAATTCTAAACTATCAGTAAAACTTCTAGACATGAGGACAAACTATCTAAACTCTTCAAAAAATGTTAAGTACTCACGGATACGAGTTTAAAATGTCTAATCCAAATTCAAATTTAAAAGTACTCACGGACACGAGTATAAAATGCCTACAAATGCAAATTCAATCAAAGACTCCTTGATACGAGTATAAAATGTCTACAAATTCAAATTCAAATCCAAGTACTCACTGACACGGGTATAAAAGGTCTACAAATCCAAATTCCAAACTCCTTGACTTGAGTTTAAAATGTTTACAAATGCAAATTCAATCAAAGACTTCTTGACACGAGTATAAAATGTCTACAAATCCAAATTCAAATCCAAGTACTCACGGACATGAGTATAAAAAGTCTACAAAGTTCAAATTCAAGTTGAAGGCTCCTTTATAAAAGTATAGACTGTAGAAGTTCAAAAAAGCTCTCATATACGAGCATAAACTATCCAAGTCAAAAATATAAAAGGCTCCCTGACATGCTATTTATTAACAACTAAGTGAACTGCAAGTGCACATCATTATTTTAATACTTAGGTGACCAAGGGTATCGTATCCCACAAGGACTGCTACTTCCTAATTCTTAAACACATGCACCTAATTAATATCTAGACACAAATTAAGCAGGTAAAAATATAATAAAAATAAAATAACATAAAATAACTGCAAAGAAATAAAATACGGGACTTAGACAATTAAATGAAACCTAGATTTTAGAGAAACTGGATTATTATATTAATTATTAATATTCATTAACTCTATCAATCTGACTTCTGTCTTTAATCTATCAATGGTAAGGAATTACTAGTTTGTTATTAGGCTTCTTTTAAAGACATAAACCATAACATAGATATAATGAGCATGCACTTCACTGCGGTCGGTTCTTCACACATGTCATTACTCTCAATCTAGCACTCGAAGATTTATTCAACCATGTGTAATACTTGTTCACTTGGTCGGTCCTTCTAAGCACACATAACCTAATGTCTATCTTTCTATCACTAATTCTTCTCTGGTCAGTACTTCAAATTAATGACTAGCAAACATAAATGGTGATCAAGCATCCATACAAGATATAAATAAACTCGTAGAAATTAAGCCCCGAGAGATAGCTGGAAGAAAGTAAGTAAATCATATTACAAAATTCATAACATCCAATCCCTAAAACCTAGATATGAACTTAGCTAGACATAATTAAATAAATAACCAAAACTAGAGTAGAAGTGTTCATAACAAAATTAATAAAAGAACTGAAAAATACGGAGAAATCAAGTAGTCTTGTCTATTCTGTAGTAGCACTCCGTCTCTAGCAACCTTGTCAACTCCTCTCAAGTAGACGACAAACCTCTGTCTTTTTCTTCTCTCTCTTGGTGTATTCTAAATGTATGTTGTAGTATTAAGCGTCCTCCCTTCGTGTATCAAAATGAGAGTTTTTATATCTAGGTTAAAAATTCTGAATTAGAGATAAAAATCACATTTCTGTGTACCCGCATGCATGGGTTGACCGAGTTGGCTAGGTTGACCTAGAGACCTTTTGCACAGGGTCAACCCAGGTGAAGTTGGGTTGGGTCGATCCAAGCCTTTACAAATCGTACTGGGTTGAGTCGACCGAACCTTTTCGGGTCGACCAAAGTGTATTTCGCACTGGGCTTCAGATTTCTTCGAGTTTTGATCATTTAATTCAGTCCATTAAGCTTTATTTCAATATTTAATTAAGCCTAAGAGCCTAATTAAATTCCTTTTTAATTCCTCTTATCCGTATTTAACTGTTTTGCTTTAAATATGTAACGAAATCATAACTATTACTGTAAAACTAGCAAACACATCAAAAACTCCAAATGATAACAATATAAGCACAAAAGTTATATAAAATACACAACTTCATATAATAAACATCATCAATTCATATCCAAAAGTTGTGTAAATACATGGCTGTCACTCCCTAATACAAGCATAAACTATCTAAATTCAAATCTAAACTGAAGGCTCCATGATATGAGTATAAACTATCTAATAAATTCAAATTGAAGAAATATTGAATATGAGTATAAATTATTCACAAGTTCAAATTCAAGAATGATTCTTGACACAAGTATAAACTATCTAATAAATTCAAGTTCAAAACTTATTGATACGAGTTTAAACTATTGAATCATTTTTTGAAACACTTATTCATTTCAAATGACAAGTCATCCATGAACAAGTCTCGAGGGGGCATTTTTAAGTGGCGAAAATATATAATATTTTTATTGATTTTTTATATATTTATTTAGTTTTGTAGTCATATGAAATCCAAAATTAGATAAAATATTTAAATAACAAATATATTATTATATGATAAACATCAAGTTTCTTTGACAACAAGTAATATCTTTCAATATATATATATATATATATCAATTTCCAATGGCCAATGAGATCGTACCACGTCAGCCCTAGATACTCATCCCTACAATTATAAATAGGGGGCCCTCCACAACGGTTGAAAATCACACGAGAAATCATTTGAAGAATTCAAGAATTTGAGAAAAAATTTCATAAGTGAAATTATCTCAAATAGTCAAAGGCGTTCTTATGACATTCAAAGGCTTTCTTCACCAAATTCATCCTGAAGGCGGTGTTTGATCCATAAGCAAGATAGTCAAATGTGTTTTTCACCAAATTCACGTTGAAGTTGGCATTTCATCCGGAAACAAGATAGTGGCCCTCTAGATTAACGTTATCAAGTCCAAATACCAAGTCAAAGAAGATCGATGATACAAATTTTCCCCGAAAACTTCGAAGACTATTTGAAGATCGTTCTTGGAGGGATTAATTAGAGGAGAAATAGAGTTTGGATCAATATATTTATATTTTGATCTGAAAATTATTTAAATTGTACACATTTTGTGTTTTACCAAATTAAATACAAAAATATGTGTTACGGTATTATTTATATATCAGATTTATCAATGAATTCATTAAGCTTTCACAAATACAAACTTTATTCTTTACACCCCTAAAAAAGTCGATCCTCAATATTCCATTTAAATATTTTTATCTTAAGCACAAAATTGACGATCTCATAGTGTTATTTTCATGCATGTTAAATATAATAGGATTAATAGCACTTTTAATCACAATCTTTATCCGGCATAACTTTTAAGACTCGCAAATTTAACACCCCTTTTAATTTTGCACTACAAGAAAACATAGTTTTAGCAGCGGAAATGACGACGGAATACATTCCGTCATCACGGGCGATGGAATGGTGACGGACCCACCGTCACCACATAAAGCAACGGACATATTCCGTCGCCTTCTTTTTTTTTTTTTTTTTTTAATTCCGGAAAATTAAGGCGATGGAATATTTCCGTCGCCTTATTTTATTTTTATATTTTGTTAAAACTGATTAATAAGGCGATGAAAATATTCTGTCACCTTATTTTTTTTTATTTTAGAATAATAAAAAAATCAGGTGACGGAATGTATTATGTCGCCATGTTCGTCGCCCGATTTTGTAATATACGGAAATAGAGACCTTCTTCCCCATTTCCCCCACGCCGCCAAATCAATCAATCCCTAACCCTCCCCTCGCCGCCGCCGACCGCCGAGCCCCCACGCCCCCGTGCTGCCTCTCCCCCTCGTTCTTCCGCGCCGGAGCCCACATCCGCCGCCCAGTCCGCGTCAGTTTGTGTTATATTTTTAAGGTTTAGGGGTATTGTTTAATTTTTGTTTGATTTCTGTTTGTTGTTTTTTTTTTTACAAATTATGCTGTTTGTGCTTTTCAAAATTTTAGTAACATCGATTGATTTAATTTTAAGATACTCTTATTGTATTTTTTTTAGTTTGAGTTAGTTTGATTTGTGAAATGTTTTTTTAGTTTTGGGTTATTTTTTTTCTTAGTTTGGGTTAGTTTGATATGCATGAGTATAATTAAACTTAGCTTCCAAAATAAGAGTTCTATAATTGTGTAGCTTGTGCTAGAAGACTGATCGATATAGTGAAATTCTAGCATATATATTTTGTTGTATGGGAGAAGCTAATAATATTTAATCCATCACATATATGAAAATCAATTGATCAACAACTCTTATGTTTCTCTGCAACAAATCTCTCCACTTTTTCCTCTCCAAAAATCACAGCACCAAAATAGAAAATTTATAGCACCATATTCACAAACAAATCACACACAAATCCACATTTAATATTTTCAAACTTGTCTCTCAATATATAATTATAATTTTAAAAAATAAACAAGTAAATAAACTAGTAAAAGAAAATCAATTGTGACAAAATGGGCTAAACTAAATGTAGGCAGACAAGTATCTACAGCTAAGTTAAATCAAATTTTCCAAAAATTATAAACTAGTTTCTAATTATATATAAACCTCATAAAGTAGCAAACATCCTTAACTACTACTATTGGGAACATTTAATTAGATTATAAACCTTAGAAAGTCGCAAATATCCCTAATTATGTGAGTTTTGGATAAATTTTATTTTCGATCAACTAGTTATACACAATAACAATTTTGAATAAGAGAATCCATGTATAAGTCCATGATTAAAAAATGAAGATTGTAAGACTAATGAATATAAAGTGTTAATTTGAATTAATTGTACGTATTTATAATGGGACGAGGGCCCCTAGATTCCTCTGGTGTTTAGTTTTTTGCTAGTTAATCCCCGAACCTAGTTAAGTTACGTCAATAACTTGGTCAAAATATAAGTTTCACATCGTTATGCTGCCGAATTTTTTTCCTAATTAATTTTAATTTTGAATTTTATGTTTTTGTTTAATTAAGAAATGTGTATAGATATCTATATGAGTTATTTTTGTCAGATAACTAGAGGAGGTGGATCTCACGGGACTAGGTCACGAGGTCTATCATCTATGGGATTCGTTGGCAGTACCATTGATGATAGTGTCAGTCAGGATAGGACCGATGCTCAGGGAGAGGAGTCCCGCACAGTTGACTCGAGACAGGAGCTCGAGCTCGAGACCGTGGGCAGGGAGAGGTATGTTGATCTATATATCAATATATTTAATTAATTTACTTTATGTATATTATAATTGAATCTAATTTGCATTTTCAGAGTCATGAGGCCCTCGAACAGACCTCTATCTTCAAGAGGTATATACATCCTACGGGCTTCGCTTGGAAGAAGGTGTCCGTGGATAGGAGGATGTTTTACTGGGCTGAGTTCAAGGTAAAAAATTGTTATATATGTATTTTGTGTTGTCTAATATTATTACTAACGTCGTTGATTATTAATGTGTTAATACAGAAGGAGTTTAGGTCGTCATTCCCTGATGAGGAGGTCATTTCACTCTTCTGGAAGAAGTGCCAGGACCAGTATAGGACATGGTGTACCACATGAAGAAGGATGACTACCAAGTGGGCAAGAAGCCCGATTTTGTGCGCTAGGAGGATTGGCCTGCCTGGATAGCATACTGGCAGGTAGAGGAGACTCGGGAGAAGGCTCGTCTGGCTAAGAAGAACCGCAACACTGAGCCCAATGGACCAGGATCATCCAACTAGACTCACCACGGAGGCACCAGATCTGCCGTGGATCATATTCGCGATCTGGTACGAGTTATTATAATTATTCAAGTTTATAGTATAATAAATTAACATTTTTTAATGGATTTGATTTTATTTTGTTGAATCAGGCTATAGAGTAGCATTTGTCCGAGTGGGAGGCGCGCTACCAGACCTATCTCAAGCTCCACTGCCCGGACGGTCTTTGGACCACAGCCAAGGCAGAGGAGAACAGAATAAATGTGACGCCTTGACTACTGAGTGGATAGCGGATAGCAGATAGCCGGATATGGGTGATATTTTCCGTCAAGTGGTGGTGCCTAACAGGAAGGGGCACGCTATCAGGCTGGGGAACATGGCCCCTGCCATTCGTCGCCCGTCTACTACAGCTGGAGGGTCCTCCTCATTATTGAGCCTGGGCTCCGAGTCGCTGTACACCTAGGCAGAGCTCGATGCTCGTCTGGCTGAGATGGAGGCTCAGATGGATGAGAGGCTAAGTGCCCAACAGGCGTGCATGGAGCAGGTGTTGGAGAAGCAGGCCAGGATAGAGTCCCTGCTTGAGCACCTTCTTAGACAGCAGCTGCCGGGTAGTGCTGGTGACGGATTTGGAGAGTCTGGTAGTGGGTTCGGAGGGCCTGATGGCGAGTCGGGCTCTTAGTTGTACTATATCTGTATTTGTGCTACAATTTTGATATTTATTTATATGCATTATACATTTTTGTATTAAATTATGTACAATTTTATACACATATATATATATATTAGTTTTATGATCTTTTATTATATTTGGGTACAAATAAATATTTAAAAAGCAAAAGGAATAAAAAAAATCGAATTAAAAAAAAAAATTGAATTAAAAATAAAATAAATTAAAAAATAAAAATGGCGACGGAAATGTTCTGTCGTCCGATTTTTTTCATTTTATGAATTAAATTATTTTTTATATGGCGACGGAATGTTCCGTCGCCTTGCCCGTCGCCAATAAAGGTGACGAAACACGTCCGTCGCTTTATTAGTCACCCCCCAATTTCACGACAAATTACAACGACACTTTAAGGTGACAGAATATACCATCGCTAAGTCTGTCGTCATAATTGGCGACGGAATATTCCGTCGCCTTTCTTTTTTAGCGATTAAATTTACGAGACGGACATTTTCCGTCGCCATTCTGTCGCCCGATAAATTAGCGACGAAAATTTGGTATGTGGCGACGAAAATTTTCGTCGCTATTCTGTGATTTTCTTGTAGTGTTGGTTTATATTAAGCATATATGGTTGATTTTTTTATTTTATTTTTGGCTATTGAATTTTTATGTGGCCGGCCGCTTTCTTTTCATTTGGAGTTTTGTAACGCCCCAGGCCCACGGGGGTGGGGCCCAGTAACGAAACGACGGCACAACGGGCCCGCTAGCAACTACTTGGCATCCGTCTTCGCATTGCCAAAATGGTTAACCCAAGTTAATAGAGAGTCCATTGAGCCCACTTATATACTTGTCATACTTTCATTCTCCCATCGATGTGGGACATTACATTAAAATAATCCGGGTTTAGCGGGCTAATATCATCCGGCCCAGCGAGTTGGTTCAGTCCCAAATATCCAATCCAACCATCTTAATACCTCCACTCGGATTACAAGCCCTCGTTACTAAGCTCGGCTGCGTATTCTCTGATACCACTCTGTACGCAGTTTAATACCTTTTTCTATTAAAGTGAAATTGGGGCGTTACAGAGTGGTATCAGAGAATACGCAGCCGAGCTTAGTAACGAGGGCTTGTAATCCGAGTGGAGGTATTAAGATGGTTGGATTGGATATTTGGGGCTGAACCAACTGGCTGGGCCGGATGATATTAGCCCGCTAAACCCGGTTTGTTTTAATGTAATGTCCCACATCGATGGGAGAATGAAAGTATGACAAGTATATAAGTGGGCTCAATGGACTCTCTATCAACTTGGGTTAACCATTTTGGCAATGCGAGGACGGATGCCAAGTAGTTGCTAGCGGGCCCGTTGTGCCGTCGTTTCGTTACTGGGCCCCCACCCCCGTGGGCCTGGGGCGTTACAAATGGTATCAGAGCCGACTCCGGGTGCACTCGACCGGGCCCTGAAGCCAGTCCAGGTGTGCTCAAACCGGACCCCGGGGGACGGTCCTACAAATGAAGGAGCACGACGAGGACGTCGTGTCTTCAACGGGGGGAGAATGTAATGTCCCACATCGATGGGAGAATGAAAGTATGACAAGTATATAAGTGGGCTCAATGGACTCTCTATCAACTTGGGTTAACCATTTTGGCAATGCGAGGACGGATGCCAAGTAGTTGCTAGCGGGCCCGTTGTGCCGTCATTTCGTTACTGGGCCCCACCCCCGTGGGCCTGGGGCGTTACAAGTTTGGACGTGATATATCAAATGAAATCCCCTATCCCACTTTTCTCTATCCCATTTGGTGTCCTATTTTGATTGTTATTCAATTTTTATCAATTTTTTCTTCAATTTCAATTTGTTATGGTTTAGTTTAATTTTATAATTATTATTTAGGATTTATTCCTCCCAATTAGGATATATATTTATTTTTTAATATTTATTTCTTATTTTTTAGTTAATATAATTGATTATTATGGTTGATTATTTCAAAAATATGGCATATAATTTTTAAAAATTTTAATTTTTAGCAATAAATGTTGATTATGATTTGTTATACTATAATAAAATTTATTTATTTTAATAAATATTTTTAAAATATTAAATTTTATTATGGGACACAATAATAAGACATGAAAAGTGGATTAGAGGATTTTATCCCGTGATATATTGTGTATAAATAATAAAATGTCGGGACAGTTAGACTTAGAATCCGATTGACAAAAAAATAAAATAAAAATGGGGATGTTTAATTTGATTATACCAAAATTAAAAGGTGATGTTAAATTTGTAAAGTTTAAAAGTGGAATAGAATTTACAATATTAGTATAAAGATTGTGATTTTTTGGCCTTTTGCAATGAACCTTAAAAATATATTACTATTTATATTCAATAACTATTTTCTTAAATCCTCCCGGTCGGTGTCATGTTTTAAGAAAATGTGGAATAAAAAAAACACAAATTGGAGCAACAGAACTTAATATTTAATAAGTACCCCATCCACTACAAAAAAATCATTGTTTAGCGACGGACATTTTCATCGGTAAATCTAATTTTTCCGTCGTTAGTTACGCCTAGCGACGGACTAACGACAGAATGTGTCCATCAGTAAACTTTTGGTCAGAAAACGCAGATAACGATGGATACTGACCGTCAGCCAACGTAAGGACGGACATAACGATGACCGTGTCCGTCGTTAACGGTTAGTATCGTCAATAGTTGTCTTCAGACCTAACGATGGCCTTAACGACGGACGCGGCCGTCATTAATATTGCTGACGTCATTAGTCGCCTGAATATTACCGGTGGACTTACCAACAGACGCCGTTCGTCGTTAGTAAAGTCAAACTTGACTCTTCAGCATTAACGACAGACACGGTCCGTCGTTAATGTTATTTTTTTGCATTTTTGCATTTTTTTATAATATTTGATTTTTGTCTGTAAATTATCGAAGAATATAAATAAACATGTAAAATAATAATAATAATAATATATACATAAATCTCCAATAAAATACATAAAATCTCCTAAAATATAAGTACGGAGTATATGAAATACAAGTCATGATGATGAAGATGGAGGAGGGCCTCCAAACTGCGCCCTCATCAGCTCAATAATCTCTTGTTGCTGACGTATCTGCTCCTGCTGGGCCTGGAGAAGCGCTGCCTGTACGTCCATCTTCTCCTGGAGAGCCGCTGACTGTGCGTTCATCTTCTCATGTAATTCCCTGATGGCAGCCTAAGTGTCGGGCTATGGATGAGCTGTAGAAGAGACGCTAGGAGCTGAAAGGCTCCATGATCGACTGCCCAGCCCAAAAATCCGGTTCTTCTTCGAGTGCTAGCAGGCAGTGTCGACATATAAGACGCTTATGTTCACCTGTGGCACCTCATCTATGCCAGGAGTCGGCTGGCTCAACTCCTCAACCCGAGCCAGTACGTCAGCCTATTCACAAAATCAAATAAGAATGACTAAATATATTTTGTATGGTGTTTATAAATTTATAAATATTTATAAATTAACTTACAGCGATACAAAGTGACTTCTCATCTGAATAGGATCCATCCTCTGTGTCGTGGAGTCTCTTGAATGTCTCCCACGCCATGTCATTGGGCCCGACACCCTTCTCCTTAGCCTATTACATAAACATGTTAGCACACACATATTAAAAATAAATAAATAAGTTATTCAATGTGCATACCAAAGCTGCAGCATGTGTAACTGCACTCCGAGAGCCTCCACGATGCTTCACAATCCCAGTCCCAGGACCATCAGGCTCACTTAGACGATTCTTCAATGACACCTCAGACTTCTTCTTAAAGGCATCACTATCCCAATGTGCCTTGAAGCCTTCCCACATCTCAGGAGGCACGTATGGAGGGCAGCTCTTGGTCCTATTCCTCTTGAAGGCGTAGACCATGTCCTTGTATCGTTCACGAGTTAATTTCAATTTTGATCCCATAGGAGATCGGGTATTCCCATTTTGGTCCCGACAATATCATTTTTGGTCCTTTTTCAAAAAGATCGCCCAGTTTTAGTCCCATAGGTTTAAAAATATCATTTTTGGTCCCATGATTTAAAGATATAAAAGGGGACCAAAATTGATACTAACTCTGTTTGGGACCAAAAATGATAGTGTTGGGACCAAAATCAGAATACCGGATATCCTATGGGACCAAAATCAATATTTTCTCTATCGTTCACCAGCCTTAACGAACCATGCTGCCCGTACGGTAGCATCATCAGCGGGATCCCAAAACCACTCCTTCTGCAACATATTGAAAACATTTGAAAATGTTAAACTTAAAAAAAATATCAAAATAGAATATATATAATAAAATACCTGAAACTCCTCCATATAATGCTCCCTCCTCTCCTGGGGCACCATCTTCCAGGTGTAGCCCTTCAGATGCAAAAACTTCTTGAAGTTCACTGTGATGGCGGATGCAACCTGATGAGGTGGCATCAATTGACTTCCAAATGCACAAAACAATAAAGATATTAGAATATTAAAATAATAAGATAAAAATATATAAACACTATAATTAAACATACCCATCCTGAACCGAAACACGTCGACGTCCCTCTGCATCGACCTCAGGACGTGACGGTCCTCTGCATCGACCTCAGGACGTGACGGTCCCTCTACTGTCATATCGCCAACTGGACCACTGAGGCCCACAGATGACGATGACGATCCTTCAGACCGTCCAACTCTTGACCCTGAAGCACCACCTCGCTGCATCTGAAAATTCATATAAACATTAATTTAGAAAGGTAACAAATGCCAACGATACTAAGTAGTTAAATAATAAAACATCTATCAAATAAGAAATAAACATTAATTTAGAAAATCTGACACACTAATCATCTATGTCATCATCAACACTAATATTGTCATCTGATAAATCAATTTCTGGTTCTATATCTTCTTCATCATCTTGTTTTTCTTCTTCTTCAATGTCTATTACACCACTATCTGGATGATTTGGTATCGAATCGTCATCTATTGTGAGAGTATGCAAACCATCAACTTCATCCTCTTGAAAGGGTGAGGTTATGATTGTATTATCATCTTCTGATGGTACTTCAACATTAGATCGGGCCTTTATTTTGCAAACTTCTCATCAATCACTTCGAGAGCGATTTAAACTTGGGTATTCACAATAACACACTGATTATCGTTCAATTAAATTTAAAAATAATTCATTAAAAAAAATAGCGCTAATTTTTTTCAAAATTTCGGCAGCACCTATGTGAATTTCCTAATCCCAAGTTATTGACTCTACGCTAATTGATCTATGTTATTCTAATCGATTCAGAACAACAATACCAACAAACACCAACAATTCAATAATTAACATATATTAAATATAAAAATAAAATACCTAATTTTTTTCAAAATTTCGGCAGCACCTATGTGAATTTCCTAGTCCCAAGTTCTCGACTCTACACTAATTGATCTATGTTCTTCTAATCGATTCATACCAACAATACCAACAAACAACAACAATTCAATAAAGAGGGATCCAGGGGCCCTCATCCCATTCAAATGAAACAAGTAATAAAGAGAGATCCAGGGGCCCTCGTCCCAAAAAAATAGCATGATAATTGCATAAATAGCACCCTTAGCCTAAATATAACAGAATTGACATACTTAGCATAATAATTGCATAAATAACGTACTTAATTAGCTTAAATTGCCCAAATAAATTTAACATAATTGGCATACTTAGCATGATAATTGCATAATTCATATACTTAGCCTAAATTACCCAAATGAATTTAACATAATTGACATACTTAGCATGATAATTGCATAATTCATATACTTAGCCTAAATTGTCCGAATGAATTTGACAAAATTGATACACTTATTATGATAATTGCATACATAACATACTTAACATATTTAATTTTATTCTAAACCTATTAACTGATCTTGTATCAGCAACAGTGTACACTACAATGCCCAACAATCATGAACGAGCAAAACTGCATGTATATATTCATAAAATACGCATTAAAACTCAAATAGAACTTCTCTAAATTATAGTATATATCCATAAAACACACATATATCACTGCACACGCAATAACAAAATTTTCAACACTTAGATTCCCCATTAGGTAACGATTCTAAATTTCTCATACATATGCATGCTAAATTTGAATTAATCATCAACAAATATTCAAAATTCCAGACTCCACTAATTCCTTTAAAAGAGGAATTCCCCTCTTACATATTCATTATCAGATTCCTTTAAAAGAGGAATTCCGGATTCATTATCTAAAAATTCAAAATCAGATTCATTATCTAAAAAATCAGATTCATTCACTAAAAATTCCACTAATTCAAAATCAGATTCATTATCTAAAAATTTAAATTTTTTTACAATTCTTCTATAGAATGGGATAAATTTTTTTTACAATTCTTCAACAATTCTTTCTGAATTTCAGGAACATCTACCATCTCAAAGCCAATAATCATTCAATCATCATCTCAAAGCCAATCAATTTTTTTTTAATTTTTTTATACAGCAAAGAGAGAGAGACCGAGAGAGGGAGAGCAGAAAGAGGGAGAGAGAGAGAGAGACTGAGAGAGGGAGAGCAGAGAGAGGGAGAGAGGAAAATGAGAGAGGAAGACGAGAGAGGGAGACCGAGAGATGGAGAGAGGGAAAGCAGATAGATGGAGAGAGGACATACATTATCCATCAGGCGGCGGCAATAGGCGCTCGCGGTGTCAGGCGGCAGCGGCAGGCGCACAGGGTTCCAATCGCGGAGAGAGAGAGAGAGAGAGAGAGAGAGAGAGGAGGGCGGCGGAGGGCACGGCTGAGGAGGGAGGCGGTGTCGGCATGGCGGGGGAGGGAAATCGGCACGGTGGGAAAGGGATTAGGGTTGTTCTGTGAAATGAGAGAGGGGAAGAGGAAGACCCGTATATCGAGTTTTAACGATGGATTAACAACGTCCCTATCCGTCGTTTATATTTTTTTAATCCGGAAAATACTAACAACGTCCTAGCCCATCGTTAGTTTTTATGAATTTAATTTTTTAATCCGGAAAACACTAACGACGTCCTAGTCCGTCGTTAGTGTTTATGAATTTAATTTTTTTTAATCTGAAAATATTAACGACGGACTAGTCTGTCATTAGTTTTTATTAATTTAATTATTTCAAATCAGAAAACTCTACTGACGGATAATATCCGTCGTTAATATTAATTTTTAAAATAATTTAAAAATAAAAACTCATCTAATGACGGATTTGAGACGTCGTTAATAGTAATGACGGTACGACCATCGTTAGTACGTGGTTAAAGGTAGGCGCGAAACATTCCTGCCAATTGAAACGCTAGTTACGGACATGACGTCGGTAGTCCGTGGCTAGTGCCGACGAAGATCGTTCGCCGGTAATATCCGTCGGTAAATAGCGAATTTCTTGTAATGCTCTTTTCGTTTCATAATATTCGTTGTTTTAAGATTTAATCTAAAATTAATAATTAATTTTTGGACTAATATACCCCTTTCTTCTATATCAAATAAAATATTATTCCCTTATATTTTCCTAAAAAGTTAACAAAATTTTCTCTCTCCATATATTTGTAGGGTTAAACTTGGGAGAAAGGGTGTGAAAATATATAAAACAAGAAACATTTTGACACAAAATAAAATTCTCAAAACAACAAACATTATGAAACGGAAGGAGTATTATTGACTTTAAAAAAATATTTGTGTTTAAATTACTAACTAATTAGATAGGATTTGGACCTGATCAAATTCCCTTGCCCTCTTGTAATACATTCCATATGCTATGATTAATTTTTTTTAATTTTTTAATAAACCTTAATTGGGAAAGGATGAACCGCAAATAAAAAGTTTAAATTAAACTAAATCATAATAAATTGAAGAAAAATAAAATTTAAATTAAAAAAAAAAGCGTTTGGCACATGAGTTGTCATAGAAAAATGGCACAGGGGATCTGGTTTGGATTTGGAAGAGATTTGGAGGAACCATTTTTTATCATCTTTTAGAACTACCAAACTTATATGGGCAGGTCTTGTGTTCACTAGGTGCACATCAAACGGTCAACGTGTTGATCTGGTCAATGCATTGACCAAAAATTTCGTCAAAATCAATACCACTCAAAAGCCCAAAAATATCACTTGTATCATTAAAAAGTATCGGACATAAAAAAAATAAAGAAAAAGACTGTCAAAATCAGTATCAATTGTAACACTAAAAAATATCACTCAATTTTTTTTTAAAAGTATCACTTGTATTTCTAAAAAGTATCATCTAGTTTGACGATTTTCATGGTCAACTTGTTGATCATTTGATGTACATCTTATGTAAAGAAGAATTTGCGAATTTATATGCATACACACGCATGTACATGTGCGGTGACAGATCCATAAATTATTAGTCGGGGGTGAAATTTTTAGCTTAATAACCATTGCTTTGTGTTTTCTAATTTGCCTTGTAGTACAAAGAGTGAGATGGTGGTTGTCTTGTTAACGAATTTGTATTTAAGTTCCAGATGTAAAGACGAAAGAATGTTGTTTTATTCTTATTATTTTTTAGAGTTATTTTTTTTTTGAGAAAATTATTTTTCAGAGTTGATGACCGCTCCATTTCTCCATTTGTTTTCATTTTCCTAAATTTAATTTTAATAGAATAGATTAACATTCATGAACTCCTAACTTTTCAACATATTAATTTAATAATCTGTAACATTCATAAATAGCAACTTTAATTGAAAGCTCATAATTATTCAATTTCATTATAATCAATAAAATACATAATTCAATATTTAACAAACAATCATAGATAATAAAATAACTAGCACATAACACAAATATTGAGCAAATAACAATTAATAATAGTCTAATACATATTGAAATTGAAAAATAATTACTTTCGACTATCAAGAAATTTATTATGTAATTTTTAAATACTGAAAAAATAAAGCCTCTACTTATCTACAACCCTTCTCTCTCTGAAAAAATCAATCTTTTTTTTCTCCATCCCAACCCAGCGATGAGTGGCACATGCCACTCTCCCCAACCAATATGAGATATTTAACACCCCCCACGCGCGGCGTGGAACTAAACCACAAATCGCTGAGAACTCGCGACATTGAAACTGGGGTTGACTCGGATGTCATATTAGAAATTGATATCGGACCTAAACACCATAGGAGAGGGTTGCCCTCACCTAAATAAGTGGCACATGCCACTTTCCCCAATCAATATTGCATGGCATATTTAACATGTGAAGACTGCAGATGAATGTGAGGAACTAAGCACCAAGATGAATGTGAAGAACCAGGAGCAGACACTAGACTATTACTAAGCACCATGAATGTGAAGAGCAGACACTAGACTATTACTAAGCACTATGAATGTGAAGAACCAGGAGCAGACACTAGACTATTACTAAGCACCATAGGGGAGGATTGCCACCTAAATAAGTAGCACATACCACTCTCCCCAACTAATGTGACATATTTAACACGTGAAGACTGCAGATGAATGCGAGGAACCGGGAGCAGGCACTAGATTGTTACTAAGCACCATTACTCTTCAGGTGTGTAATCTCCAGGAGTTACCAACCTCCAGCTCCACTATTGCAGAGCATTGAGACCAGGTGTCAGTTACACCACTCCAACACGTACGCCCAAAATATATCCACCCAAAGTCCAATTGCCAAGATCCAAATTCGAGACCGGGCACAGGCACCTGCACGGGCGAGCGTGCACGTGTGGGCTCATGGTCCACTCCCTTGTACACTTTAGATATTCCACTTAAGTTTTAGAACACTTAAATACACTTATTAACTAGGTTAAGAATTCAATGTGGGATCAATAAATGTATCCTAAGCACATTTTCCCACACTCTATAAATGTCTAACCGTGTGACCAACTTAAATAATTAATTTCTCACTCACCAAAAATCAAATTTGAGAAAATAAAACACTACGATTATCTACTACAAATATAGATCAAGCATACACTATTTAATTCTTCCAAAATTAAATAACTTGATCACCAAAAATCGGATAAAATGAGCAATGACTCAATTTATTACATCCAATTTTTCAAGATTCCCTTTATTTTTCTTACATGCTTTATGTCCTCAATTTTTTAATTAAAATGTGATACAAAATTCAATAAGGAGGGAGAATGATCCGTTCATGTAGACATCATTTTTGTCAATTAAGTACTATATGTCTCAATTAGACGAGCAAAACGGCTAACTTTATATATACATAGCAAATATTACTTCATCAGTTTCTATATGTAATTATCATTTTGGATAAATGCACGCATACTAATAAAATAATCAAGTTATCTAATATACTCTTATTTAATTTATTTTAGATCAATAATGAATCAACAATTTCTAATTTTCATGGTTGTATGAAATCAATGACACTCATGGAATGGAAGACTCTTCATCATCCTTGCTTAATTATCATTCATGTCCTCTACAATTCTGAATTTTTTTTTGCTCCAAATTATTCGAAACTAATTTCAATATGGAGCCAAGACTTAAAAGTAAGAGATTTGATCTAATATTCAAAATTTTGCAATGGTGGCAAAATAAAATTCTCCATTCTTCATATTTAGGTGCATGGTGTCCTTGTTTGTAATTCACAACTCTCGCACAAATTAACTAAATCTATTAATTGCATTGAATCATATAATGACAAATAATGTGCATACATCTACATTGAATTTATGTAGCTTTGGAACTATGATTTTCTCTCAATGATTAGTGGAATAAGGGGATGATTGACTATACTAAATAAGGGTAAATTGGAGAAAAATGAGAAAATTTCACCTCGATTATATATAATGACATTTTTTCTGAAACAAAAAAATATATAAGAATGACAATTATATGGTCGTTATCAATTGCATCATTCGTCAACTGCTCAAAATAAAAATAAAAGGGTTAATTGCCAAATAAATCACCACGTTCCACTCTTTTACAAATTTGAAATCACGTTTAAATCTAGTCAATTGCAACACCATATTTTAATTTATATGGGATTAAACATCCCCAATTTTCCTAGTGAGTTAAGTATGACGTATTTGGTCTAAAAATCATGTTGGCAGCCATGTCAACACACACGAGTAACAACCGACAGTGTTTGTGTTGCTTGCTCTTCTTTTTTTTTTTGTTAAAAAAATCATTTTTATATAATTGTTTATTTCTAAAATAGAAAATATATTGAGAAAACTAATAAAATCGACGTCATTTGTTACATGTGTATGTTGATGTGGCTGCCAACGCGATATTTAGACCAAATACGGTATACTTAACTTGTCAGAAAAATTGAGGATGTTTAATTCCATATAAATTAAAATGTGGTGTTGTAATTGACTATATTCAAATGTGGTGTCTGATTTGCAAAAATGTGTAAACGTGGTGATTTACTTAACAATTAATCCAAAATAAAATAATATATATGTGTGTGTGTGTTGTGATAGGGCACATTTTGCGCGCGCGCGCATATATATATATATATATATATATATATATATATATATATAGAGAGAGAGAGAGAGAGAGAGAGAGAGAGACCCCACGCGCGTAAAATTAAACAAGCTGTATATTGAAGGGATCCACGTAATCATCTGAGGATAGTGTGCTATGCACACGTACATCAAATTGGCTTTGGCTTAGGTTTATTTAATGAGTTTGGTCTCTACCAATGATTGATTCTTTCCAAAATGGACGACATAATTATCCAAAATGAAATTTGCGTGTTTTTGTGAGCATCTTCAAGAGCTTGCTCTAAACTTCAAAATAGAGAATTTTGTCTAAAAAGAGCACTCCAAGATATGTTCTACCTTTTGCTCAAAAATAGAGATAGAACACATTTGCTCTAAATTTGAAGCAGCAATGTTCACACTCTATCATTGTTCACGATTTTTGTTGTTTTTTTTTGTTAATTGATAAAGGATATATGTTAAATGTTATTGTGTTGAATTGAATAGGTCCCATCGCAGAGACAAATAGATAGGCAAAAGGAATTGTTTGTATTATAATTCATATCAATATCGATTACAACTCTCTATTTAAAGAGACTACTAGCATAATACAAGGCAATAGATCAATGTAAATTCCTGATTTTGTGGAACTAATTTTGGCTCTTATCTTTTCCTTCTAACACTCCCCCTCAAGTTAAGTAGGGAGATCACCAATACTTAACTTGCCAAGAACCTCAGCAAAACTCTTGGAATTTACAGCCTTGGTAAGAATATCTGCTAACTGATATTCTGAATGTACAAACGGAAGCTCAACAACCCCACTTTCGAGTTTTTCTTTAATGAAATGTCGGTCTACTTCAACATGTTTGGTTCTATCATGTTGTACCGGATTTTCAGAAATACTGATTGCTGCTTTGTTATCACAGAACAATTGACTCTTTTGGGACGGAGTGTAGCCGATCTCTGTCAACAGTCTTCTTAACCACAAAATTTCTGTTAGCCCACTTTTGATTCCTCTGAATTCTGCTTCTGCACTTGATAAGGCGACCACCTTTTGTTTCTTGTTTCTCCATGTGACAAGATTCCCGCCAACAAACATAAAATATCCTCCGGTCGACCTTCTATCCATAAGATTTCCAGCCCAGTCTGCATCAGTGTACCCATGAACATTAAGATGTCCATTTTTTCCAAGCAATATACCATAACCAACGGTGCCCTTGAGGTAGCGAACAATACGCAGAGCAGCCTCCATGTGTTCTTTCTGGGGTTTGTGCATGAACTGGCTGACAATCCCGACTGCATAAGAAATATCAGGCCGAGTATGAGATAGATAAATCAGCTTCCCAACTAGCCGTTGATATTGTTCTCGATCTGTAAGCACAACTCCTTCAAGAATTTGTAGTCTATGATTGACCACAATCGGTGTCTCAGCTGGTTTGCAATCAAGCAACCCAGTTTCAGCCAACAGATCCAAGATGTACTTCTTCTGTCGTAAGAATATACCCCGTTTAGATCTCAGAACCTCGACACCCAGGAAATATTTTAAGTTTCCCAAGTCTTTCATTTCAAATTCTTGAAACAAGTTTTGTTTCAATCTTGTGATTTCTTCAGTGTCATCCCCAGTGATGATCATATCATCCACATAAATGATCAAACATGTCACTTGGTTGTTTCGGTGTTTCAGGAACAAAGTATGGTCAGAATTGCTCTGCCTGTAACCGTACTTTATCATTGCATCTGTGAAACGTCCGAACCAAGCTCTCGGAGATTGCTTCAGACCATACAAAGTTTTTCTGAGTCGACATCCTTCTCCCCTTTTAAACTCTTTTGAGAAACCTAGGGGTGCTTCCATGTAAACTTGTCTTTTGAGTTCCCCATGAAGAAAAGCATTGGTCACATCAAATTGGTGAAGAGACTAATCTCGATTAGCTGCAATGGATAGAAGGACCCGTACAGTGTTCATTTTTGCAACGGGAGAGAAGGTTTCTGAATAATCAACTCCGTATGTCTGAGTGTAGCCTTTAGCAACTAGTCTTACCTTGTATCTCTCAATTGTGCCATCTGGCTTTCGTTTAATAGTAAACACCCATCTGCATCCGACGGGTTTCTTGTCTTTGGGCAACTGACATTTTTCCCAAGTGTTGTTTCTTGCCAATGCATCAATCTCCTTCTGCATTGCCGCTTTCCAATGTTCATGTTCCATAGCTTCTCGGGCGGATGATGGAATTTTTTCTTCTCCCATAAGTGCCGCCTCAAAAGCTTTGGCTGAGTTAGCAAGACAGTTTGTGCCACGGTCTTGAACAGGATATCGAGATCCCCGTTTGATATGTTCAGGTGAAAACCGCTTGGGTGGGATTCCCCTGGTGCTTCGTGGTGGTAAGACATATCTTTCCACCTCCGTCTCTTCATCCATGCTTCCAACATCAGTACCTGTCTCTTTATCAATAATCACTTCTTCCCTTTCATTAATATCATCATCATCAGAAGAAGAACCAGAATTGCTACTATGATTATCAGAAGATGGATTAGAAGATTGTACCTCAGATATCCGACGCAGTGAAGATGTCTCGGGAGCATGATCACTTGGGACTGTGGACTGTACTATGTTTGGAGAAGGCTCCGCGGTGTTGTTAACTTCCTCTGTTGGTCCAGTTTCCAATGTAGGAGCCGAAAAACTTGGTATCGACAACCAGCTTTGTGTCATTATTAGTATCCACACTCTCCCCCTGACGCCTAAGATGGTGGAAGAAATATTCGTGTTCAAGAAAATCACAGTTCATAGTGGTGAACATGTGACGAGATTTGGGATCATAACACCGATATCCTTTTTGGTTGATACCGTAGCCAACAAAAATACATTTTAGAGCACATGGAGAAAGTTTGTCCCGGTTATGTTTGGGAAGATGAACAAAGACCGAGCATCCAAAAATGCGAGGTTTGAGAGTGAGAGGAGTAGGGATCTGGGCTTGGGTGGACAAGACTTGGAGTGGTGTTTGGAGTTGTAACGCCTTGGTGGGAAGACGGTTTAAGAGGTAGACCGATGTAGCTAGCACCTCCGGCCAAAAATAATTTGGTGTACCGGAGTCAAGCAACATAGCACGGGCCATCTCAAGAAGAATTCTGTTTTTGCGTTCTACAACGCCATTTTGTTCAGGAGTGTGTGGACAGGTGGTTTGATGAATGATGCCATGGGTGCTTAAAAATTGGGACATACGTGAATTTACGTATTCCCCTCCATTGTCAGAGCGGAGAATCTGAATGGATTTCTGAAATTGTGTTTTGATTAGAGCATGAAAGTGAGTGAACTTGGTGAAGACTTCAGACTTATTTTTCAAAAAATAGATCCAAGTCATTCTAGAACAGTCATCCACAAATAATAAAAAATACTGATACCCGGGACCCCCAATAACAGGTGCAGGACCCCAAATATCAGAATGAACAAGAGAGAAAATAGACTTAACACGAGTATTATTAAACGGAAATGAATGTCTGTGACTTTTGGCCAAAAAACAACTGTCACAATGCATGTCTCTAGAAGTAGGTAAATTTGGGAACAACTTTAGATAATCAATAGAAGGGTGCCCTAACCGGCGATGCCAAAGCCAAGCTTCTCGGTTACCAGGTCCGTGAGTCAGCATCGCAACACCTTTTGGGGCTATCTCGTCCACATAGTAAAGTCCACGTCTTTCAGTGCCACGTCCAATAATCTCCCCCGTCCGGATATCCTGTAACAAACAGAAATGGGGTTGCATTAGCAGTGTGCAATTCAGTTCTCTGGTGACGTGGCTAACAGATAAAAGTTTGTGTGACAGAGTGGGAACAAATAAACAGTTGGATAGGTGAAGTTTGGGAGAGAGACTGATGGTTCCCGAGCCTTTAACCGGTGCAAGCCCACTATTTACAGTCTGAACATGAGATTTTTTAGGCGTGGTAGGATTAATTATGTCTGAACCATCAAATGTCATGGTGTCAGTGGCACCACAGTCGAAAATCCACTGTTTATTTTTTCCAGTGTCGAGATTATGAACAGTACATGCTTCTGGAAATTCTTCAAGGACCTGAAACTTGTTAGTACAAAATATGGGGTCTGTTTTGTAAATTCCAGAAGTATGTGGGGCTGTGGGTGGCGGATGATATTTAGTAGAAATGGAGGGACTAGGATACAAATTACCACCCTTATCACTACCTTCATCTCGTGGAACCCTAGCCGCCTCTCTTGAACTCGTCCCTTCCACAGCGTTAACCTCTGCCACTCCAGACTTGGTCCCGCCGGTCGCTGTCCCGGCGTTGCCCGCTCTGGCGCTGGTAGCCTGGTCGGCGGCGACCGTGGCAGAGACACCTGCTCCTCGATTTCAAGATTGATTTGGTAATTTTGTTCTCTTCGTTTCATCCCACCAATCGGGATACCCTACAAGCTGGAAACACGATTCTCTCGTGTGTTTCTTCATGCCGCAGTGGGTGCATACCAATTTTGATTTGTCCTCCTCTGCAGACCGAGCCCCTTTCCTGTTCTGACCTTTCGAAGGTCTGTCCCGTGCCACTAATCCATGTCCAATGCCCGATGATGAGTCACCGTAATCTCCGGTGACTACCGGCCGAAGGATTCGGTCCTGGGTAGTCTCCCGACGTACCATACTGTACGCCATTTCGACTGAGGGCAGTGGTTGATAAGATTCCCGGTATGATGATCAACACCGAGAGAAAAACGCGTGGAAGACTTATAGAATCGAAACACACGTTAACTAAAGAAGGATTCAACCCGACTAATACTAGAACAAAATAAATGACTAAACAACGATAAATATGACTCTATTGTATGGCTGTACTTAGACTCGATAAAAATAAACAAAGAAAACTAATTAAGAACAAAGAATGACTCAATTTATCTATATGTGCTTAACTCGCTGAATTGAGCACGTATAGGTAAACTCAATGAACTGACCTTGGACACTTATTGAAATCGGCTGGATCTTGATGGATAACAATGATATGGACGTTGGATGGCTGCTGGATGACGTCGGTAATGATTGGCGATGTTGATGAAGATAGAATGAGTTGATACGCGAAAGCAAACCCCGTGGACACTTGATCCGCGAAACGTACTTCACTTGGAATCTCCTCGATAGATGAATTGAACTCGGGGCGACACACCCTGTGTAAAACAATACACAAAAAGTCTCGCTACTTGAATTCTCTTCGGTTGCAAATCCGACCCTAACTCCACAAGAGAATTAGAACAAGATTTAAAGATAAAACTTAAAAAGTTGCAAACTTCTTAAGAGTGTGTATTTTCGGCTGAAAATAAACAAAAAGAGGATCTTGGGTGAGACAATATTGAAAGGTAAATTCTTCTTAATCAAATATGGTCTAAATATCAATGTAACAATGATCCCCTATTTATAATAGAGGGATGGACGAAAATTAAAGTAAAAATCCTAATAGAAATCGAAAATTAAAGCTATCCTAATCTAACTAGGATTGTTACCTTATCCAAAATCTGGTTTTAAGGTAAGAATCAAAAGATACCAAAAATAAAATAAGAAAAATCTATCTAGATAAAGATAAATCCCAACAACTTGGGCCTTCATAAAACTCGCCTATTTGGACCTTTAATTACACGACATGGGCTGAAATATAGTGTATAATTTCGTGGCCCATGTAATATAATCCTTGCCACCTTTGCATGAAAAACAGCATCTCCCGATTTTCTATGCAAACGCGTATAACTTTTCATGCACACGTCCAAATGGTGTCATTCTTCTTCTCACGTCTTCATGCTTCCTTCTTCAACTCTTCAAGTATGATATCCCATGGTTATGTATTGTTCTTCAAATCTTGATTTCCAATCCTTAATCTTGAATAACACGACAATCTTCGAACCTTTCAATGGAATTCTTGAATTTGATTTACTTATGCTTATCGTGCTCATATCATTCCCCTCCTCTTGAAAAGAATTCGTCCTCGAATTCGAATCTCCGGGATCAAAGACGAACGCGAATGGATCATCAATCTTTCTTTGCACAATCTCAACTTTCAATGGAATAACTTCAACAACCTGTAAAATAGAGATAGCACAAGAAAATGGTTGACAAATGATGTTCGAATTCGGTAGCTCTTCCATGCTTGCTTGATCGAATTCTTTGTGATCTTCAACCATTGCTCCACTGATGTCAATCTCCTTTTTAGAACATGGTTGTAATTCCTCCAACTTTTCAACTTCTTTGGATTCCTCAACGGCGGCAACAACCTTCATTTCTTCTCTCTCGACTACTCCAACGTCTTCACAAGTAGCAACATCTATCAATTCATCAATAGGTGCATCAACTGAAATTGTTACCTCAAAAGTAGAATCTTCTTTGACGGCAATGATCTCAGATGGTAACTCAACATGGATCTCCTCTTGAATGTTGCTGGCTTGGCTTGGCACATCCATGACTGGCTGAACTGGTGATGCAGGCTGTGTAGGTGGTACATAGGTACGTAGAAACTCCTCAAATGACTCAGGTTCGCTCCAACGAAACGGGACTGTTTGGCGATGAGCTCTAGGTGACAACTTTACATTTGTCTCTACTTGAACCACTTCATTTTGTAGACTCTCCAACCACTTCTCTATCTCAATGGCATATTGCACCATGTCTTTTAACTTGTCGAAGTGATACAATGCTACCTTTTCTCGGATTTCCCTTCGTAGACCAGCTAGGAATCTATCCATGGTATCTTCTAGATACTCCTCTATATCAGCTCGTCTCATGGCTTCAATCATTTTATTGTAGTAGGCATTTACACTTCGATCTCTTTGTCTAAGCTTGTATAGCTTTTCCTCTAACCCCCATTGGTAGTGGTCTGGAATAAAGCGTTTCCGCATCAAATCTTTCAACTCACGCCATGTGTCAATAGGTGGAAGGTGATCTCGGTGACATCGATCTTGTTGGAATTCCCACCATGTTGCTGCGTAGTCTTTAAACTCCAATGTGGCTAATTGCACCTTCTTTGGCTCGGGGAAGTAGTGGTACTTAAAAATCTTATCAACTCTGCGTTCCCAATCTAGGTACACTTCTGGATCGTATAGACCCTCAAACTCTGAGATGGTTATCTTGTTGCGGTGTAGACCATCAGCATCTCTAAATCGATTCGGGCGGACTCGGACCGGATCCATCTAACTTGATGATGTGGGGCTGTTGTATGGATGGTGTAGGTAAACTTGCTGTTTGGGTGTTTGTAGACCACGGGTGTACGGGTGTATGGAGTATGTGGTGTATATGGTGAATCGGGTGTAGGTATGAAAGATATGAAAATTTCAAACCTAGAGGGTGTATGGATCGAAAATATGGGTGGATAAGGGTGGAAGATTTGATTAGATATGGATGAGGATGGAAAGATCTTGAATAGATGTAGATTAGGATGAAATCTATCTAAACAAGGAAGGAAATCTAATGGATGAGGAAAAAGGATTTTGGATGTGTTTGACCAATGTGAACACAATCTAAAGATCCCTAAAAATAAGGAAACAAATCTAAACACAACGTAAAATCGAATCCAACAAGAATTTAAATCTGATTTTCGTTTTTTTTTTTTCGGCGACTTTTTTTTTTCGGTGACTTTTTTTTTTTTTTAGCCGATGTCTTTTGCTCCTTTTTTTTCAATGAATATGAATCCGATTACAAAAGACTCGATAAAAAAATTAAATGACACGTACGATAGATAACTGATACGTATTTGACACGTCGGATTGAACCACGACCAGCAGAGCTGACATGGCTCTGATGCCAAATTTATAAGATTCCCGGTATGATGATCAACACCGAGAGAAAAATGCGCGGAAGACTTATAGAATCGAAACACACGTCAACTAAAGAAGGATTCAACCCGACTAATACTAGAACAAAATAAATGACTAAACAACGATAAATGTGACTCTATTATATGGCTATACATAGACTCGATAAAAATAAACAAAGAAAACTAATTAAGAACAAAGAATGACTCAATTTATCTATATGTGCTTAACTCGCTGAATTGAGCACGTATAGGTAAACTCAATGAACTGACCTTGGACACTTATTGAAATCGGCTGGATCTTGATGGATAACAATGATATGGACGTTGGATGGCTGCTGGATGATGTCGGTAATGATTGACGATGTTGATGAAGATAGAATGAGTTGATACGCGAAAGCAAACCCCGTGGACACTTGATCCGCGAAACGTACTTCACTTGGAATCTCCTCGATAGATGAATTGAACTCGGGGCGACACACCCTGTGTAAAACAATACACAAAAAGTCTCGCTACTTGAATTCTCTTCGGTTGCAAATCCGACCCTAACTCCACAAGAGAATTAGAACAAGATTTAAAGATAAAACTTAAAAAGTTGCAAGCTTCTTAAGAGTGTGTATTTTCGGCTGAAAATAAACAAAAAGAGGATCTTGGGTGAGACAATATTGAAAGGTAAATTCTTCTTAATCAAATATGGTCTAAATATCAATGTAACAATGATCCCCTATTTATAATAGAGGGATGGACGAAAATTAAAGTAAAAATCCTAATAGAAATCAAAAATTAAAGCTATCCTAATCTAACTAGGATTGTTACCTTATCCAAAATCTGGTTTTAAGGTAAGAATCAAAAGATACCAAAAATAAAATAAGAAAAATCTATCTAGATAAAGATAAATCCCAACAACTTGGGCCTTCATAAAACTCGCCTATTTGAACCTTTAATTACACGACATGGGCTGAAATATAATGTATAATTTCGTGGCCCATGTAATATAATCCTTGCCACCTTTGCATGAAAAACAGCATCTCCCGATTTTCCATGCAAACGCGTATAACTTTTCATGCACACGTCCAAATGGTGTCATTCTTCTTCTCACGTCTTCATGCTTCCTTCTTCAACTCTTCAAGTATGATATCCCATGGTTATGTATTGTTCTTCAAATCTTGATTTCCAATCCTTAATCTTGAACAACACGACAATCTTCGAACCTTTCAATGAAATTCTTGAATTTGATTTACTTATGCTTATCGTGCTCATATCAGTGGTTCTCTCTTCAAGACCTCCTTTTTGACAGGTTCATACTTGTCGTCTAGGGCCATGAGGAATTGGTACACCCTCTGTGTTTGAATTATCCGATTGTATGCTTCTATGTCTTTGCGGCATTCCATCGGGTTTGGTTCCTTTCTGTCAATTGTCATCCATATTTCTTGCAATTTCGCCCAAATTTCTTCTAATGTTTGCTCTCCTTGTTTGATGGTATTTGCCTTTCGATGCAAGTTGAAGACCTGCAAAGAATCAGTCCCGCTACCATACGTCAATGCTAAGCTATCCCATACCGCCTTGGATGTGGGATGTTTCGAAACTGCATTGATCAATTGTGATTCCATGTTCTGCACCAACCATGTGAACACACATTGGTCGTCTTGTTCCCACTGTGTGTATCCTGGATCAGTCGTGGGAGGAGGTTCGCCGGTGATATACAGGGATTTGCCTCTTCCCTCAATTGCTTTTTTCATCAAAATTTCCCATAGGGGATAATTATCCCCACTGAGTTTGAGTCCAATGTTTAGTGACTCTGTGTTTTGTGTTGTTGTTTGAGGTTGTTGCAGGCCGAGACTATTGCGCAACAGAGTTGCGAGTTGGAGAGTTAACTCATCTGGGATATTCCCAGTGTTCTGTGTTCCTGGAGTTTCAGTTGGTTCTGTCATTTGCTGGGGTGATTTGTTGCAGATATGAGATCGAGGCTTATTGGGTAGAGGAAGGTTAATGACGATGATGATTTTGTTTCTGAGTCTTGTGTTTAAGATCCTGCTTTGATACCATGTTGAATTGAATAGGTCCCATCGCAGAGACAAATAGATAGGCAAAAGGAATTGTTTGTATTATAATTCATATCAATATCGATTACAACTCTCTATTTAAAGAGACTACTAGCATAATACAAGGCAATAGATCAATGTAAATCCCTGATTTTGTGGAACTAATTTTGGCTCTTATCTTTTCCTTCTAACATATTGTTCATGATTTTTTTTTAATTCACGAGGGATTGTCGGATTCAAATCGAGCTATTTTTTTATATTTTGATTAGATTAATTTTTATTTACGATTTACATATATATATATATATGTGTGTGTGTGTGTGTGTATTTTAATCTTATACTTTAATTTATTTCTTTCTTAAAAATATTGAAATAAAAAATTGTATATCAAAATAAAATGACATCAAATAATATTATAGTTTGTAATTTTTATTTTTATTTGCAATATTAGTATGTAGTTTTTGTTCGTTGCAATATTATTATGAAACGTTTCCATGCTTTCTTATTATTTAGTTTCAGAAATTTTAATAGTTATTTTTGTTGGAAAAATCTTGATTAAAATAAATATATAAAAAGGGATATTATGAAATATTCTTTTTTAGAGTAGAATTTAGAGTAAACTGTTGGAGATGGAGTGAAGACTTTACTGTATAATAGAGATAGAGGTGCTGTAAAATAGAGTCAACTGTTGGAGATGGCCTTAGGATCCTAGAATTTCATTAATTAGATATAGCCTTGACACCATGATAATTATAAGTTGTCACATTAAGGATTTTTTTTAATAATAAATTTTATAACCCAAAGTTTCAAAAATAATACCCTCCCCTCATTAGGTTCATTATATTAGAATTAGTTAATTAGTGAATTATTTGAATGATTTTTTTTATTTATGATGAGTGTAACCTACAACCACTCCCAAAAAATGTTCACCGGATAAACTCTGCTGAAAAAAAAATGTGAAATACCCACGTCTAATGGTATGGGTGGGATTTACACTCGAAACCTTCGGTCTCATGCAAGCTATCCAAAAAGGACATTAATTGAAGTGTTTTATTACTAGGGGTAGAATTTTAAAATTTTCGGAGTTACAAATTAATCAACCAGTTCAAAAATATATTGCTAAAGAAAAACTGTTCTAAATAAATAAAAATGAAGGTAACCAAATGGGTATATATATCTTAAATCCTAGTCAGGATTCCATAAAAAATGGTTGGTACGTACTTAACTTATGCGACAGGATGATGACTATTAATTTCCAATTTCAATGTATGGTTGCAAATTGCAGCTACAATAAATTTATGTCGTTATCAATTGCATCATTTATCAACTGCATCACGATAAAATAAAATTAAAAATAAAAATAGGGCGAAAAATGCATGCATATCGTGTTTGTATATTTGTATAAAATTAAAACTATGTACTATAATAAACCCAGCTGTAGGAGACAAGCTGTATGTTAATTATTACATAATGGATAAATGATGTACATGTGTGTGCAAAATGTGTGCGCTCGCGCATGTTTTCCGTGGGCAAAGTTGCTATGGTTTTATGACTTAATTGGGTATCTACAAATCATTGACTTTTCCAAAATGACCTATATAAAAGTGAATTTGTGTCCTATGAGGTCATAGGATTCAATTCTAAGTTTCTAACTCTCTTCACCCTTTTTGATTTTCCATAATTCCTTATTCGATTATTTTCTTTGTAAACATTATTATTCGTGTGGGGTTGAATGCTAGTTTTTTTGGTTTTTTTTTTTTTTTTGCGTAAATTGTTTTCCATATCGCTTTTAGGTCAGATATATATTTCTAAATTAATGAAGTTGATAAATGATATGATGGATCATAGTTAATGCTAAAAATAACATATATATAATGATGGTATATTCATTCATGTAGCATATAAATCATGTTGGTATGGTTTAATAAGGCTGATAAATGATCATGCTATGAGTCATTAATAGTTAATGCTAAAATGATATATAAATCATGCTGGTATTAATAATATGACTCAAATTTATTGCAAATATTTGTGATAATTATGTTGGTATGGTTTATATATGCTGTACAATTTGCGCAAGACACTCACAATCTTCAATCAAATAAACATAACTTCCCTCCATAGTTAATATATATTTTGAAATATATATATATATATATATATATATATATTTGAAAAATCGGTTTGACTAGCTTTCCAACCATGTATGACTTATCATTTAATTTATTTACCCATGAAACCAATTTTGTTTTCATATTAACTGAAAAATACACCATATTTCCTTAGTAGTGGTCAAATTTAATATTTTAATAATATTTATTATAAAAATAAAATTTATTATATTATAACTAATCATAATTAACATTTACTCCTAAAAATGAAATTTTAAGAAATTATAAGCCCTAATTATGAAGTGATCAACTCTAATAATCAAATATATTAACTAAAAATAAAAAATTAATTAATACAAGAAAATAATTATAAACTGGATGGAATAAATTCTAGATAATAGTTGTAAAATTAAACTAAACCAAAAGAAATTAAAATTGAAGGAAAAAAAAATCGAAGAAAAACTAATAAAATTTATTATGAGACACACAGTGCGATAGAGAAAGTGGACTGGAAGATTTAATCAATCCCTACACACATAAATATGTTGCAATTTTCTATATATTTGTCATATGATCACTATAAATACTTCGAAATTATGGTAATAAACTAACAAAATCCTTTAATTTGCATGTTCTTCTACGTTTACTGCTATGGATAGGAAGGCTTAAACAATAGGTACTCATGCATGCGACCTATACGTACTTGATTTTAACAACAACAAAAAAAGAGTTCATAATTGATAGCTTGTAAAATTTTAACTAGTTAGGTCGTGCTTTAAGGAGAATTAGGTCTCTCTTGATCAGCAGCTCGATTTGTTTGTGAAGTTTTCAGAAATATGTTATATATTGAGCAGTTAATTTGTTTAGTAGTTTCATAAGAAATCCAAATTATGTCAATGAGAATCTATTCATAATTTATTAGGACCTCGGAACTTACAAATTAATTAAACAAATAATCCATTAATATTGTTAAAATGTATTTCTATACAGAAAAAATTAAGGAGAAAATAACTCCTCGAAATCATCAACACGACATCATAACCTTAAACTCGTCGAAATTGAGAACTCCATCGCCGTTAAGATCAAAACAAGCGATCATATTCTTGCAATCATCGACGGTTTTCCTCTGCCCCAATCTCCTCAACATTTTCTTCAAGCTCGTCGGGGTAATGCACGCGCTTCCCTCCGGCGCGTACAGTTCAAACGCCGCCTTCAAATCCCTCTGCTTCTCTTCCGCCCCCGCTCCCTCCACTATCTTCACGAAATCCACCAAACACAGCAACCCGTCACCATCCGAATCCATCAGCGCCACCGCCGCCTCCGCCTCCTCCGCCGTAATGTCCCCGCCGATCGAGGCCACGCACTGCCGCAGCTCTACCGGGCATATCTTGCCGTCGGCGTTGGAATCGAAGTGGTTGAAAACTCGCTCGTATTGCTCGTATTTCTCCATTGATCTATCAAAATGATTGTTGACTTAGCTACTGAGATTATTGTATTGACTTAACGTTAAGACCGAAATAAGTGATTGTAAGAGAAAAAGTTGTTTATGGAAAATTGTAGTTGATGAAGTTGGGTTGCAGTTTGAGGTATTTATAGTTATTGCTGTGAGACAGAGAACGCGGTTTTTTTTCCTTTTCTCACCAATATAAATTATTATATTTAATAATGTGGTACGGCTATTCTAGTCTCTTCTAGATATAGGAAGTAACTGGGAAAGACTGTTCTAACATCATTATCATTATTATTATTATTATTATTATTATTATCATTATTAAATTAAATATGTGCATACGGCTTCTATACGATTCAAGCTCTGAACCAACGCGGATATTTAATTTCTTTCTGTTTAGTATGATTATTGGATCTTTCTTGTCGAGTCATTATTTAAAATTGCACACTGAATAAATTTCGATCTTCTATAATAGTTTATAAATTAACCATGTGGAGGAGGAGTTGATCAAATCTAAAACCTCCATCAACGGTGCCGATGATTGATGTGGACGCTCTAAAATCAAAATTTTAAATAATAAAAAAAGTTGGTTTATTTGTTTAGAGGAGTTGATATTTTAATTTTGAGATATGATCAACGGTCAAAATGAGAAAGTAGTTCCACTATGGGTTAGTAAAACCGTCCCAACTGTCACAGCCACTCAAACAAAATGTGCAAGTTTGGCATGACACGTACCTTGAAATTCAGATATTTTCGTGAGGGATGTCTCCTTTACAATTAAGTTCCCCTGCCCTCCCTATTACATATATTACATTTCGTGTATCATAGTTATTGTTGTTTTTTTTTTAATATATCATAATTGAAGAAAGTTATATATATTTTAATTAAAAAATTTAAATTAAATTTAATCATAATAAATTAAAAATTAGCTCAGATACATTATAGAGTGACACGAAGGATTTTGCGTGGTCTCCCCTTCGAGAAAGAAATGGTAATTTACTTCGAGCAAAGGAATAAATAATACCTATTCTAGCTAGTTGAAATTTTCAGGTAACATAAAATACAAATGACTGGATTTGACGGCGCTTTGGTAATAGCGACATTTTATTTTAAAAATGAATTTTATTTCATTCTAATATGGAGTAAATTTATTTGAGGGAGTCTTTTTTTTTTTTTTTGAGGGAGTCTTAGCTTGTGTAGTGGTTTGGTATAAAGGGTCAAGATCCGAATCTAAACACATTTAAATATAGGGTTTCATTTAGATATTGATTCATTTTATGAATTTTAACCTGTAAGATTGTTTAGTTATTATTTTGCTCACGGTAAGCGTACAATGATGAATATAGTTTAATGGTGAACAAGATCTATTCATAGATATTTACACAAATAATTACTAATATAAAACTCCATTAATTCCTAACTATTATCTAGATGATTGAAACGTGAAGAAGTAGTTATTTAAACTGCAAAATAGAATTTTAACAAACTCAATGGCGATGTTGTCACGAGTTTAGAAAACGAGGAAGCACGCAATATAAACAAATGCAATGTAGGATTGATTAATTATCAATCTTTTGTTCTTTCAATCATTTTTCCGAACACTAATGTTGAGATTAAAAATATGCTAGAACAGCCACTTTATTATATCAAATCTTCTCCCGAAGAGCTTAAGTTGTTGATTACTGATTGATTCTGGTTTAGCCTGCACATGCAAAAACTAAGGACCGGACCCGCAAGAGGACGGGGTCGATTGTAGGACAGTGAGCTAACTCGAGTCGTGTCTCTTGAGGAAAGCTTAACAGGGAGATTTGTCCCTCTCGTGTTACACACATGAAAATAAATACAACCCTAAATATTTTAAACCGCCGGAGTTGAGAAAATTAAACTAAAATCTACTAACTAAAGCAAGAGAAAGACAAGAAAGTAAACAAGCAAACGGGTAAAATAAACTAATATATACGAGCATTAAGGTGTAGATTCTATCATCGGTTCTCTCCTGGCTCGATTCAAGTTGATTTCGTTAATACTAGACGTACAATAGACCCCTTCAAGAGGCTTAACTTCATTTAATGTCACCGTCAATCCATTAAACCCCATCGGCTATATTATACGAACAAGATTAACAATTAGGCTTATGTAACCCAGACCACCTTACGTTGATAGGACCCTAGTCGGGTAATAGAATCTCCTCTCGGTCTCATCTATTACCTAGCAATGTTAAGTAGTGATCAAGTACCTAACATAAACAAGCCCAATTCAATAAACAAGAAATCAACAATCACAAGCACGGATAAAAAATGAATCGATTATCTACCCTCCTAATGAACGGAACTAGCCCATCATCATGTGAGACAATAAACAAGAATCACATAAGTTATTTATTGCAAATACCAAAGATAAATAAAATACAAACTTATATAAATCTTGTTTATCTCGACGGTTTTGGGACAAATACCCACAAATAAGCTAAAGCTAAGACAAGAATACCAAGGAATGGAGATCCTCGAGCAAGCCTAGCTTCCGCGGACAGCTTGAGCTTCGACCCTTCTTCTTCTTCTTTCTCCTTAGCTTCAGCTCTTCTGCCCCTGTTTCTTCCCGAGCTCCTCTCTAGCTGGTGACCCATGGTGCCAAGCTCTCCAACTGGTTGCCAACTTCTTCTTCTCTTAACGAATCAGTTTGAGGGTGTCACGTCCCCCAAACTGATCCTCTCTCTCTCTCTCTATGTGGTGGAGATGATTGAGTGAATGGATCGGAACCTTCCAAACAAGTCTCATGGTGTCACATCCCTCAAACTAGTTAGGAGGTTCTCCCCTTTGGGAGTCTTCTTTTCCCCTCCGCGAGCCTCCCTTTTTCTTTCTTTTCTCTGCTCCATTTATAGAGAGACATTCTTTCCTTCTCTCTCCTTGTGAATTGAATGTGGTGGTTGAGAGTTGATGGAGAGAAAGAGCTAAATATGGAGTTATTGGTCGATAGTAGATTGTTCCCCAAACTCCTCCTACTCCTAGTCTAGAACTGCGTCCATTTAATTCCCCTAGCTGGCCAAGTGGGTGGAGAGCATTGAAGAGCAAAACTCTGAAAACACAGCTTGAACTGATCGAGAAAGGGCCGAATTAGGCACCCCGCACCGGCGAAGACCCCGTGCCGGCGGGGCTGGGATGCCCCGCGCCGGTGGGGCGCGGTCGCTGTGAGCACATCCCCATATTAGTGGGGCCTCCGCACCAGCGGAGCTGCTTCAGCTGGGATTCCAGCTTTCCATCTTCAGTTTTGGAGCTTGAGTTGGGCTTCTTCAGTTTTGATTCTCCAGTTAACTTCTTCAGCCGGGAGCTTAGCTCATCAGTTGTGCCTCCAGCTCAGCTTTTGGCTCTTGGGAGCTTAGCTCATCAGTTGTGCCTTCAGATCAGCTTTTGGCTATTGGGAGCTTAGCTTGAAATCAAAGCTTTTTAGTTGCAGCTCCAGTTCGCCTCCAAGTCATTGGCTGTCTTGCTCCAGCTAAGCTCCAGCTACAACTCTAGATCTACTTCAGCTGAGCTCCAGCTACAGCTCTAGCTCTACTTCAGCTAAGCTCCAGCTACAGCTACAAATCTAGCTCTTTTTCAGTTGAGCTCTAGCTCCAGCCCCAGCTAAGCTCCAGCTACAACTCTAGCTCTAGTTCAGCTGAGCTCTAGCTTGAAGTAAAAGCTCTTCAGTTTGAGACATCAGTTTGGCTATCAGTTGGGCATCAATTTGGCTTCAGCTTGGGATCAGTTTAGCCATCAGTTGACACCAGTTGGCCATGAGTTTGAAGCTTAGTTTGGGTGTGTCCTCAGTTGTGGCCTTCAGTTTTCCCTCCCCTTCAGTTGGGTTTCCGGTTTTTCCACCTTTTGTGTTGGGGTTTTTTCGAATTAAACCACCGCAAGATCATTTGGATGTTCATTAACCCACGTTCATGCAAATCATATTTTTATGTCATATGTATATTTATCACAAGTCTAGCACAATTAACAAGTATAGCAAAACAAATCTAATAAAGTGGAAAATATAGATTCGAATTACTTATAAATCGGTAGACGGTCTGAGGACAAGATTAAAGATCTAATCTTGTTGTTGAATGAAATAGGAACAGACATCCCTTTTTCCACTGTGATCGACGGCCACTCCACTAATTTTCTACTCCAAGATCTTCTATTGTACTTCCGGACTGTATCTAGATTCAGGGTGGGCTGAAATCTACTAGATAGGTATGAAATCTGTGGATATAAAGAGAACACAAGAGGGGCTGATTATGCAGTACTAAATTTCGAACTCCTCGCCCTCTTATTTATAGGAGGGTGGTCGAAATCCAGTGTCCCAACCCTACTGGGTTTGGGCTTCTATCTCTTTTTCTATCTCAAGTCTATTAAAGTCATATTGGGCTACAACAGGGATCTAGAAGAATATTATATTGGACCACTAATTTATTTAATATCCAATATTCAATAAACTTAGGATATAATTAAATATATTAAGTATTACTTTTATTCCACTAAAGAAGTAATACTGACCTACCAATTTAATACATATTTATGAATATACTTTCTCCTTTAGTTCAGCCATTCCCCGTGTTTAAGATATAATGTTCATTAATTAATTATGTCAGCCTCTGACAGCTATAATTAATTAACATCTAAACCTTGAGTAGTACCACACAAGCTTTACTCATGTACGGAATAAATTCCACATGCAGGGTTTCAACATAAACTTGTGTTTCCTCAAGAGAACATCATCAACCTGGCGCACCAGGACACGGTGCTCATGCATTCTGCTCGACATATCATGCATACACTGTTATTACTCAAGATATCGAGTTTATTGATCTAGTGAAAAGATCACACCTATTGATAAATCAAAGTAACAAACAACGCACACATATGCTCGTCAATATCACATGAGTTCAGAACCCAAACTCTGTGGATCTTTATTCTCTCACTAACTAGGTCAGAGACAGAGAATAATATCCTATCGTGATCCTCCTCAATACACTAACAAGTGTACTAGAATAATCAGTTAGTCAAGATAAACTAACTTATCAGATTATTCTACGGTGTACCGATGATATGTTCAGGACCATCTAAGCCGTGAGCTTTTTAATACAATACAAGGTTTTAATGATATAATCTTACTATGTGACTACCCGCACCATATCATCTACAGTGTAAGTATATGGAACATTGCATAGAACAATTATATAACATAATCTAAATGCAAACAGTTACAACAATAACTTTCATTTCATATCATCATATCATCAAAAAAGTATACAAAGACAAGTCTTCCAGTATACAAAACTAACAATCTCCCACTTATACTTGAAGCATGTCTTTCAAGCATAAAAACTAACTGGCTAACTCTCCAATCAAAACTATCAACTCAAACTGCGCCACCAGGTCTGCATCTCATTCCCATTTTATCCACGTGACCATCAAAGGTCTTGGCCGGCAGGCTCTTTGTGAATGGATCAGCCAGGTTGTCCTCCGATGCAATCTTGACCACCGTCACGTTTCTTTTCTTAACGATTTCTCGTTTAAGATGGCACTTTCTCTCTATGTGTTTACTTACCTTATGGGCTCTGGGTTCCTTCGAATTTGCCACTGCACCAGAGTTATCACAGTATATCATGATAGTCTTAGGTAAATCAGGAACCACGCCCAAGCCCACTAAGAACCCACGGAGCCAGAAAGCCTCTTTTGCAGCCTCAGAGGCAGCTACATACTCGGCTTCCATGGTGGAATCAGTAATGCATTTCTACTTTATGCTCCTCCATGCGATGGCTCCACCTCCTAATGTAAACACATAACCCGAGGTAGACTTACTCTGATCTTTGTCGGATTGAAAATCTAAGTCCGTATAACCCAAAGGCACTAGAATATCAGAGCGGAATACCAATATGTAGTCTCGAGTCCTTCTAAGGTACTTGAGAATGTTTTTGACCGCAGTCTAGTAACCTTGTCCAGGGTTAGACTGATATCTGCTTACCATGCCAACAACATAGCATATATCAAGCCTAGTCCATAGCATAGCATACATCAAACTTCCCACAGCTGAAGTATATGGTACTTTCTTCATTTTCTCTATCTCAGACTGTGTTTAGGGACACATTTCCTTGGATAGATGAATTCCATGCCTGTAAGGTATAAAACCTTTCTTGGAATTTTGCATGCCAAACCTAGCTAGCACTGTATCGATATAAGTCGCCTGGGATAGACATAACATCCTTTTCTGGAGATCACGAATGATCTTGATGTCAAGGACATGTCCGGCTTCACCCAGATCCTTCATATCGAACTGCTCGGACAACCACACCCTAATGTTTGACAATGCCTTCTTACTGTTTCCAATAAGCAAGATGTCATCAACATAAAGTACAAGGAATGCGACCACATTTCCATCATATTTCTTGTACACACAACTCTCATTCGGACTTTGCATGAATCCATATGATTGGATAACCTCGTCAAATAGGATGTTCCAAGATCTCGATGCCTGCTTAAGTCCATAAATGGATCTCTTAAGCTTACACACCAAGTGCTCTTGGCCCTTAGCAATTAATGCCTCTGGTTTTTTCATGTGAATATTTTCTTCAAGACTTCCATTTAGGAAAGCTATCTTGACATCCATCTGCCAGATCTCATAATCCAAATGAGCGGTACTTGACAAGAGAATCCGGATTGACTTAAGCATGGCTACCGGTGAAAAGGTTTCCTCATAATTGATCCCTTTTTTCTGAGTGTACCCTTTCACCACCAATCTAGCCTTGAAGGTTTCAACCTTCCCGTCAGCTCCTCTCTTGCGCTTATAGACCCACTTACAGCCAATGGGTTTTACCTTATCAAGTGGTTCTACAAGCTCTCAGACTTGATTGCGATCCATAGATCCAATCTCAGACTCCATTGTAGTTTTTCAAGAATCCACATCTTTATCTCGAATTGCCTCATCATAGGTCCTGGGATCCAATTCATTTACTCTCTTTGGGAAATCTGAAGCCTCTCCCAGACCAATGAATCTATCAGGTTGGCGTACAACCCTCCCACTGCGACAAGGCAGTTCCTATACTACTGTGACATGTTGTGTAGTGTCTGGTGGTACCTCTTCTTGTACAACTAGTGTATGATTCGATCCTTCTCTTAATTCCTCAAAGATGATTTGACTCCTTGGTTTGTGGTTTATGACATAGTCTTCTTGTAAGAATTGAGCATTGGTGCTGACAATGATCTCCTGATCCTTAGGACTATAAAATAAACCACCTTTCGTTACCCTAGGATATCCAATGAAGAGCCTTACATCAGTACGAGGAGCCAGCTTATCAGCTTCCTTGTCCAACACGTGTGCTGGTCTACCCCAAATCTGAATATGGTTCAAACTGGGCTTTCGTCCAGTCCATAATTCTATGGGCGTAGAAGAAACTGATTTTGATGTAACCAAGTTAAGAATATAGGCTTCCGTCTCCAGGGCATATCCCCAGAACGAAATGGGCAACTCAGAAATAACTTATTATCAATCTAACCATCTCTAACAAAGTTTGATTCCTTCTTTCCGCCATGCCATTCTGCTGTGGTATTCCAGGCGCAGTCAACTGGGAAGTAATCCCATTCTCGATCATGTAATCCCTAAATTCACTTAAGAGATACTCACCACCACTATCAGAATGTAGTGACTTGATACTTCTGCCTATTCGTTTCTCCCCTTCCGCCTTAACCTCTTTGAATTTCTCAAAGCATTCAGACTTGTGACACAACAGATAGATATATTCGTATCTAGAGTAATCATCAGTGAGAGTGATGAAATACTCGAACCCTCCTCGAACTTGTCTGACATAGGGTCACACAGGTCAGAGTGAATCAAATCTAATAGCCTTTCGGATCTATTTCCTTTTGACTGGAATGGACGCTTGGTCATTTTACCTTCCAAACAGGTTTCACACAAAGGAAATGATTCCAGTACCAAAGAAGACAATGGTCCATCGTTTAAAAGCCTTTGTATCCTCTTAAGGTTAATATGACCTAGCCTTAGATGACAAAGATAAGTTTGAATCAGATCTGAAGGTTCTTTTCTCTTGTTAGGGTTTATGATCGATGTATTTAACAATTGTCTTTGTGTAGTGTTTTCAATTGGTTTAAAAAAGTATAAGTATCCATCCAATGTACCATAACAGATAAAATATTTACCACTAAAGATAACTACTTTGTTATAAAAAAATAGAATATCCATCTATAATCAATTTAGAAACTGAAATCAAGTTTCGCCTAAAACCAGGCACATAAAGACAATCTTTCAAAACCAAAGTTCTATCACTACTGAAAGGTAAAAAAAGTCTCCCACTGCAACAGCCGTAACTCTCGTAGCATTGCCCAAGTAGACGGTGATCTCATTCTCACTCAGCTGTCTTTTTACCAGGAACCCCTGCAAAGACATGCAAATATGATCAGTAGATCCAGTATCTACTACCCATGACAGGGTAGAACAAGCTATTAAACATGTTTCTCGTTGGTCCTGGGTGAGTCGATGTCAGTTTAGAGGGGGGTGAATAAACTGATACAAAAACTTTACTTCAAATGCGGAATAATAAGGGCCCTTGACTCGCTTAGCAACTTATCTATGCACAGATCAGTTGAGCACTTTTTAGACAGCTTGGGTGCAGATTGTGTGAGCTTGTGTACAGTTCAAAGATATACGAGCATAAGCAAAACAGTACAGCACACAGATGATTTATAGTGTAATACCCCAGATTTCCAAATGAGGTTTAGAGAATCGTTAATAATAATTAATTAATTAAAGAAGGAATTTCATTAAGATTAGCTAAGGTTGGATGTCAGTCACGACTTTAGGAGTCAGATCGCCTTTTTGAGAAATGTGATTTTAACTATTTTATGACCATCCGTGGTCTCGTTAGAAAGGTATTAACTCAAGGAGTATGCCGGTGTTTTCGGATTTTAATTCTGAAGTCATTTGAGTTCCCGGTGATGAAAAACGCATTTAAAAGAAGAATGAATAGTAACTTTTGCGTGCGTTCGTGTTTTGAGAAATTTACGAAATCCTCCTCGTTAATCCAAGTCCAGTTCTGTCAGGCCCCTTTTATGGGAAATGACTCAAGGATTCCGTTGGCGTTCACGGATTGTCATTCTGAGGTCAATCGAACGCTCGGGAGCCGAATCTGTCAGTTTGAGTGAATAGTAAAAAGTAATTCCAAAAAGAGAATCTTTGCTCGTCTCTTTTCAGACGACCCTGTCTTCTTCACGAATCAAGTTGGTTCACTAGTATTCGAGCCAACGAGTCCCCCGATATTTTTAGATTTTGTGTCTGAAGTCATTTGGACCTCGACATCGAATAAAGCAGCTTTTAACCGAACCCGGAGCAACTTTTGCAGTATTCCCGCACAGCAATGGCTTCCAAGGGAAGCCAAAGCTTTTCCTATATATAGGGGACCACCCCTTTAGCTTTTCTTGCTCATTTTACTCTTTCCCTTCACTTCTAAATCGAGAGGTGAAAAGCTTTGAAAGCCGAGAAGGTTCTGTCGAAATAAAAAGCGTTCTTCGTGAGTGTTCTTCAAGACGACGAGCGGAGTGGCATGGAAGGGATGCGGTGAGGGAATGTGCTAGGGGCGCCGTTGAAATCGTAGCAGGCGGCTCTGCCGCCGTTGTGACTCGACGAGACACCGAGCTAACCACATTCCTTCGACGCACCTGACCCCGTCCATTTGCGTTCGTCGGTCTCAATTCCATTTCTTTTTCGTCTTTAAATTTCCGCATTTACTTTCCGTTCTTTACGTTCTTCGCGTTCTTCATTATTTCTCGTCTAAAGTTAAATTTCGATTTTTGTTGAAATTCTAAGATAATAACTTGTGCGTTACATTTCTCATTCTAATTCCGTTATTGTTATTCTAAGAAGATTAACCTCGTTATTCCGTTGAAAATCCGTTCAAAGCCATATTTAACTATTTCGGAGGATTATCGTGTTTATGCCGTTATAATGCCAATATTATTTTTAAGTTAAAGCATGTTGTTGCATGATAAATTCAAGCACGTTGTTTTTGAGAAATTTCGGGTATAGCGTTCTTCGTGTTCGTCGAAAGAATCAACGAACACGAAGAACAGTCGAAGAACCCAGTTGAAGATCGCCCAGGAGAGGGAGAAAATGGGTCCCGTGACCGCGGGGGGTGCGCGGCCGCGCGACACCTCCCTCGGCCCAGGACCCCGCGGGCGCGGAGGTTGCGCGGGTGCGGGGCTGCGCGGGGTGCCGCTGGCGCGCGACGCCCCCCCCCCCCCCCCCCCGTGTTGTCCGACGCTCGTCCTTCCAATTTTTCAAGTTCTTCTTCGAGTCATGTTTCTCCGAGCAATTCTCAAGTTTAAATTAAAATGATTTTCAAGCTTCTCCGATTTATTTCGAGAAAATCATTCAAGTTCTTTTCCGTCTAAAAATTTAGAAATCAAGTGGAGAAATTCCATAAATAAAATAAATCCTTTTCGGACCCTTATTAAGTCAAATTCGTACTATCCATGTTAAGTCCTAGCTAAGGGAATATTAGTTGGGTGTTATTTAATACCCTGTTATTAAAAATCTTCGAAGAAGGCTTCTAAGTCGACGATTCGACTCTTGTAGGAGGAATCGAGCCTCGGAGGAATACTTAGGGAGATCACCAGCTCGTTGCCTCATCTTCCGTCCCGTAATCAAGGTGGGTAAATCTATACTCATCTAAAGTTTGAGCTAATAAGCTCTAGAAGCATGTTAGGGCAAATGAGATATCCAATAAAGTATTTTTGCTCAGCCTGTTTGATCTCTGTACAAGGAAAGGAAAGGAATAAATGGAGTTATATGCATGATTATGTTGAATTGTTATTTGAGTTAGATAAGTAAATGAAGATTAGTATAAGTTAAGTGAGCTCTCAAGTATGTTTAGATATGCTAGAATTGTTATTTACAATCTATGCTAGCATGAAGTGTTTAGAAATGCTTTACTTGCAATCGATGTTTATCCGCGTTCATTTTCTCGTATTTGAATGCTTATACTTTGTTAAAGCTCGTATAGTTAAAGATTAAGGATTGCCTTGTTAGGGTAACTTTAACCCTTTGTAGGCCGAGATCAGGTAGTGATAAGGTATTAGCATTAGACATTGTTCTAAACTTGGTAATGTTAGCAAGAATAGGAAGAGATGGAACTTAGCATCCACTTAAGCAGGATTCGAGCTCAGAACTATTAAGGTAGTCACTGCTAGGTTTTTCCCTCGCAAACACATTCGGATATTTGAGGTAACCCCTCTTCTATCCTATGCCATGCCTAAGGGTACAGTTGACGACAGGTTTGAGCCAAGTTGGGCCCAAAAGTAAAGAAAAGGTTTTACGGATACGGAGAGGGCTTTTGCGTTTTGCTCTCCGTATACCGTCTATTAATCATTGGATATCTTGAAGTTATAAAAGCATTTTCGCTAAAACCCACTGAGTACATTAGTGCTCATGCCCCCTCTTTTCAAATGTTTTCAGGTTGAGATGCTGAGGATGCTGGTGGCTGTGAATGTGGGTTGACTGCCAAGATTATTTTGCTATTATCTAGTGTTTCCATGAAATCCCACTTTGTGATCCGCTACTCTGATACACTCTCTTCAATTTTATTTAAATCCTATTATGATTAGCAAGACTCTATGAATAATCTCCTCGAAAACGATTTAATACTTATAAGATGTATATTATGTTTATCTCTGTTTTTGAGTATGATCTCCGTTCACCTGCAAAGAGGTCTAACAAGTTGGTATCTGATTAATTAGTCGTTCATTCCGCTTAAGCATGTTTTCTTTTAATCCAAGTAAACTCGAGCATCTCCATATAACTTCTAAGGCACGTCTTGATTCTTAAAACTCTTGGTAAATCCCCCATCTTTATTCGTTAATCCCATAATAACAACCCGTCCCCACTCGTAAATCCCTATCTCGGAATCGGGCTGTTACAGTTGGTATCAGAGCGAGTTTGCAACTCTGCAGACCTGTCCCTTTGTTTGAAATAAGTTAATAAGTCTATGTGGATATAAGTTGTTCTCTGATAAGTTAAAGTAGTAACCCACAGCTCGCCATCACCCTCTCACTCTCAACCAAAAATCAAGGTATGATAGTATAGAAATTTTGGATTTTGGATTCATGATTTTGGAATACAGGAAGGGAAAAGATTTGAGCAAGCATACCTGTTTTATGGACAAGAGAAAAACTGTGAGAATGAAATTCCAAGTAAAAGGTGTTCGGGTAAGATGATTTCCCAGATGGAAAGTTTATGAAAAGATTTCTCGATCCCAAAATGGCTTAAAATCATTTCTCGAATTTTTGACTCAAAAGAAAAGGTAAACAACGCATGTTTAAAGAACTTTGGGCACCAAAATTTTTATAAAAGTTGTCAACTGCTTCATAAAAGGAAATTAAGCATGCAAGATTAATCCAGACATTAGGAGGACCTTAGGTCTCCCTTCTATAATCTAGACTGATTAAGTTATTCTCTTCTAGATGGTTAAGCGTCGTTCGACAGCTAGGAAGAGCGTGCCTCTTTTTCGCCCTGTTCAAGAGAAAGTTGATATATTTAGAAGAGAAACTTGGAATGGCAACGAACAGTTTTTGTCCTACATGGCGAGATACCTCGAAAGGTGGGCTTGGGCAAATGGCTACGGAGGGGAGCCCGGAAGTGTATCCGACTTGGAAACGAGCATCCGCATGTGTGAGCATGCACTACCTGCTTAGAGGCCTACAATGTATCGTATCCTACAAAGCACGATCACCCGCGATCCCGAGACGTACGCTGAAATCGGAAATTTGACGGAATTCTCGTCAGCCTTAATGGCTTGTTGGGTATCGGAGTATGGCCACGTGCACGCCTTAGCCGAGCAGCAAGAAGATGAGCAAAATCCCTCTCTCGTGGTAGAGCTAGAACTGCAAAGGGTGACCCTCAACAGTCCCCCTGGATTTCAAGTGCCACGACGAAGGAACCACAGGAGCAGGACCTTCAAATGTCCGAATCGTGAACCACACCGAGTCCCTATTCTCCTGCACTCCTCAAGTGAACCAGTGGACCCCTGTGTCTGCTTCTCAGGGTCTGGGACAGTGTATGCCCCATCAGTATCCTGAAGGGAGTACTCGCATGAGGACATTCAAGTTCACGGTCCCAGAAACGGTTGATATTGGAGACGAAGAAGAAGAAGACGAGGACCCGGAAGAAGACGAAGAGGAAGTAGGATCGCCATGCAAGGAGAAGGGTAAAGGCCCGGCTCATGATTAAGCATAGAAAGGAGGTGTAGAAGGTGTTGCTGTTAGAACACCTAGATGTCTAATCCATCTGTTTGTCTGTAATCTAATGTCCGCTCTGATCAAGACTTTAATATGTAATAGATGCTTTAAGATTTCTAAACCCAATAGTGGCAGTGAATTTTCCAAGAGACTGCCCTATCCCGGTTGTAACCCATAATTTACTATATCGATGCCAAAGTCCTCTAAAATGAGGTAATTTTCCCATCATGCTTGAATGACGTCTAAATTTTCATTTTGTTTGATCTATCTTGTGCAATTAAAAGACCTTATCAAAAGGCATTCTTGCTTTGTGTAAATTTGATCAAACCTCGCTAATATCTAGTTCTTTAGAATGCCGCCTCGAAGACGTCAAACCGAGAATGAGGATGAGAACGAACCTGAGCAAGCCCCAAACCTCGGTCCAAAAGCCGAAAGTGTGTTTCTAAAACACAACCCTCCATCGTTTAATGGTTTAGGGGATCCAATGGATGCCGAAAAATGGGTTCGCTCCTTAGAACGAATCTTCGATTTCATAGCTTGCTCTGAAGAAGAGAAACTAAGTTGCGCTCTTTTCATGTTAACGGAGGATGCGGACTACTGGTGGGAGTCCGTACGAAGGACCATAACCCCGATTCAATGGGAAGACTATAGTTGGGAAGATTTCAAGCACGATCTGTATCAGAAGTATATCCCGGATTGTTACCGAGAGGCAAAAGAGATGGAGTTCTGGAATCTAAAGTAAGGGAATAAGATAGTGTCGGAATAAGATAGACAATTCAACCAGTTGTCAAGGCATGCCCCACATCTAGTGGACACAGACGGGAAGAAAGTACGCAAGTTCAAGAAAGGACTCAGATCCGAGATTGGCATAGCCCTCGCTGGGCAAGAAGACATGTCTTATGCCCGAACCTTAGCCAAAGCATTGAGCATAGAGGCCATCCTTCCTCAGAAGATTCAACTCCCTCAGTCGTCTAATGATTCGAAGGGGAAAAGGAAGTGGGAAGGAGGAAGAAGGGATGACAGAAGGAAGAAATCCCACTGACAAAGCTGAGAGTCAGGGGTGCCTCGAAATCAACTTGGCAACGCCCCTATTTTTAGGCCGTGTCAAAAGTGCGGAAGAATGCATCCTGGAGTTTGTCGAGCAAATCTAACTGGGTGCTACAACTGTGGTGAGGAGGGTCACTTCAAGAGAGAGTGTGCTAAAGGAAACAACCAACGATCTCAAACACCACAGCAACCTATGTACCCGCAACCACTTCAGCAACTTCCTGGAAACCAGCTAAGACTGCAGCCAGGAGGACCTCAGGGTCAAAGGCCGGGACTAAACCCAAGATCGAACCAAGGACGAGATCAAAGGTCCAACCAAGGACAAAGGCCACCTCAGCCAGCTCGTACTTATGCTCTCAATCAGCAGCAAGCTGCTAAGGCCCCAGGTAATCCAGTAGGTATGATTACCCTCCTCGAGACACCAGTTTTATCTCTCTTTGACACAGGAGCATCGCATTCATTTATAGTTGAGTCTGTTTGTAAGAAACTGAAGATTGAACCCGAGAATGCCGAGAATGCTCTTAAAATAAGTATTCCCTCTGGAAAGAAAATGATGTCTAGGAAGGTCTGCTCTAACCTAGAATTGAACATAGAAGGGGAAAACTTTAAGTCAAATCTTTATGTGATAAAGATTCAGGACTTCGATATAATCCTAGGAATGGATTGGTTAGCCTTAGCTAATGCCTCCATAAGCTGCCCAGAGAGGGAGGTAACGTTTCGACCACCCGGGAAACCCGAGGTGAAAATCTACAGATCAAGGCTAGGAACCAAAATCCTAGTGATATCCGCCCTAAAGGCCACCAAGATGATAAGGAGGAACAACTACCAAGCATTTTTAGTTAACCTAATAAGGAAGGAGGAATGAGAGCTTTCCATCGAAGACGTTCCAGTCGTAAGGGAATACCCCGACGTATTTCCAAAGAAGCTGCCAGGACTATCTCCAGACAGGCAGGTGGAGTTCGCTATCAAGTTGGAGCCAGAAGCCGTCCCAGTTTCAAAAGCCCCCTACAGAATGGCGCCTAAGGAGTTGCAAGAACTCAAGGTTCAACTGCAAGAGTTACTAGACCTAGGTTTTATCCAACCTAGTCTGTCGCCTTGGGGAGCTCCAATCTTGTTCGTAAAGAAAAAGGATGGTACATTAAGAATGTGCATCGACTATAGAGAGCTCAATAAGCTAACTATCAAGAATCGATACCCTCTCCCAAGAATAGACGATCTCTTCGATCAACTCAAAGGAGCAAGTGTCTTCTCCAAGATAGACTTAAGATCTGGGTACCATCAGTTGAAGATCCGAAAGGAGAACATCCCTAAAACCGCTTTTAGAACTCGCTATGGGCACTACGAGTTTGTGGTAATGCCATTCGGATTGACCAACGCCCCAGCAGTGTTCATGGATTTAATGAACCAGGTTTTTCACCCGTACCTTGATAAGTTTGTTCTAGTTTTCATAAATGATATTCTCATCTATTCCAAGAATGAAGAAGAACATCAAGAGCACCTAAGAGTAGTGCTGGAAACCCTAAGAAGAGAAAAGCTTTATGCTAAGTTCAGCAAATGTGAGTTTCGGCTCAAAGAAGTAACGTTTCTAGGTCATATAGTCTCGGTAGAAGGAATCAAGGTAGATCCAGCCAAGATTGAAGCCGTAAGCAACTGGAAGTCTCCAAGAAGCGTGAACGAGATAAGAAGTTTTCTAGGACTCGCGGGGTACTATCGCAGATTCATTGAAGGATTCTCGACTATATCCAAGCCTATGACGCGATTGCTACAGAAGGACTCCAAGTTCAAATGGACGCCTGAATGTGAGGAAAGTTTTCAAACTTTGAAGAAGATGCTAACCACAGCCCCCGTATTAGCCATTTCGGAAGGGAATGAAGATTTCGTGGTTTACGCAGACGCATCGAGTAAAGGATTAGGATGCATACTAATGCAGAGAGGAAAGGTGATTGCTTATGCTTCTAGACAGCTTAAGAATCACGAACAAAACTACCCGACGCATGACTTGGAACTAGCAGCGGTCGTTCATGCGCTGAAGATCTGGAGACACTATCTCTACGGAGCTAAGTGTGAGATCTTCTCAGATCACAAGAGCTTGAAGTATTTTTTCGAGCAAAAAGATCTTAACATGAGACAAAGAAGATGGCTAGAACTCGTAAAAGATTATAACTGTACGATTCAATACCACCCAGGTAAAGAAAATGTGTAGCAGATGCTCTAAGTAGGAAAGAGAAGGCGGAGTTAGAATTCATTTTAGTCCGGGAAGATCTTCACAGGGAGTTTGAGAAATTAAGAATCGAGGTGCTAACACCACCTGAGACCATTCAAGCTCAAATTGCCGCGATAGTCGCTCAGCCCGACCTAAGGCAGAGGATAATTGAAGCTCAGAGAGGAGACGAGTTTCTCGAAAAGAGAAGCCGCCGACAACGCGCTCTTATTCAAAGAAAGGCTTTGTGTGCCTAGCAAAGGAGAACTAAAGGAGGAAATCATGTGCGAAGCACACGACACGCCATATACAGCACATCCCGGAAGCACCAAGATGTACTAAGACCTCAAGAGGAACTTCTGGTGGAATAACATGTAAAGAGAAATAGCCGCCTTCGTGGAAAGGTGTCTGAGTTGTCAACAAGTGAAAGCTTTGCATCAAAAACCTTCTGGTTTGCTTCAACCCCTAGAAATTCCTGAATGGAAGTGGGATCATATCAATATGGACTTTGTCGTAAGTTTGCCAAGGTCCAAGCGGGGAAATACCACTATTTGGGTAATCATTGATCGATTATCTAAATCGACACATTTTGTTGCTGTTAGGATGATGGACGGGCTAGATCAACTAGCCCAGTTGTATGTTAAGGAAATTGTGCGTTTGCACGGAGTGCCGGTCTCGATTACATCGGACCGTGATTCAAGATTTACATCAAGATTATGGAGGAGCCTACAAGATGCAATGGGATCAAAGCTCTAATTTAGCACAGCATTCCATCCTCAAACGGATGGCCAATCTGAAAGGACTATCTAGATTCTAGAAGACATGCTTAGAAGAGTCGTCATCGATCAAGGAAGCAATTGGGAGGAGTTACTGCCTTTGGTAGAATTTGCCTATAACAACAGCTACCAAACATCGATCGGCATGGCCCCTTATGAAGCCCTTTATGGAAAGAAGTGTAGATCGCCTCTATATTGGGACTAGGTCGGAGAGAAAAGGATACTTGGACCCGAGATGGTCCAGGAGGCTGTCCAGAAAATCGAGCTCATTCATCAACGCATCAAGGAAGCTCAAGATAGGCAGAAGGCCTATGAAGATGAGAGGAGGACAAGGCTCAGTTTCGACATTGGAGATAAAGTATTCTTGAAGGTGTCTCCATCAAAAGGAATAATTCGTTTTGGCAAACGAAGCAAATTAAGGCCCAGATTTATCGGACCTTTTGAGATCTTAGGAAAGGTGAATGAAGTAGCCTACAGGTTAGCCTTACCACCCAACCTGAGTAACGTGCATGACGTCTTTTATGTCTCAATGTTACGAAAGTACGTGTTTGATCCAAAACACGTGATTAGCAAAGAAGAGATAGTCCTGAATGAGGACTTAGCCTATGAAGAAAAGCCTCAAGCCATCGTGGATTGAAAAATTCAGAAGCTGAGAAATAAGGAGATCGACTTGGTGAAAGTAATCTGGAACCACCACGGTTCAGAGGAAGCAACTTGGGAGCTTGAATCCGAGCTACTCAAGAAGTACCATGATATCGCTTATCATGGTTAGTAAATTTTGGGACGAAATTTTCTTTAAGAGGGGGTAGGATGTAATACCCCAGATTTCCGAATGAGGTTTAGAGAATCGTTAATAATAATTAATTAATTAAAAAAGGAATTGAATTAAGATTAGCTAAAGTTGGATGTCAGTCACGACTTTAGGAGTCAGATCGCCTTTTTGAGAAATGTGATTTTAACTATTTTATGACCATCCATGGTCTCGTTAGAAAGGTATTAACTCAAGGAGTATGCTGGTGTTTTCGGATTTTAATTCTGAAGTCATTTGAGTTCCCGGTGATGAAAAACATATTTGAAAGAAGAATAAATAGTAATTTTTGCGTGCGTTCGTGTTTTGAGAAATTTATGAAATCCTCCTCGTTAATCCAAGTCCAGTTCTGTCAGGCCCCACTTATGGGAAATGACTCAAGGATTCCGTTGGCGTTCACGGATTGTCATTCTGAGGTCAATCGAACGCTCGGGAGCCGAATCTGTCAGTCTGAGTGAATGGTAAAAAGTAATTCCAAAAAGAGAATCTTTGCTTGTCTCTTTTCAGACGACCCCGTCTTCTTCACGAATCAAGTTGGTCCACTAGTATTCGAGCCAACGAGTCCCCCGGTATTTTTAGATTTCGTGTCTGAAGTCATTTGGACCTCGACATCGAATAAAGCAGCTTTTAACCGAACCCGGAGCAACTTTTGCAGTATTCCCGCACAACAATGGCTTCCAAGGGAAGCCAAAGCTTTTCCTATATATAGGGGACCACCCCTTTAGCTTTTCTTGCTCATTTTACTCTTTCCATTCACTTCTAAATCGAGAGGTGAAAAGCTTTAAAGCCGAGAAGGTTCTGTCGAAATAAAAAGCGTTCTTCGTGAGTGTTCTTCAAGACGACGAGCGGAGTGGCATGGAAGGGATGCGGTGAGGGAATGTGCTAGAGGCGCCGTTGAAATCGTAGCAGGCGGCTCTGCCACCGTTGCGACTCGACGAGACGCCGAGCTAACCACATTCCTTCGACGCACCTGACCCCGTCCATTTGCGTTCGTCGGTCTCAATTCCATTTCTTTTACGTCTGTCAATTTCCGCATTTACTTTCCGTTCTTTACGTTATTCGCATTTTTCATTATTTCTCGTCTAAAGTTACATTTCGATTTTTGTTGAAATTCTAAGATAATAACTTGTGCGTTACATTTCTCATTCTAATTCCGTTATTGTTTTTCTAAGAAGATTAACCTCGTTATTCCGTTGAAAATCCGTTCAAAGCCATATTTAACTATTTCGGAGGATTATCATGTTTATGCCGTTATAATGCCAAAATTATTTTTAAGTTAAAGCATGTTGTTGCATGATAAATTCAAGCACGTTGTTTTTGAGAAATTTCGGGTATAGCGTTCTTCGTGTTCTTCGTGTTCGTCGAAAGAATCAACGAACACGAAGAACAGTCGAAGAACCCAGTTGAAGATCGCCCAGGAGAGAGAGAAAATGGGTCCCGCGACCGCGGGGGGTGCGCGGCCGCGCAACGCCTCTCTCGGCCCAGGACCCCGCGGGCGCGCGACGCCCCCCCCCCCCCGTGTTGTCTAACGCTCGTCCTTCCAATTTTTCAAGTTCTTCTTCGAGTCATGTTTCTCCGAGCAATTCTCAAGTTTAAATTAAAAAGATTTTCAAGCTTCTCCGATTTATTTCGAGAAAATCATTCAAGTTCTTTTCCGTCTAAAAATTTAAAAATCAAGTCGAGAAATTCAATAAATAAAATAAATCCTTTTCGGACCCTTATTAAGTCAAAGTCGTACTATCCATGTTAAGTCCTAGCTAAGAGAATATTAGTTGGGTGTTATTTAATACCCTGTTATTAAAAATCTTCGAAGAAGGCTTCTAAGTCGACGATTCGACTCTTGTAGGAGGAATCGAGCCTCGGAGGAATACTCAGGGAGATCACCAGCTCGTTGCCTCATCTTCCATCCCGTAATCAAGGTGGGTAAATCTATACTCATCTAAAGTTTGAGCTAATAAGCTCTAGAAGCATGTTAGGGCAAATGGGATATCCAATAAAGTATTTTTGCTCAGCCTGTTTGATCTCTGTACAAGGAAAGGAAAGGAATAAATGGAGTTATATGCATGATTATGTTGAATTGTTATTTGAGTTAGATAAGTAAAGGAAGATTAGTATAAGTTAAGTGAGCTCTCAAGTATGTTTAGATATGCTAGAATTGTTATTTACAATCTATGCTAGCATGAAGTGTTTAGAAATGCTTTACTTGCAATCGATGTTTATCCGCGTTCATTTCCTCGTATTTGAATGCTTATGCTTTGTTAAAGCTCGTATAGTTAAAGATTAAGGATTGCCTTGTTAGGGTAACTTTAACCCTTTGTAGGCCGAGATCAGGTAGTGATAAGGTATTAGCATTAGACATTGTTCTAAACTTGGTAATGTTAGCAAGAATAGGAAGAGATGGAACTTAGCATCCACTTAAGCAGGATTCGAGCTCAGAACTATTAAGGTAGTCACTGCTGGGTTTTTCCCTCGCAAACACGTTCGGATATTTGAGGTAATCCCTCTTCTATCCTATGGCATGCCTAAGGGTACAGTTGATGACAGGTTTGAGCCAAGTTGGGCCCAAAAGTAAAGAAAAGGTTTTACGGATACGGAGAGGGCTTTTGCGTTTTGCTCTCCATATACCGTCTATTAATCATTGGATATCTTGAAGTTATAAAAGCATTTTCGCTAAAACACACTGAGTACATTAGTGCTCATGCCCCCTCTTTTCAAATGTTTTCAGGTTGAGATGCTGAGGATGCTGGTGGCTGTGAATGTGGGTTGGCTGCCAAGACTATTTTGCTATTATCTAGTGTTTCCATGAAATCCCACTTTGTGATCCGCTACTCTGATACACTCTCTTCAATTCTGTTTAAATCCTATTATGATTAACAAGACTCTATGAATAATCTCCTCGGAAACGATTTAATACTTATAAGATGCATATTATGTTTATCTCTGTTTTTGAGTATGATCTCCGTTCACCTGCAAAGAGGTCTAACAAGTTGGTATCTGATTATTTAGCTGTTCATTCCGCTTAAGCATGTTTTTTTTTAATCCAAGTAAACCCGAGCATCTCCATATAACTTCTAAGGCACATCTTGATTCTTAAAACTCTTGGTAAATCCCCCATCTTTATTCGTTAATCCCATAATAACAACCCGTCCCCACTCGTAAATCCCTATCTCGGGACCGGGCTGTTACATATAGAGGTTCGAAGTCTCAAATTTCTACGTCCTCTCTTCCTTCCGCAGAAGGGTAACTCCACTATATAACTTAAGTTTCTTTACAAATTATACAATGAAGGACATTTGGCTGAACCTGGTAACTACTCGCTACCTCAGCGGGTCGACGACTCACACTTGCAGTCCCTAACTGCTCGCTAGGAAGGTAGGTACTATTGACGTCTTTATAAGGTTTTAGATCTCTTTCGATCTTCAAGAGGTTAGTCTTGAACAGGGGATATCAACTGATGTACTCCTTCAATTGAGCTGGGTAGTTGATCGGTGTATTGCTGGAACTGAGAAGGTTGCTCTAGCTGGATTATCAACAACTAGCTGAATGCTTTGATTCTGTGGATTCTTCTTCTTAGTTGGACTCTCGCAGGTTTAGCAAATGCTGAACTCGAGCTATGTGGGAGGGAGAAAGAAAGCTCAGTCGTAAGTAACTTGAATGAAGGTTTCAAGAATGAAAGTCGTGAAAAGTCATTTGAAAACTTTGATTCACTTGTCTTTTATAGAGAAGTGATTTTGTGACCGTTAAGTTCCATTGATCGGTGGCTCTGTTGGTTTATCAATGGCAGATAGTCTTTATGATCATTGGAGCTTTTGGTTGAAGTAGTCGTTGCTTTGTCAATCGATCTCCATTGAATATTTAATTCCAGTAGCCGTTGCTTTGCCAATCGATCTCTGTTGAATATTTAATTCTAGGATCTGTGCTGGAGCATTTATTCCAAGATCTTCATTTGAGCATTAACTCCAGGACTCTCTGGCTGGCAGTTCTGAGCTCCAGTTTAGCAAGTTTAAGTTCCAGTTAGCAGTTCTGAGCTTGTCTGCTTAGTTCGGCTATCACTTCAGTTGGCAGTTCTGAGCTTGTCTGCTTAGTTCGGCTATCACTCCAGTTGGCAGTTCTGAGCTTCTTTCTCCAGTTCAACTGATCACAAGCTATTGAATAGATTGTCAGTTTGACTGGTCTTTCTTGAGCTTTCTTGTCAGCATAACTGATCACAAGCTGTTGGCTAGCTTGTCAGTTTTACTGATCTTTCTTGAGCTTCCTGGTTAGATGTTTGCTTGTTTTCTCGTACAAGCTGGCTGACTTAAGTTCTAGCCTTTGATTGATTCGTCTGTCTACTTTAGTTCGGCTGAAGTTAAGTTTGGCCATCAGCTGGATACTTCAAGTCTTCAGTTAAACTGATCTCTTATCAGTTTCTTCAGTCTTGTTGATTTTTCTCTCAGCTCGACTGACTTAGCTGTCAGTTTGTTTTGACTGGTTCGACTCCTTTAACCCTCAGTTGGATTGAGTTCTGACTGGTTGGCGTATCCTTTAAGCTGGTTGACCATGCTCCAATTGGGTTGACTCTGGCTTCAGTTGAGTTCCTTCTTGAGGCTCTGGATTGGTCAGCTCAGATCTACAGCTTGGATCTTGATTAGTTTTTTCAGGAATAGTTTTGACATCTCATCAAAGCCTTATCTAGGGATTCCTTGATAGTTTTTCCTAACAATTTCCCCCTTTTTGATGATGTCAAAACCTTGTCAATGATGATGGAAAAACTGCAAATGTTCGTCTGAGAGACATGCTGTAGTTCGCTTATAGGCAAAGCTTGATATCAAAGCAAGTTAGAGCAGAAATTCAAATATCAGAGCATACTTTCATTTTAAACATACTTTCATTTTGAACTATCAGAGCATGATTATCAAGGTATCAGGGAATGTGCATAAGCATGAGCAAGGCTTGATATGATATTGAAGCATGATATTGAAGGATTAAATTAGAGCATATAGATCAGAGCAAGCATATAGTTGATAGCATATAGCTTTTAATATCATAGCTATCATATCAGCTCTTGATAGTAGATAGAACTACTGCTTCACTTCCTCAGTTGCTTCTTCTTTTCCTGCTTAATTCTCCTTTTTCTTTAACTCCATGTGTTCTCCAAGCTTCTCCCTGAAGCTGAGCTTCCCCCTCAAGCTGTACTTCTCTTTGGATCTGCTCCCAAAGAGTTAAAGTTTCATCATCATACCTTCCATCTTTCCCCTTTTTGGCATCATCCAAAAGGGTAAATTGATGTAGATCATATGATGGCATGGATAGATTTGGCAAGAAAGTGAATGCAGTTGCCAAGTTGTCATCACAGACTGAAGGAACTGAAGAAATGGGCATGGGCGAAGAGAACCATGCATAAGCTTCTTCAGTCATCATAAACTAACAACGATCAGTGGTGAGAGAGAGATCTTGCTTTCTGAAGTCCATGGATGCCAGGTTGGCGAAGATCTCATCATTTGAGACAATTGATAGTTCTTCAATAAATGGAGTGCAGGAGGAGTTGGTTGGCTCATTGTCTGGAAGAGGAGCGTCGGCTGGTATGCTGTACTGGATTCGTTTGATCATTGAATCCATTATTTCTAAGAGCGTTGGCGGTGAGCTGAGTGGATGGTTCAACCAATTTCTACTCTAGTGGTCTTCGTTGATCCAGAAGAAGGATCCACGAGTGTGGATGAGGTGGAACATAGTGGCCTCATCGATTTGAAATCTCCAGAGATGATACTGGAGGTATCTTCTCAAGTGCTCGAATAATGAGGGGTTGCTGCCCTCAATTTGACCGAAATAGCTTCATAGCTGATGGTCTTGAACTTGCTCGAACTCATCCTCAATTAAGTCATGATGGACTGAGGTGAGAGGTTGTGAGCTAGCGGGTATTGTAGAATCATCGCTCAGTATAGAGAGATGCTCACTCTCAACCAACAACTGCCTTTCATCTGTGGAGCTGGCAGTTGTGACTTTCGGTCTCTTTCCACGACTTGAGTCGGCAGCTTCTGGTTGTTGTGATTTCTTTGGGACTGGATGGCAGTAGATAGTCGGGAACATATCCCTTCGTCTGATTTGCTCTCTGGTTGGAATCGCCTCGTCAAATTGACTTAGAATGATGTGGCTTATGCGACCCATAAACCCAACATTCTCTCAGAATGTGCCAGTTGTCGGATCAGTCGGCTTTGCATCCGAAGAATAGAGCGGCCATTAGATGAGCTTTGAGTTTGGAGAACTGGACCGTCTCAAAGTTTCCGTGCAGGATGTGACCTGCGATATCCAGGAGTTTGATGATCTCACTAGGCAGACTTTCCTTCAACCTGTGTGAGCAGTCGTGGTGGTGCACGTGTGGATGTTTCTATAGACTCCACAGTACAGATTTGCTCAGAAGCTCTAGATCCAGCATGTCTTGGCCTTCGCCGGGGAGGAGGAGTGTAGACATCATAGTGTCTTTCATCACCATTATGACTTGGTTCTGAACAGTGGAGATGATGTTGTTTCCGGAGACGGTTGCATTGTGGTAGAACTCGGAAACATGGGTGGGTAGATTCTTGACTGGCATGATTGTCAAGAATGGAAACAACCCAGTTTCTTCCAATTGTCGAAAGATCCTGTGGAATTTCTCTGGACCTAGGCCTGCGTGAAGAAGCTCTAGGTTAAGAGTCTTGTCTTTCTTCAGCTTGCTTACCAGCGACTCGACATTCACCATCTGAAATGAGGGTTTCATTTCTGCAAAGAAACGGTTACCTTAGATTTGCAAGTGCTTTGGTTAGGCGATATCAATGCAAGGGGAGAGAGAGATTTTGCAGATGATCTGAGCCTTCATCTCCTTGCATATATTTATTCAGCTCTGCATGCATTGATCGAGGACACTTGATTGCTATCTTAGCTGATCAGCTATCTGATTTGATGGACGATTAGCTGAATAAATGATGCATGCATCCCAGCCGTCTCATTGTGAAGAAACTTTATGATCATGTGGCTGAGAGAGAGCAAATTTAAAAATGGGGTGGTTGTCATAAATAGCAAAATATCTTCTGCAGATTTGGCTATTTATATCTCATAGATAATCATTCCCTCCCGTTCACCTTTGTGGAGTCAATTTAATATTAACGCAGAGATATTAATGGCAACTTGTGAGAGAGGACCCCATTTTCAAATTGTAACCGTTGAATGTAATATAAGAAATTTTATAATCACAACGGAAATAATTAAGTTAAGATAAGCTTGATGATTAAGAAAAACTTATCCTGAGTCAGTTGGGATACAGTCCAACTGATTGGCTTGATGATTCAGCGGTCGGATGTTCAGGTTCATCACTTTTCCAGTTGCCGCTGATGAGCTGACTTTGAGGCTCTAACTGAACTGAATTGATCAGTTCATTTGGTCAGTTACTTGGTCTTCTTTAAGTCAGTTTCTTCTTCTTGAAGGGCCGAACTGGACTAGCTGCACTGCTTCCTTTCGAGCAGTTTGATCACTTTCTCATCAATGTAGATCCAGTTTCGTTCTTTGACAGTTCGGGCCTTGCTGTCCTCACGGCTTGGTGAAGTTACTATATGGCAACTAATGAGTGTTTCAGCCTTTGATTAAGGGATTGTAAAATTCCCTTCGGCAACTGTCTGAACTGATCAATGTTCCGAATCAGTTACAGGCCTTTTGAGCTGGATTTGAGTAGGGTAGTGACATAGCTCTTGGATAGGAGATTTGATGATGTGGCAGTATCCTCATCATCACTATCTCTTTCATCATCATGCCTTTGATCCTTCTGAGGAGCTACGACTTCAATATGTGATAGATGTGGTTCTATCCTCTCTGTGGCAGTTGGAGTTCGTCGTGATGGCTCAGCTGACTCACTTGATAAATCATCAAAGTTCAGTTTTCGGCAGAGGGAGCCAGTTGGGCAGTTGACTAATTGATTTGCGACCATAGCTCCTTCAGGCATGATGCTGGTTTTGACTTCGGCTAACAAGACAGCTGCTGGAATTTCGTTGGCGAGCCTGTGATACATGATGTGCTGAACTTGCACAATGGTTGGAGGGAATGGATTTGACGATCCTATCAATTTAATGCTCCAAGTTTCTTCACGTTGCCAGTAGCTCATGCCATTAAAGGCAGTTAGCAGAAAATAAGACTGGATAGACATTGAATGTCTCCAGTTGTACTAATCGAAATACCGGTGGAGTTGTTTGAACAACTCTTGGTCACGTTGTGCAACAAAAGCGAAGTGCGTGAGAAGAAGATTAGTCACTTCCTTTTGTGCACTTTTGACTGCGTATTCACCACTAGAGAAGGTGCGAATATTTTCTTCAGTCAGCTGGAGGGGAGGGCATGTGCTTCTGAAGTAGTCAGCTCCATAATTTGAATGAGGAATTCCGATGAATGGAATAAGCTCATCTAGATCAGAGCAAACCTGGAAATCAACTGGTGATCCGTTCTTTGATTTCGGAGAATGAATGGCGTTGGTAGTTAAATTGCTCGAAGTGATGTTGCTCGTATTTACCTTGGCTCTTCGTTTCTTTCTAAATGACTGAAGATGAGCATTTCCCTTCTGGGAAATCCAGTCAGAGATGAGGACTGGTAGTGCTTCCTCACTTGGAAGATTCAGCAGGTCTTCAATCATTTTGCTCATCCTTAGAACAAGTCTTACCTTGGACTCAAATTTTCCAGATTTCTTCGAGTCAGAGGCCTTGACGACTTGATGTTTGAATTGTTGGAAGACAAATTCTGCCCAGTTTGTTTGTCATCCTTCAGCAAGGTGAATCATAACCTTGTATCGCTCTTGGGTGAGCTGACTCAGGCTTCCAATGGCCCCAAACATCATCTTGTTCATTATGTCGAGTAGAACGCCATACTCGGGCTTCAGATCAGTTTTAGCTATTGTAAAACTGAATTGCTTATTGCAGGTGGGAGCTTTCCATTCACTCCAGTATGATTCTGTAGGTTCCTTCAATTCTTGAACGGATGATCCTTTCCGTGGAAGTTGGAAGACTTCTGCAATTGTTCTTTCAATGATTTGGAGTAGCCGTCCTTGAATCACTGATGACACTGTCTTTCCATCTGTAGACAGTTTTGCTTGAAGCAAAAACTCACTCACCAAATTTTGTCTGAAGAACTTTGGTGGTGTCTCCAGGTAGTGAAGAATTTCTATCTTGTGAAGATTTAACAAAAGGGTTGGGTTGTTTGATTCGTTTAGAATCAACTAAAATTTCTTCGTTTCTAGGAATTTGTCTCTCAATAGTTGCTCTTTGAAGGAATTTAAAGATCTGGGTAATTCAGCCATCTTTTAGGTTAGCTGAAATTTTGGGGGATTTCAAGAGCTTTGAGAGAGAGAGAGAGAGAGATAGAGATAGCTTTTTAAAGCGTATGAGGGGTATTTCTTAGAGGCTTATAAGAAAGGGTTTTTATGAGTGATCGGGCAGGCTCATAAATCTGATGGTTAGAATGGTACTGACTCTGGCCTCTTTTATTTTGGTCGTTGGCTTTAATGACTTTGAGACGTGTCATTATTTTGCAACGGTCAAAATATTCAAAATAAATGCTGAGTCGACATATATTTGAAAGTAAAAAAGAAAAGATAATCTTTTTATAGATAAAAAAAATGTTGACAAACTGAGTTACAAGAAGTAAACTTAGGGCTTTCTAATCAGTTGAACTTGATCAGCCACTAGTCCTTCTTGTGCTCAGTTTTCCTCCTTTTAGAAAGTGGTTCGATGGAGTCGCCTTCACCATCCTCGTCACTACTTGAAGACTCAGTTTCTACTGACTGGAGTCTGGGGTGAGCTTGCAGCTTCTGAATTTGCTCTGTGTTCAGTTTTACCTGTTGCTGCAGGCTATGGATCAAGTTTGCATAGTAGGCAGAGAGCTGGACTGATAAGCTGCTTGGTTGATCATCGAACTGAGCTACTCTCGAGTCAACCTCTTCTTCATCTTCAGTTCCGATCAGTTCCTCACATGGAACTGTGTGGGATTGCTCAGCCTTCTCCATACTGATTGATTCATCATAGCTCGGCTCTGGTGGAGTCTCCGGTGCAGCAGCTTGGGCTTCAGTTTGAAGAGCCCTTTGAACTGGATCAAAGTACGCAGTTATGGCTAGCGTACCTTGGTAGGCAGGTTGATCATCCTTTTGAGCTGTCTGATCAGATGGCTCCTCAGACTCAGCTGGCTCTGTTACTAGAGCAGTGAGAGGAGTAGTTGAGGGAGCTCCTTCATCAGCAGTTGGCTCTTGGGGAGGAGCGACTTGGGATTCAGTTGACTCCTCAAACTGTTGAGCTTTCTCAGCTGGCTCTTCTGACTGTTCTTCACTCAGTAGAACTGGTAGAGTAGGTAATTTGAGTAGTTCTTCGAACTCCATATCATTGGCAGTTCGCTCATCAGCTACTTCTACTTCTGGAGAGTCATTAAGGAGATTAATGATGACTTCAGCTGGTCGAGGGGATTCTTCAAAAGTTAACTGCCTAGCAACAAATGCTAAGACAGTTTGCCTTGAGTTGGAGGCTTTTGCAGTTTCAGCTCCTTGGTGACTGCTCTGGGCTTCTCTGTGAAGTTGCTCATATACCTACTGGTGCTGTCGTTGCCTAAAGATAAGTATTTCCCTAAGCAACCAATGCTATCGTACTTGGGGATTTCTCTAATGTTACCATTCAGCCTCTATTTGTAGTGGTGGCAGTTGGATATTGGCCCAATTGAGCAGATCGTCCATTACTTGTAACAGGGTTTGTTGATCTGGATGAGGATGATTTCTTCGTATGGCAAGCATTCTTTTTAGAGTAATGATTAGATTCTGTTCAGGAGTCGCTTGTCCAGCCCATTCCATGCTCCATCTCTCTTCTCTTCTCCAGAAGCTCATCCCATGAAGAGTGGAGAAAGTGGGCTTCAGAATTGAAGCAATGTCTCCACAAGTACCAATACACGTACCTTGAGAGAGCTTTGTATAGAGCAGCTTTGCCAATCACATCCTCAACAAAATTCTCTGATATGAATTTGGTTACTTGTTCATCGGTCCAGCTTTTAATGACCTCAGCCCTGGAGAGCGCTCTTATATTTTCATCAGTTTTTGCCATTGGGGGACAGGCAGTTCTGAAGTAGTCAGCCCCTGTGCCTCATGGTAGAACTCCCCTGAATGGCACAATATCATCTCCCTGAACTGATGCCATATCAAATGCTTTGATATTGAAAGGAGGCAGTTTTGGAGGAGGTGGAGGTCCTGATTGCTTCTTCTTTGCTGACTTCTTCTTTGCTTTGCCAGTTTCTTCCTTGGTTTGAACTGGTTTGGTAGAGGTTCCTGCTTCAGATGAGGGAGCCATTGATCTAAATTGAACTTGCTGTAGCGGCTTGGCTCTGATTGGAGTTCCCATCATTTGGCTGATTGGGATGTTGTCTTCAGAGTCGGAGTCCTCTTGATGTACCTCTTTGGCGATCTCCTTGTCTTTTCTTTGAGCAGACTTCTCTGTTTTCTTTGGGGGAGCATCAATTTGCTGAGTGCTTTTGATGCTTATGGTTTTTGAAGCTGGTTGTCTTCTGCCAGTTGATGGTATGAAGTCCAGATTCTCAATCATCAGTATTTCAGTTTCTTCTGCCATGAAGTTGAGAGTGCTTTCCAATATGCTGCTGATCCTACAGGCATAACACATCTTTTGATGGAACTCAGTTTCGTTCCAATGTTTTTCCACAATATCTACGTACTTCTTGATTTATTCAAAGAAATACTGAGCCCAGTTGACTTTGACATTTGTGATGATTGCCGCACATGCTTTGTATTTGTGCTCGAACATCTCTGAATGACTTCCTGTTGTGCCGACAATCATTCTAGCTGAAACTGATGCTAAAATTCTATATTCTTTCTGGAAGCAGGACATGGATGTACTGCTTTTGTAGGGATTATTCGCAGTTTGCTCGCTTCTAGAGATTGTAGGCTTGTTCTTGATCAACTTCCACGTCTTGTAGTTTTATACCAGAGGTGGGAAGTTGAAATATCCTTCCGAGTAGATCTGGAGTGATTTCCAGTTCTATTCCGCGAACTTCAGTTGTGATTCTGTCATCATATCCTTTTGAGTTCAAATAGAATTCAACTACTGGTTCAGGATAGATCTGTGTCGGAGTGACTTCAGTGAATCTCTTCAATCCTGATTGTTCGATCTTCGAGATTAACGAGTTGCAGAGTGGAGAATTTGAGCAACTTTTTCTATATGTAGCTTGATCTAAAAATTTGTCTCTGTATAGATTCATTTGGAATCTTCGAGATGATTCATCAGTTCTTCTGAAGTTAAACTTTCGTCGAACAACTGGTGTACTCCTTTTAGCCATGGAGTTTTTTGTGAGGCTTGGAAAGCGATTTGAAGAAAAGGATATGATCTGGTTTTGACTGAACTGGATATGAAACTGAATCCTTGATTCTCGCAACTATTTTGCAGAACTTTTGAGGAAACGAAGGGAGAGAAAGGCTTGAATTCTTGACTAAGTCTTGGATTAGTAAAAGTGATACTAGAATTCAGCCATCCTTTTTATAAGAGGAGGTGGAGCTCATCCAATGGTTGGGACGTTTTGTATGCCCTTGTGATATCCCGACCCTTTTGCTAAATTATAAATTATAATTTTAGTAAATGATTTCGAATTAATATTGTTGAATATTAATCATGTGAGTATGTTTGTATGTTATGCCGTTATTTTATTGCAGATTGTCTCACTCGAGCTGATACGTCATAGCACGGTGATGTTATACTGAGTGTATAACACAATTTAAATTTTAATACTAAAGTGTCGAATTATATGATAATGGATGAATGTTATTGCATTGAGTTTTGTTTGCCAAAACCTTGAACACCCTAACACTGAGTTGATCGGGGGTCTCGCTGCTAGGGGGCTAGGGGCAACGCCCCCTGCTTTTTCGGTGTGTATTAAAAGTGCTTTGAAAATTTAAAGGAAAATGGAGTGGTTTAAGTCCGGGAGTCGTTTAAAATAAGGGGGATGATTTAGGCATGTCGCGCGCCCGCTGGGAGGTGCGTGCCCGCAGGGCCGTGCGCGATCGCGGGAGACTGCGCGCCCGCGGGGCTGGCGAGAGACGCACGCCCGCGGGGGCTGCGCGCTCGCGGGGAGCGTTGGCTGAGAGATGGGTTCCGCGGTCGCGGGGGCTGCGCGGTCGCGCGGGTCCGGGGATTTTCTACCTATAAATACAACACTTATTCATTTCCTCCTCATTTTCTTTCCATATGGGCGATTTTTCCTCTCCATTTCTCTCTACAAATCCTTCATCTTTTGAAGTAGATTCTTCCATCATCATCCATCAACAAAGGTAACCTCTACACCTCTCCTTCTTGGGGATTAAACACCCATTTCTTGTTGCTTTGAAAACTAGGGTTTTGTTATCCAAATTTGAGGATTTTCGATTTTTGTTGATCTTCTTGCTTTGACATCTCAAAAATATGGTTTATTTACCTCCTTGAAGCTATGTGTGAAGTTATATTGAATTCCTATGGTTCGTTGTTGCTAGGGTTTGAATTTTTGCCCCTATTTCTCCTTGTTTTGTTGATAATTGTTTGGAGATGTTATGAAGGTTGTATGGGGTTGAGTTTCATGTATGTTAGAGCCCTAGGGTGAAGGTGTTTGGTATTTGAAATGTTGGGTCTAAAGGATTTAAAATGAGTCATGAGCATGTGGTTTAAATGTGTGCCCGTAATGTGTTCGATCAAATGCTTCAAAGAGCTTTAATGTGTATTTTGAGTCAAAAATTATAGTATGAGCTTGTTTATCCATGGTTGTGTATGTGGAAATGTTTGAAGACCTTTAAAGCAAAGTATAGCATGAGTTTGGTCTAAATTATGATTTAATTAAATAACTCGACGTCTAAAATGAAAAGAGAATTGAAAGGTGCTAGGTGACATGTTGGGGCTCGAGGTGGACAACTTGTGGGCGGCAAAGGAGTATTTCAAGGTTAAAAGGGTTCAAAAGTGTCTCTTAAGGTGGGATAACTCTAAACTGTGAACACGTGTAAGGTTATAGTTACTGTTGTGCTTTGATTGTATATGTATGAAAGGTTTTCGGACCAGTGAATGAAACAGACCCTTCGGGGCAGAGATCCTTTGGGATCGAACATAGACCTGTTAATGTCCTCCCTGGGGAGTAGGATGTCTGCGGGCATCCCTACAGGGATAAAGATGTTCATTAACGGGGGTATCATGATGTTTAGACCCTACGGGGTTGAGACTAGTCTCCACAAAGTAAAGAAAAGTCCATATGTTAAATTTTCACTTGTGCAATTAGCTATAACTGTTTATAGTGTTCCCCACTGAGTATGTTGTTAAATACTCACCCCATTCATTCAATGAATTTCAGGTTGAGGAGTCGAGGCCGGAGTAGGAGCGTTGTGAACACAAGAGAACCCCACAAGGTTGTGTTTATCTTTTGCATGCTCTTCTTTTGATAACACTCATATTATTATTGTTATTATTACATTGATCACTCTTTTGCCTTATGATCGATGATTATTGGGGATGGGAATAGCCCGATCTTTTGTAGGCCATGATGTGTATAACTGGATATTATGTAGAACAACTTAAAGGCGGGTCGTTTGACCTTGGAGCCTTCTATGTGCGAATTATGTCGATGAACCCCTATATTATGTTTGTTAATTTAGGGTGTTAGACGGGCGGGTTGTGTAAGCCTATGAGCCCGATAGGTTAGACGATTGCATGCTTAATAGGACAAAATTTATATTGAAAATTATGATGCCTTACCTCATTATGCTATGTATATTATCATATTTTGACCTAAGCTTCCGCTCATATTAAAATAAGCACACAAAAAATGTAAGTAAATTGTATGTTAAGTGACGTGGCCAAACGGAGTAGTTTGGGGCGTTACAGCCCTGATTTCAACGGTCAGATTCATTCAATCGACCCGCCGATTGGCTTACGATTCTATCCGTTGGGGATTAATGAGGAGAGAGAGTGAGTCCAATGGTAATATTGGAGTGACACGTATTTTTTACCGTTCTCACTATTGAAAATTTTGAACTTATCTGTTTCTCTCTTGTGGCTTCTTCTTAGCTTGAAACTGATTACATCATCAGTTGGCTTCGACTGTAGCTGATGATTTCCAGATTGATCAGCTCCAACTGAGATGTTTTCTCATCAGTTCCTTCCTGGCCTTGACTGCTGGAATTTTAATTCAGCTACTTCTCAGTTCAGCTGCTCTCCTTCAGCTGATTTTTGAACTGATGTCTCCTGTTGAGTTGATTCCAGTTCCTTTGACTTCTCCATCAGTTTGAGCATTTTGCAGTTGGTACGTTCTGCCTAACTGGCTGGATCATCAGTTGTGACCGTTTGGCTGACTCTGCCTTGCTCCTTGCCTTAGTTTGAGCAAATGAACTGATGATTCAGTTAAGCTGATGGGGTAGAGTGATCAGCTTCAGTTTACTTTCTTTGCACAGCTTCTTGTTTTAGTTCGAACTGATAGCTTTTGTATCCAACTGATAGCTTCTTGAAGTCTTTCGGTTCAGTTCCTCTCTTCAGCTGAAATAGTTTTCTGACCTTTTTCTTCCACTCGACTATCTTCATCCTTTGATGCTAGTTCAAGTAGTCCCAGTTGTATACATAACTCCATAAACCTTGCTTCAGGCAATGGTTTGGTGAAGATGTCAGCTATCTGCTTCTCCATGTTGACATATTTGATGTATATGTCCTTCTTCTCGATGTGATCTCTCATGAAGTGGTGCCTTATGTCAATGTGCTTAGTTCTTGAATGCAGAACTGGATTCTGAGATATTGCAATTGCACTATTTTTGTCACAGAATATAGGTACTTCTTAAGTTTCGACTTTGTAGTCCTTCAACTGTTGCTTCATCCAGAGTATCTGAGCACAGCAGCTTCCTGCAGCTACATATTCCGCTTCAGTTGTTGACGTGGCAACTGAGTGCTGCTTCTTGCTGAACCAGGATATCAGTTTGCTTCTAAGAAACTGACATGTTCCACTGGTGCTTTTTCTGTCAATCTTGCATCTTCCAAAGTTTGAGTCTAAATAGCTAATTAGACTCAAACTGTCGTCTCTGGGATACCATAGTCCAAGATTTATGGTTCCTTTGAGGTATTTGATAATCCTCTTTGCCGCTTCAAGATGACTTTTCTTCGGGTTGGCTTGAAACCGCGCGCATAGACCGACTGAATAGGAGATGTCTGGTTGGCTAGCCGTTAGGTAGAGTAGCGACCTAATGATTCCTCTATAGTATGTCTGGCTAACTGATTCTCCTTCTTCATCAAGATTTAGCTGAACTGATGTGTTCATAGGAATCTTGAGAGTTTTTCCTTTATCAGCTCCAAACTTCTTGACTAGCTCCTTAGTGTACTTGGCCTGGCTGATAAAGATCCCATCTTTCAGCTGCTTCACTTGGAGTCCTAGGAAGAATGTCATTTCTCCCATAATGCTCATCTCGAATCCACTTTGCATTAGTTGAGCGAATCGTGTGCATAGATCTTTGCTTTTTGATTTAAAAATTATGTCATCCACATAAATTTGAACCATTAAGATCTCAGTTGATCGTTCTATTCGGAATAGAGTTCGATCAATGACTCCCTTTTGAAACCTATTCTTTAGCAAGATGGTTGTGAGAGTTTCATACCACGCTCGAGGAGCTTGCTTAAGTCCGTAGAGAGCTTTCTTCAGCTTGAAGACTTGATCACCAATTTTGAAGTCTGGCGGTTGCTCGACATACACGTCCTCGAGCATTCCTTGAAGAAACGTACTCTTGACATCCATTTGATAGACTGTGAAGTTGAAGTGAACTGCATAGGCTAGGAACAGTCTGATGGCTTCCAATCTTGCAACTGGTGTGAATGTCTCATCAAAGTCAATCCCTTCACTTTGTTAGTATCCTTTGGCTACCAGTCTTGCCTTGTTCCTTGTGATCACACCTTGTTCGTCCAGCTTGTTGCGAAAAACCCATTTTGTGCCAATGACCTTCTGGGTTTTTGGTCTATCAACAAGAAACCATACGTCATTTCTTGTGAATTGATTCAGTTCTTCTTGCATGGCCATGATCCAGTCTGAATCTTCTAAGGCTTCTTTGACGTTTGCTGGTTCCGTCTGAGATATGAAGCATGTAAATAGTGCATGCTCAATTGAACTTCTGGTTTGGACTCGGCTTCTTGGATCACCAACTATATTGTCAGTTGTATGGCTTCGAAGCCATTTGGGCAAGATAGCTTTAGCTGGTTCTACTGTGGTGACGTGATCAGTCATCTTTTCATCAGTTGGTTCGGCATCTTCATCAGTTCTTCCCCTTGTTTCAGTTGTGGGGTTTATGGTCTCAGCACGATTTGTATCCTCATTGACCAGAATGTTCTCAATTGGTCTAGTGCCAGTTTCATTGCCTTGTTCTAGTGAAGCTTCAAGCTGCTCTGGAACAATGTGATCCATATAGTCCTGCGAGTTTTCAGTTTCACTAGATAGTACTTGAACTGATGTGTCTACTGTTTCTTTGTTCCTGTACTCATTAGTAAATTCATCAAATACAACATGACATGTTATTTCCACAATAAGAGTTCGTTTATTGAACACTCTGTAAGCTTGTGTGTGAGGCGAATTATACCCAAGAAATATTCCCTCATCGGCTTCAGCACTGAAAGCTTTCAGTTGAGTCTTGCCATTGTTGTGAATATAACATTTACAGCCAAATATTTTAAAGTATGAGATAGAAGGCTTACAACCCTTATACAGTTCATAAGGTGTTTTGTCATGTGCGGTGACGATGGCACTTCGATTTTGAGTGTGGTAGGCTGTGTTGCTGCTTCTTTGAGTGTCCGGTTTCACCGTTCAGCTATACCGTTTTGTTATGGAGTTCTTGCTGCTGAGTGTTCGTGAGTGATTCCAAGTTTGCTGAGGAAACTGATCATTTGCTGATTCACAAATTCAGTTCCATTGTCGGAGTGAATCCTTTGAACTGATCTCTCTTTTTCAGTTTGCAGCCTTCTGATTAGCGTTGTTAGCTTAGCGTAAGTTTCATCTTTGCTCCTCAAGAATTCCACCCACGTATATCTTGAGAAATCATCAACTACTACGAGTGTGAATCTTTTACCTTTTGGGGTCTGTGGTCTGACTGGACCAAACAGATCCATATGTAGCAGTTAGAGGCATTCAGTTGTTCCTGGTGGATGACTCCTATTCTTGAAGGATGACTTCACTTGCTTCCCTTTTTGACATGGTCCACACACGCCCGTTTTCTTATATATCTCTTTGGGAAGCCCTTCAACTAGCTCTTTCTTGGCCAGGTAGTTGATGGTTTTGAAGTTGAGGTGATTCAGTCGTCGATGCCATAGCCAGCTTGCTTCAGTCGATCCTTTTGAAAGGAAGCAAGCTTCTGAGTAGCCGGTTGACCAGTCAACAATATACATGTTGCCTCTCCTTATGCCAGTAAGAAGAATTGCTCCAGTTGACTTATCTCTTATGTTGTAAGAGTTTTTGCTGAAGTCAACTGAGTGGCCATTGTCACACAGCTGGCTGATGCTGAGTAGTTTGTGTTTTAGTCCATCCACATGGGAGACTCCATTTACTATAATTTTTCCTTTGACCACGAACCCTTCTCCAATGGTTCGACTTTTGGAGTTGTCTCTAAATGTGACAAGTGGACCTTTGACTTCTTCATAACCATCGAGATCTTCTCTATCTCCGGTCATGTGCTTGGAGCACCCGCTATCTAGATACTAGATATCTTTAGTTTTCTTCATAGATAAGATGCTCTTATCCTGCAAAAATAAGGATTAGCATTTAGGGACCCGTTTCATATCGGGTCCTTGTTGATACATCAAGATTTTTGGAATCCAAACTTGCTAAAAATTCAACTTTTTATCATTCAGAGATCCAACTGATTTGGATCGCTTGATCAGTTTAGATTTTCTTTCAACTCTTCTATTTTGAGTTGAATCAATTGAATGGTACCTGCGTTGAGAGTTAGTAGGATAAAACAATTCAACTAAAATACTTTGGTCATGAGACCTTTGAGCTCTTTGATCAGACCAGTGCCTTGTATGTTTTCAGTTTACTGGATTGAACCCTTTTGTATAAACTCTCGGTTCATTTCTGGAATCCAGGTACTCGTTATAGTGATGGTAGGGTTCAAACGAGTTTCTTTGATCTCTCTTATAGGTGTTTTGATTGAACTTCTTGGTAGGATAGGCTTGAGATCTAAACTGGTTTTTCTTTCTGAAGTGGACTGATCTATCAGTTTGCCTTGGGGGCATTCTGTGTTGAGCTGGTGGTTTTTTTTGTGAGCTGATGGTCTCTGTTGAACTGAAAACCCTTAAATGAAAGGATTGGTTTGGATGAACTGATGGTCTTGACTGGAATTTTGACGTCAGTTAACCTGGTGTTTTTGGTTGGGAAAACTGTTTAAATTTTTTGGGCTGAGTTTGAGGATTTCTCAATATTTCTTTGCCTTTGGATGCCTCAGCTGGCTGATCATGAGTTGATCTGGTGAATCCTTTTAGGATTCCTTTATCACTGGGTTGAGCAACTGTCTTTCCTTTCTCTAAGGCAGTGAACTTGCTGTATCCCAGCCCTGTGCTGCTGATTCCGGTTCTCTGATGATTCAATATATCATCTAGAATTTGAGATCCCCTTTTGAACTTGAGAGTTACTTTTTCTCTCTCATGGATCTCTTTCTTGAGTTTTTGATTCTCAGCTTCTAGATTAACAGTTCTCAATTTCAACTTTTCAAATTCCACAAACTGAGATTCAAGATAATTCATTCTTTCATGATCAATGCACAGTTTTCTAACTCTATTTCTCAGTTCATTATTTTCATCTCTCAATTCAACATGCAAGCAGGATATTGAAGCTAATTGATCTTCTAGCATCATAAGTTTAATATCAAGTTCATTGCTAGAGATAGTTGTTTCATTAATATGATAGAAAGAGGTTTGAGAATCAGCTGTACTAACCTCTTCATCATTGTCAGCCATGAGGCAGAATAACGCTTCATTATCTGAGTTGTAGCCGTCCGAATCAATTCCAGATGGATAGTCTGAATCGTCTAGCACGACATTCTCGAAGTTTGCAATCATTGCTTTCCTTTTGAAGAAGCTTCTCCTTACTTTGGCCTTCTTGTCTTTAGGGAGTTCTGGACATTCATATCTGTAATGTCCTTGTTTGTGGCAGTGAAAGTATTCTCCTAGATTTCGATTGCCACCCCTGAATGGTTCAGCTGGTCGTTCAGCTGGTTGATGAGTTCTCTTATCTTTTGGGATTTCATCAGTTTGAAGTGGAACTGATTGTTTATCCCTGACTTTCTTCAGCTTTTCTAACAACCTGGTAACTGACTGAATTTGATCATTGATGTCTTCAGTCAGGTTTTCCTTCTTTTCGGTTGTATCTCTTCTTCATTCGGACGAAGATCCGTCTTGATTCTCTCTAGCTGGTGAGCTTATGGGCCGGAAGTTGTTCCTTCCTCGAGTATCTCTAAACCGGTTCCTTTCACCATAGAATGCTGCATCTTGAGCTGATGTTGTTGATGTTTTCTTCTTCCGGTTTAGGCTGTACTCATAAGCTTTGAGAGAACCAAACAGTTCTCTGGGAGTGATGCTATTCAGATTTCTTGATTCTTTTGTAGCTATCACTTTCATGTCTCATTCTTCGGTGAGATCATCCAAAATTTTGGAGTTCATCTCAGAATTGGGATAGCTTCTTCCCAAGTTGGTCATCTCACTGATGATGCCTAGAAATCTGATTTCAAGACTTGAGATGGACTCTTCTGGTAGCATTTTGAAGGACTCGTATCTGTCGACTGCTAGTTGGAGCTTGTTTCCTTTGATGGCTTCGGACTCTTGGCATAGATCTGCTAGTAAGTCCCATATCTCCTTGGCAGTTGTGCAGTTCTTTGTGTCCTTCATTCTGTCTTCATCTAGAGTTTGAAATAGTGCAGCCTGAGCAACAAACTCTAGATTCTTCAACTTCTTCTCTTCACTTGTGAGAAGATTAGTTGGCTTTGGGATCCTGGCTGGTTGATTTAGATCAACTATATGGGCTTCATTATCCATCATGATAATGATTGGACCTTCTTCAATAACTTCCCACATGTTCTCATGGATCGAGCAGAGATGCGCCTTCATTCTCCTGCTCCAGTTATCATAATTCTCAACTGAAAATAAAGATAGCTTATGGTTTCCCATAGCTTGAAATGTTAGCACAGATAAGTAGATATGATTCAGTTGATCTGCAGAAACGGCTGATCCTTAGAATCAACCGCTCTGATACCACTTGTTGGTCCCGGGCGAGTCGATGTCAGTTTAGAGGGGGGGTGAATAAGCTGATACAATAAATTTACTTCAAACGCGGAATAATAAGGGCCCTTGACTCGCTTAGCAACTTATCTATGCACAGATCAGTTGAGCACTTTTTAGACAGCTTGGGTGCAAATTGTGTGAGCTTGTGTACAGTTCAAATATATACGAGTATAAGCAAAACAGTACAGCACACAGACGATTTATAGAGGTTCGAAGTCTCAAACTTCTACGTCCTCTCTTCCTTCCGCAGAAGGGAAACTCCACTACATAACTTGAGTTTCTTTACAAATTATATAATGAAGGACAGTAGGCTGAACCTGGTAACTGCTCGCTACCTCAGCGGGTCGACGGCTCACACTTGCAGTCCCTAACTGCTCGCTAGGGAGGTAGGTGCTATTGACGTCTTTACAAGGTTTTAGATCTCTTTCGATCTTCAAGAGATTAGTCTTGAACAGGGGATATCAACTGATGTGCTCCTTCAATTGAGCTGGGTAGTTGATCGGTGTATTGCTGGAACTAAGAATGTTGCGCTGGCTGGATTATCAACAGCTAGCTAAATGCTTTGATTCTGTGGATTCTTCTTCTTAGTTGGACTCTCGCAGGTTTAGCAAATGCTGAACTTGAGCTATGTGGGAGGGAGAAAGAAAGCTCAGTCGAAAGTAACTTGAATGAAGGTTTCAAGAATGAAAGTCACGAAAAGTCATTTGAAAACTTTGATTCACTTGTCTTTTATAGAGAAGTGATTTTGTGTCCGTTGAGTTCCATTGATCGGTGGCTCTGTTCGTTCATCAATGGCTGATGGTCTTTATGATCGTTAGAGATTTTGGTTGAAGTAGCCGTTGCTTTGCCAATCGATCTCTGTTGAATATTTAATTCCAGTAGCCGTTGCTTTGCCAATCGATCTATGTTGAATATTTAATTCCAGGATCTCTGCTGGAGCATTTATTCCAAGATCTTCGTTTGAGCATTAACTCCAGGACTCTCTGGCTGGCAATTTTGAGTTCCAGTTTAGCAAGTTTGAGTTCCAGTTGGCAGTTCTGAGCTTGTCTGCTTATTTCGGCTATCACTTCAGTTGGTAGTTCTGAGCTTGTCTGCTTAGTTCGGCTATCACTCCAGTTGGCAGTTCTGAGCTTCTTTCTCCAGTTCAACTGATCATAAGCTATTGAATAGATTGTCAGTTTGACTGGTCTTTCTTGAGCTTTCTTGTCAGCTTAACTGATCACAAGCTGTTGGCTAGCTTGTCAGTTTGACTGATCTTTCTCGAGCTTTCTGGTCAGATGTTTGCTTGTTTTCTCCTACAAGCTGGCTTACTTAAGTTCTGGCCTTTGATTGATTCGTCTGTCTAAAACAGGGCTATGGCCACAGCCCCCTTTACCGCGCCTCGTCGAAACCCTAGCTCTAATTAGGGTTTCGGGACGTGAACTGGTGAACCTTCTTTCTTGGTGCTGAACTACTTTCCTTCTTTGAGTTGATCTCCAATCTTTATTCAATACAAACTATCTATTCCAAAAGGAAAAATCTAATACTGCTAGAATAAAAATTACAACTCAAAAACTTAGTCTAACAGCTTTATATCTATTACATTGTAACAACATAAAATAAAATCTAGACCTAATCCATGGATTTTCTCATGGATTAAAATCACGTAGCCAAACCGACATACGGCCAACATTCATTCAACATAGACATATATCACATAAAATAAAGGAGTCATGATAGTTGGTAAACCTGCAAACAAACACAGTCTACAAATCCAACAATCATATTTATATGAAACACATAAAATAACATATGATATCTATGCATGAATAATAATATTCGAATTTTACAATTAATTAAATTAATTAATTCGATATTATCCACAAGATAAAAATTAGAAATTAAAATAATTATCCACCAATTTAAATCTTTGAAGTTTTCAAAAATAATCCAAAAATAAATATGGAAATTATTTAAAATTATCCACCAAATTTATTTAATATTTTCGAACCACCCTAATTAAATAATATTTGGATATCTTGATATAAATAAAAAATCCAATCCAAATATTTATCCATAAAGATCGAAATCTTTCAAGGATAGGCTTTGGAGATTTGATCCACTTCAAAATCTTCCAAACCTTATCCTAATTTAAATGCTTATCACAATTGGATTTTGATAATTATTTATATATATCCAAAATTACCTTATCCAATTTTAATCCATAGATTTTCGAAAATATCAAATAATAAATTCGGAAATTTGATCCACTTCAAATTCTTCCAAATTTAAAATTCTATTTTCAAATCTATCTAGATTAAAATTAGGTAAAACAAGTTATACATCAAATAATATCAACTCTTAATCCAATCTACATAATTTTCGATCCACATTAATAACTAATCTGGAAATTTGATTTTTATCAAAATCTTCTCCAAATTAATTTATTGAAAATCGAAAATTAACATAAATTAACATATTTGAAAATTTTGACATTAATAAAAAAACTATTCCAAATAAAAACCATAGATTTCAAAAATACTAAGAAAGATAAATCTGGAAATTTGATCCACTTCAAATTCTTCCAAATTTAAAATTCTATTTTCAAATCTATCTAGATTAGAATTAGGTAAAATTAAGATAAACATCAAAAATACCAAATCTAATCCCAAACACCATAATATTCGAATCACACCTAGAATTAAATCTGAAAATTTGATATAGATCAAAAAACCATCCAAGATTAAATCCTAGGTGCCTAAAATTATAGGCAAAAATTAGGGAATTTTTAAACCTCAATTTCGAAAAAATTGAGCACCAAATTTTTGAAACTTATCAAATTAAATCTGAAAATTATGATATATCAAAAAACTATTCCAAATCTAATTAGATGAGGACCGAAAATTATCCTTGGTCACAAAACAAGAATTTTCGAATTTAAAATAAAAATTCATCCAAGTTTTATACAACATAAAATCAAAATACATGAACTTTAAATCTGAAAATTTAAAGATCATAAATTTATCAACAAATTTAACATGTAATTCGAATCTTATGCTAGGATTAAAACTAGAACAGTGCCAAAACCCGCTCTGATATCAATTGTTGGGGTTTTTTCGAATTAAACCACCGCATGATCATTTGGATATTCATTAACCCACGTTCATGCAAATCATATTTTTATGTCACATGCATGTTTACCACACGTCTAGCACAATTAACAAGTATAGCAAAACGAATCTAATAAAGCGGAAAATATAGATTCGAATTACTTACAAATCGGTAGACGGTCTAAGGACAAGATTAAAGATCTAATCTTGCTGTTGAATGAAATAGGAACAGACACCCCTTTTTCCACTGTGATCGATGGCCACTCCACTGATATTCTACTCTGAGATCTTCTGTTGTATTCCGGGACTGTATCTAGATTCAGGGTGGGCTGAAATCTACTAGATAGGTATAGAATTTGTGGATATAAAGAGAACACAAGAGGAGATGATTATGCAGTACTAAATTTCGAACTCCCCACCCTCTTATTTATAGGATGGTGGTCGAAATTCAGTGTCCCAACCCTACTGGGTCTGGGCTTCTATCTCTTTTTCTATCTCCAGTCCATTAAAGTCATATTGGGCTACAATAGGGATCTAGAAGAATATTAAATTGGCCCACTAATTTATTTAATATCCAATATCCAATAAACTTAGGATATAATTAAATAAATTAAGTATTACTTTTATTCCACTAAAGAAGTAATACTGACCTACCGATTTAATACATATTTGCGAATATGCTTTCTCCTTTAGTTCAGTTATTCCCCGTATTTAAGATATAATGTTCATTATTTAATTATGTCAGACTCTGATAACTATAATTAATTAACATCTAAACCTTGAGTAGTACTAAACAAACTTTACTCATGTACGGAATAAATTCCACCTACAGGGTTTCAACATGAACTTGTGTTTCCTCAGGAGAACATCATCAACCTGGCGCACCAGGACACAGTGCTCATGCATACTGCTTGATACATCATGCATACACTGTTATTACCCAAGATATCGAGTTTATTGATCTACAAAAAGATCTCACCCATTGATAAATCAAAGTAACAAACAACGCACACATATGCTCGCCAATATCACATGAGTTCAGAACCCAAATTCTGTGGATCTTTATTCTCTCATTAACTAGGTCAGAGACAGAGAATAGTATCCTATCGTGATCCTCCTCAATACACTAACAAGTGTACTAGAATAATCAGTTTGTAAGATAAACTAACTTATCAGATCATTCTACAGTGTACCATGGTGTGTTCAGGACCATCTAAGCCGTGAGCTTTTTAATACAATACAAGGTTCTAATGATATGATCTTACCGTGTGACTACCCACACCATATCATCTACAATGTAAGTATATGGAACATTGCATAGAAAAATTATATAACATAATCTAAATGCAAACAGTGACAGCAATAACTTTCATTTCATATCATCATATCATCAGAAAAGTATACAAAGACAAGTTTTTCAGTATACAAAACTATCATTTTGTGCTATAAAATGTCTGCTTTTGGAGCAAAAGATCAAAGTCTATGCAACACAGACATCACACACCAAGGGATCAAATATGAAGTTTTAAACACTAAAACAACATGAAAATAAGAAAACACACGCATAAAAGACATACAATTACAATAAGAAAAAATATCACAAATAATCACTAAACAATTACATAACAAAATCCAATGTCTCTATTAAAACTCTTTTGTGCAACTCCTAAGTGTACAAAAGGTTCACTGTTCACTCAAATAACCGCAATTCTCTCGAGTGATTTTGACTATCGAGTTATCTACTCTTATTCTATTAACAAAATATCTCTTTCGATTTATGAATTGTTATAATTAATTGTATCATCTCGTGGCCAATTAAACAATACAAAATCAACACAAGAATAGAAAAAATATAAATAAATCATAGGTGATCTACATCATGAATTAAGAGAACATTAAAGTCAAATCATAATCAACCTTAGAGAGCTATGATTTTTGCTATCCATTCCAATACAAATATTCAAAACAATCCAACAACAATTCATTAATCAAGTAAGAAATAACTAATTAATAAAAAATTCGAAAATGAAATTTGGTTGCCAATCGGATGGTTGATCTTGATCTTGTGCCTCTTCTCTTTATGCCTCCTTTGGGATATGATGTGATAGATCTACAATTCTGCCACTAAAGCTTATTTATACTACTGCTGAAAATAGTAAAAAAAAAAATTGGACATCAGTTGCTGATTCGCGAGTTTGCTCGCAACTACATGGGTTGCAAATGGGCTCGCGAATCCAATGTGGCACCCAGCTAGCACCTCATTGGCAACCACATCATCCGTTGCGAATGAGATCACAAATGAGTCGAAGGCAACCCCCGCCTCAGTCACGAATTAACAGAGATTGAGTTGAATACCATTCGCAGGTTGATTCACAACTTCCTTGCTCATGAGCGAAGTCGCGAAGCCACCTCAATGTTCATTTTCTATCATTTTCTCAACTTTTCCTCGACTTACAATCTTCATCACACACTCTCAAGACTTCATCAATTATTGCTTACACTACACTAATCCTGTAAAAATAATCAAAACACCACAATACAGAAAACAAGTGAGAACTGAATAAACTAAGATATAAAACAAAATTAAATTCTAGAAAACACACACTAGCTAGGATATTTAATTACTAGTATAAAATCTCAGTTTATCAAAATGGTTTCACACAATTTTTTGTCATTTTATTTATATCATGTTTATTATCATAAGTTTATATTTGATCACTAAGAATTAGGGTCGATACTTTTTTACATGACATAATAGTACAATACGAACGTGCATGCATAACGGATTAGTGTGTTGCCTTATCGCATTCGTGCCTTTATCGTGTCAAGACAATAAGAACATGAAAAATCTATATATAATTCATCTAAAACACACGCGCGCGCGCGCACACACACACACACATATATATATATATATATATATTATTGATGGTATCATTAATGATGATATATGGTTTAATAATTTAACATATTTATTGAGTTCTGAATGAAATTTCTTATGTGTGCTACATCCTCTGCAACACGATTAAATTTATTAATTTTTCTTTCATATTTTGTTCGATTTCCATTTTTTATTCTTTTGTTTAATTTTACACTTGTTAATAATGGTTCATTCTACGTAATTAAGGTTTATAATTATTTTATTATTTAATTTTTACTTTTCAGTTAATAATTGATTGTTTAATAATTATATATTAAAAAATAATTATAAACATATATAGACACAATGAACACTAATTTGCAAATGTAAAATTAAATGAAAGCAAAAGAAATTTAAATCAAAGAAAAAATGAAAACTTAAATTTGATCATATTGTAGATAATATAGAACAAATGTATAGCAGATGATCAATTTCATTCGTAGAATTTCAACCCAAGAAGCCTTTGTCAAGTGTCATGTAAATTGTCTTGTTTTAAGTATTACTAATTCATTGCATATAATTTATTATAAATTTTGGTTTTATATTACATTAACATTCATGTAATATAAAACCAAATTTTATTTATTATAAATTAATTGGCCTTTAATTTTATTACATAATTTTACGACTTCATATCTTTTAAGTATTCAATAACTTTGAAAAATCAGCCCATTTATTCATTAACTTTTTTGTCCAGTAAAAATGGATTGGTACTATACGACAGGATAAGCATAAGCCCCACAGTGATGACTATTTCCAATTTCAATAAACTATATAAGATCACTATCAATTCTACATTTATCAACGTATCGTTTAGGATAAAATAACAAATAATCAATTTGTATGTAAAATCAATTAATGAACAAAATGTGTGTGCCCCGCGCATGGTTTCCGTGGCCAATTGCTAAGGTTTAATTAATGATGTGGGTCTCCACCATGCAATGATCGATCGACCTCATTTTTTCTAAAATAAAATCACAAATTTTTATTTATTTAATTACAAAATCGTTATAAAAAATAAAGAGTCAATTTTTAAATTTTTAAAAAATTTATTTTAAGCATCAAATTTTAAAACTGTTTATTTTAATCATTTGGACAAAAATACCCTTAATTACAAAAATAAAATAAAATAAAATTCAACCCAAAATAAAAGAGGGAGAACATTGACATTCATCATCCCAACACTCATTTTACTGGAATTCATCAATTCATCTCCATTTTGAGAGCAATTCGCTGCCTTCAAACACTCATCTTCATCAACAACCTTCTACAAATTTGGAGACCCGCCTACCTTCGTACCATCTCGATTCAAACTGAGATTTTAGATTGTGATTCGAGCCCAACTCCAGATACGAAGAAAGAGTCTCCCGCTCATCAAGCCAATCATTCCGATGATCCTCCTCCATTTCCAGCCACATATCCTCGATTTGATCCAATGTTAGAGTATCGGAGTAAAAATTCTCAAACAGCGCAGCCTTGGACTTCAATTTCGCCTCATCTAACTAAGTAAGCTTCGACCCCCTTTCAGAAGTTGTTCTAAGTTCATGGGATCAACTTCAGCCACCGACAAGCGGGTTTGACAGCAATAAAGATTCGAGCGAGAAGGTTCAATGTCCTCTTTAAAGGCGATGCCGACCAAGATCCTTTCAACCCCCAGGGCCGGCTCGAGCGTGTAGCAAATGAAGCTGCCCCCTCAAGCCCTAAAAAAATAAAGGCCCCAAAAATTTCTTATATACATATAAACAAAATAAGTGTTTAGCGCAGTGGCAAAGCTTCTAAAGACATTCCCTGTTTCCCACTTAGCTCGAGTTTGACTCCTTGTGGTCTCTTTTCATCTATTTTTTAGTTTCTTTTGTTGCCTGTTTAATTAATCATTTTTTGTAGTTTTTTTTTTCTTTTGTTATCTATTGAGAGTAATTTATTAAAAAATCTTGATTATAAATTTTACTAAATAATTTTGCGGCTCAAAAAGCAAGAAAAATTAAATTAATTTTGTGCTTGTATATCATATACATATCTTTCTATGCATTTAAGTTTCTTCAAGACTTCGTCTCGGGCATGCAAACTTTTTAATACCACTACAAGAAAATCACAGAAAAGCGACGGAATTTTCCGTCTCCCCATACCTAATTTCCATTGCTAATTCAATGGACGACGGAATGGTGATGGAAAATGTTCGTCTCGTAAATTTAGTCATTTAAAAAGGAAGGCGACGGAATATTCCGTCGCCAAATATGGCGACGGCCTTAGCGACGGAATAGTCTGTCGCCTTAAAGTGTCGTCGTAAATTGGGATGACCAATAAAGCGACGGACGGATTCCGTCGCCTTTATTGGTGACGGCTAAGGCGACGGAACAGTCCGTCACCATATGAAAAAAATAATTAAATTTATAAAATGAAAAAAGCGGGCGACGGAACATTTCCGTTGCTAGTTTTGTTTTTTTATTAATTCGCTTTTTTTTAAACTTCTTTTTTCTTTTTAAATATTTATTTGTACCTAAACATAATAAAAGATCATAAAACTAATATATATATATATATAATTGTATATAATTTAATATAAATGTGTAATACATGTATAAATGTATAACAGTAGTAGTACAACTATGTGCTCGACCCATTATCCTGCCTTCTGGATCCGCTACCAGACCCTCCGGATCCGTCACCAGCACCACCCGACTACTCTATGAGAAGGCGCTCAAGCAGGAACTCCATCCTGGCCTGCTTCTCCAGCACCTGCTCCATGGACGCCTGCTGGGCACTCAGCCTCTCATCCATTTAACCCTGCATCTCAGCCAGGCGAGCATCGAGCTCTGCCTGGGTGTACAGCGATCCGGAGCCCAGGCTCGATGACGAGGAGGATCCTCCAGGTGCAGTAAAAGGGTGACGAATGGCAGGGGCCATGTTCCCCAGCCCGATAGCGCGCCCCTTCCTGTCAGGCGCCACCACCTGACGGAAAATCTCGCCCATGTCTGGCTCTCTGCCATCCGCTATCCACTCAGCAGCCAAGGCGTCACATTTATCATGTATTTATCAGGATAAATGTAATTCATTTTTCAATATAAATTATTTATATATATGTATGTATATATATATATTAAAATATTAGTAAAAATTTACCTTGTTCTCCACTCAGACAAATGTTGCTCTGTAGCCTGATTCAGCAAAATAAAACGAAATCCATTAGAAAATGTTAATTTTATTATACTATGAACTTGAATAATTATTATAACTCGTACCAGATCGTGCATATGATCCACGGTAGATCTGGCGCCTCCGTGGTGAGTCTGACTGGATGATCCTGGTCCATCGGGCTCGGTGTTATGGTTCCTCTTGGCTAGACGAGCCTTCTCTTGAGTCTCCTCCGCTTGCTAGTATGCTATCCAGGCAGGCCAGTCTTCCTGGCGCTCAAAATCGAGCTTGTTCCCTGTCTGGTAGTCATCCTTCTTCATGTGGTACACCATGTCTCTGTACCGGTCCTGACACTTCTTCCAGAAGAGCGGAAGCACCTCTTCATCAGGGAAAGACCACCTAAACTCCTGTATTTACACATCAATAAACAACGATGTTAGTAACAATATGAGATAACACCAATACACATAAATCAATTTTTTACCTTGAACTCAGCCCAATACAGCATCCTCCTATCTACGGGCACCCTCTTCCAAGCGAAGCCCGTACGAGGCATATACCTCTTGAAGATAGAGGTAATTTCCCTCGAACAGGCGTTCGAGGGCCGCATGACTCTGAAAATGCAAATTAGATTCAATTATAATATACATAAAGTAAATTGATTGAATATATTGATATATAGATCAACATACCTCTCCTTGACCACGGTCACGAGCTCGAGCTCCTGTCTCGAGTCAACTGTACGGGACTCTTCTCCCTGAGCATCGGTCTTATCCTGACTGACACTATCATCAATGATACTGCCAACGGATCCCATAGATGACAGACCTTGTGACCTAGCCCCGTGAAATCCACCACCCCTAGTCATCTAACAAAAACAAATCATAAAGATATCTATACATATGATCTTAATTAAACAAAAACATAAAATTCAAGAAAGACAAAAATTCGGCAACATAACGACGTGAAACCTATATTTTGACCAAGTCATCGACGTAACTTAACTAGGTTCTAGAATTAACTAGCAAAAACCAAACACTAGAAGGATCAAAGGGCCCTCGTCCCATTTAACTAAGATGTTTTATTAAAATTGAACTAACATGCTTTATTTTTTCAATTAATTTTATCACCGTACCTTTATACACTTTAGTAACATCATTTTTCAAATAATATATATATATATATATATATATATATATATATATATATATAAGAGTTCCTGGAGTGATGGAGGCTATTGATATTAATCATTTTATATATGAAAAATTTATGTTTACACTCTTGATGTTAATTTATTATTATGATTATTATTTTTTTTTTTTTGCAATGATAAAGTTATTAAAAATAACCTTAAAAGACGTCACATAAATGATTGATTTAAATTGATTATTTTATTTTAAATTCAACCATATAAATTAATTTATTGCTTTTAATGGAATAGACTGTAATGAAAATGCATATAGATTATTTGATATATTACTATCTAGCTAGCTAGACAATGGACACTTTTTTTTAATTGCATTTCATTAGTAGTGTACTAGCTAGTGATGGCCATATATTTTTAATTTTATTTACGAAAACAATTACTATTAAATTATGTGAAGGGATCGAATTAAATTAATATTTAATGTATAAGTGGGATATAAGCCCATAAATTATAAGCGAGATCCTAACACAAATATAAAATACAAGTTAATATATACAAATTTACAAATTTTATGAATATTTATTTCTATTTACCCATTTTTATCTTTCATTTATCATGTTTTATTTTTGTAAGTTGTAACATTTGAAGTCACTAACTTTGTAAGTTGCAATTTATAATTTCAATTATATATCAAAGTTATACATTATTTTCTGAAATTCACAGTTTATGAGAACATTTTTTCTGATTCTTTAATCTGTATTTTCCTAGTTCTGATTTGTGTGTGTGTACTTCTATTATTCTTGTCACAATTTTGGCCCCTGATCTTTGACTATTTTATTTATATGTACATAAGATTTAAACTAAACAGCACATAATTAATTAGGATAATTCTCATACAAAACATGCAAGACATTCAGAAAATTGCATATATTTAATTGCATAAACACACACACAACTCAAAAAATTAATTAAAAAAATTCCCGTTCTTATTAAATTAAAATTTAAATTAAAAACAAATAAGGCGACGGAACTATTCCGTCGCCTTATTATTTGGTATTAAAAAAAATAAAAATAAAATAAGGTGACGGAATAGTTCGTCGCCTTATTTTTCCGTTATTAAAAAAATAAAAAATAAAATAAATAACATAAGGCGATGGTAAGTCTGTCGCTAATGCCGTCGCCCCACGTGGTGACCGCTACATATGTCGCCTTTTCATCGCCCGTGTTGACGGAATCTATTCCGTCGCTATAATGTTGTATATTCTTGCAGTGTACGGCCTTATCAACCCCGAACTGGTAATCAAATTGGAATCCCAAAATTATCGGTGATTGTGTTTCGCTAGAAAAAGGAAAAGAGAGGGTAAAAATTGAGAGAGGAAGGGAGAAGTGGCGGGGATGTGTTTGCTAAAAAACATGAGAGAGAGAGAGAGAATATTCTTTAGTTTAATCTTTTTTTTAAAAAATAATAAAATTCTTTAGTTTAATCTTTTTTAAAAAAATATTTAATTAAGGATATTATGGTAAATTTGGACAAAATAAATATATTTAAAAAATAGTGACTAATTTTTTTATTTTTTTTTAACTTTTGACTGGCTAAAAAAACCATATTGACTTAAAAATAAAAGATCCGACTTTCTCTACCTAAAATCACCGCTAATTTAGGAAATAATTTTTATTATTAAATTTTACTCTTTAAATATTATTTAATTATTAATTGTGAGCTACTTTAACAATTTCACATACTTTCTTTGGAAATAGACAAAGTTGTTACATAGTGCAAATATATCAATGCATTTTCTAGATCTAATTTGAATTTCAAAGTATTAATATTGTTTTTTCTATATCTGCAGACAAACTTTTGTAATATAGAATTTTTTCATTCAAAATTTGTGTATAATTATTTAATGGTTAGATAATTTTAATAGACAATATATAAATCAATTGTTGGAATATTATTTAAGAGGAGCACTTGCGTGCACCAGCCCTTATGTGCCCCTATGTGAGGCAGGCGCCACGCCAGCGCCCTGCGCGTGGTGTGTGAGCGTCACGCGCTTGTCAGTTTGTTTTTTTTTTTTTTTTTTTTTTTTTTTTCTGGGTAGAATTTTCATTTTTTTATTATTTTTTTCAATTATCTGTTTTTTCTTTTTGTTTTTTTTCCAAAACTTTTTATACGCTAAAATAAAATTAGTGAACCCTAAAATTAAAATTAAAATTAAAAGTAAAATGAATTGATTTAATTTGTTTGAAATAAATATAAATTTGTACCCTAAAATGAAATTAATAAACCCTAAAAAATAAAATAAACCAATAATAAAATCCTAAAAAACATAAAATAAACCCCTAAACAACCATTAAAAAACCATAAAAAACACAAAATAAATCCCTGAAAAAATATAAAATAAACTCCTAAAAAATCATAAAAAAACACAAAATTAACCCCTAAAAACACCATTAACCCTAAAGAAACCATAAACTTCTAAACTCTAGTAGACAACTCATTTTTTAATGATACAGGTGATACTTTTTGAATTTTGAAGTATACTTTTTAGTGTTAATGTTGATACTGATTTTGCCGAGAATTTTTTTTGTTTTGCGGGTTGATCTACGAATTTGATCCGCCCATCTAAAATAAGTCTTATATACACATTGTGCATGTAAGTATTTGTCATTATTTGAAATTTTATCTAATGATATATTTTTCTATAAATTTTTATCCGTGTAGATATTATAAGATGTCACGCTCTTTTTTTTAAAGAAAATAAAGATTCTTATAGTAGACCTAATACATATATTTTTTAAGTTAGTTTCATTACAATGCCTAAACTAAACAAAGATTCATTATCAAATGTACAATGTTTACCTATCTATATCGTATCACTCTACCTATAAATAGATAAGTTAATTAATTCTTATAAATTAATATACAACATGGGTGATATATATATATATATATATATATATATATATATATATATAGTTGAGCTAATACATATATTTTCACTAAGGCAATATTTGGTAGCCTGGATAAATGCATATTAGTAAAGGTATCCAGCAAGAAACGTGTGTTTGGTAGCCATTGCTTGTTCACGCGAGGCCCGGTCCTAATGTGAGGCCCGGGATGTAATTTACTGATTCGGCTGGACAATGTATCCAACGCCTCTCTCGGTTACAGTTTCTAAACAAGGTATCCGACGCTCCCTTCTCAGCCTACCAAATAAAATAATTTACCAAACAGATGTGTGAAGCAATCTAGTATATTTATCTTAATAACCAAACACACAATTAAAATAGCTAATACGCAATTATCTTTCAAAGCAATTCAAATTTTCTTAATGTGGGTATATCCGTACTAGTATACCAAACATTGTCTAAGGAGTTTGTTAAGTGCTTTACCTTGCACTTATTATAGTGTTTGATTATCATGATCTGTATGGCATAAATCAACATTAAGTATTTGATTTTTCCAAGTACTAATCATACTGTACTGGACAACGTTCGTAAAGATGTGCAAAACGTGATCTGAACTTCAATGAAGATAGCTCAAACATGAAGACAGAATTGAGCTGAAGATGAAGACAGTTGTGAATCGAGGCACAACTGAGTCTTTTCAGCTAGCTTAAGTGATAGTGAAAACTCAGTTTGTGAATATATAATGTCCTTCCATTGTGCTACCTGAAGTGAAGGTTCAAGATCAATAATGTTCATGGAAAAGTTTGTGGAATGTTTGCATGAACATCTTCTATCGAGATTGTTCTTCCAAGATCCTTGAAGTTGTTCGAAGTTTTTCAACCAAGAAGAGATTCAAAATCGTTCTAGAATGTGCCTTAATCAGCTTGGAGAGCACGTAATTAAAGATAAGGCAGAAGTTTAAAGATGGAATAATTCGAATAAGATAAGTCCACGGTTTTAGAGCTAAATAAGGAAACTTCCTTATTAGATGTATAGAAGGATTAGGACTTCTGATTACCATGTTAAGGCTATCTTCTGATCTATAAATAGCCTGGAATCAGACTTGCTAGATATACCGAAAGAATTGAAAAAGAGAAAGATTGCACACGTTATTTTAAGAACTCTAATTGTTTTAGAGCCACATAGTTTCGGTCGTATGTTTAGGCTAGGTTTTAGTGTCCTAGCCTTTGTGTATTGAAATAATTTTCATATAGTATCAAAACATTTCTCGGGAGAGAATATCTGTGGGAACTAGATAGAGAGAGTCTAGGTTGTGAGCGGATCTCATGATTCAATTCAACGAAAAAGGGTGTACGGGTAGAAAGGGTAACGAGTGACATGAGGTCAGTTGCGTGTAATAGCCTGAGTAAACATTGTATCAGAGTAGTAAATTATTTCTCATGGACTTGACAAGTCCCCCAGACGTAGATCTGTTGATCGAATAGAGTTACCAATTTCTTGTGTTCTTTATATTCTACATTTACAATTAAGTTCTTCATAACGTTCAAGTACTTGATTGTGATCATTATCTACAATGTGCATGAACATTGATGTGAACTTTTGCAGAATTAATGCTCCACACAAGTGTACGTAATTTCACATTTTATTAAAAAAAATCATAAAGTGTTTCCTTGGTACGAGCGTAACACTAGTCTAAATGAAATTGGTGTCCTTTTATATTAGGATATTATAAAATATATTTGATGATATGATTCTTTCATCTGATGATAAAAATTTTAATAGTCAAAACTTTTTAAATTTTAATGTCTATCGGTCACAAATTTAAAAATATATTTTTTACATAAAAATGTGTGGTAATAGGTAAAAATTTGTCAAATATAATGTAATCATATGTGAATTCATTTTTCTTAGGTATATAGATCCAAAAACATGATCAAAAGAATAGGGTGGTTGACTCTCATTTATATATCCACATTTTCATGTGAAAATGATGTGGAACATAACAATTCATTCCCCCTTTTAAACTAGTTATCTATGAACAATATACGACGTGGCAATCCACACCAAGTCCCACTTTTGAGTGGCAACCCCTCTTAGGCCCACATCAGAGTGGCAACCCATGGACCTATATCTGGGTGGCCCCTTTTCGCGATATATTGAACTATGAAGTAACAAAAAACAATAATTATAATTTCACATATCCAAGCCAAATGGTTGATCTGGAATAAAATCATGCCCAAACAGATAATTTATTGATTCAATTCTAATGATCTTTTGATAATCTAAATGAATCGTAACCGTACAAGGAACAAAAGAATTAACATAAATTTGGAGCTCCAAGCTAGAGCAACATCATTTCATTTTCATTATTATAAGCCTAAAAATAATTTAACCTAAATAATTGTATTAAATAAGGAAAATAAAGATAACAACAGAAAATCAAAAAGTATAGATCGATTCAAAGAATATATCTATAACAACTTTGTTATGTGTAATGCCCCAGGCCCACAGGGCTGGGGCCTAGTAACAAAATGACGGCATAACGGGCTCCGCTAGCAACTACTTGGCATCCATCCTCGTATTGCCAAAATGGTTAACCCAAGTTACTAGAGAGTCCATTAAGCCCACTTGTATACTTATTAAACTTTCATTCTCCCACCGATATTGGACATTACAGTATGGATATATGAATGAAATTAAGATCTAGATGTGAGTATGAGAACTGTTTGATAGGTTTTGACTAGGGGTGAAATCGAGCTCGAACAAACTGAATGATAATATGTATGAATTTAGCTCGGAAAATTAGAATTAAGATTTTGCTTGGCGCGAACTCGAGCTAGCCACAAATTTTATGTTTGAATTCGGCCTGACTAAAAGTGTTTGTGTACGCAATTGTCTCGGCTTATTTCAGTGATGACACGAGAAGTCAACAACTACAAGTTTGCATATTTGGAAAATAAGTTGAGCCTATAAACTAGTTTGCAAAAGCTGCTTCAAACTCTCTTTTTAATTGAATAATACAAAATGTATAGCAGCTTTATTTCTAATTGAATAGTACAAAACATAATAAATGAGACCCAGAAGCCTTAAAACTTGTATAAACACAAATCAAAACTATGAAACAAAATTAATAACAATTAAATCAAGCAAATGCTTGTTTAGTGGCAATAGAGAAAAAATATATGAAAGACTACTTTTTCAATAACTTTGCATATAAAAATCAGCTGGTCGGGAAGATGTTTTTAAAAAGAAGTTCAAGTCAAAAAGTATTCCTCCATTCTCTCTGTCATGCTCTTGCTCCTGGAGAGAATCAAGAAAAGCTTCAACAAAATATATTTGTTGAAAATGTACAAAATATTGAAATACATACCAATAAATTCTCAAATTTGTTTATTGAGCACCATTTAAGTTGACTTGTTGCATGTCCTTATCATCAACCTATATATATATAAATAAATTATTATTAAAATAAAACCGAATAACAAACAATATCTGTTTAAATAATATACCTCAATTGATTTTGAGATTTTCCACTCATTGCGCAATCAATCCCTTGTACAAACCAATGTTTGAACAGTCTTAGACTTCAAGAGCTTTGATATTGATCAAGAACTCTCCCTCTAGCACTAAATGTGAATTATGATGCTACAGTGGTGACAAGAATAGATAGTGTATCACGTGCCATGTTGGATAAGGTTCTAAACTTCAAAGTGTTTGATTTCCACTAATCTAACATGTCAAAGCTAACACCTAATTCTTCCTTGCATACATATGGACCTTCTTCAAGGTATATGTCCAATTCAGACTTGCTGGTACAAGGGTATCCAATTGATGAGAATAAGACCATGCCAACCAAGGAAGAAGAAGAAATGCACCATGGCAGCCCCAAGTGGATTGCTGTGTTGTCCATTGAAGATTAAGAAGATCAAGGCATGAAGAATTCAAGAGCTTATAAAGAAGAATGAGAAGATTTGGACGTGTGCACGGAAGTTTGCATGGAAAACAGTGGATCTCGAATTTTCATGCATGATGTTATTTTTAAACAAGTTATGGGTGCCCATTTTGAGACATATTTCGGCCCATGGGTTGATTATTTTAAGAGTCCAAATTGGAGTTTTGAAGGCCCAAATTAATTGGGTTTATTTTTATCTAGATTAGATTTTATTTATTTAATTTTTGGTCTTTTCTAGAATTACCTTGTTTAGAATTTTATACAAGGTAGAACTCTTTTATTTACCTTAGAATTTTCGTCCATGTTGGACTTTTAATTAGCCTAGAATTTTCGTCCACCCTATAGTATAAATAGGGAAATATTATGTTATTTTCAGTTTAAACGTTGTTTGAATTTTGAAGAATTAATTCTCAATAGTCTTATGATCCTTAGGTTGATCACCCTTTTATGCATTCTTTTGATCTTGCAAATCATTAGTCTTATTCAAAGCTTCTTTTTAGTTCTACAAGAATTAGGGAAAAGTCGCTACAAACCTATCTGGAGTTGTTCGAAGAATAGCATTTCGTCTCATCGAAGACGGGGTTCAATTGAAGATCTTCTACCTTCACCAACACACGACGCCAATACCTACCTCTACAAGCCATATTTCGCACGCCTCCTATCTGCCAAGTGAGTATCACGAACACCATATTTCATTCGTTTCAAATCGAGTCATCTTTACCCCACAGTCTATCCAATCCATTCGTACCCGTTTATCTATTTATTTAGTTTTTCTGTTTTGCTTATTTGTGTCGTAATCTAGGTATCCTAGGATTTTATTTATCGAGTCTTTGTTCTTGTTTTTAATCGAGTTTTTAGTCTAGAGAGTTGGATTGAATCCTTCTTAATTCTGACGTGTTTCGATCTTAAAGTCTTCCGCTATGTTTCCTCTAGATTTAACTTAGATTCATTGTCTGGGTTACATCACCAATTCTTGTGCCTATAATTCAAACTCAGTTATCCCTTTGGATTTACCCTTCACAGTTCTAGCACCAAAAATTTTATCAGATAGCATGATTCTTGTTGTATTATCTGATCTTACATTGTTAGAAATAATATTGGCCACATATTTAACATAGAGTTTAAATAAGGAAGAACGTATCAATTCAATCTCATCAAGAGCTTTAGAAGCATATATCTTCGAGTAACAAAACTCAACCAACTTAATCTTGTATCTAGGATCCAAAACTACACTCATAGCCATCAATAAATTACAATCACCCCGATACTTATCAAATTTCTCTCTCATCCGCAAAGTCAAATTTCAAACAAATTCCTCACTATCATCGCTTGACTTCTCATTTAAAATTTATCTTATTTCCAAACTTTGGGAAGAAAGAAATTTGAAGATGGATAATTGACACCAAAAAATATATGTGTGACATCATTTAATGATTCTACAAATTTACAAACCTCAACTGCTCTATCCTAATCACTTGCAGATGGCAACCATTGGTAAGTGGATCTCTTTTTTTGTATCGAGGAAACACATCCTTAAATGCCAAAACAGATTCTAACATTGCATAAGTAGAATTCCACATGTTGGTACATCAAGGACTAAACCTTTTGATGTTGGAAGTTTTAATTACTTTACTATTTCAGTGAAGTTGTGCAGTCGTGATGGTGATATTTTTATATATTTGACACTTTCACGAATGTTCACAATAACATTTTGTATCTTATGTAGGCCTTCCTGCACTATAAGATTTAGTACATGTGCACAACATCCCACATGAAAGATCTTCTCACCAAAATAAAGTTTTATCTTTAATTAAAAAATTATCCTTAAGATTCTGGGCAGCCACATCATTGGATGATGCATTATCCAAGGTGATAGTTGAGATCTTATCCTCAATTCCCCAATCAATTAAACATTGAAAAACGCAATCTGAAATCATAAGTCCAGTATGAGGAGGTGCTATAACACATACATTTAAGATGCGTTTTTCATCTCCCACTCTAAATCCAGAAAATGACATGTAAGACATAGATTGCCAATGTTTTGATTAGAAGTCTATAAATCTGATGTTAGACTAAATCTCGCAATACCTTCAAACATAGCCCTGAGTTTATTCTTTTTTGAAGCACATAATTTCATGCATACACTCCTTAGTGTAACTTGAGACATCTTCTCAAATCGAGGATTTATATATTTGCAAAAGATGACAAAAAAAAATCATGCTACATCATGTTAAATGAGTATTCATGCACAATAAACATATTTGTTAAACACTCTCTTACCTTGACTTTATCATACTTGTAAGTAGTAATTGTGCCACCCGAGCCATCTCCAAAGTCATTAGGCCTTATAGGTTGAAAATATAAAAGCTTTTGATTTTTAGTCGCCGCAAGACGAACTGGACAACTCTCCAAGTGCTGATGGAATTGTGTTGTTGAACCTTGAGAATTGGTTGCAATTAGCGCACCGTCATCTAATGTAATAACTACAAACTCTAACCAAATTTTGGATTTTCTTTTTTGATATATTGTTTTCAATTGAGATTGTTCATGCTTTGGCGAGTTATTTTTTGCATTATTTTCATTTTTATCTTCCTTAATAACTATCGGCATCGGAGTTTCTTTTGTAGAAGAATTCATATTCTAATTCTCTCAAGCAACATAACTGTTCAGTAAGTAAAATTAGAAAAATATGTAGGATAACAACATTGTGGTACTTAAGTAAAATAAAGAAGCATACAATGCCATCAATACATATATCCAAGTTTTCTGAGGTAAATAATCGAACACATATCGTGCATCATATTGTCAACAAACTTAAATACATAAACAAATAAATCAGCAATACCTTCTGATAGAAATAGTTACAGAACTTCACTAATTGTTTCAAAAATGATGCACACAACACACTAGGAGTCCAAAGAGGTAGAGACGAATTGGTTTGTGGATTGGTTGTGTGACTTAACCAATTAACCCTAATTAAACTTTTAATTACAATCTCAAATTCTCAATTCTAATCCTATGGGAAATATAAAAGTTTTTTAATTGATAGTTATTTCCATATTGTAAATGATTGATGAATAATGATTTTAAATTTTCAATTAAGAAAATCAAAACCTTAATAAAGGAAAGTACAGATGTAGAAGATTTAAAATATATTGAAAAGGACAATCAAGAAGCATGTACTCACTGAGCAACTCGGTGTGATTCTCATCCCTAGTTTTGACTCGCCAAAAGGTCTAACATGAAACTATCAAAGTTATTGTACTCAAAGTTTTGAAAATAGCCCTATTTCAAAACGGATATGATTCTCGATTAACCAAAACAGTATTTCATCTCTAATTCCATTTTTTGAATTATACTACATATATTTTTTAAAATTCCTTCATTAATGCTAATAATTTTTATGCGTAGTTATGAAATTTATGAAAGTGGAAATAGATAAAAGTAGACAAAAGTAAATAGTGATTGAAAAAAATAACTTTTAAAAACAGGTAGTTTGGTAGGCAATTTATACTATAACACACTTGGTCTCCACACTCAATCATTGACTCAGTGTACTTTTGTCAGGGCATTATCAAACAATACACAACCCTAAACCCGAAACCCTAATTTTCAAGCCACTATTAAGTAAAACAATCCGAGATTAATTAAAATAAGCCACGATTAAATAAAAGAAGTCACGATTAAATGAAATGAAGGACTCAATTAATGATTCAATTAATTCTAAATTATCCACTATTAATTTTAAATAATCCACGATTATTTTTCTAAACAAGGAGCCACGATTAAATTACAAGCCTCGATTAATATGTTGAGCCATGTTTAATGTAGAACGAGCCTCGATTAATCTTTGAAATGCCTCGATTGATTTACAAAATTGCCTCGATTGATTTTAAAGAGCCTCGATTACTTTTTGAAAAGCCTCGATTAATTTACAAAATTGCCTCGATTCCTCGATTAGTTTTAAAAAATACCTAGATTAATTTAAAGAAAGTCTCGATTAATATCTAACTATCCATGATTAATATCTAAATTTCCTCGATTAATGTCATTAATCATGGATCATGCAATTTAATCAAGGCCTTCATTAAAAATTAATCGAGGCAATGTTCTCAATTAATCGTGGCTTTTTTAATGAATGCATTTATTTCTTGTGTAAGTGAGGTAGTTACTGAGTTTCATTAAATAAAAAGAAGGGAATGTTACTCGGCTTCATTAAATGAAAAGAAGGGGAAGATAGGAATTTGTTGATCGAATTTAATACATGTTTTTTCTGTTTTGTAAGGAGATAGGTTAAATTTTTGAATAAATAGACACAACAGCCAATCTTATTCACATTACAATACAAATTGACCAAAAAGAGCAAAAGTTGGAGAAATTTTTTGGAGCAAGGCGTGCGAAAGATTTTTCTGGAGAAAAAAGTAGTGCATGAAAATTTTCACCAATTTTCAAAGGTACGTTTTATACTCCATTTTTTTGAAATTATTTTGTAAATATTTATTATTTTGATTATATATTGCATATGTGTTGTTAGATTTAATTTGAAAATAGGCGAGAGAGAGAGAGAGAGAGAGAGAGAGAGAGAGAGAGAGAGAGAGAGAGAGAGATTTGCATGTCGTACCCTTTAATCTTTAATATATTGATGATTTATATGTCATAGACTTTAATCGTGGCCTTTTGTTTAATCGAGTGTATGTTTAAATTAACCTATGTCTTGTTTAGAAATTTTGTGATTTTAATCGTGACTTATGCTCGATTAATCGAGGCATTTTTTAAATTTTTTAAATTTTGTAATTTTAATCATGGTTTATTTTTTTAACCGTGGCTATTTTAATCGAGGCTTGTTTAATCGTGGCTAATTTTAATGGAGGCATAGTTTAGTTTAATCGTTGCTAATTTTAATCGAGGCATATTTTAAATTTAATCGAGGCTATTAGAATTAATCGAGGCTATTTTAAATTTATTCGATGCATTTTTTAGAATTAATCGAGGCTATTTTTTAGAATTCATTGAGGCTTTTAGAATTAATTGAGACTATTTTAAATTTAATCGAGGAATAATTTAAATTAATCGAGGCATAGTTTAAATTAATCGATGCTCCTTTAAATTAATCGATGCTCATTGTAAAATTAATCGAGGCTATTAAAATTAACTAAGGTATTTTTTAGAATTAATCGAGTCTATTAGAATTAATTGAGGCTATTTTAAATTTAATCGAGGAATAATTTAAATTAATCGAGGTATAGTTTAAATTAATCGATGCTCCTTTAAATTAATTGATGCTCATTTTAAAATTAATCGAGGCTATTACAATTAATCAAGGTATTTTTAGAATTAATCCATGCTCCTTTTAATAATTAATTGAGGCTTGTTTTAGTCGTAGCTTTTTTTATTGATCCTGGCTTTGTTTTAAATTAATCGTAGCTTTTAAATTAGAGTTTAGGGTTTAATCATGACCTTTGTTATCGTGACTTCTTTTAGGGTTTAGGATTTAGGTTTTAGGGTTTAATAGGGTTTTAGGGTTTACATTTTAAAGTGGAGGGTTTAATAGGTTTTTATGGTTTAGGGTTTAATAGGTTGTAGGGATTAATAGGTTTTAGGGTTTAGGTTTAATATGGTTTAGGGTTTAATCATTACCTCATGTAGCATTATTTATAAATTGCAGATAGTTAGACATCGCATTATTGTACGACACAGTGGACGATGGGAGAGATTAGAATATGTAGATGGGGACGAGCAACTCATGACAATGTAATCCGATGAGATGTGTTTTAGCTCACTGGTGAGAGAGGTTCACAAGTTGTTGCGGACTAACCTGAGTACGGTGAAGTATGAATTATTTTACCCAACGAGCACCAATACCGACAGACGAATCAGAGCTTCTTTGCAAGATGATGGAGATTTGCTGGATCTGCTTCATGAACAGACTACCGAGATAGTCATGTACGCGATTTCCAGACATCTGAGCAGTTCTAGAGTCGGGCCATCTATTGGCACTGTATATATAGAAATCCGCGTAAGGACGACTATGTTCTCTACTTGCCACAGTACTACAAGGGACCGAGTAACCCTGTTGATTGCGGTCACTTTCAACATGAAGAAGCAGATGAGACACCTGTTGATGAAGAAAAACAAACAGAGACACATGCTGATAACAGAGAAGAAGTAGAAGGAGAAGAAACAGAAGAAGAAGAAGAAGAAGAAGAAGAAGAAGAAGAAGAGAATGCTAGAACGAGCTTGATAGAATCACTGTTAACAGAATTCTGTCGATGGATTCATTCCTCTGATCACACAAACAGATTGTTCGGACTGACGAGAGCCGTATCATCATCTACTACCAGTCTTCCACATAGAGCTGACGGGGCTTTGAGTAATTGGGTGGTTCCCCTTGTGGATTTAGACATTGCAGGCCCACTGTCTTGAGATGAGGGACCACCAGCACAGACAGATACACTGCATGAGGGAGCAATTTTTTTCCTATGAAGGATGATCTGGCTCTGGCTGTCGGAATTTATCACATGCAAAATCAAGTTGAGTATGTCGTGTATCGATCAAATAGGACATGACTGGGATATATCTACAAGCATAGCAGTGATTGTCTGTTCAGGTGCTTTACCATTGTTGATGGATATATATAGAGAATCTACAAGTTCAACAGGACTCACACGTGCCATCTTGATATGAGTTGAATTGCTCCGCGCCAGGTTCCTGCATGAGTGCTTGCAAAATATTTCACGCGTAAATTGGTGAACGAGAGGACGGTTCTAAAGCCGAAAGAGATGATGGTGAAGCTTGTCCGTGAGTTCGATATCCATATCGATTACAGCTTCGCTCTGCATAGGAGGAACATTGCCATCGAGATGATATATGGAGATTATGACAAGTCCTACGAGCAGTTGCCTGCATTTCTGCACACTTTACAATTACTGAATCCAGAAACTTTGATTGATATACAGATTATGAGTGAGGATAGGTTGAAGCATATATTTCTTTCTCTCAGACCGTGTGTTAGGGCATTTCTCCATTATACATGTCCAATACTTGTGATTGATGGGACACACCTTAAAGGAAAGAACAAGAGAGTTCTGTTTGTTACCGTGATGAAGAACAGCAACGAACAACTCTTACCTATTGCAGTAGGGCTCGGACTGATAGAGAATGACAAATCTTGGTTGTGGTTCTTGGGCCGAGTGCACATGGCTCTAGGTGATATAGATGACCTTCTCATCATATCGGATCAGCATTAGAGTATTAAAAATATTGTAGTGGCCATTTTCCCGAGAGTGACACACGGATTGTGCTATTATCATTTGAAGAATAAGATGACGAAGAGAGGAAAACACGTGAACATACTATTTGAGGATGCTGCCTACAGCTATCAGACAGACGCATTTCAGGTGAGCATATCAGCCTTGGAGCAGGTGTGTCCAAATACGTACCAGAAGCTATGCAGTATCGGCCCAGTGCATTGGTCCCGTTGACAGTGTCCCGTACGACATTACGGTTTCATGACATCTAATATGGCGGAGAGTCTCAATGCTTGCCTGTTGTGGGCTAGGAGGTTGCCTGTTTGCTCATTCCTTGAGATCTTTAAATCAATTGTTGAGCACTAGTTTGTCGAGCGACGTGCGGCTGCACTAGGCTTGAATCATGTGTTGACTGATGAAGCCGCAAAAATGCTGTCGAGGAATGTGAAGTAGGGACGATACTATGCCGTGCAGGCCACGACATTAGCATATTTATAGAAAGTAGAAGTCGTGAAGGACAGTTACATGGTCGATCTCCAACAGCGCACCTGTGATTGTCGTGAGTTCGAGTTGGATTTGATACCCTGTTCTTATGCGGCTGCGGCCATCTAGTATTGCATTTCATTTTCCCTTTTTGTTTTCATCTTTTTACATGAACATGGTCACCTATTTGTAACTTTATTCTTTCCTTTCGCAGTTGCACTGGTGGGGTCATATATTATTATGTAGATAGATGTTACAAGGTGGAGAGCTTAGTTGGCATGTATGACTCAGTCATCATGGGGTTACCTCATCCAGAAGAATGGGTTGTGCCCGATACCTACAGAGATCGAGTGGTGATGGCACCAAAGATTACTCGTTGTGCTGGTTATCCACCTATGTCCCAAGCTCGAGCACCATTCGAGGCATCCTCCTGTATACGAAGACAGTTTTGCACTAGATGTCATGGATCAGGGCACAACAGACGTGCATGCACAGCCTATCTACCTATTTCTGGAGTGGATCTAAATACTCCAGCAGAGGACGGGTCTGTATGCAGAAGAGTGCCTAAGAAATACAGCATATGTGGTAGTACGGCGCATACTCGCCCGACCTGTCCGGTCCGTTTGGCGGCAGATATCAACTGATTATTTAGGGTTTATGTGAAGTTTATTAAATTTCTTGATATTTGGGGTTTATGTGAAATCTATTGAACAAATGTTGATAAATGTCTGTAAGAAATCATAATATAATAGCTAATGATAATATAATATCAAAAGTACATCTAAAAAAAATCAAGTCAATGTCACATTCCCACGCAGTAGGCCTACCTATATAATTCAACGAATATATCCTAGCCCCTATAACCCTCTGATACGCATGTACTTCCTCCTCCGTCACAGTCGACGGGGGGCTTCACCCAGCAGATGATCCACGTACATATATGCATATACTCCACAGCTTGTGTCATCCATCTGCAAATACTGATCTGGTATAGACTTGTCCAAGGTCATCACAAAAGTACATCCGGGTGGCATTTGACGACCTTGCCAAAATCCGGTACATCTGAGTAGACGTAGAAGTAGATGGAGTAGGGGCATCAACTCTCTATCTCGTCTCTCGTAGAGCACACGATCATTCAGACCATCCATGTGAAACAAGAATGAGTCGTACAACTCCACTACCCAGACAGAAAGGCTGATATGGACCACTACCCAGTGCTGCTTCAGAATGTTACAACATAAGATAGGGATCATACCAAGAAAAATGTTAGCAAATAATTATATATGACAGTGTTATTTTCTTGTGAAGTTAACTTCCATAATCACGCTCCAACCATGGCACCTAATACTGCCCATCACTGCCCCGGATCCGATGTATCAATCCCTCTGGAGGTGTCCACAATCGGTAGTCATCATCCTCGTCTCTCTATAAGCAATCAGGGTCGAGAGGATGAAATGTCTTCTATTCTCCGACGAGGACCTCCTGCAAAAATCAATTATAATTAATCGTGGTGTAAAATGGACTAACCAACAATGTTTTGTAAAAAAAAGTTCAAATAAGTATTTGAACTCACATATAGATCAGTATTAGCCACCACTGTTGGACACCTGGTGTCTCTCGATACTCGTCGACTAGTCGCAGTCAAGAAGTAGCTAATATGAATCTCACACAGATCCTTACTTGGATCCTCAAGCTCGTCAAATCAATCCTACCATAAGTTCAGATTGTTGACATAGACATGAATATTCTCTCCGGGACTTAGGAGTTTGAATCGTGCATAGGTTGTCGTGACAATGGCATCATCAATGCCATTTATGAGCTGCACAGTCGAGCTATATCTAGCAGGGCGTGGAGCCAATGTGCTGGTACCCTCCTGCACTACAGTGAGCTGTAGAGCACTCTGGGGAGGTGGGGTGGGTGCCCGAGGGGAACTTTGGGGAGGTGGGGTAGGTACCCGAGGAGCACTCTGGGGAGGTGGGGTGGGCACCCGATAGGCACTACGGTTGCTTGACTCCGGGCTTTGGCAGCCCATATCAGGCATGGGTGACCTGCACAGGCCACTCCGCAGGCCGGCTACAGCCCTCTCAACAGCCTGGTCCACGTACTCCTTGACACAGGGCATCATCTCTTCCGTCACAGCTGCCATAACCTTCTAGAGCCAGCGCTCCATAAAACTAACTGAGGGCTCCAGGGCACCTTGTCTAACCCACTCGTGCTCCCCACAACTCTGAGACCGATCCCTCCTCAAACGCTTTGTTCCCCATGCTCGAGGAGGGCTCAATCTATGATCCGGATCTTCTGTGTGCTCTGCTGCCTCGTCAGGGGAGCCGGAGACCCTTCTGTGGTGTCGGGGCCGCTCTGCTACCTCGGGCTGATGGCCCCACAACATCCACTGTTGAACTAGAACAGTAAGATGCTGCATTTGCAAGCATCTTCTTCTTGTTCGCCGATCGAGTGGGAACAAATAGCACACTCTGAGCACCGGCTTGCAGCTGCATGCTCCTGAAAAATATGGAATCGCCATCTTTTCCGAAGATGGTACAAACTACACCACCCGTAACTGTATGAAATTAATAATATCATTAAGATTAATTAAAAATATATAAATTTCACATTCTAAATTATGAAAGAAAATAAAAAAAAGCGCCAATCCCTGTAATAATGTCCTCGGGTCAGTGGTAAGGTGACTCAATGTCCACCTCAAAGCTCGAGAAAGAGTGAATTGTCCAGTATGTACACCAATCTCATGGGCCAAGTCAGGTATCACCTCACAAGCCCATATCTATAAAATATACGAACTGATTAGTTACATTCTGACTTGATTTAACTATGCATCACTAATTTAGAACAACAAAATTACAACTAAATACCTAGAGTGCCCAGATCGGCCCATAGAAATGATATTACCCTTGGCCTTTCCTGCCTATAGCCTCTCGCCTATAAGGGAGGATGCTGATAAAGTGCATCAACATCTAGTAAAATGATAAGTCCATTTATTTCGTGTTTTTATGGGCATTTTGTTCGTTATAAATGTCCTTTTTCGTGTGTTTTGAGTAAAAAAGAACCATGATGAGGTCAAGGGCATTGCGGAGGTCGAATCTGGCGAAAAGAGAATTTTGTGCCCAGTTATTCAAGCAAAATCCAAGCTAAATATTCAGTCAGAGGCACAGGGGACTTCTTTCAGCACTCATCCTACACTCAGGAGGCGGAATGGGCATATCAGAGATGAATGAGGCTGACTGTATGATGTCGTCCTCACTTTGCTCGTGCAGACTCGACAACAGGCTAGGCTAGGGTAATCGCGGAAAACCCAGAATTCAGTTGAGGAGAGAGACGAGAAAGATAACTACATTATCTAGAAGAGTTGGTAATGAACTGGACTCTTAGAGGCGTTGCAACAAAGAGATAAGCCTAATTCCTAAAAAATAGAGATTTGGTTAGCATAAGCTTATCCAGTCAGATCAGAGAAGGCATGCTAGTTCTGAAAATCCAGGGAAGACCCCGGCTTGTTGGGGAACTCTAATTCAGAAATGTAACTATTTAAGCTACTTTAATTTCTGGAAACACAAGTTCAGATAGTCAGAAACACTACTACAGTTTCTATTTTCCTACATTTTATTTTCAGTACACAACTTGGCAGCAAAAACAATTCCAAGAGGCCTTAAGCCTTTAGACTTAGGAGTATGTTCATAAACTCAACATTTATGTTGAGTCTTTTTGCTTATTAAATTAAGTAAGTTCTCTTTATAATTATGTCTTTTATTTCTGCTATTTTAATTATGTCTAGCATGCTTGGCTAGACACTTTATTCTGGTATTTGAACAACGAATATGGTTTGAATATAAATCTGGACTTGTGAGGCCAAAATAGGCATAGTAATGCATGATAGGTTACTGTTGATTCTTGTGCTTTGTTTCACGTGAGTGTGTGTCTGAAATGCCCAATGTGGCTGATCACTCGTTAGGTAAAGAGAGCACACCACTATTAATTGAATTGGCGAATCGTGACTGTGTGTTGATTCATATAGTAATAAGGGAATCAATGGGTTGTTGTGGGCATACGAGGAATCGATAAACACAATAGATCTGGGTTCGTCTAGGGCACACTGCTGTCTATTCACTTACATCTCTTTGGGGAACCGGGAGGTGGGTGACTGATTAGGGATTTAATTGATGAGGAATCGCTTTTAAGTCTATACTGAAATGATGAATGAGGAGACACAGAGAGGAATCCGGTCTCCATAACTAGGTGATTTATCATGTATGAAAATCGTTGTGCCAATGAGCGAGTTGATATATATTTAAACCAAATTCAAGTTCAAACACCTGAACCTTTGTTATTTGATATCCTCTTTACTTTCTTTTGCAGAATTAATTTACAGTAGTGACAACAAAACCAAACCCCATTTTTATGATTGGTTACCTGAAGGTGGAATCACAACAGTTCTCTATGGGATCGACCCGTACTCATTAGCTGGCTACGCTCGCTGTGGGCACAAGAGTTATAAATTATTTTTGAATGTGAAATGACCGCGCGTCAAAATTGGCACCATTGTCGGAGAGCTGGTTTCTAGTGATTTTACCTTCTACGCTGGTGAGCCTGGAAGTTGATGCGCAGGGGCTTTTCAGAGAAGACTCTATTATACGATCCGGAGATAGAGAAAACTTCAAGGAAAAATAGGGCAACAGCAAAGAGGGTACGCCAAGCCGCAAACAGACCTCGTGAGCCCACACCACCACCTGAAGATCAAGAAGATTAAGGAGACAGAGGGCACGAGGAGTAAGGACAGTTTGAGAACGGCCACAACATCAACATGGCCGTAAATGGAAATGCCGCAAATGGTAATGCGGATGATAACAGGACTCTAAGGCAGTTGGTCTTCCCGACCAATATGAATCTACGCCCGATGGGCATTACACTCCCAGCTGTGACTCAGAATTGAGATATTCATGCAAACTTCATCCAGATCTTGCCGAAGTTTCACGGAATGCCCGGAGAGGATCCGCAGAGGCACTTGAAAGATTTTGATATGGTTTGCCAAACTCAACCATCCGATCATGGACGAGAGGAGTATGTGCAGTTGGTCTCATTTCCTTTCACTCTTCAGGATGGGGCACGGGACTGACTGTACACACTACCGACTGACGCTGTGACGACATGAAGACAAATTCAACAGAAGTTTTTGGAAAAATATTTCCCAGCATCCAGAGTGTAGAAAATGAGAAGAAGGATAGGGAGTCTGAAGATGGGAACTAACAAGAGTTTCTATGACTACTGGGGAAGATTTCAGGCGATGCTGGCGAAATGCCCACAACACCAGATTACTGAACACGATTTGATTCAGTATTTTATCGGAGGATTGAGACCACATGAGAGGACGATCATAAATGCCTCATGCGGAGGATCAATTTGAACAAACAACCTGTTGAAGCATTCACAATTCTCATTGAAATGGCTGAAGACAACTAAGACTTCGGTGGAGAGGGCATTCGGGTTGTAAGCGAATCGGAAAGGGCGCCGGACCAAGACAGCAGGATTGATAGATTGTGTGACAAGATCAAAAAGATCCTGTCTGGGGTAAGCAGTACAAGGAAGCCTAGACCCTGTGGAGTATGCAAAAGTATATCTCATTTCACTAATGAGTGCCCTACTCTGCAAGACGAAGTGGAAGAAGTAAACGCTGTAGGTGGCCAGAATGGGCATTCCAGGAGATATGATCCCTATTCCCAGACTTATAATCCTGGCTGGAGAGACCATGAAAATTTCAGATGGAAAAGGCCAAAGGATGGGCATCCTGTACGCCCATTGCCACCGCCAAAAGAAAAGAGAAAGCTAAGGCTGGAGGATCTTGTGTTTACCATGGCTGAGGAGAATGAGAAATTTAAGCAGGAGACTCAAGCTGGTCTCTTGCACATGAGCAAGCAAATCAATCAGCTAGCTCAAGCCATGCATAAGATGAAAGAGAAAAATGGGAAGCTGCCTTCCCAGGTTGAGAACCCAAGAGAGCAGGTGAATGCAGTAGCTCTAAGAAGTGGAAAAGAACTTCTGAAGATGGTCCGGCCAGTAGACGAGAAGGACGATGTGCTCTTGGAAGAGGAAGTGGAAAAAATTCCCACAGATAATGAGGCACAAGAAGCTGAACAAGAGGATACTATGCCCATCTCAGAAGTAAAGCAATCTACCAAAGTGCCCATCCCTGTAAAACGGAAGCCTCCTTTTCACAGGAGATTGGCACAAAATAGAAGAGAAGAGGAAACCAGAGAGATGCTTAAGGTATTCAGCAAAGTGGAGATCAATATTCCACTGATTGAGACAATCAAACAAGTGTCGTGTTATGCCCGGTTTCTAAAGGAGCTTTGCACCAGAAAGGTGCTATTTAATGATGATGCAAGGTTCTTAGTTGGGGAGAATGTATCGGTTGTGATACAAAGGAAGCTACCCAAGAAGTGTGATGATCCAGAGATGTTCAAGATTCTTTGCATCATAGGAGACAAGAAAGTGGAGAAGGTCATGCTGGATTTGGGGGCATCAATCAACGTAATGCCCCTGTCGGTGTTCAAAGAATTGAAGATTGGACCTCTGAAGAAGACCCGTGTGGTCATTTAGCTTGCTAATAGGCCTAATGTATATCCAGAAGGCCTCATTGAAGATGTATTGGTCAAAGTGGACGAGCTTATTTTTCCAGCAGATTTTTATGTGCTTGATATAGGCATAGCGACTTCAAAATCTTCAGTGTTGTTGCTGGGAAGGCCTGACGTGTGAGTTTGATGGGGAGACAGTGATGTTCAACATATTTGAAGCATTAAAACATCTCCCTAATATAGAGAATTGCAGTTTTGTGAATACCTTCTGTCACCCGAGTCGATCCACCTTATCTATGGTGAGCAATAGAGAGCCATTGGAATGGGCATTGTGGGATGGATTGATTGACTGACTAGGATGCCCTGGATGAAGATGATGATATCGAGGAATGAATTATGATGTTGTACTCATTGGAAGAAATGCCATACGGTTGTGTGGATTATGGTGTGCCCATTCGGAGAAATGATGATAAGTTGATGCCTTCTATTGTCAAAGCACCCACGCTGGAATTGAAGGCATTACTGAAAAGGATGACTATCACTAATACATTCCAAAGTCACACTTACCAAAGGCTCAAAGGGGTTACATTTCCTTCCACATATTCGACATTCGACAAAGAAGACAAATACGTAGATCTAATCCAAACATGCTTATGATCACGGGATGGGCAAGATGCAAGTGATTTATACATTTGATGTGAAATGAATACCACTTCAAACAACATCATACAAGGACTAGTATGGATTAAAACCTTGACAAAGCATAACCATAGATAAAACCCATATCAAGAACAAGATTCACATTGTTTCTCCACATCCTAGAGCCCTAAGGGCTCTAGCCTACCATATTTACAATAACATCAAGAACAAAGAGGAAAAAACCAAAACCCATTCTAAATACAAGAGTAAGAGAATGAAAGAGAAGATAAAACCCAATGATGAACAATCTTCTTCAATCCCTTGGCTTGAATCTTCAAATTTATGGTTGTTTCTTCCTCCTCCTTCTCTTGATCTTCTTGTGCTTCCAAAAATCCCCAAGTTCTTATGTTTGATGGTGTATTTTCGAGTGGGAGGAGTGTCTTTTGAACTCCCCAAAAGATATATTTAAAGGGGACCAATGATAGGATGCCAAAAGTGAAAAAGTAATTTCGCAGTGTTTAGTGCGACCCCGACAGACTCGCGCCTAGGGGTCGAGTTTGGAACAAAGGAAAACATGTTCCTGAAGGGGCTGAAACTCGGGCCGATGGGTCAGGTCCGGAGGTCGTGATGCAGAGGGCCTGAGGCGCGACCTCCCCTGTGCTCGCGCCAGGTGGTCGAGTTTGGAATAAAGAAAAACACATCTCTAAAGAGGCTGAAACTCGGGAAATTGGGTCGCACCTAGAGGTCGCTTTGTAGAAGGCCTGAGGCGTGACACCCCATGTGCTCGCGCTTACAGGTCGCGTTCGGTGAGCCTCTCTGGCAGCTTCCACGATTTTGCTTCATTCTTGCTCGTTTCTTAGCCGATTGACCTAATTCAACTTGCAGCGCGCTCCTTATTTGATTCTCTATCTTTATATGGTTTTAAATCCCTCAAATTTGCATTAATTTATCCTCCATTACCTGTAAAACTCAAACAATATATAAAACTTCCAAAATGGGAGGTTAAACGCTCAATTTGTGTTTAAACACATACAACACTCTGCAAATCACTTCATTTAAACATCAAATTATTGTGCAAAAACACCACTCATCAATTACCAAGGCATTTAAAGTATGCCTATTTGGGGAATAATGAGAATCTCTTTGTAATCATAAGTGCGGGGTTGAATCAAGCTGATGAGGACCACCTTTTGAGATTGTTGAGACTATATAAGGAGGCACTCGGATGGACTTTGGCAGACATAAATGGCATTAGCCCAGCGGTTTGCATGCACAAAATTTTGCTGGAGGATGATGCAAAACCTGTTCGTGATTTCCAAAGAAAGCTCAATCCAGTGATGAAGGATGTGGTGCTAAAAGAGATTATTAAGCTACTGGACCAGGGCATTATATACCCCATTTCAGATAGCAAGTGGGTCAGTTCAATCCATGTTATTCCCAAGAAGTCGGGCATTCAAGTTGTGAAAAATGGGAAGGGAGAGCTTGTGCCCACATGGCTGCAAACTGGCTAGAGAGTTTGCATCGACTACCGAAAGTTGAACTCAGTCATGCGGAAGGATCATTTCCCACTTCTGTTCATTGACCAGATGCTGGAGAGACTCGCAGGAAACAAGTTCTTTTATTTTGAGACGGATACTCTGGATACATGCAGATTGCTGTGAGTCAAGAGGACCAGGAGAAAACAACATTCACGTGCCCATTTGGCACATTTGACTACCGCAGAATGCCCTTTAGCCTTTGTAATGCTCCTGGAACGTTTCAACGATGTATGATGAGCATATTCTCTGATTTGCTTGAGAACTGCATTGAAGTATTCATGGACGACTTCACGGTGTATGGAAGCTGCTTTGATCGATGCTTGGACAATCTAGAGAAGGTGTTGCAATATTGTGTGGACAAATGCCTAGTGCTGAACTACGAAAAATGCCATTTCATGGTCAGAGAGGGCATTGTACTAGGCCATGTCATTTCAGAGAGGGGCATTGAGGTCGATTAAGCCAAAGTAGACATAATTAAAAAATTGCCATATCCCACTTTGGTGAAACAAGTGAGAGGATTCCTGGGACATGCTAGATTTTACAAGAGGTTTATAAAAAATTTTGCAAAAATTACCCAGCATATTACTCACTTATTGCAGCAAGATATCCCATTTGATTTTGATGTAGATTGTAAGAAGACATTCAATTTTTTGAAGAAGCAACCGGTTACAGCACCGGTTATCTAACCACCAAATTGAAGAATGCCCTTTGAGATTATGTGTGACGTCAGTGGCTACGCTGTGGGCGCTGTACTGGGTCAAAAGAGAGGAAAAGAAAGCCATGTAATTTACTATGCATCCAAAACTCTAAATGGGGCATAGTGTAATTACACCACTACTAAAAAGGAGCTATTGGCAGTAGTGTTTGCATTCGAGAAATTACGGTCTTATCTCTTGGGAACAAAAAGCATTCTTTACATAGATCACGGTGCACTGAGGTACTTGATGGCCAAGAAGGAGACGAAGTCGAGACTAATTAGATGGATCCTGCTATTGCAGGAGTTTGATGTCAAGATAAAGGATAAGAGTGGAGCACAGAACTTGATAGCTGATCATCTGAGCCGAGTGCTGAATGAAAAAAGTGATGAGATGCCCATTACGGATCATTTCCCTGATGAGCACTTGTACTCAGCACGGGGCACACTAGAGCCCTAGTATGCAGATATAGTGAACTTTTTAGAGTCAGGAGAGCTGCCAATTGGGTACTCAATGTACCAAAAGAATAAACTGAGGCATGTGAGCAAGTTCTATGCCTGGGATAGCCCTATTCTATGAAGGAGATATGCTGATCAAATCATAAGAAAATATGTCGCAGATTATGAAATTGAGGAGATTTTGAAGCATTGTCACAATTATGATTGCGGAGGGCATTTCGGACCAAACCGAACAGCGAGGAGAGTTCTGGACTGTGGGTTCTTTTGGCCCATAATTTTCAAGGATGCCCATGACGCTTGCAAATGATGTGATCAATGCCAGAGGGTCAGGAACATCACAAGAAGGAATGAACTGCCTATGACGCCCATCATGCTAGTAGAAATTTTCGATGTTTGGGGAATGGATTTCATAGGACCCCTTTGCAAATTCCAAGGGGAACCATTATATTATCCTGGCAGTTTATTATGTGTCCAAATGGGTGGAGGCAAAGGCTACTCCTACAAATGATGCAAGGGTAGTAGCCGCATTTATGAAATCCCACATTTTTAGCCTGTTTCGTGTGCCCATGTCCATAATCAATGATCAAGGGACCCATTTTTGCAACCAAACAATGGAGAGGCTGTTGAAGAAGTACAGGGTAAACCATAGAGTCACAACAACCTATAATCCATAAGGAAATGGCCAAGCTGAAGTCTCAAATCGAGAAATTAAAGCCATCATTGAGAAGGTAGTGAATCCAAGTCGGAAGGACTTGAGTGTCCATTTGGATGACGCTCTGTGGGCATACCGGACTGTATTCAAGACTCCAATTGGTATGTCCTCTTACCAAATGTTATTTGGAAAGTGTTGTCATCTGCTAGTTGAACTGGAACACAAGGCACGATGGGCACTTCAGAAGCTGAATATAGATAAGGATGCAGCGGGGCATTTCAGAAAATTCCAAATTTAAGAGCTGGAAGAAATGAGAATGGAAGCATATGATAATGTTGTGCTTTACAAGGAAAAGATGAAGAGGCTTCATGATCAGTTGATTAGAAGAAAGAAATTCTTCCCAGGACAGCAAGTGTTTTTTTACCATTCAAGGTTCAAACTGATGGGAGGAAGTTTGAGGACCAAGTGGGTTGGTCCATTTGAAGTCTATGCGGAATGCCGCAATGGGGCAGTTGAGCTTAAAAATCCCAAAACCGAAGGGTAATTTAAAGTAAATGGCCATCATCTCAAACCATACCTGGGGCATTTTGATCGGGATACTAGAGTGGTCTGGCTTGGGGAGCCCATTTACACCTGAGAAGGGGTTTTGTCATGCCGACGACAATAAATAGGGCGCTATTGGGAGGTAACCCAGGTTTTTAATTGCTTTATTTCATTTTTATTTTAATTAAATAAATTTTTCAGTTAATTAAATTAGATTAGGGGCTATTTTACGCTTGTTTTTGGATAAGTATGTGATCTGCAGGTGATGATAAGGAGAGAGAAGCAAGAGATAGAGTTAAATCCTAAAAAAATAGGGACTCTGAAGTAGGGCACTCTGAAGAGATAAAGATGGAGTCTGATTTTTTAAGGATAATGCTTATCCATTACTGTGGGCATACCGATCGTATAAAAACCCTAAGAATCTGAAAGGTCACGGTTACATCAAGCTATAGTAACACTATGCTTAAAACAAACCCCACAAAATCAAAACAATCAACTTCATTCTCTTCGAATTTTTCTGAAACATCCAAACCCTCTTCAAAAAACCCTTTAAGTAGAAAGCTTTCCACTACCTCTCAAGCTTCAAAAATGGTGAATACCAGAGGCAAGAAAATGGCTCCAAAGGCGAAGGGCAAGTTGGAGTTTGAAACTCCTGCTATGCTTGAAGAGCCCGCGCAACCAAAAGCTATAAAGAAAAAGGCTGTGAAACCTAAGGTCGAAGCCACTGCTGGAGCTGTCACCGGAGCAACCAGCAAAGTTGCTGAGAAGAATGTGCCTAAGAAGGGGCCCGTGGTGGTGGTGGAAGAGACGAGCTCTTCGATGCCGTCACAAGAGAAATGGCCAGATAGGGGAGCTACGACCATGGCTATGCAGCAGGAGGAACTAGTTGTGGAGCTCATAACGGAGAAAGCTTAAGAAGCGGTAAAGGTGACCGCAAAGAAAGGGAAGAAGTCGGCTAGGGTTTCGACACCCGAGCCATCTGAAGAAGCTGTCGAGGAAGAGGAGAATGTGGAAGAGGAAGGAGATGAAGGGTTAGATGATTTTGTGGATGAACTGAATGTGATGGATTCTCAGAGAGAGGAGGAATCGTCTGTGGAGATAAAGAAAAGGGCTCTGGAGAAAGCTAAGGGAAAGAAAAAAGTTGGGGAGCCCATTCCAGAGCAGTCAGAGCTGTCGGAAAATTCTCAGCGTGAGGAGACTGATGATGAGGTCTCTGAGCAAGAGGAGGAAGAGCAAGAGCAAAGTGAGCGATCTCAAGCTCACACGCTCATTGATGAGCCCTTGGAGGACTCACCGTCCAAGCAGAGGGTCGGCAAGGCGGTGGCCGTGAAGGCAGGAGAGAAGCTTGCTAGAGAGCCTTCTTCACGGAAGAGGAAGACTGGGGAGGGCACACCAAAGCCCGAACCCAAGAAAAGCAGAGGAGTGGCGAGCCCCACTCCAGGAAGGTTTGGAAGTGGTCCACCACCGGTCCGGGGCATCATAAACTCAAAAGGAGTCCACCGTGAGTCTCTCATCGCTCTGGGTATAGAGCAGGAGGTAAGGGATCTTTTCACTGCTATTGGGTGGGAATTTTTCCTTGATATGGAGTGTGTCATTTTCTCTACTCTCTCGTAACAGTTTATTCAAAATCTGAAAATCAAACCTGTAAATAAGCCTGCTAAGTCTACTAGGATTATGAATTTTAAAATTTTAGGAAAAAGTTTTTCTATGTCTGCCGATGAATTGAACATGCTACTGGGCATTGTGTCTTATATAGATCTCCAGGATGATTGGTATGTGAATGTATTAACTGTTGTGCCCGACTCTGCTGAAGGAGTTGAGGCAAAATGGGCTGAGGTTGGGGATCCCTCCACTTATCAAAGTGGAGCCACAAAAGGCTATTGTTTGAATAGCGAAGCCTTGAGATTTTGCCAAAGGGTGCTGGCCTATAGTTTCTTTGGTAGGAAGGATATCTCTAATTGTATAACTAATTAGGAGCTTTTCATTCTCTGGTGCATGGTTAAGAAAATTAAAATCAATTTTGGCTCTGTGACCATTGCGCACTTCAGGGAGATAAAAACACACCCTAAGCATAGAATCTCTTATGCCCAATTGATCTCCCAAATTGTTGTTAAATCTAGGTTGCTAGATTTGAGCACCACTGACTTGACCCCCCCTACCTCTTGAATTCTTTGATATTGCTTGCCTAAAGAGAATGCAGGATGCGGTGGATAATGAAGAAGGAAAGCCTATTTTCTTTGTGCCGAGGGCAGACCCCTCGAGCCTTTTGATGATTGTCGGTACATCTAGGAAGCCACCAGCAGGGAGGGCACAACAATGGGACCATCCAGTTACTGTGATTCTGAAAAAGTTGGAAGTGTTGGAGAATGCCCAGTCCCAGACAAATGAGAAACTAGACCGCATTGAGACAGCCCTGAAGGCCTATTTCAGACATGTTGGGTTCTCTTACCCAACGGCCTCATTTTAGTTTTTTTTTTTTTCTATTTTTGTTTTTGTTGTTTGTGTGTCGCCCCTGTTCACCCACTTTGCCTAGTGCAAAGTGTGTGGGTGGGGCATTCCAGTTTGTGTTTTTGTGTCTTTTGTTAAGTCTGTTTTAACACTTTGCAAAATGCAAAGTGTGTATGTGGCTAGTTGAGTCAAGCATGCTTTCTGTAAAGTCTATGTGGCCATTGCATCTAATATTTTCAACATTAAATTGGTTAATGTCAAAAATCAGCATGTCCTCATAAGATAGGGATGACGAAAGAGTTTAGCATGCCCTGGGAAGATTTGAGCCTAATGTTGTATGCCCATTTCACCGCTTTCTTTACTTCATCTGTGAACAATTGTGTGCTTAGAAATTCTAGAACTTGCTACTGTTCTGTTTGATGCTTGGGAATTGTTGATGCATAAGTAGATGACATAGGCCATTTTTTGCTGAGCCACTGAAAAGAAAAAATCTTACCCACAAATGACACAGCCTTTGCAGCCCATCGAGCCTATGAAATGCCCTGGCAATTTTTTTTGGGATGGTAAAATATATAGCCAGGGCATCACAAGAGCCTGAAAAGAAAAATGGGAAAGGTAGAATTGTTGGGGGATACTTGTGAAACGGCCAGAAAAGATAGGGGAAAAAGAAAAAGAAAAAAAATATATAAAAAAGATGATAAAAGAAAAAAAAAGTGAGAAATAAATATTTGTTATCTGAACGGTGCACAGTAGGGTAGTAGACTTAGAAAAAATGAGGGGCATGTACAAAAATAAAGCCCCACCTATATGAAATGCCCACTGTAGCCTAAAAAGCCCTATTGATACTTATGCATCTGTGATTTCTGGAGTTTGATGACAGAATTGTAGCAAGCTTATGGGATAACCAAGTACAGAATTGCATTGATTTGAGTGTATACACTGAGCCTAAACACTGAGTGAAGAGAGTTTGATGATAGAATTGTAACAAGCTGAACTCATTTTTGACCTATTTTTGGTATGCTGATACTTTGCAGTTTTGTTGGAATATTGATTGTGATGTGCCCACACTGATTAACAGTTTGCATGCTCTTTTTTTAGTCTGTTTCTTTTTGCCTTTCTTTTCTTTTATTTTTCTAGCCGCATTGCATCCCATGCTTGAGGACAATCATGTCTAAAGTGTGTGGGTATGATAAGTCCATTTATATCGTATTTTTATGGGCATTTTTTGTTCGTTATAAATGTCCTTTTTCGTGTGTTTTGATTCAAAAAGAACCAGGATGAGGTCAAGGGCATTGCGGAGGTTGAGTCTGGTGAAAGGGGCATTTTATGCCCAGTTATTCAAGAAAAATCCAAGCTAAATATTCAGCCAGAGGCATAGGGGACTTCTTTCAGCACTCATCCTACACTCGGGAGACGGAATGGGCATATTAGAGATGGATGAGGCTGACTGTATGATGTTGTGCCCACTTTGCTCGTGCAGACTAGACAACAAGCTGGTCTAGGGCAATCGTGGAAAACCTAGAATTCAGTTGAGGAGAGAGACGAGAAAGATAGCTGCATTATCCGAAGAAGAGTTGGTGATGAACTGGACTCTTAGAGGCGCTGCAACAAAGAGATAAGCCCAATCCCTAAAAAATAGGGATTTGGTTAGCTTAAGCGTATCCAGTCAGATCAGAGAGGGCACGCCGGTTCCGGAAATCCAGGGAAGACCCCAGCTTGTTGGGAACTCTAATTCAGAAATATAACTATTTAAGCTACTTTAATTTCTGGAAACACACGTTTGAATAGTCAGAAACACTGCTACAATTTCTATTTTTCTGCATTTTATTATCAGTACACTGCTTGGCAGTAAAAACAATTCCAAGAGGCTTTAAGCCTTTGGACTTAGGAATATGTTCATAAACTCAACGTTTTTGTTGAGTCTTTTTACTTATTAAATTCAGTAAGTTCTCTTTATAATTTTGTCTTTTATTTCTGCTATTTTAATTATGTCTAGCATGCTTGGCTAGACACTTTATTCTGGTTTTTGAACAACGAATAGGGTTTGAATATAAATCTGGACTCATGAGGCCAAAATGGGCATAGTAATACATGATAGGTTTCTGTTGATTCTTGTGCTTTGATCCACGTGAGTGTGTATCTGAAATGCCCAATGTGGGTGATCACTCGTTAGGTAAAGAGGGCACACCACTAGTAATTGAATTTGCAAATCGTGACTGTGTGTTGATTCATATAGTAATAAGGGAATCAATGGAGTGTTATAGGCACACGAGAAATGGATAAACACAATAGATCTGGGTTCGTCTAGGGCACACTGCTATCTGTTCACTTACATCTCTTTGGGGAACCGGGGGGTGGGTGACTGATTAGAGATTTAAGTGACGAGAAATCACTTTTAAGTCTATAATGAAAGGATGAATGAGGAGACGTAGAGAGGAATCCGGTCTCCATAACTAGGTGATTTATCATGTATGAAAATCGTTGTGCCAATGAGCGATTTGATATATATTTAAACCAAATTCAAGTTCAAATGTCAGAACCTTTGTTATTTGATATCTTTTTTACTTTCTTTTGCAGATTTAATTTACAGTAGTGACAACAAAACCAAACCTCCTTTTTATGATTGGTTACCTGAAGGTGGAATCACAACAGCTCTCTGTGGGATCGACCCGTACTCGTTAGCTGGCTACGCTCGCTGTGGGTACAGGAGTTATAAATTATTTTTGAGCGCGAAACGACCGCGTGTCATAAAAGTATGCCCCCATGTGTAGCAACCCGGTTTTCCAATATTTAAATTACTACATTTTTTCATAAAAATATTTTATTCGTTTTATTTATATGTGCGTGATATTAATTAATTAAGTCTAATAAGTCACACCTAAGTAATTTATGAAATGTTCCAAGCATGAATTTATGTTAGAATATGATTATTTCATATTATGAACATACATGTAGATTTTAATTAGAGTGCCTAATATGTTGCATTTTATTTATTTTGTCAAAGCTTATTTCTATCCCATTTTTTTTATTAATTGGAGCCGAAGTCATTTCAAGCCCAAATAATTTTTATCATGGAGCCCAAACCTTAAGCCATAGTTGTAAGTAATTGATTTATTTTCTCTCTATCCCTTCTTTCCTTCTTTTCCACGAAAACTAGTAGAGATATTTTGATAAAATCTCCAAACCTTATCACATCTTGACCTTATCGAAATCTTTGATGAAGATAACTACAAGATCTCAACTCTGATTCAAACTTTAGCCCTAATCCTCAAGTATAAATATTGAGTTATGTTCATTTGTTTCCTCCGCATCAAAAGAATCATAGAGAGCTGCTGTGAGGTATGTAGATACATCCATGCTTTGATTTCGTTTCAGTTTTTTTTCATGCATTGCATAGCATCTACATAGTAGCTTTCGGGGCATGTGTGAGGATGAGTGATAGTTGTAGTATAGCAATCCTCGAGGATGATGGCCTCAGCATGGTTGCGTCGGCACCTTGTGAAGCACGATGAAGTTCCAGCAAGAGCAGTTGATATTGTAGTGGTTCCAGTAGGGTTCTCCGTCGACTATTACTGTGAAGGAATGAGGCAAGATAGGAAATTATCTTGTTTACTAATGTTTTGATTTGCATGACTGTTTTCGTGAAGAAGAAGGAGAAAGGAAATATGATTCTACTGTTTTGCTGGGTTACGTAAATCATGAGAGAGAGAGAGAGAGAGAGAGTTATGAGAGAATTATTTTCCTTTATTTTTTTAGGCTTTGATTTAGAGGTTGTGCTGAGAAAGTGTTGGGCTAGGAATTGGTGCATTATTATATCATTTAGTTAAGCATGTGACATAGATTTCATAAGTGCATTCAAACTAGTGTATATTTTTCCTAAATCAATATAGCAGGTTCACCAGAGAGAGTGGACTTGTGATATCATTTATTTTGTTTCCATCAACACATATATCATAGCATATATATATATATATATATATATATATATATAGTCACATAGCTTTTCTTAGTAATGGCCACGCCATTAGTAAGATAATTATTTAGTTAAAACCTAAGCATGCATCATGTCATAATAGTCTAAATCTCATGCATAGTTTTATTACATTATGTTATATATTGTATTAATTTAAGATAATTAATTATAGGGCGCGCAGGACTTAATTGGTTAATATCAAGGTCAAGATGAAGGTGGGGTTTTATGTGATTTTGTCCCAATTATTCTCTTTATATTTTATTATCGAGTATGTGATGACACAGCAAAGTACAGGGCCTTCGGGCTGAATAAGACAGGGCCTACGGGCTACACAGTATGGGCCGACGGGCTATATGATTTGGTTTACGGACTGAACAACTTTTACTATTCTCATTTACTCATTTAATTTTATATAGCTTGGATAATTGGACACTCCCCACTGAGTCAGTAGTACTCACCCTAAAAACTACTTATCTTTTCAGGTGTTGTCTCGAGTGATGCGTAGTGGCAATATGTGATGATGGTGGTCAAGTGGTCAAGAATGATTAAAGATTTAATTTATTTTTGACTTGATTTTATGTAACAAATATTGAACTATTCTTTGAAACTTCCGCTATATTTTATGTAAATTATTTTATTAATGAAAAGCATGGATAACGTGCCTTTTTCTATTAAAGTGAAATTGGGGCGTTACACCATGGAAATGAATTCTACCTCTCCGCATCCTCCACTAGTGCCACACCCATAGAACCACGACTCATTTCTAATACAGGCATAAGATCATCTGGTATGCAAATAATATGTCCGTAACCTGTACATAATCCGGAGCATCTCTGGCCATCGCTATCATTGAACCTATCCTCCATCTCATTCACAGTCGTGCACTTCCCTTGAAATAGGTGATAGAAGATGGATCTCTACGGAACAACATGCAGCTTGGCATTCGGATCGAAGCTCGAGCTGCGGAATCGTAAATCTGACACCAGGTTCTACTCAATCAGACCAAAGCGTAGCTGGAAGTGATGAATCTGAAACCTTGCCTCCCGTCCCTTCAGTGCACGATCCGACACGCGTACCTCATGACTCATCAAAGCGTGAATTGCCTTCTTTTGGACATCACCAACTCCGTAGTCCAGAAAATGGCCAAAGCATCTGGATCTAGATGACTGCAGGGCTGTATCACCACCTATCTTATGTAGTATGGCTCTGATCGTGTTAAGTACCTTCGGTATGGCATACACTATGACTGAAAGCCTCACCTGCTGTAGCGAATACCTAACCCAATTAATCTAGCAACATTTACCAAATTACAATTGTAGAGGTCAAAACTCTACGGTTAATCATACTTCAAGTTCGGCCTCCAGTGACCTACAAGATAAAGAAACACGTGAAGCCGAAGGACCGTCGGGGGTTGATGATCGAACAGACTCTGACGCTTAAGTCAGAATCAAAACTAGGAAAACTGAAGAATTAAATAAAGTAATCAAATTAAAATGATATTTCTGAGTTGAGTTCTATGTTTGTATTGTGAATGTGATGTGTTGTTTGATTGCCCACGTGTTCTTTATTCTATGATATATGTATATATATAGGAGATTCTCAACTTATCTCTGATTTTTAGGGGATCTCTCTTATCCCTTTTAGGGTTCGATGAAGTCTCCCTTATCCTCAACAGGTCTTTGACCTGGTCGCGCTATTTTGAAATTTGTTCAGCCTCGACTTCTTTCTTAAGCCTTCGACCCCCTGCCCACTTTTACCAACCTCTGGACCTCTTGACCTCGAATGATCATGGGCCTGGTATTTGGGTCTATACGGAAATAAGATCTCTATAGTTAGTTCCTCATTACTTGATTCTTGTATTTCAAGGATCGGGTAATGAATGTCAGTGTTTACCAATCGTTATCTTGACTCAACCCTATGTTTAGATGCTGATTTTCTATTAGCTTCAGAGGCGTACTTGGAAGCGAATTCTGGAAGGATCTCAATGAGGCCGCGAAAGCTGATCTTGTGGAGCTCTAAATCTGAAGGCAGGTCCTAGGGGAGCTTCTAAGGTCATGAGAGTAGACCTCACAGAGCTTCTGAGGTCATGAGACTAGACGTCACGGAGCTCCAGACCTGAAGACAGGTCCCGGGGGAGCTTCTGAGGTCATGATAGCAGACCTCGTGGAGCTCCATACCTGAAGGCAGGTCCTGGGGGAGCTTCTGAGGTCATGAGAGTAGACCTCGTGGAGCTCCAGACCTGGAGTACGGATTTTACTTTTCCCGTTCCCTAGGTCAACGCCCATCATTCGATCAAAATACGTGGGCTTAGATTGCGTTGTCCCTTTTTCCTGTATTTTAAATATCGAGGGAAACAGTTCCCTCTTCCTCTATTTTTTCAGAATCTCAAAGGTTTTTTGCTTCAAACCAAATTCTTTACGAAAAATCCTGTCCGATGCGTAAATCTTTCACAAAAAATCATGTCCTGTGTTTTCCGTCAACCGTCTCCGCTTTTCTCGCATTCTAAACCTGCTTAAAGATTTTGCTACAAACATTACCGGCCTCTTGAACTTTACTTAAGTCACGGTTTCCAGGTTATCTTCTCGTCTCCCTCTCTTTTTTCAATTTTTCATGCTATGAATATGTGGCTTTAGCATTTCTCGTAGGGTTTTAAGAGTTTTCAGGGACATTTTGAGATATTTCTTTGTGACTTTTAAGTTTCTGGAAAATATGTGGTATCTTTTAGAGTTTTTAGGTTTTAGATTTCTGGGTGGCGTTATTGATTTTTTGGTGGTATTGTTGATTTTCTGGGTGGTATTGTTCATTTTCAAGTTTTCGGTGGGCTTTGGAACTTAGGTAGGCAGATATTCTGTGGGTGGTGTTATTGATTTTTTGAGTGGTATTGTTGATTTTCTGGGTGGTGTGATTGATTTTTTGAGTGGTATTGTTGATTTTCTGGGTGGTATTGTTCATTTTCAAGTTTTCGGTGGGCTTTGGAACTTAGGTAGGCGGATATTCTGGGTTCTTGGTTCAATTTAGGGTTCGTATTATTTGTTATATTTCTTAATTTTTGGATATAATAAGTACGAGTGAGGATTTGAACGCTAGGAAAGAAGGAAGAAATTATGGCGGTGGAGGAGAAGAAAATCTTTCAGGATCGGAACGGTTTGCCAGCTCTGATTCTCCGGTGATTATCAAGGTTACGGGAAAGGATAAGGGCAGATGGCCATCGGTCATTGTCCCTCGCTCGATAGGCTGAGCAGCAATTAGTAAATGACAGGCTGCGGTGGCAACTGGCAACCTGTTAGAGAGGCAAAAGATATATATCCGTGAGGTTAAGGCTGTGAGAGATTCAAGGCCTCTGAGATCACTTCGAATGTAAGCGATGAGCTCTTGAAAAGGTTAGCTTTACCACCAATTTCTGAAGCTGGGGTTGAGATTCAATCCCTCCGCCCTAACAAACGAGCACACCGACCTCCGTCGGGATTCACGGCCTTTTACACACTGGTTACCGAAAAGGGGGTCGGGCTCTCTATTCACCCGTTTTTCGTGAAAATTGCCCACTTCTATGGCATAGCTCCTGCCCAAATCACCCCGATAGGTGGTTTCACATGATGGGCATGTATTACTTGTAGGAGAAGCTAGGTTTTTCTGAGCCCAATGTCGGTGAGTGGAATGCGGTGTATAGACTAGTGGCCAACGTCGGACAGCCAGGTTTTTACTATTTCACGAAGTGGGTGGGAAATCGGCCTCCTCTGATAACAAAGCTACTTCTTCGGGTTATTGGAAGCCAAAGTTCACCTTTGTCCCTGTCGGGACCTCTGCTGATGTGATTGCTCTTGCCGAATTCTGCGAAGCTCGTAGGTTCTCAAGCCGAACTCCTATGGTATTTCCTTTATTCGTAACTTATGAATTTTCTTACTTTTGCAGGCTTTCCTCCACGTCATGAGCCTTCCAGGGTCGAAGCTACCCACATCAAGGAAGCCTTTTTCCTTCCTGACAAACCTCGAGAGTTTGAGAAGGTTCGCAATGGTCGGGTCTTACTTGACGAGATGGGAAAGCTCAAGATCAAGCCTTCAGATGCAAAGGTTAAGGCACTAACGGCTGCCAGGAGAGAGGGTTCTTCATCTTCGGGCGTTAAGAGGTCAGCAGATGATATGCCTTCGGCCTCACTGCCGCCCAAGAAATCAAAGGGTAATGCTTCTGCTCTTATAGTTGTCTCACAAGCTCCAGCTCCTACGGAAGTCATTGATGTTGAGGCTGCTCGCACTTCACGCAAGGCCCCCACCGACTCGAGCTCTTGGGGGGTTTCACTGAGGCCCTTCATAATGGACATCCAGAATTCCATTGTTGACCAGAGCACCCTCGAGGACTACGAGAATGAGAGCCTAGAGTAGCAGGCTTTCTAGTCCTTCGACTAGATAGCACGGGTAAGTTTACTGGGGACTTCTATCTTCATTTTCTTGACTTTCGCTAACTATTTTAATTTGATAAACTTGGAATTTGCATGCATTTCGGATGTACATTGTACGAATTTTTGGAGTCAAAAGTATGTGTTTGTGATTGTTTTGAAGAGTTTTATGTTGTGTTGGTTCAATCACGGGTTTATCGAGTTTTGACAAGAAAATCACCTATTTTGGACGTGTTATGAAGTGTACATGGTTACCGGATGGAAGGAGTGCTTGAGTTGAGACCGGGAAGGCGAAAACGGGCTGAAAAATCACAATTCCGGAGAATGCACAACGGCACGGCCCGTGCCCCGAAGCCAACAACCCTGGGACTCTCGGTACCAACGGCACAAACCGTGCCGTCGCACGTCACGGACCGTGCCCCGATCCGTAACTCGACACGTGAATTTGCATAACAGCACGGACCGTGCCGTCGCACGGCACGGCCCGTGCCACACTGTTCCGAAAATCAGGTGCTTTCCTTGTGTGGATCGGTTTTTCCCAAACTATTTAAGACTTCTCTGTGGGCGAGTTTTGGACGACTTTTACCCTATTATTGAGATGGAAGAGTACGGAGAAGAAGAAGAACGTGAAGAACAAAGACAATTCACCCGGTATAAGTTGTTTATGTTATTTTTATTTTAATTTCGACTATGAGTTGTATGAATGCTATCGTATTTTATCTGGATTTCTATTTCTCCATGAATGGCTAAAAGTTTATTAATTCTAGGGTTTGCAATTGGTGTTAAAACTATGCAATTGATTTGATTCTGTTATTTTTCCCTTTCGATTATTGTGTTCAAATATTCATGTGCTTCTCTCTCATACATAGATTAGTGGCCATAATTCATGTATGCTAGCTAATTAATTTGAGACCTAGCGGAGAAAATTAATTAGTGGATTGAATGAATAATTTGATGCATGTTCTGAGGAATCTGTAGGAGATTTAACTGACGATTTAGGGAGTTAATAATTTGTCTAGAGACGAAAGTAATAGGCATTTTGTTGATCTACTACTGCCTTGAGACCTGGCGGAGATAGGTAGTTTTATTTCTGTTTCTCCACCTTTAATCGAATTAAATTGGGAATTATTAGGATTGAGTTATTGTATAGCGGATACATTTGATGTGCATTCCCTAGGATTAATACCTTGTTAATTGTTTGAATTTGTTGAATTATTTTGTTTGCATTATTCGAGTTGTCTTGATTTTGATTGGTCTATTTAGTTGTCGTTTAATTTCGTGTCTAGTTTTAGAAACCTGAAAAATTGATCACCTAGATAATAGTGAATTGTTAGCTTAGTATTCAGTTTGGTCAAGTATTCAGTCCCTGTGGATACGATACTTAGTTCACCAGTTATATTGCAGTGTCCTGTGTTAGTTGCAGTATAGTGCATAATAAATTAGTGCATCAACTTTTTGGCGCCGTTGCCGGGGACTGATTTTGATTTTTATACTGATATTATTACTAACACTGATTTATTACTTCAGGTAGTGCATGAAAACAAGGTCTACACAGCGACACATAGATCCTGTTGCAAGTTCCCCTGATCGAGCTCATAGACAGAGGAATGAGGAGCGTAGACGACAAGAAGCAGAAATGGCGGCCAACAATGAGAATACTGATGTGGAAGCATTAGCTAGAAGGCTTCGAGAGATGGAGCAGAGATTGGCTAGACAAGCTACGCCCGAAGAAGAAACAGCACCTCTAAACCAGCTGTATCGGGCTCCGACTGACAGGTACTTGGGCGCTGGATGGGGTGGCGGTATCACCGCAAACAACTTTGAGCTCCGTCCAGCATTGATCAACATGGTGGCTGCCGAGCAATTCAGCGAAAGGGCTACTGAGAATCCACATGCTCATCTGGATACATTCTTGGATATTTGTGACACTATCTAGATGAACGGTGTCAGTGACGACATTATTCGCATGAGGATGTTTGTCTTCTCCCTGAGGGATCGAGCTAAGGAGTGGTTCAAGAGTTTGGACAAGGCGTCCATCACTACCTGGGATCATATGTGCCAGGCTTTTCTGGCTAAGTACTTTCCTCCATCAAAAGCTCAGAAAATAATTGCTGAGATTACTCATTTTTTACAGATGGGAGATGAGTCAATTTATGAAGCATGGGAGAGATACTGAGATTTGCTGCGATCGTGCCCACAATATGGATTTAGCACCGATCAGTAAATCACTCATTTCTACAGTGGATTGACCAATAACACCAAAAGATTGGTGGACGCCTCAGCTGGAGGTTGTCTGGTGAATAGAACTGCAGCCGAAGCACTAAGAATCATAGAAGAGATGGCAGCCAGTAGCTATCAGTGGCCGATGGAGAGACGACAAACAAGGCCTGCAGCTGCAGTATCTGATTCGGGGATAGATGAACTGAGAGCTGAGATTGAAGACCTAAAGAAGCAAGTTCTAGAAGAACGGCACGCACACATGGATGTGAATGCAGTACAACAACAAGGCTCTGAAGCCTCTGATGTAGAAGGTGTGAATTTTGTCAACCAGAGAAATTACAACAGTGGAAACTACAACAGAGGCCAGCAAGGATTCCAGAGCAACAATATGGCGTATCATCCAAGCAATATGAATCACCCAAATTTTTTCTATACTAACCCCAACAACGCCCTGCAACCTCCGGGTTTTGCTGCTCCAACTGCAGGTCCTTCTGAGCCAAAGAAGCCTTCACTTGAAGAGATGATGGGTCAGTTGATAGCTAATCAGAATAGCTTCATCGGAGCCACTGGAACAAAGATTACACAGATCGAGGGAACTGTGAGTGCTCTGTCCAAGCAGTTGAATATGCTAGAGGTTCAAGTGGGCCAAATGGCGAATAATTCATCCACTCAACACAAGCCAGGTCAATTTCCAAGTCAATCCGTGATCAACCCAAAGGATCAATGCAATGCTATTTAGCTAAGAAGTGGAACTGAGTACACGAATCATAAGAATCTACTGAAGGATGATGGAGATGATGATGTGATCGAGATAGTAGATGATGAAGCAGTTACAGCCACAGAGGTTCCACCTACCCCTGCACCAAAAGTGGCGCCTGCCACTATTGTAGCCTAGACGATGCCCACTAGTTTAACCGCCCCGTTTCCAACTAGGCTAGCTTAGGCCAAGACTGAGCAGAAGATGGAGAAATTTATGGAGATCTTCAAAAAGGTAAATATCAACATTCCTCTGTTGGATTCTTTACGAGATATGTCTGGTTATGCTAAATTCCTGAAAGATGCCCTTTCTAAGAAGTGAAAGTTGGGCAAATTTGAGACCGTGAACCTATTTGAAGAATGTAGTGCGGTCTTGCAACGGAAGTTGTCTCTGAAGCAGAAAGACCCGGGTAGTTTCACTATTGCCTGTGTGATTGGTGGACGCACTTATGGTAAAGTGTTGTGCGATTTGGGGGCTAGCATCAATCTGATGCCTTTGTCGATTTTCAAGAGATTGGAAATTGGTGATATCAAACCGACTTCTATTGCACTGCAAATAACGGATAGATCAGTTACCTATCCGAGAGGAGTTGTCGAGGACGTGTTGGTGAAAGTAGAGGACTTCATTTTTCCCGCGAATTTTGTGGTTCTCGACATGCCGGAAGACAAGAATATTCCACTAATTCTTGGTAGACCGTTTCTAGCTACATGTCGTGCTTTGATTGATGTGCAAGACGGCCGGCTGACATTCCGGATGAATAATGAGAAGATTACATTCTCCTTGTATGATGCTATGAAGAGGCCACACGAGAGTGCATTTGATGACTGCAAATTGATAGAGTTGGTGGAAGATGAGTTTGCCTGCACTGATGTACCAGTTGCGTTGGAAGACCCTCTGCAGCACTGTATCCGACACTCTATTTTTTCTATTGACACTTATGAATCTCTTGATGTTGCATGTGATGAAATTTTGGAATACCTTGCTGTTTTAGATTCTATGCAGGAACTTCCGCTGGAACCAGTCCAATACTTGGATATTTGAGATCCACCGTCAGAAGGAATTGAACGTTTCGAGACCTCTGCAGCCAAATCGGCACCTCCGCCACCAATTTTGGAGATGAAGCCACTTCCAGATCATTTGAGGTATGCCTTTTTAGGTGAGAATGATACTTATCCTGTGATTGTATCTGCTTTTCTTTCTGATTCGGAGTTGGATAAGTTGTTGTGAGTGCTGAGAAAATATAAGTCTGCGATAGGTTGGAAAATTTCTAACATAAAGAGGATTAGCCCGTCTATTTGTATGCATCGAATTTTTCTTGAGCAGGATTACAAGCCGAAAGTGCAAGCACAAAGGAGATTAAATCCAGTAATGCAAGAGGTGGTGCAAAAAGAAGTTTTGAAACTTCTAGACGCCGGGATGATCTATGCCATATCTGACAGTGAGTGGGTGAGCCCGACTCAATGTGTTGCAAAGAAAGGAGGCATGACAGTTGTGAAGGATGAGAGGAACGAGTTGATTGCTATGCGGCTAGTGACTGGATGACGAGTCTGCATAGACTACCGTGCTCTGAATGCGGCCACACGTAAGGATCACTTTCCCCTTCCTTTCATTGACCAAATGTTGGATCGACTTGCAGGGTACGAGTATTATTGCTTCTTGGATGGCTATTCGGGTTACAATCAAATTATGATTGCCCCGGAGGACCAACACAAGTTGGTGTTTACTTGCCCCTATGGTGTTTTTGCATATCGACGTGTGTTGTTTGGTTTATGCAATGCTCCAGCCACATTCCAGAGGTGCATGATGGTCATATTCCATAGTTTCATCGAGAAAATTATGGAGGTATTTATGGACGATTTCTCTGTCTTTGGTTCCTCTTTTGATAATTGTTTGGAGAATTTGTCTCAAGTTTTGCAGCGATGTGAGGAGACAAATTTAGTTTTGAATTGGGAGAAGTGCAATTTTATGGTGCGTGAAGGTGTGGTGCTTGGCCACAAAGTCTCTGCTGCCGGCCTGGAGGTCGATCGAGCCAAAGTTGTAGCTATCGAGAAGCTACCTCCTCCTACCTCTGTTAAGGCGGTTCGTAGCTTCCTTGGCCATGCTGGATTTTACCGGAGATTCATCAAGGATTTTTCCCAAATCTCCAAGCCTCTGTGCTCTCTGTTGGAGAAAGATGTGAAGTTTGAGTTTGATGACAAGTGCATGGAAGCATTTGAGAAACTGAAATTGGCTCTGGTAAGTGCTCCAATTTTAATACAACCTATTTGGACTGAACCCTTTGTTTTGATGTGTGATGCCAGTGACTTTGCCATTGGAGCGGTGTTGGGACAAAAGCGGGATAAATTCTTCCGAGTCATTCACTATGCTAGCAAGACCCTCGACTGTGCCTAGCAAAATTACACCACCACAGAAAAGGAGTTGCTAGCAGTGGTCTTTGCTTTCGACAAATTCCGGGCTTATTTGATTGGGATGCAAACCATTGTCTACACCGACCATGTAGCCATCCGGTATCTATTTGCCAAGAAGGATGCCAAGCCGAGATTGATTCGATGGATTCTGCTGCTACAAGAGTTTGACATGGAGATCAAGGATCGAAAGGGTTGTGAGAATGCCGTGGCGGACCATTTGTCCCGTTTGGAGAACCCAGTGGAAGGAGAGGATCCAAAGTCGCTTATTAATGAGAGTTTTCCAGATGAACAAGTGCTAGAAGTGAAAACTGTGGACAAAACTCCGTGGTATGCAGACATTGTGAATTACATAGTAATTCGTGTCATACCCAAGGATCTCAGCTCCTACCAGCGCAAGAAATTCCTCCATGATGTTTAATTTTACTATTGGGAGGAGCCCATTCTGTACAAGCGATGCGCGGATGCAGTGATTCGGAGATGTGTTCGAGAGGATGAAATTAATGCTATCATAGAGCAGTGCCACAGTTCGCCCAGTGGAGGTCATTTCGCAAGCAATAGAACAGCCATCAAAATCCAACAAAGCGGGTTCTATTGGCCGCATATTTACCAAGATTGCCATGCGTTTATCTCCAAGTGCGATCGATGCCAACGGGTTGGCAATATTACCAAGAGGGATGAGATGCCGCAGAAGGCGGTGATGGTTGTGGAGCTATTTGACGTGTGGGGGATAGATTTTATGGGACCATTCCCTAAATCTCGAGGATTCCTCTACATTTTGCTTGCTGTGGAGTATGTGTCTCGTTGGGTGGAAGCTGTTCCTACTACCACCAATAACTCCAAGGCGGTGTTGAAGTTCTTGAGAAAAAATATTTTAACTCGGTTTGGCGCCCCGAGAGCTTTGCTTAGTGATGGGGGGTCGCACTTCAACAACAAGTGGCTTGGAAGTTTGTTAGCTAAATATGGTGTGAAGCACAAAGTCATGTCTCCTTATCATCCGCAAGCCAACGGACAAGCCGAGCTTGCCAATCGAGAAATCAAGCAAATTCTCGAGAAGATTGTGGTGCATCGCAAGGATTGGGCAGATCGCCTTGATGATGCTCTGTGGGCCTATCGGACGGCATATAAAGCTCCAGTTGGTATGTCTTCTTACCAACTTGTTTTTGGTAAATCCTGTCATTTACCCGTGGAAATCGAGCATAAGGCATATTGGGCTGTGAGGAAGATCAATTTTGAGTTCCAAGAAGCTGGAGTTGAGAGAGCTCATCAATTGTTGGAGTTGGAGGAATGGAGAAACGAAGCTTTTGAGAATTCATGCATCTATAAGGAGAGGGCTAGCAAATTCCACGATCGTGTCATCAAGCAAAAGGAGTTCGCCCCTGGAGATAAAGTTCTTGTTTATGATTCACGATTGAGATTATTTCCGGGCAAACTTAAATCAAGGTGGACGGGTCCATTTGTAGTGTACAAGACAAGTTGGAATGGCACCTGTGACTTATTGCATGCCGATGGAAGCATGTTTGCAGTCAATGGACACCGCCTCAAACACTACTTCCGGCACCCACCAGAAGAAAGGAATTTACGGGTCACACTTCTCAATGATCCATGAGCCTCCATGAGGTATCGTCTAGCTAAAGACGTTAAATGAAGCACTTGGTGGGAGGTAACCCACCGTTTTTAGTTTTCTTTTAGGTTTTGCTTTGTTTTGTTTTGTTTTCTGTTTTTTTTAGACTTTTAGTTATTTTCGTGTGTTGGGGTGTCCCCTTTTTTTTAAAAAAAAAAAAATGTATTTCGGCACGGACCGTGCCGTCCAACAGCATGGCCCGTGCGGCTGAGCATAACGCGGCTACAAACTCGCGGTAGTGATGGCACGGACCGTGCCATCATACAGCACGGCCCGTGCCGCGCGACACATCCAGCCCGCATACGTTTAAGTTCCAGGTTAGTTCTCTCTCTCTTTCACATTCACACACACACACGCAACTTGGTAAGAAAACTCGATTTCTCCCTCTCCCATCCTCCTAGGACTCGATTTCTCCCTCTCCTCCCCCCTCCATCTTCTACTCTTGGCCTTGGGTTCTCTTCCACCATTCCAATTGAGGAAATTGCAAGGAAATTTGACTTTTGCCCCAAATTGTGCCCTAGGTCGAATTGTGGTGAATTTCTCTCAAAAGGTACGCAATTTCTCACCCTCTTTCTCTTTCACATTGCTTAGTGTTGTTTGACGATGATGGGTAAGCTTGGAATTGATATATTTTGTGATTTAATTCTCTTTTCTCTTTGGAGCTTTTTATCGAACATGTGGCATGCGTGGGGTTTTGATTGCAATTGAAGATTTTCTCTTATTCTAATGCTTTTCATGCTCTTATGTATCCATCGTGGACTTGATGTTGTAGTTAAGAGGCATTTGTGGGGGGTGCATGTTTGATTTTGAGGTGGAATTTGATTATTTTTGGTGAATAGAGGAATGAATGGGGGGTGAATTTTGCTTTAGGCTAGCTTTTGAATTTTGGTTGTTGGCCTTGGCCTTGATATTTCCCTCTTTGCATAGGTTAGGGTGTGTGAGTGTTTTTGAAACCGATAGGGTGAACTTCTGCTTTAATTTTTTTGTCTATCGTGGGCTTATTTTTGTTCGTTTTAGGTCCCACATTGTGCCTCATGGCGCCAAGGATTGCTCGAGGTCGGCGTGGAGGATGGGGAGCGACCCCCGAAAACCCCAATGACCCACTCAATTTTGGGGTTGTTTTGAATGACTTTGAACATCGTGACCGTTGGGACCGGCTTGTTCAATTGGAGTGTCTTCCCTCTCGTTACCCGGACACTTCCGTGCTTCGCGCTCTTGGGTTGAATGATGATTTTTGGAACCTTTGCCAATGGGGAGGGGTCAGTTATGTTTTGGAAGGACAATGGCCCTCCTATCGCAGAATGATGTTGGAGTTTTTTAGTACTATCTCGTGTTACAAACGGAGAGGCGCCCGATACCCGTCCAGTATTTCCTTTTAGCTGGACAATTGCTCCTTCACCATTTCCTTGGAAGATTTGAATGCAATTTTCCACAATGCGTGCGGAAATCCTACCGAGTACGCTTGGAAAGATGACGCCTTCTGGAAGGCTATCACGAGGGTGAATGAAGTTGACCCTGGCTCTAGCTTCCGGCCTCGCACGGCCAAGGCCTCCATGATCCGTAACCCCGTCTTCCGCTTCCTGCAAAGAGTGTGTGAAAATGCTCTTTTTGCTAGATATGATAGCGGCACTATGCAAAGCCGGGAGATCTTCTACTTGTGGTTTGCTCTGAAGCGTCAAAATTTTAATCTAGGGGCCCACATAGCTGCACACTTGAGCCACGCAGCCGCCAAGAAAAGCGGCGTTCTCATTTGTGGCGGCATCATCACGCCTATTGCGGATTATTGCGGGATTGACTTCACTGATTGGGAGGTACTACCTGGAAATATGGTGATGTCTGTCGAGACGTTGATTAACATGGATGTCATACGCGTGGATCATGCTTGAAGGTGTTTCTTCACTCAAAAGTCGGCAGGCCATTTTTCCTTGCCAAATCGTTATCTGACGAGAGTGTCCGACTGGCACCACTCCGAAAACTGGAGTATGTCTTTACCGGCCCATCAAGCCGCTATGACCGCCACTCAGCCGGTGTTGCCCTTTCGAGCACATGTGGCAGAGTTAGCGGATGATGAAGATGCTGACGCGGAGGAAGAGGCCGAGCAGTCTACTGGGGATGATGGTGGAGCAAGTATCAGGGGTGCTGACTCGCAGGTGGATACTGATGCCCTCTCTAGTTCACGAGTCGGGGGACGTCGTCGATCTCACCTCCGCTCTCAGGAGGAGCGCTTGGAGGATGTGGAAGGCCGTCTCTCGTCGGTCGAATCTGAGATGCAAGGACTGCGAGGCGAGTTCACCCACATAAACGCGCGTGTAGGAGCCATCGACTCGAATGTAGCTACCATGCTACAAATGATGCAGCAGTGGGGGTTGCAGTTTCCCCCTCACCCGCCTCCGCCCTGATTCCTGTTGAGGTTAGTGATTCAAGGTTTTCCCGTCCGTTTCTTCAAACTTATGCTCATTTGAGTATAAGTTTGGGGGGGTGGATGGACGTTATGCCTTGAATCCCTGCTCTAAGAATTTCTTTTAATCGCTTTTTGCATTTAGTTAGTTCATTTGCATTAGTTAGGGGTTTAGGCTGTAAGCACGTTTATTGCTTTCTAGTATAATGTCGGGTGTGTGATGGATTGGATTATTCTCAGGCTATGTATTGTGATGAATGATGATTGCCAATGATGAATGTTGGGTTTGTTGATATTGATTGTCTTTATTGAGTTTACTATGAGCATGATAGGTGCAATTGAGACGAATTGCTTAGTTGTCTTGACCTGTGACGGTCCTGTGAGAATTTGAGCCTTGTTTTCATTTTATTGAGTGTGAATGCTGGGTTATTGTTGAATGTCTAGAACTTGCCTCTTGTCTGCTCAAGTTTAACAGAATGTTGTGGGATTTTGAGATGATTTAAGGCCATTTTTGTTAACCCTCTTCTTATCCTGTGCATTCTTGGCCAAAACAGTTCAAATGTCCATTGTAAGCCCCGTTGAGCTTTTGAGCCATTTTGTTGTTAGCCAATATAATTTAATCTTGTTGTTAATATGTTTCTGTTCACTCGGACTTGTTTGGTGGGTAGAATATTTGAGGAGGGATGAATTGTTTGGTGAAGTTTGGGGAGGATAATTTGATGGAGTGTGACTTGTGAAAAGGAGTAAGAAGTTGGAATTGTCATATGGCGCTTAGAAAAAAAGACAAGATTCAATAAAAGAAACAATAAAAGAAAAAAAAAAGAAAAAAAAAAAGAGAAAAGAAAATGTAGCTAAGTGGCCATAGTCATAATTTGGTAATGCTTGTGATTGCATGGTGTTGGAAAAGGAGGAAGAGAATTAGACAAAGTCTTGTTCTACTCGATTGGTATTGGGGGTTGAGTGTTAAGTGAGGAAGTAATGAGTGTAATTTAGCTCAATATGTCCGATTTAGTCACTTGGCCTATAATGTCCCTACCTTGTCCAAAAAGCCTACATTATAACCCAATTACGAAGTCCTTTTTTATCTTAATTCCACATTTCATTGCATGTAAAGGCGAGATAAGATAATGGGGCAAGCTTATGGTTAATTCTTCATTATATCCAGTTTTGAGTGCTTATAAATTGCTATCCTAAACACTTCAGAGTGCGTGATACACGAATCCGGTGAGGTCGTTGGTTCAAGGCTAAAGACAAGATAGTAGTCGTGTTGTGCAAGAATATTTTTGCTCATTGTGTTCTTGATTTTGATGATTGATACTTCTGGTGTCTGAGGCAATGAATTGTCAAACATCCTCTCTGTGCTTGAGTTTAATTCTTTCCTTTGTTTGTTCGAGGACGACCAATGACTAAGTTTGGGGGTGTTGATAAACTCGGAATTTGCATGCGTTTCGGATGTACACTGTACGTATTTTTGGAGTCGAAAGTATGTGTTTGTGATTGTTTTGAAGAGTTTTATGTTGTGTTGGTTCAATCACGGGTTTATCGAGTTTTGACAGGAAAATCACCTATTTTGGACGTGTTATGAAGTGTACATGGTTACCGGATGGAAGGAGTGCTTGAGTTGAGACCGGGAAGGCGAAAACGGGCCGAAAAATCACAATTCCCGAGAATGCACAACGGCACGGCCCGTGCCCCGAAGCCGACAACCCTGGGACTCTCGGTACCAACGGCACAAACCGTGCCGTCGCACGGCACAGACCGTGCCCCGATCCGTAACTCGACACGTGAATTTGCATAACAGCACGGACCGTGCCGTCGCACGGCACGGCCCGTGCCACACTGTTCTGAAAATCTGGTGCTTTCCTTGTGTGGATCGATTTTTTCCAAACTATTTAAGACTTTTCTGTGGGCGATTTTTGGACGACTTTTACCCTATTATTGAGATGGAAGAGTACGGAGAAGAAGAAGAACGCGAAGAACAAAGACAATTCACCCGGCATAAGTTGTTTATGTTATTTTTATTTTAATTTCGACTATGAGTTGTATGAATGCTATCGTATTTTATCTGGATTTCTATTTCTCCATGAATGGCTAAAAGTTTATTAATTCTAGGGTTTGCAATTGGTGTTGAAACTATGCAATTGATTTGATTCTGTTATTTTTCCCTTTCGATTATTGTGTTCAAATATTCATGTGCTTCTCTCTCATACATATATTAGTGGCCATAATTCATGTATGCTAGCTAATTAATTTGAGACCTAGCGGAGAAAATTAATTAGTGGATTGAATGAATAATTTGATGCATATTCTGAGGAATCTGTAGGAGATTTAACTGACGATTTAGGGAGTTAATAATTTGTCTAGAGACGAAAGTAATAGGCATTTTGTTGATCTACTACTGCCTTGAGACCTGGCGGAGATATGTAGTTTTATTTCTGTTTCTCCACCTTTAATCGAATTAAATTGGGAATTATTAGGATTGAGTTATTGTATAGCGGATACATTTGATGTGCATTCCCTAGGATTAATACCTTGTTAATTGTTTGAATCTGTTGAATTATTTTGTTTGCATTATTCGAGTTGTCTTGATTTCGATTGGTCTATTTAGTTGTCGTTTAATTTTGTGTCTAGTTTTAGAAACCCGAAAAATTGGTCACCTGGATAATAGTGAATTGTTAGCTTAGTATTCAGTTTGGTCAAGTATTCAGTCCCTGTGGATACGATACTTGGTTCACCAGTTATATTGCAGTGTCCTGTGTTAGTTGCAGTATAGTGCATAATAAATTAGTGCATCATAATTCTTGATTTCAGGTTCTATACAGCCGGTATCTTCTGAGGGAGCGCATCTCTGACCACGTGGAAGGCCTTGGGAGGAGGGTCTCAGAGTTGTCAGAAGAACTTGAAAGGATTGCTGAAGAGAGAAGGGACATGGCGGCTAGAGAGTCCGCCTTGACTGTTGAGAGGGATGCGGCAGGCACCCAAGTGCAATTGGAGAGGAGCCTCGACGTCCAAGCTAGGTCAGGACAAGAGAAGATGGGTCTTCTGTCCAGGCTAGCTACCTCTAAGACGAAGGCGAAGGAGCTCAAGGCCTCGCTCAGGGCTAGGATGTCAATTGATGAGGCCCCAGATTTCGACGCAAGGGTCGACTCCGCTGAGTTCAGCCCTTATAAGGAGGCTTTCTACCAGGAAGGAGGGGCTGCGGTGGTCAAGGTCATCAGGGTGAAGATGCCAGATCTTGACCTATCTTTCCTGGAAGCTGATAAGGAGGTCGAAGCTCAAGTGGAGGACCGTGCAGCCGGAGTTGCTGTCGAGACCAGGAATGAGGCTACGGTTCGGACGGAGGGTGATTCTACTGAGGATGCTGTTAAGGTCGGGGATGAGGTCACTGCTAATCTACCGTAGATGAACTTTTTTCTGAACACTTTTTGTTTCTCCAGACAATTATATATGTATTTTTTTATTTACCTTACTTAAAGGCAAGTATGTCATGAACAAACATCTTTTATTTTTCTCTTAATTTGATTTACCTTTTGGTCCGCTTTGTTGTTTATATGCTTTTGTGTTGCAAGCTATGTTGTTACTTTGATACGAGGTGAGTTCCACGGATTCGAGTACTTATAGGATTGAGATTAGATAAGATAAATAATGCAAGCTTAAGAAGTACCTCTTGAAGTCATAGTCGGGGTTTGAGGACTGCCATGTACTTGAGTTTATGGTCTTAAGTGTCGGGCTCCTCGCGGTCGGTTTAGATATCGGGGTTATTTCCCAAGTCGAGCTTCCCAACTTGAGGGTTGGGACCCCTGTACATGGGGTTCTGTTAGTTACTCTAACGCTCAAGTCAGTAAACTAGATTTTAAATAACAAGGATTTGTAAAATAAATGAACGAATACATTACTTTTCGGCCGTGAAGATGACCTTGGGGTCAGGACCCCATTGTTTTCTTGAGGGTCGGGACCCCTGTGCTTGGGGTTCTATTAGTTACTCCGACGCTCAAGTCAATAAACGAAACTTAAAAATAAATCAATCTAAATAATAAAAATGAGTTCAAGAGTATTAGAAATGATACTGTTTTAAATATAGCATGTTCCAACTGTTGGCTATGGGTCGGCCTTCCTCAGTTCGGAGTTTATAAGCTCTGTTCCCGATGACCTTTTCGACCTGGTATGGACCTTCCCAGTTTGGTGCCAATTTTCCGGCTCCAGTTTCCTTTGTATTTTGGAATACCTTTCTGAGTACCCAATCTCTGATTTGAAAGGTCCGCAGCCTTGTGTTTTTGTCAAAATGTCAGCTTATCATCTATTGGTACACGGCTATCCTCATTGCTGCCCAGTATCAGAGCTCGTTGATCGAATCGAAGTTCACCTCGAGCTCCTTATTGTTTGATTGATTGGACCATTCCATCCTGGCGGTACCGATCGTGGCTTCTGCAGACAACACCGCTTCTGAACCATACATCAGAGCAAATGGGGTTTCCCCCATGCTTGTTCTCGAGGTCATTCTGCAAGACCATAGAACTCTCGGGAGCTATTGGACCCATTGACTTTTGTGTTCAAATAGCTTTTTCCTTAGGGTATTTGGGATTGTCTTGTTCATGGCTTCTGCTTGACCATTTACTGCGGGGTACCTCGGGATGGAGAATGAGAGCTTGATGTTCCATTCTTTGCAGAAATCTTGGAATCTTGTACTTATAAACTAGGAACCGTTGTCTGTCATGATCTCTTTGGGGATTCCGAACATGCATAAGATATGTTTCTATAAAAAATTCTGTACCTTTGTGTCTCTGACCCGTGCAAAGGCTTCAGCTTTGACCCACTTGGAGAAGTAATCGGTTAACACCAAAATATAACATTTTTTATTCAAGCCTTTCGGTAGTGGGCCTATAATATCCATCCCCCATTTCATGAATGGCCAAGGGATGGCTGTTGTGTGTAAGGGTTCTGGAGGCATGTGGTTTGTTTGTGCGAGCCTCTGACATCGATCACATATTTTGGCGTAGTTCTTTACATCTATCCTCATGGTCGGCCAATAGAATCCTGATGTCAGAGCTCGGTTAGCCAAGCTTTTGTATCCTAAATGGTTTTCATATTCACCTTCGTGGAGTTCGGTTAAGAAAATTTTAGCTTGTATGGGGCTGACACATTTTAAGTAAGGTCCGGAGAAAGATTTTCTGTATAGGGACCCGAAAATCATGGCGAACTTTGGTGTTTTTGCTTTGATTCGCCTTGCTTCGATGGGGTTTTTTAGGAGTTTATTTTCTATTATATACTTGAAGAGCGGGGTCATCTAGTTTGTACTGTTCTCGATTAGTAGTATTTCGGGGTTGTCCTCTTTCCACACGGTGGGCCATTTTGCATATAGAACTGAGATTATTTTGGCTTCAGTTGTTTTGATTGCTGACCCCAAATTGGCTATGGGGTCGGCATGCCTATTGTCCTCTCTCGTGATGTGTTGGGCTTCGATCTTTTCAAACTTCACAGCTATTTCTTTTGCTACGGCAAGGTAGGCGATCATTCTTGAGTCTTTTGCTTAGAACTCTCCTTCAAATTGGTTTACTATCGGCTGGGAGTCGCTTTGGACTAGAATCATTCTGGCTCCAGCTCCGAGGTCACTGGCTAAGTTTAGTCCTGTGATAAGGGCTTCATACTTGGCTTCATTGTTGGTCATTTTGAATCCACACTAGATCGAATGCTCTGTGCATTCGCCTGTTGGGCTTGTTAGAACCATTCCCAGAAAACTCCCCTTCAAAGTGCTGGAGCCATCGACTTGAAGGATCCAGAACTTTGAATTTTCTTTTTCTTCTACGCCTATCAATTTATCTTCTGCTCCAGTTTGAACTTCGTAAGAGAAGTCTGCGATGAAGTCTGAGAGTACTTGCAATTTTATCGAGGTTCGATGGATCTAGTGGATGTCGTACTCCTCGAGCTCGATAGCCCACTTGGAGAGCCTTCCTGCGAGGTCTGGTTTCCTTAGTACTTTCTAAGTGGGAATTCCGTGACCGCTTTGATTGAATGACTTTGGAAATAGGGCTTCATTTTTCTCGATGCCATGATAAAAGACAATGTTAATTTCTCCAACTATAGGTATCTGGTCTCAGCATCTAGCAGTGATCGACTGTCGTAGTAGACTGGGTGTTGTCTCCCTTTGTCTTCTCTGACTAAAACTGTGCTAACAGAGTTAGCAAAAAACAGATAAATATATTAAAAGTACCTCTTCGTCGCGGGGCTTCGATAGTAAAGGGAGGCTCACCAGATATTCTTTTAAGTCCTCTAGGGCCTTCGAGCATTCGGTAGTTCATTCGAAGTTTTTGTTCTTACGTAGTATCTTGAAAAAGACGCGGCTTGAATATTTTGAGATAAAGCGGCTGAGGCCCGCGAGTCGGCCGGTTAGCTTTTTTACTTCTTTGATGTTCCGAGATGGTTGTATATTTCTGACGGCTCTGATCTGACTGGGATCGGCTTCTATACCCCTCTTTGTTACGAGATATCTCAAAAATTTTCCCGAGGTCACTCCGAATGTGTATTTTGCGGGATTCAGCTTCATGTTATAGTGGCGTAGGACCTCAAAGGTTCGACGGAGGTGGTCGATGTGATCCTGAGATCAAGGTGACTTTACAAGCATGCCGTCGATATATACTTCCATTGTGTCCCCTATGAGCTCTTTGAACATTCGATTCACCAACCTTTGGTATGTTGCACCTGCATATTTTAGTCTGAAGGGCGTTACTTTATAACAAAACATACCTCGGTGAGTGATGAATGCAGTCTTCTCTTCGTTCTCTAGATGAATAAAGATCTGGTTGTACCCGAAAAAGGTATCTATGAAACTCATTAACTTGTGCCCTGCCGTCACATTGACTAATGCATCTATATGAGGTAGGGAAAACGAATCCTTAGGGCAGGCTTGGTTGAGGTCGGTGAAGTCTATGCAGAGTCTGTTCTTTCCGTTCTTTTTCTTTACTACCACGACATTGGCTAACCATTCGGGGTATTGTACTTCTCTTATGTGTCCGTTCTTGAGCAACTTATTGACCTCTTCATCCACAATCTTGTTTCACTCATGGGCGAATTTTCATCTCTTGTGCTTCACTGGGGTCTTGTGTGGGTCGACCTGTAATTTATGTGTTATAATTGAAGGGTCGATACATGTCATATCTTCGAATGACCATGCGAAGCAGTCGTGATGTTTGATGAGGAATCTTATCAGTCATTCTCATATTTCTGTAATCAACCTCGACCCGATCGACACCTTATGGTTAGGAAAATCGAGGTGTATTTGTACTTTGTCGAGGTCTTCTACCTCAGGTTCTTCATAGCTGTGATTTTTTATGTCAGTTGAGGATGACCCAGCTTCGATTTGATTAACTTCAATTGTTCATTTATGTTTAAAAGTGGAGACATAGCATTCTCGTGTCGTGATTTGTTCACCCTGAACTTCACAAACTCCCCAAGGGCTAAGGAACTTCATGAGTTGGTGATAGATTGATGGTACCGCTTGGAGTTCATGGATCTAGAGTCTCCCCATTATGACATTGTAAGCTAAGGGGGCGTCAATTACTTGGAATTTGGTGAAGATATTTATCCCCTCGATATAGGTGGGAAGTGTGATTTTCTCCCATTGTGGCTTTATATTCCCTGCTAAAGCCAATCAATGTGGTTGACCTTTTGATGATATCAGTCTCTTTTACCTGCATTCCTTTCGAAGTACTATAAAAGATCACTGTTGGAAAAAACTATCAAGAGTTATCTCTACGATGGTTTTGATGAAAGGTCAAAAGGCTTTGAAAAACTGAAAAGGAATCAAGCAAAAAATCAAGGTTGATCAAACAAAAGACTTGAGCTACCAAAGCCTGAGAATGACCAATAAAAAAAGAAAGAAAAGAAATAAAAAAGAGAGAAAGAAAAGAAAAGGTAAAAAGAAGATAAAAAAGAAAAGAGAGAGAGAAAAGAAAAAAAGAAAAGAGAGAAATCCAGTTAAGGGCTGAGAAAAGAAGAAATTTGTTGCTTGATTGCTAGATCAATTAGCAAGTCAAGAAAACTGAAAATGTGGGTACTGACAAGTTTGAAGTACCAACTGGCCATTAGAGTATATATACCATGTGAAGCTTTCTAGTCTACAGTTAGTGAGCTGAAGAACATACCAGCTCAAGGCACTAGTTCAAATGTGCCAACTGATCATCAAAGATCAGAAATTCCAGCTGAAGAAGAGTACTAGTTGAAGAAGACAAAGCCAGTTGAAGAAAATACCAACTTAAGGCACTAGTTCAAATGTACCAAATGATCATCAAAGATCAAAAATTCCAACTGAAAAAGAGTTCCAGCTGAAGAAGAGTACCAGCTGAAGAAGACAAAGCCAGCTAAAGAATGTACCAGTTTAAGGTATGAGCTGAAGGATATGCCAGCTCAAGAAAGCACCAGCTGAAGATTGAAGTACCAGCTGAAGACCAGTTCTGAGAATATCAGCTGAAGATATACCAGTTCGATATCCATACTGAAGAAAGTACCAGCTCGAGAAGTTCCAGCTGAAGGGACATCAGTCTAAACTACCAGCTGAAGAAGACCAAATTGGAGCTCGGAAAACATCAGACTAGAGCCCAGAACTGCCAGCTAAAGATGGTCAAAACTGGAGCTTGCAAAACTGCCACCAAGATGTGCAGAACTAACAGCTGAGGAAATGTTTTGAACTGAAGAATTCAACTGCCAGCTGAAGCTTAGAACTGATGATCAATACAGAAGCCGAAACTGAAATTCAAATTTTAGATTTGCCAACATGAAGATCTTGAAGTTAATGCAACCAAGATCTTGAAGCAAAAGCTTGTCAGAAGAACAAAGGCAGTTCAATGGCTACTTTAATGAAAAGCCTCTCAACGGCTACTTTAATGAAAAGCCTCTCAACGGCTTTATCTCATCAATGGATCATTTATGATCATCCATTGATCTGCAATGGTCACAAGTCTCTCACCTATAAAGGATGAGTAACAGAACTTGTGAATAGGCTTTTTGCGAGATTTTTTTGCGAGACTTTTTTGCTAGAGTTTAGCTAGACTTTTGCTTGCAAGACTTTTGCAAGACAAGCCCTCAAAGCTTTAAGCTCAAATTCATCCACAGCAAAAAGTCCCAACTGAGAAGAAGAAGCAAACTGCTCATCAAGCTAGCTGTTGAAGAATTCTAGCCAGAGCCAGTCTCTCAGTTCTGCTATACACCAATCAACTACCCAGCTCAAGACGAAGGAGCGCATCCGTTGATAACAGTTTCAAGACTGCATTCTTGAAGATTAAAAGAGATCTAAAACCTTGAAAAGACGGCCAATAACATCTTATCTCTCCAGCGAGCAGTTGAGGATCGCAAGTTTGAGACTGTCGACCATCACCAGCTGAGGAAGGGCGTACCGACAGGTCCGTTGTTCTAGAATAGCAACAGTTAAAAAGGGGACCATACTCGAGGGAAGGGTGTCGTCATCAGGTTCAACACATTATCTTCACTGTGTAAATGCAATAAAGAAACTTTACACTTGCATAGTGAATTGTCTTATTCAGTTAGGAAGAGAGGACGTAGAAGTTGAACTTCGAACCTCTATAAAAATGTCTCTGTGTGCTCAGTTTATTACTTTCAGTTGCATGTATTAACTGCACACCTCAAGCACACAAACTACACTTAGAGAAAACTAATCATCTCAACTGATCAAGTGCGCAGATAACTCCGCATGTCAAAGGGCCCTATCTATTCCGCAATTATTGTTAAGTTTTGGGATCAGTTTATTCACCCCCCCTCTAAACTGATTTTGACTCGTCCCGGGACCAACAATCACATTAGAGGAGCTCCCATTATCAATGAGAATGCGCTTAATCAAACAATTGGAAATTAATATAGAGATGACTAGTGTATCGTGGTGTGGGTGTGAGAGTTCAGATGCTTCTCTGTTGGTGAAACTAAGGGTGGTGAGATCATCTTGCTTTGCTTCTCTAGGGATATTTCCGCTGTACTTGATTGAACAACAGTGTCTCTTCATCGAGGACTGTGAAATTCCACTTACTTCCGAATCTCTGGTTATGCAATTCAAGGTGCGATCGATTCTTGGGGGTTCAGGTGGCTGTGTTTCTTTATGATTCTCCCTTCGTGACCAGTTTTCTTTCCTTTTGGGGGTTAAAAGGTCAATGAGATGTCCTCGTTTCAAGAGCTCAAAGACTTCGAATCTGAGAGTGATGCATTCGTCTGTCTTGTGGCCATGATCATTGTGGAACTCGCAGAACTTGCTCTTGTCGCGTTCGTTGTCTGGTGCTTTCATTTTTGTAGGCCATTTCACATTATGTCCAAGTTCTTTGAATGCATGAACCGCATCTGATGGTGATATGCAGAGGCTGTATTCAGGAAGTCTTCTATCGATCTGGGGTTCTTGAGCTCGTCTATTTCACGGGTTGAATCTGGGGTTCCGCGGATAAGGGTTCATTCTGTATCTTTCTATCATGTTGCTCATTTGTTCTTTCCTTGGGTATTCATTCCTGGTTTGAGGCCTGGATGAATTTTCTTCATCTTCCTCCCATTTAATTTGGGCCCAGGCTTTGGCAAGAACGTCTTCCATTATCATACATGGATATTTTGTTAATTCTTTATAGAGGTCTAAATCCCTTTTAAGACCTTTCCTGAAGGCTAAAATTGCGGTGTCGATGTTGCAGATTGGAATCGATACTTTTTCTCTATTGAATCTTCCCACGAAGCTTCACAGGGGTTTTTCTGGTCTTTGTACAACTATGTAGAGGTTGTTGGCATGCTTTTCAATCTTATGACTGCTAGCGAACTGTTTACCGAAGAGATCATTGAGTTAGGTGAATGATGAGATCGTCGAGTTGGGAAGGTTGGTGAACCATTAAAGCGCTGGACTGACAAGGCTGGATCTGAAGCCTTTGCACATGCTGGCCTCTCTAGCGTGCCGAGGTATCATTGTAGTAAACATCCTTTACTTGTACTGGGCGACGTGGTCATCGGGCATGCTTGGGAAGGTAAACTTCAGGGGCATATCTACCATGATGATTTCGTTAGTAAATGGAGAATCTGCGAAGCTTGTTGATGTGGTCTTTCGAATGGGGGCGGGGACCCCAGGAATCCGAGTAAGTATATCCTCCAATCACTGAATTTTCTTTTCGACCTTAGATCTGGATTGGGATCGTAGTCCTCGAACCCATGTGGGGATCCTAGGGGGAGATCATCATTTCTCTTGCCCTTAAGTGTAGGTTCCTTACTTGTACCTGCAACAGATTGGTTAGTGAATTCATGGGATGAGTTTAGGAGTACCTGCTCTCGAAGTTCGTTGGACATTCGAGTTCGTGGGAGCGGAAGTGATTGAGTTAAAGGAGATCCATTAGCACTATAAAAAAATCCCAATTTAGCGACGGGGTTCCTTCGCTAGAATTGTATGATCCCATCGCTAAAGCCTCTAGCGACGGGCTAGCGACGGGAACAACCCCGTCGCTAAATTGCTCGTAGCTAATCCACGCGCAACGGTGGATCGCCCGTGGCCAGACTTAGTGATGGAAAACCCCGTTGCTAAGTTCGTAGCTGGCTACAGACTTGGACGACAAGTTTGGAGACGGAATTAACCGTCGCCCGCTAGCGGCGGGGGGGGCCCGTCGCGCAAATTCAATTGATTTTATATTGATAGCTTAAACACTATATAGACTTATACGATTTTTTCATAATTTGTTTTTCTTTATCTCTATAAATTAAAAGTGTTATATTATTATTAATATATTTATATATATTTGTGCACAAATATATATATATATATATATTGATATTATATTGTATTATATATTTGTATGTAAGAACTATAATTTAAGGTAATACTTATTAAGTATCCATGCATACAAAAATTATATCTCTAATATAAATTTAAAATGGAGAAAGATTATAAAATTATTTAATTAAATTATTTTAAAAATTATATATATATATATATATATATATCATGGTGAAAATGTGGTTAAATAGTCTTACTTTGTGTTTCATACTATATATCATGATGAGTTAAATTATTTTTACTTACATAGTAAATAACTATAGTTTATAATTAAAAATTAAAATTTACTATATACTATATTATTTTGAATATTAATTAGAAATTAACTTTTTATCATACTGATAACTGATTTGTATGTTTAAGTTATTAAGTTTTAATAAATTATTACGTTATATTCTATATTAACTGTAAAATAATATAAAATTATAATGAAATAATAATTATTATTTAAAAGTGCAATTAATTATTAATTGGAAAAAATTAATTAATTAAGTAGAATAATATTTAAAAATAATAAATATGAATTATCATTTATTAAATATAATGGATACTTAACTATTATATTAGTCAGAAAAATTTATTATTACTAATGAGACAATATAAGATAAATTGAACACTTTTAAATAATTAACTAAAATTCATTAAACTTAAGAAGGTTTGGATTTTTTGACTATTAGGTATTTAGTGTATATTTATGTATATATTTTCATAGTATATTTTAGTTTGTTAATGTATAATTGATTTATCTTGTAGTAGTAACTATAATAAATATTATATTAAACTCAATACATTTTTTTTAAATATGTAATAATATACTAATTAGTTTATTTATGAGAATAGTAATAAAGCTAATTTGTATAGATTTGTATTTAATAAGAAAATAATACAAATTTAAAGATGTGATATTAATAAATGTGTATAGTTGCGATTTTTATTTATTCAAAAATTAAAATAAATGAATAAAAATATAAAAATGATTTTAATAGGAAGAATATTTGTACTAGAATAGATTGAAATCATGTTTAATTATTTTAAAAATAATTAAATAAAATTTAAAAAATAAATAAAAAAAATTAAAAAATTAAAAAAAATCTAGCTACGGGGTTCACGTCGCTAGCCCCGTCGCTAAGTTGGAACTACGGGAACCCCCAACGCTAGATTTATAAAAATAATGATATATTAAAATTTTAAAATCTAGCTACGGGATTCCCCGTCGCTAGAACTAGTACGGGGAACCCCATCGCAAGATTTTCCGTCGCTATTTCCGTCGTGAGTAGCGACCCGTGTCGGCCCTATCACTAGTTCTTGTCGCTAGATTGGACTTTTTTTGTAGTGTAGGGAAATAGTTCGGCTACGAGATAGCCTCTACTCTGGCCTTCAAAGCTAAGTTTTCTGTGCGGATTGCCGCGAGTTCAACCGTGGTGATGTCTAGTTAATGCTGGATTGAACGCAGGAGTCGTGTGATATCACCAACGCCTTCTGGTGAAGGGGTGGCTGTCATCCCATCTTTTCGGGCTTCCTGAGGGACGGTTGTTGTATCCTTCCGACTTTTGTTGGTTATCTTGAAGTGGTCGATCGGAACCCCACGGTGGGCGCCAAACTGTAGATGTCAAAACTCTACGGTTAATCATACTTGGAGTTCGAGCTCCGACGACCTATAAGATAAAGAAACACGTGAAGCCGAAGGACTGTCGGGGGATTGACGATTGAACGGACTCCGACGCTCAAGTCAGAATCGAAACTAGGAAAACCGAAGAATTAAATAAAGCAATGAAATTAAAATGATATTTCTGAGTTGAATTCTATGTTTGTATTGTGAATGCGATGTGTTGTTTGATTGTCCGCGTGCTCTTTATTCTATGATGTATATATGTATGTATGTATGTATGTATGTATGTATGTATATAGGAGATCCTCAACTTATCCCTGATTTTTGGGGGATCTCTCTTATCCCTTTTAGGGTTTTGATTAAGTCTCCCTTATCCTTAAACGGGTCTTTGACCTAGTCGCGCTATTTTGAAATTCGTTCAGTCTCGGCTTCTTCCTTAAGCCTTCGAGCCCCTGACCACTGTTACCGACCCCTCAACTTTTTGACCTTGAATGATCATGGGCCTAGTATTTGGGCCTATACGGAAATGAGGCCTCTACAATAATTAAATTAAATAATTTTAATATTTCATATAAATTGGAAATTTGTAAAATTTAAATTTAAATTTGAAAGTAATCGAGGCTCATTTTAAATTAATCGAGACTTATTTTAAATTAATGAGCCTCGATTAATTTAAAAATTGCCACGATTATTTTTAGAGAGCCACGATTAATTTAAAATAAGTCTCAATTAATTTAAAATGAGCCTCAATTACTTCCAAATAACCACGATTAATATAATTTCAATCGTGGATCGTTAAATTAATCAAGGCAATGCTTCCAATTAATCGAGGATAATTTAGAAATTAATTGTGGCTTATTTTAAATCAATCGAGGCTAATTTAAATTAATCGTGGATTTTTACAAAGTGCCACGATTAATTCCAAAAATGAGCCTCGGTTAATATAAAATGAGCCTCGATTAATTCTAAATTATCCTCGATTAAGCTTCGATTAATTTAAACATGCCTCGATTAATTTTAAACATACCTCGATTAATTTTAAATTATCCTCGATTAATTTAAACATGCCTCGATTAATTTTAAACATGCCTTGATTAATTTTAAAACATACCTCGATTAATTTTAAACATGCCTCGATTAATTTTAAGTGAGCCTCGATTAACTTAAGAGAGCCTCAATTACATTCAAAAGTCACGATTAGATAATACAAGCCTCTATTAACATAATAAGCAACGATTAACATAATATAAGCCTCAATTAACAACCAATTTGAACCATAAATTGTTAAAATTTGAACAATCAATTCAAAAATAATTCAACAAATTTAATCAAGAAACCTACTTGAGAAGATGTCATCTCCGGTGGTTCTCCGGGTCCTCGCTCCATCTCCGGCACCGGCATTGTTCAACTGACAGATGAATACCGTGAGAGAGAGAGAGAGAGCGAGAGCAACATGAATGTCGAGAGAAATTAATCGTTGACTCGGGATTCTTCAATCTCTTGATAACAACCGTGGATTTGAGAGAGAGAGAGAGAGCGAGAGATGAGAGATGGGCAAGAGAGAAGGGTTTTTTTTTTTTAAATTGGGTGGCCGATTTCAGTTGTGGATTATAACCGTTGCTTTGAGAGAGAGAGAGAGAGGGAGAGAGATGAGAGACGGGAAGCGATTTTTTTAAAAAAAAATTTGAATTGTCGATTTCAATCGTGGAGTTGGGGGTGATAAATTCAATTGAGAGCAGTTTTTTTTTTTTTTTTGAAATTAAGTCGAGGACGTGTGGTTGGGGGTGATAAATTCAAAACCTAACTCATTAATATTATCTCTCTCATGTGTGGCAGTTATAAGCCACTTTTATCAGAATATAAATACAAAAATTCTGATTTGGTAGGCTCCATTTTCTGAATATTATGTAAGGTAAGTACAAATTGTTCAAATAAGTCTCTAATTTTAAATCTTGCTTTTTTTTTACCAATTTTAATATAATTTTGTCTAGATAAATTTTAGAGACGAAATACCGTTTCAAAATGCAAGATCTTGCCAGCAATAAAAATAAATAAATAAATAATCAACCCTTTTGTGCTTTCATGTTATCATGTATCCGTGTCCTCGTATATTTGTGTATAGTATTTCGTATTGCGTAATTTATTTCATGATTTTGTCGTGAAAACATTCATCGTATAACATTCTACATGAACTAGCTACCCTTACTCAAATAGTAATATTCCATATTAGCTTGACTCTATTGATTATATATGATATACCTTTTTATTTTATTTTATTTTATTATTTTTTTTTTTTTTTGAGGAAAGATATACCTATGAGTTAGTGTGGTCTATATAGACATATAATGTGTTGCACTTTTCTATATGTGACATGAATCACGATACACACATTCCTTCAAAATTATGGTAACTAGCGAAAATTCCTTTTTTTTATTCATTATGTGAATATGTGACATGAATCACTATACACACATTCCTTCAAAATTATGGTAACTAGCGAAAATCCCCTTTTTTCTTCATTATGTGAATATGTGACATGAATACACTATACACATTCCTTCAAAAATCAAAATTATGGTAAACTAGCAATGACCTTGTTTTGCTTTCTTCTTGATTTACTGCTATCTTGATGTTTTTACTTTTTTTTTTTTTGTTGTCGAAGGTAACCCGCAGCCGCTACGAAGGTGCGCATTGGGTAAACCCCGCCCCTGTGTAATAGCTTGCAAACTACACAGGAGAGGTAAACCACACTTGGCAAGTCAGGTGTGACAGGCTCACACCTAGTGGTGTTGGTGGGATTCGAACTTGAGACCTTTGGACTCAAGATATCACCACTCCACCACTAGGCCATTCCCAAGGGGACGATGTTTTTACTTTTTAGCTTATATTCAGATTAGTGCGTAAACGTAGAGGACTGCAGTTGATTTCGAGCTATTTATCAACTTTATAACAAAAATAATTAAAAATCAGCTTTGGTCGTTAAAAAATCACAATTTTGAGCTCAACTATGTATATTTAATGAGCTCAAGCTTCCTCATTTTTTTTTTCAGAAATTGTCATTTAATTAAGAAGCTTGATTTGAATTACTCCCTTCATCTCATTCAATTAGGTTGCTTATATTTTTTACTAGCATTAAGAAAATTATTAGAAAAAATAATTAAATCAGTAGACTTCATAATATGCTCATATTTATTTTATTTGACAATAAAAAATGAATGCTTACTATAAACATATTAAATATGAGCATATTAATAAATAAACTAAATAAATATAGAAACTCGCCTATATATTGGGACATAAAAAAAAAAAAAAAAAACACATATGAATTAATAAGATGCATGGAATAATAAATTACGCATATTCCAGACCAACCTAAAATTTAAAAACTTGAATACGAACCAAACTGGAGCCTCATTATAAAAGCTTGAATGGAGTTAGCCTCCTATAAAGAATTCAACCAATTAATTAAGATAAACATTATTTAATTTGTTTACAAATTTGATCATCAGGAGTTAGGTCTTAATTACTTAGTTATATACTCAACTCGTTGGATTTACTTTGACTTGGCAGGTACGGCCGGTTCTTTGAACCAATTATTGAAACGGTAGTCTCAGAACCTGGAAAAATATGTTTTATATTATATGTATACGTAGAATTTATATATGATATATAATATATATATATATATGCAAATATTTTATATATAACAATTTGGTTCGTTAGTTTAGCATGCAGCTGCTTCTTGATTATTTATATTTAGGAATCTGGTATTTAAATTCATATGGCAGCACAACATCTATTATATATGCGCTTTGGTTTTGCCTCAACTACTAAATCAAACTGACTACTCTAATAAGAATCTTAATGATGTATCCAGAACAAATGAATGAGGAAATAAACAAATGACGTTATATTCATCATTAAGACGACATCATAACCTTAAACTCGTCGAAATTGAGAACTCCATCGCCGTTAAGATCAAAACAAGCGATCATATTCTTGCAATCATCGACGGTTTTCCTCTGCCCCAATCTCCTCAACATTTTCTTCAAGCTCGTCGGGGTAATGCACGCGCTTCCCTCCGGCGCGTACAGTTCAAACGCCGCCTTCAAATCCCTCTGCTTCTCTTCCGCCCCCGCTCCCTCCACTATCTTCACGAGAGTGGCGGCTGTTGGAGTGGGAGACGATGTTTTACCTTTCAGTAGTGATAGAACTTTGGTTTTGAAAGATTATCTTTCTGTGCCTGGTTTTAGGTGAAACTTGATTTCAGTTTCTAAATTGATTATGGATGGATATTCTGTTTCTTTTGATAACAAAGTAGTTATCTTTAGTGGTAAACATTTTATCTGTTCTGGCACATTGGATGGACACTTATACTTTCTTAAACCAACTGAAAACACTATGCATAGACAACTGTTGAATACATCGATCATAAATCCTAACAAGAGAAAATAACCTTCGGGATTGAATCAAACCTATCTTTGGCATCTAAGGCTAGGTCATATTAACCTTAAGAGGATACAAAGGCTTGTAAACGATGGACCATTGTCTTCTTTGGTACTGGAATCGTTTCCTTTGTGTGAATCCTGTTTGGAAGGTAAAATGACCAAGCGTCCTTTCCAGTCAAAAGGAAATAGATCCGAAGGGCTATTAGATTTGATTCACTCTGACCTATGCGGCCTTATGTCAGTTCAAGCTTGAGAAGGGTTCGAGTATTTCGTCACTCTCATTGATGATTACTCTAGATACGGTTATATCTACCTATTACGTCGCAAGTCTGAATGCTTTGAGAAATTCAAAGAGTTTAAGGCGGAAGCGGAGAAATGAACAGGCAGAAGTATCAAGTCACTACGTTCTGATCGTGGTGGCGAGTACCTCTCAAGCGAATTTAGGGATTACATGGCAGAGAGTGGGATTACATCCCAGTTGACTGCGCCTGGAATGCCACAACAGAATGGCGTGGCGGAAAAAAGGAATCGTACATTGTTAGAGATGGTTAGATCGATGATGAGTTATTCTGAGTTGCCTATTTCGTTCTGGGGATATGCCCTGGAAACAGCAGCCTATATTCTTAACTTGGTTCCATCGAAATCAGTTCCTGCTACACCTACAGAACTATGGACTGGACGAAAGCCCAGTTTGAACCATATTCGGATTTGGGGTAGCCCAGCACACGTGTTGGACAAGGAAGCTGATAAGCTGGCTCCTCATACTGATGTAAGACTGTTCGTTGGATATCCTATAGGAACGAAAGGTGGTTTGTTTTATAGTCCTAAGGATCAGAAGATCATTGTTAGTACCAATGCTCGATTCTTAGAGGAAGACTATGTCATAAACCACATACCAAGGAGTCACATCATCCTTGAGGAGTTAAGGGGTGGATCGAATCCTACACCGGTTGTACAAGAAGAGGAACCACCAAACACTACACAATGTGTCACAGAAGTACAGGAACTGCCTCGTCGCAGTGGGAGGGTTGTACGCCAACCTGATAGATTCATTGGTCTGGGAGAGGCTTCAGATTTCCCAGAGGGTCTCAATGAATTGGATCCCAGGACCTATGACGAGGCAATTCGAGATAAAGATGCAGATTCTTGGAAAACTGCAATGGAGTCTGAGATTGGATCTATGGATCACAATCAAGTCTGGGAACTTATAGAACCACTAGATGGGGTAAAACCCATTGGCTGTAAGTGGGTCTACAAGCGCAAGAGAGGATCTGATGGGAAGGTTGAAACCTTCAAAGCTAGATTGGTGGCAAAAGGGTATACTCAGAAAGAAGGGATCGATTATAAGGAAACCTTTTCACTGGTAGCCATGCTTAAGTCAATCCGGATTCTCTTGTCTATTACCGCTCATTTGGATTATGAGATCTAGCAGATGGATGTCAAGACGGCTTTCCTAAACGGAAGTCTTGAGGAAAACATTCACATGAAACAACCAGAGGGATTCATTGCTAAGGGCCAAGAGCACTTGGTGTGTAAGCTTAAGAGATCCATTTATGGACTTAAGCAGGCATCGAGGTCTTGGAACATCCAATTTGACGAGGTTATCCAGTCATATGGATTCGTGCAAAGTCTGGATGAGAGCTGTGTGTACAAGAAATGTGACGGAAACGTGGTGGCATTCCTCGTACTTTATGTTGATGACATCTTACTTATTGGAAACAGTAAGAAGGCGTTGTCAAACATTAGGGTGTGGCTGTCCGAGCAGTTCGATATGAAGGATCTGGGTGAAGCCAGACATGTCCTTGGCATCAAGATCATTCGAGATCGCCAGAAAAGGATGTTATGTCTGTCCCAGGCGACTTATATCGATACAATGCTAGCTAGATTTGGTATGCAAGATTCCAAGAAAGGTTTTATACCTTACAGGCATGGAATTCATCTATCCAAGGAAATGTGTCCCCAAACACAGTCTGAGATAGAGAAAATGAAGAAAGTACCATATGCTTCGGCTGTGGGAAGTTTGATGTATGCTATGCTATGCACTAGGCCTGATATATGCTATGCCGTTGGCATGGTAAGCAGATATCAGTCTAACCCTGGACAAGGTCACTGGACTGCGGTCAAAAACATTCTCAAGTACCTTAAACGGACTCGAGACTACATGTTGGTTTTCCGCTCTGATAGTCTAGTACCTTTGGGTTACACGGACTCAGATTTTCAATCCGACAAAGATCAGAGTAAGTCTACCTCGGGCTATGTGTTTACACTAGGAGGTGGAGCCATCGCATGGAGGAGCATTAAGCAGAAATGCATTGCGGATTCCACCATGGAAGCTGAGTATGTAGCTGCCTCTGAGGCTGCAAAAGAGGCTGTCTGGCTCCGCGGGTTCCTAGTGGGCTTGGGCATGGTTTCTGATTTGCCTAAGACTATCACGATATACTGTGATAACTCTGGTGCAGTGGCAAATTCGAAGGAACCCAGAGCTCACAAGGCAAGTAAACACATAGAGAGAAAGTACCATTTTATACGAGAAATCGTTAAGAGAGGAGACGTGGCGGTGGTCAAGATTGCATCTAAGGACAACCTGGCTGATCCATTCACGAAGAGCCTGGCGGCTAAGACCTTTGATGGTCACGTGGAGAAAATGGAAGTGAGATGCAGACCCGGTAGCGCAGTTTGAGTTGATAGTTTTAGATTGGAGAGTTTGCCAGTTAGTTATTATGCTTGAAAGACATGCTTCAAGTATAAGTGGGAGATTGTTAGTTTTGTATACTGGAAGACTCGTCTTTGTATACTTTTCTGATGATATGATGATATGAAATGAAAGTTATTGCAGTCACTGTTTGCATTTAGATTATGTTCTATAATTGTTTTATGCAATGTTCCATATACTTACATTGTAGATGATATGGTGTGGGGAGTCACACGGTAAGATCATATCATTAGAACCTTGTAATGTATTAAAGAGCTCACGGCTTAGATGGTCCTGAACACACCATCGGTATACCATAGAATAATCTGATGAGTTAGTTTATCTTGACTAACTGATTATTCTAGTACACTAGTTAGTGTATTGAGGAGGATCACGATAGGATACTATTCTCTGTCTCTGACCCAGTTACTGAGAGAATAAAGATCCACAGAGTTCGGGTTCTGAACTCATGTGATATTGGCGAGCATATGTGTGCATTGTTTATTACTTTGATTTATCAATGTGTGAGATCTTTTCGTAGATCGAATTCGATATCTTGGGTAATAACAATGTATACATGATGTCTCGAGCAGTATGCATGAGCACTGTGTCCTGGTGCGCCAGGTTGATGATGTTCTCTTGAGGAAGCACAAGTTCATGTTAAAACCCTGCAGGTGGAATTTATTCCGTACATGAATAAAGCTTGTGTGGTACTACTCAAGGTTTTAGATGTTAATTAATTATAGCTGTCAGAGGCTTACATAATTAATTAATGAACATTATATCTTAAACACGGGGAATGGCTGGACTAAAGGAGAAAGCATATTCGTAAATATGTATTAAATTGGTAGGTAAGTTTTACTTCTTTAGTGGAATAAAAGTAAAACTTAATTTATTTAATTATATCCTAGGTTTATTGGATATTGGATATTAAATAAATTAGTGGGCCAATTTAATATTCTTCTAGATCCCTGTTGTAGCCCAATTGACTGAAAGTGGACTGGATATTGAACTTGAGATAGAGGCCCAGCCCAATAGGGCTGAAACATGAAATTTTCGCCCCTCCCTATATATAAGGGGAGGGGGCACGAAAATTAGATGATGTTAATCATAGGAAATCAGCCCCTCTTTGTCTCTCAAAGTTATCCACAGATTTCACAACTCTATCTAGTAGATTTCAGCCCACTCTGAATCTAGATACAGTCCGGGAATACAACAGAAGATCTTGGAGTAGAATACTGTGGTGGTCGAAATTTTGAGTGCTAGGTGGCGCCAACTACAGTTCATTCAACAGAAAGATTAGATCTTTAATCTTGTCCACAGACCGTCTATCAATTTGTAAGTAGATTCGTTTCTATGTCTTCCGCTTTATTAGATTCGAATCTGCTTTGCATGCCTTTTGATTAGACTATGATAAACATGCATGTTACATAAAATTATGTTTTGCATGAACACGGATTAATGAACATCCAATTAGATCCTGCGGTGGTTCAATTCGAAAAAACCCCAACAATATCTCTGTCAATTCGTATCACTAACTCTATACAATTGATTCCTATTTGTATAAAACTAATTACTTGACCTCTACTCATATATCTTGCACGAAATCCACTCCTTCCATCACTCCTTGACTTTAGCCGCAAGCAACAAACTTCCCTTAGATATAGGAACAACCATATCTTGGACTTTATCCTTCAAGACTTGGTCAAAACACCCAATGTTTCTATTTTCGCTCAAACACATTTTATCTGCACAACACACAAAAGAAAGACAAAACACACACATATATATATACCAACGGTTTCAACAATTTATATGCCAGCTTGAAAGTATTAGAGCCTTAGAGCTGTTCCTCTTGAAGCATAAGAAGGATTATGTAGATGTACATCGTATTACTGAACAAGAGAGAGATAGCATTGAGCATGAGGTGAGATATCTTCATTCTTCCCCTCTCTTTATAAGACACATGCATCGTTATCTGTCTATTTGAAGTACTAGTTTTTTGTGTAGATCTCCCATAAATTTTTCCTTCTAGGCTCTGTTTTGCCTTTTATGAAGACTGTTGATGATTTGTGTTTAAGTTCATGCTTTCTTTATGAATGAATCGTCGAAAAGGCATAAGTATTGGATTGTTAATTTAGAAGATTCTACTGCAGACATATTCTTATTATGTTGTGTGATGCTTTCATGTATTGATGTCACTTCTATAGAGTGCATATATTCCATAACCTGCCAGTTTTCATTTGATTAGTATAGTATATTATGGAGCAGTAATTGCATTCTCGAAAAAGTTAAACTGCCACTTGTTGCTACTATTATATTTTATGATAATTCTCAAGGTTGACATAGTGGCTTGGACATCATGACTTAGCTAGAAAAAGTTTACTACCAATGAATATCTGCCATTTAATTCCTCAGTTTCCATTTTATATATGGAATATTATTGTAAAGAATACACTTTCCCACTTGAAATTGTTGATGGTGGAGGCATCTTACCTGATCTTTGTCTCATTTCAACTGTACAAGTGTTAAATAAGTATCAATCTTTCAAACACCTCATGGCCTCTCTTCTTTGAACTCCTCAATGGTTTCACATCTAGTACATACTTTATTTGGATTTCTTACATGTTTACTTCCCCTTGGTCAGATTCTTGTCAATTTAGAATTGGAGTCTGTTTTCTGTAGGTGAATGACATAGATGGCACATGTCTAACTCTTTCGTTTCTTCTCAGAATATTTAACCCCTTACCTTTGCTCTAAGCTCCTATTTCAAGCATAATTGTTTTGAAACCTCCTTTCAAATGCTCAATGCGATTTACTCTAACAAAAAGTTTGCCTTATTTACTTTCTTTTTAATTAGTTTCTCTGACTAATTAGTTTCAAAGGGATGGCTTGGTAGGAGTGACAATTTGAATGTTGATACCATAGCTCACAAACATGGTGTGGTGTGACTTCTATATCTGTGTTGTTTTGACATCAATAATCATTTGTATTGTTTGCATTTTCTGAATAGTTACTGCAGTTGTTCAATATTATATAGAACTAGGTTTTCGATCTTTTTAATGCTTTTTGTACTCGAAAAGAAAGAGGACCTTGTTTTGTTTTCCAATGTGTGTCGGTCTTGAATCCATGTTCTATTATCAAATGCGTTTTCTAAGTCAAGAATATTATGTCATAGCAATGATTTGTTGGTAATGCTAAAAGATGGTGTAGCCAACGAATGCCTGTTTTCTCTTCCTTTTCGGTTACTTTCAGAAGTTTTAGGAAGTAGATGTTGGGGATTGTGCCCTGAAAGCAATTGTGAATTGTTTTTATCTTATTTATAAAAGCGACATTTATTTTCGAACTAATATGCTTCTTGTGTGCATTTATTTTACATCACAAAAATCCCTAGTTTATTTAATGTTACCATAATCTTAGTATATAAGTGTTATATACAAGAGGATTAAGATTATGAAAAATAAACTAAAAATGAAGTCCGTGACGAATTTAATTAAAGTATGGGATCTTTAAATTAAAATGTCACTAATGCAGCCCGATGACATTATGAATGTGACCGTTTTATCCAAACCGTTAATGTGGAGACATCCAGTTGGGTGCATTTATATATGATATGATCATATAGGGCTTGGACCGATTTAACTTAATTATTCTTTCAAATTCCGTTAAAGAAAAGGAATATTAAATTAAATCACAAGATGATCATATATGAATAATCTTAATCCTGAGTGATTATAGACTCCTGTTTATTTCAATGTGATTCTTAATTTGCTTGTTAAAGTTTGTTTGCCAACATTCACTAAACTTGCATTTTAGATTCACATTTGAATTAAATAGCTGGGAATGTAATTTATAGATATGGAATCCATTCCTTCTTTTGAGAAGTAGAAAGATAATTCTCTCATTTGTTAATTCTGGAACTGAGTGATTTGAGATCTCTAATTTATAAATTGTTTATAAATTAATCGCTCACTGGTGAATTAATGGTAAATGAGGAAAAGAAATAATTGAAGAGGTTAACGGATATTACCTGTCTTCAATTATGAATTATCTATGGAGGATTAACTCATATGAAATGATTAAATCAATGGACTGCTCAAATTCGTAGAGTAAATATGTTCTATAATTAAAGAGAGTGCAATTCCAAATTTTTAGTGGAATAATATCGGAATTAATAAATCAAATAAATTAATTAAAGAGTTTAATTATTTATTTGATTTATTGGAGCTCTTGATTATAGGTCCATGGTCCCCGATTCGCCTTCCTATATTATTGACGGGTTGATAATAATATTGAAGTTCCTAAAGTGTTATGAAAAATAAGTTTTCATAAAGTTTGAGCTTATGTGTAAATATTAATTAATTCCTGGAATATATGATATTCCACAGTTTGACTGTGTGCTAGGAATTAAATAAATATAAGATATTTATAATATTTACATATTAGTAATAATTAATAATTATTAGAGATAATTATTAATTTGTTTCCTTATCTTATATGATTCTGAATCTGTTTAAGATAGGAAACTGATATGTATTGGGATTTGACCTAAATCTAACTATAAATATAACATAAGAAAAGAGAATTAAAGAAAGAGAGGACGCCGATTAAAAAGAAATACAAACGTGAGACGTTTGCTTTGTGAGAGAAAGAAAAAGGAATTGATTGTTTCCATAATCAATTCTCGGCTGTTTCTCGGCTGTTTTGATTTACGAAATCAAAAAGCTTAGTTGCTAATCTCTTTTCTTCTTATGTTTATTTTTAATATAGATTAAAAATCCTACTCATACTATAGCCCAATTCTACGATTTCATGTGTTGAAATAATCGTAGAAAAATTAAGTTAGGAACTTTATAGATTTATTTCGGTGCCCACTCACTACCGTTCAAAGGAAGGATTGAATTGGAAGATTGTGGTGTTTACGAGCTTCAAAGATTCAAAGGAGGTTTAAGAAAAAGGTACTTTCTTTATATCTTCTTTAGTATTAAATAAATTTAATTCGCATGGATATTATATTTTTATATCACGATCTATTGTCTGATTTATACGCTTCCGCTCCAGTTCGATTTGATCGAATATCGGATTTTATTCGACCCGAAATTGTTTCGGACCGGTTTAATTTCCAACAGTAGAGACATCCACATAAAAAGATATTCTATAAAAGCTTAATGTACTGTCATTTGCTCCGACTTTTTGCTCAGTGAAATTATTTTTTTGTCCAATTGCAGGTATTGATTTTAAGTGAAAAGCTTCATTCAGTGACATCACAATTTGATCAGCTTCGAGAAGCTATGAACCGAGTGACACCAAGAAGAAAACTCAAGCAGAGTGGCCCTACTGCTGTTGGAGAGAGCTCGACTTCTGGAAATATTGAGCCCAGGGAAGTAAACAATTCGGAAGTCAAGCGGACAGATGATGTTCAAGCAGAGCTGATCAAATTCCAGCAACAGCAATTAGACGACGATACACGTGTCCTTCAGGTAATCAACTGTTGACTAGCAGAAGTGTCTGTATTTAATATATATGGCTTAAGCTAGTCGAGCCATAATTTCTCTAAACCGTTCATGCAGGTAGAGTTGGCCAGCATGTTAGATGCTGTTCAAGAGACCGAGACGAAGATGGTGGAAATGTCTGCACTGAACCACCTCATGTCTACTCATGTATTGCAACAGTCCCAGCAGATAAGAGTGTTTGTATGAGCAGGTGAATTATACTCCATCCACATTTCTGAGTTGATAAAAATTTGAACTTGAATTAGATAGATATACCTCATCTATATCATAGATGGTGAAATTTATTATTCCTTTGGCTATTGGATTTAACAGGCAGTTGAGGCAACAATGAATGTGGAGCTTGGTAATAAAGAATTGTCACAAGCCATCCAAAGGAATAGCAGTAGCAGAACATTTATGTTGCTCTTTTTATTTGTCCTTACCTTTTCAGTTCTCTTTCTTGATTTTTATAGTTGAAATACAACATTCATTGTGCATGTTATACACTGCAGTGAACATCTTAGGACTTCAGAAAATATACTATTACATTTGCACCTAAAATGATTGGAACATTTATTTTTTACTATGCCAAATGTTGATTATACTACAACTCTGGTTACATGAACTAGATATGATGTATGTAGTATAAATAAGGATCATGGTATTTTATACATTTTGCTTACGAGTATCCCTTTCTAATCTGAGGTGTAATCGAACAGAGATGAGTATTATCAAGCTCAAACTTGACTTGTTTATTATTGAGCTGAATTTCGAGCTTTATTTATCAAATACTTTGAGGTAAATGAGTTTATTAAAGTTCCTAAATGAGAGAATGAGAGAGAGAGAGAGAGAGAGAGAGAGAGAGAGACAGTACTTTATTGCCAATTTACTTATACTGTAGCTTATACTCTCCTAAGAAAATATTTAAGGTAACAACAGTCCCAAAATTCTTTGCCAATTTATATTCCTATTATAAAAGAAAACCACTACCATGCATCATTTCTTATTACAAAAAAAAAAAGATAAAAAAATGAATTATTCATACAAAATGCCTGTTTCTCTATCTAATAAATACTCACCATTTGTTTTAAAACTAAAGTTATTTTGATATTTATACAACAATGCAAATAAAATATAGTTGTGGTATTAAATAAAGATGAGGCAATTGATCTGAGGTGATTATTGTTGATTCTTTCGCCAATAACGTGGCGCGCTCCTCATTCCGATGTCTTGCTACTCTCTCTCTCTCTCTCTCTCTCGATAGACAAGCCACAATTTCTTTGTTTCTTTGTCAAGAACCAACTACATATTTTCACCATAATCCAATTTTAAAATCGAGATTATTGTGATCGTTTATTTCTCAGACCTCAAATGGACGATGGAAAAGTAAAGAGTTTTTTATCATTTATTTATATTAAAAAGAACCTTAAACGTAGGTTATATAGCGTTGGCACGTACTATTTTTAATGTTTTGCTATTTCTTATACAATGTAAATGGGGAGTATAAATACCTTTATAGATCGTGCGTAAACATCACTTCACAAGAATAAATGCAATATGAAGTTTCCAGATTCGACAGAGAAGAATTGAGAGAGAAACAAAAACACAATCACACAAGACCGTAACTAAAGAAGTAGATTATAGTTCTGCTATTTAAAAAAAAGGTAGATCATAATCATCCATTACTAAAAACCCAAAAATTCTGCTGGGATATGAACCCCAGAGGGCTGGATAAAATTCTGTTAGGAAAAACACGCACACAATCACGAAAACAGACACTAGAATTGTTTACCCAGTTCGATACGATGTGTGTCTACGTCTGGGACCGATGCCAAGCCAGGGTTTTCACTATATTTTTGGATACTATTTACAATGGGAGAATAGCAATAAATAGATGTTAACAATCGAGCCCTAAATAGCGTGGGCCCAAAAAAAAAAATATACTTGTACGGAAGCCCAAAAAAATCTCCCACTTGGATCGCCGAACTCGTGGTAGGATTCACTTCCTTCCAGGCTCCATACTCCAACAATCTCCCACTTGGAGACTGATAACTCCCAAGTAATCATATCTTCTTACTCTCATCCCCGTATCCACTTAGCATCGCCTAGCCTTCTCTTCAAGTTCCAAGGCTAATTGAAGCTATGCATAGCTTCAATTTCTCTAAGGTCACCACCTTAGTAAACATGTCGGCTGGATTATTGCTTCCAAGTATCTTCTCAAGTTGCAAGATCTTCTTCTCTAAAAGGTGTCGAATGTAGTGATACTTCAACTCCACGTGCTTTGTCCTTGAGTGAAACACCGGATTCTTTGCCAAGAATATAGCACTTTGACTATCACTATAGAGAGTGCTATTCTTGTGCTCCTTCCCAAGTTCACCCAAGAAACTCTGCAACCACACCATCTCCTTACTTGCCTCCGTCACGGCTACATATTCAGCCTCCGTGGTGGACAAAGCAACGACCTTCTGCAACTTAGAAGTAGCAAGAAATAGCAGTACCACCATAAGTAAATACATACCCGGTTGTACTTCTCCTCCCATCAAGGTCATTGGACGCCAAATCTGCATCAACATAACCTGCCAGCTCAACATTCTTGCCATCGAAACATAAAGCCTTTTCGGTGGTACCTCTTAAGTATCGAAGGATCCACTTTACTGTTTCCCAATGTTGCTTACCCAGATCACCCATGAACTGGCTCACTACTCCCACTGCTTGCGCAATATCCGGCCTCCTACACACCATGACATACATTAAGCTGCCAATTGCTGAAGTGTAGGGAACATTCTTCATTTCGGCACGTTCCTCCTTTGTACTCGGTGACTCCTTCTTCGACAGCTTAAAGTGACTACCCAAAGGTACACTTACTGGCTTCGAATCATTCATGTTGAATCTTTCCAGGACCTTCTGAATGTAAGTAGCCTGCGAAAGATACAATTTCCTTGCCGTCTTATCTCGCTCAATTCTCATGCCCAAAATCTGATTAGCCTCTCCAAGATCCTTCATGGAGAATCGTTCCGACAATTACTTCTTCAACTTATCCATTTCTTTTACATCAGCTCCTGCAATCAGCATATCATCAACATATAACAATAAGATAAGATAGCTTTTGTCGAGCCTCTTATAGTAGCAACAATGGTCAGCGTGGCATCTTTCAAAACCAATTTGCAACATAAAACCATCGAACTTCTTGTACCACTACTTCGGAGCTTGCTTCAAGCCATACAAGCTCTTCTTCAACTTGCACACAAAATTTTCCTTTCCATTAACTACTAATCTCTCGGGCTGTGTCATGAAGGAACGCCGTCTTCACATCCATCTGATGTAACAATAGGTTTTCTGCAACTACCATACTCAACACCAAACGAATAGTGGTTAGTTTCACAACAGGAGTAAACACATCGGTATAGTTAATACCGTATCGTTGCTCAAACCCTTTGACAACCAGCCTCGCCTTGTAGCGCTTGCTACCATCAGCTTCATTCTTGATTCGAGAGACCCACTTGCAGTGCAATGCCTTCTTGCCTTTTGGAAGCTCCATGAGCTCCCAAGTGCCATTTAGGAGAAGAGATGCTGGCTCATCATCCATAGCAGCTCTCCACCTTCGTTTATCACTACCTTTTCCTGCCTCTGCATAGCATTCAGGTTCACCACCATCAGTAAGTAACAAATAATAGTTAGAGGACGAGTACCCATCGGGTGCACGTCGCTCTCTAGCAGATCTTGGCAGCGGATTGTTCGGTGGTGGGGTGCTCGGCTCTTCTTCAAGCACCTCTTCAACGTTCTGACTTTTCTTGCTCCCACTTGAGTTTGAGATATCTAACTTGACCACTTGGGGCTCAGAATTGTCAGAACTCGATGCCTTCAATCTGCCCTTGTATAACTCCTGTTCATTAAAAACCACATCTCTACTACGAATAACCTTTCGGTTCTGCTCATCCCATAGCCTATAACCGAACTCATCACCTCCATAACCAATGAACGTACACTTAACAGATTTAGCATCCAACTTACTTCTATCAACAGCAGCAACATAAGCATAAGCAATACAACCAAAGATGCGTAGGAAGGATAGGTTTACCTCCTTTCCCGTCCATTCTTCCTCAGGTATTCGAAACTCCAACGGAACTGATCGACCTCTATTGATTAGGAATGCAGCTGTGTTGACTGCATCCGCCCAAAACGTCTTTGGCAACCCACTTTTCAGCCTCATGCATCTTGCTCGCTCATTCAACGTCCTGTTCATGCGTTCTGCAACTCCATTCTGTTGTGGCTATTCAAGAAGTACACTCAAGATGCGTAGGAAGGATAGATGGCGTGGCTATTCAAGAAGTACACTCAAGATGACTCGAGCATCATACTCCAGTTTAACAAAACACAAAACTTGTATCAAACAAACTGTTCAATCGATCAAAATTCATTATACAAGATTCATATCCAGATCCACTTTGCATTTCACACATAAATTTATGGATGAATGAATCGAGTCATCAACTTAAAGATGCCACTAATGGTTGGAAGAAGTTCAGGATCGACTCCATCCTAAACAAAACAAAACACACACACACACATTTCTTGATGAAAGAAATATTAACATCCTGTTGATACCGATTGGTAGTGTATCATAGATTTAGGGATATTTGTTTAAATTGTGTATTTGGAGTTTTTGTCTTTCTTGCAGGATAAAATCTGTTGAGAGAAAATAGGAGCATGTGGGATTTGACCAAGTCCAAAGATCTGTTGAAGTCACGGTTGTTCCGGAAGTTGCGCCGGAAATGTAGGAGTGGAGATCATGGAGATCATGGCTTAGTGGATCGGTTGCTTTGAGTGGGGATCAAGCAACGAGCTGTGTATATATAGGGTTTAGATAGTTAGTGTTAGATACGAGTTTTTAATAGAGCTTTTCAGATATTGTAAAGTTTTGAGTTCTCGTATTTATCCGTTTCTACTAGATATAGTTAAGACAACTTTAGTCCCAACCTTCTGTGAAGGAAGAGATAAAGTGTCTTAATATTTAGTGAGAATTTATCTGGTAGCGTTTTTGTAATTCACATATTTTATATAGTGAAGATTTCGCCCTGAGGCACTTCGCGAGATTATAGAAATATAATCTCGTTAAAATTTAAATCCATTGTTTCTGTTTTAAATTTCCGCTGCGTATGCAAAGTTGTATCAACTTTATACACAACTTTGTACACAACTCTTTCAGAATCGAGAGTTCGGTTTTTTCAATTGGCATCGAGAGCAGACACTTGATACACTAAGTGGTGATCCTGTTTTCGTAAGCATAATAGATTGCACGAACCCGTTGTTCAACAAACCTCCCGTTCTAGATGGCATGAACTATTCCTTTTGGAAAGTTCGGATGAGATCATGCATCAAGTCGATTGATGCAAGAGCATGGAATGCGGTTCAAAAAGGATGGACATACCCCAAGACTGTGGATGCTGAAGGAGATACATGTCGTACACCACAGTCAGAATGGAGCAGAGAGCAAAATGAAGAAGCCACCTTTAATGACAAGGCGCTCAACGTGATTTAATCCTCCCTAGACGTTCAGATGTTCAAACTTATAAGGAATTGTGAGACGGCTAAGGAATCTTGGGATATACTCCAGCAGCATTGCGAAGGTGATGTTGGAATTAAAGAATCAAGGCATTGGATTCTCACCATAAAGTTTGAAAACATGAAGATGGAGGATGATGAGTCCGTAGGAGACTACTGCAACAAACTACTGGAGATTGCCAACGAGTGCAATGATTTGGGTGATCCAATTACTAATAAGAGGTTAGTCTCAAAAACTTTGAGGACTCTAACTTCTCGTTTTGACATGAAAGTGGTTACAATTGATACTGCTACAACTACTGGAGCTCTGGATTTCACCAAACTGATGAATGATCTGAAGACATTCGAGATGGAACTAAATGAAAAGGGTGGACAGAAGAAGAAGGGAATCGCCTTAACTGTCGGGACAACTTCAAAGACAACTTCGGCTTACGTTGAAGAAGAAGATGAAGATCTTGAAGAAATCACTGAGAAGGATCTAGATTATGCTCTTCTCACCCGAAGAGTTAATTCTCTCATTCGAGCCAACAAAGGAAAACAACAAGTGGGAGGTAGAGAACAGTGAAAGCCTCGAAATGATGCCTCCGGATCTTTGGTTCTCTATGACAGGCTTATCACACCAGGAAAGGAACAAAAAATCATTAGGCGTGCTGCATCTGATCACTTCCGACCTAAGGAAGTGACTGACTTCTCTACAGTTCAATGCTATGAATGCAAGGGCTTCGGACACTTTGCCAACGAGTGTCCCAACACATTTTGCAAACTGGGAAAGCATGCCAACTTTCTATCCCTTAGCGATAGTGAGCTTGACACCTCAGGGATTTATGTAGAAGAGATTCCTAATGATCCACCAACTGAGCAGACAGTCTTAACTGCAGTATGTGTTGAAGAGGACAAGTCAAACTACACCGAAGTTGAGATAACTTCAGATAGGTATGATGAGTCCTACTATAACACTCTTTTCTGTTTCAACACTGTTGTGTCCACTGCAGAAAATGAAGAAGAAGTCACGGAAGAGGAAACTCTAGAGTTACTGATAAAGATGCAGGAACTTTACAAGGAACTGTACGTCAAATGGTCCAAACAGTGCAAAGTGATGGATTCACTAACTGAGGAAGTTTCTGTGCAAAAGGCCTCTCTACAAAAGCTGAAAGTCATGCTGACAAAGAAGGATGCTGAGTTGGACAACATGAGAATTAAACTCAATCATGCTGATGAAACTTTTAAAAGACTCAACAAGGGAACCTCAAAACTAGATGAAGTTCTGTCTCAAACTCAGATAACTTCACATGGTCTTGGATATGATTTGAGTCCAAGACCAGCCTTCACTCAGATTTTGTCTACTCATGGTAAATCATTTGTGAAAGCCAAGGAAGTTTCCACAACTTCGTCAGCAAAGAAAAAATGTAGGAGGTACATTTGTCACTTCTGTTTTCTTCCTGGACACATTAAGCCCTTCTGTCATAAGTTTTTGCAGGAACACCATAAGGAGATGCATCTGAAGAACCAAGCATCAAATCCTATCCTCTCAAACAAAGGTGACAAGTCCAAGAAACTGGTATGGAGACCCAAAGTTACGCCAACAGTTACCTGCCAAGTGGTCTTCACTGCATCGACAGATAATGACTCGATCACATGGTACTTTGATAGTGGATGCTCACGTCACATGACAGGCTCCAGATGTTATCTATCAAACTATCAAAGAATCAATGGCAGTGAAGTAACTTTTGGAGGAGGGTCAAATGGCAAGATTGTTGGACGAAGAACCTTGGACAGTCCTGGACTTCCAAAGCTGGCCAATGTATCACATGTTGAAGGGCTGACTGCAAATCTCATTAGCATTAGTCAACTATGTGATGACAACTTCAGTGTCATCTTTGATAAAGAAAGGTGCACTGTGATGGACAGCAACGAAAATCATGTGATCTCAGGGGTAAGGTCTTCCAATAATATTTATGAGACTAGCAAAAACAGTTGTTTAAGTGCGCAGGTAAATGAAGTGCAACTTTGGCACCAAAAATTGGGACACACCAACTTCCGCAATATGAAGAATCTTCAAAGACTAAATGCTGTTCTAGGAGTTCCCAAGTTGAACATTTCAAGTCCTAGCCTTTGTGGAGATTGTCAAAAAGGAAAACAAGTCAAAGCGTCGCACCCAGTTGTGACAACTTCTGAGAGACCTTTCACAACTCAAAGCTGCTTCGAACTACTTCATATGGATCTTATGGGACTAGCTGAAGTTGAAAGTCTTGGAGGTAAATGGTATTCCTTTGTGATTGTAGATGATCTATCTAGGTATACTTGGGTAAAATTTTTGAGAAACAAGGGTGAAACATATGATTCCTTCTTGGAGTTGTATGCCACGATCAAAAATTTTTACCATGCTTGTGTCAAGAGACTAAGATCGGATCATGGGAGGGAGTTTGAGAATATTCAACTCCTCAACTTTTGCACGAAGGAAGGAATTCATCACGAGTACTCATCTCCAAAGACACCCCAGCAAAACGGTGTGGCCGAGCGAAAGAATAGAACCCTACAAGAGATGGCCAAGGTGATGCTGCATTCAAAGAAGTTGGCTAAACGGTTTTGGGCTGAAGCTTTAAACACTGCATGTCATGTAAGCAACCGAGTGAACTTAAGAACCGGAACCACCATGACGTCATATGAGATTCTTAATGGTAAAAAACCCAACCTTAAATATCTGCATGTCTTTGGTTGTGTTTGTTACATTTTGAATGATAGGGACTATCTATACAAGTTTGACCCTAAAAGTGACAAAGGTGTGTTCATTGGTTACTCCCTCAACAGTCATGCTTACCGTGTGTATAACCTCAGGACCAAAACTGTAATGGAGAGTGTGAATGTAAGGTTTGATGATTTGGCTAGTCTGTATACTCCTACTGATGATACTGACAGTGTTATTGAGATACAGGGAAGTACTGATGCCGCTGATGCAGAACAAGTTGACCCAGAAGTGGAGCCCACTTCAGTAACAAACAAGGATACACCCTCCGATGAGCCTGACTCGGATGCTGATCTTGATGATTCAGCAACCCCAGAAGTTATACAAAACAGTGTTCGTCGAGACCCTCCCAAGAGAATTCACAAAGATCATCCAATCGACCAAGTCATTGGAGATGTTCACGAAGGGGTCCGAACTAGAGGTAACACTGTTGTTAACTACAAGGAAATGGTAAGGATGGTGTGTTTGTCATGTGTCATCAATGAAGTTGGGACAATTGTGTTCCTGTCTTTGATTGAACCTAGGAATGTAACTGAAGCCTTAAAAGACGAGTTTTGGATTAGTGCAATGCAGGCCGAATTACTTGAATTTGTGAGAAACAAAGTCTGGACACTAGTGCCCAGACCTTCTGGAGTTAATGTTATCGGGACTAAGTGGATATTCAAAAATAAAACTGATGAGTTTGAAAACATCATTAGAAATAAGGCTCGCTTAGTTGCCCAAGGATACACTCAAGTATAAGGCATAGACTATGATGAAACTTTTGCTCTAGTTGCACGAATAGAGTCAATCAGGCTTTTGTTTGCTATTGCATGTTATCTTAACATCACTCTTCACCAGATGGATGTTAAGGCAGCTTTTCTCAATGGAATCTTGGAAGATGAGGCATATGTGGAACAACCCAAAGGATTCAAAGATCCTTCAAAGCCCGATCATGTGTACAAACTACACAAGGCTTTATATAGACTAAAGCAAGCTCCTAGAGCTTGGTATAGTCGTTTGACCGAATTTTTGCTTGATTTTGGTTTTTACAGGGGACATGCGGATAGGACACTTTTTCTCAAAAAGGAAAACAACTTTCTAACCATAGCTCAAATTTATGTCGATGACATAGTGTTTGGGTCAACGAGTGAGAAAGCCTTGAAGGAATTTGTGGAAGTCATGTCAACCTCCTTCGAGATGAGCATGGTTGGGGAACTTAGCAACTTCCTCGGCCTTCAAGTCAAGCAAAAAGAAAATGGAGTGTTCGTCTGACAGACGAAATATGCAAAGAACCTTGTGAAGAAGTTTGGTCTAGAAAGTGCAAAACACATGAGAACCCCCATGAGCACAACTGAGAAACTGTCGAAAGATGCAATTGGCCTGAAGTTGACCCAACGTTGTACAGATCAATGATCGGAAGTCTTCTGTATCTGACTGCAAGCAGGCTAGATATAATGTACAGTGTTTGTACATGCGCTCGATTCCAATCCTGTCCAAAGGAAGAACACCTGAAAGCTGTCAAGAGGATCATTCGATATGTTGCTGGCACTTGTGAACTGGGACTTTGGTTCACAAATGACACAACTTCAGATCTTGTGGGGTACAGTGATGCTGACTGGGCTGGAGAAACTGATGATCGAAGAAGCACAAGTGGAGGATGTTGTTACCTAGGCAACAATCTCATCTCCTGGCACAGCAAAAAGCAAAACTGCATTTCTTTATCCACAGCTGAGTCGGAGTATGTAGCAGCTGGAAGTTGTGCAACACAACTAATTTGGTTGAAGTCAATGTTGGATGACTATGGTTTGGAGAGCAATCCCCTAGTGATGCTTTGCGACAATACAAGCGCAATCAACCTTGCAAAGAACCCCGTCCACCACTCAAAGTCCAAACACATCCACTTAAGGTATCACTTTATTAGAGATTTAGTCGAAAAGAAGTTATTAAAGTTAGAGTACATTAGTACAGATTCTCAACTGGCTGACATGTTCACAAAAGCTCTTAGCTATGAGAGATTCTCATCTTTGAGAAAATCTCTTGGCTTATGTTCTATATGAGTTCAAAAGTTGAATCAACTGTTGTCACAACTTTTAATATATCATAGTTGACTGTGAAGTTGAGCAGATTCGAGGATGTAAAAGCCTGTAAAAGGTGAAATCATGATCGTTCTTAAAAAACCATATAACTGGGTTAAAGACCTCAGAAAAGTGGTTTTTATGAGATTCTCTTGGTTATACATCTATTCACCATCTGCTCTCTTCTTGAAAAGTCTTCTATGATGTGTCAAAAGTGTTCTGAATATTTCATCCTCTATGACAACAGTTGTTCAAAAAATATATATATATATATATAAATTTTTTTTTGAAAGTCAGTTGAGTGAATCCGGAAGTGTATCATACTCTATCTTTAATTTCATCTTTGACTATATCTTTAATTTATTGATCCCTATTTTTGTGACGGGACGAATCTGTTTGTTAGTCTACTCATTTAAATTTCCCGTCTCTATTATTCTCCCCTAAGTCTGATAAAATCGATCCTTGCTCCACTATTCACAAAACCCTTACTTTTTCACCCCTTCATCTTCCAAAAGCTTTCGCTCTCTCTCTCTCCCGAACTTTCTCCAAAATGACGCCGGAAAAAATGAAGCAGTTGGAGGAATTCATGACGGACCCCGAAACTTCCGCTTACCTCCGCCACCTCTCATCGTTTCCGCCGCAACCATCTCCTCCCCGTCCTTTCGCACCCAACCCTTTCCGTCTCCTATCACCGGACACCACCCCTCTTCTCCGACCCAGCATCTTGCTCTCGCCTTCACGAGGGAATGCACTGATGGAGATCTCTCTTGAGGTGGGAAGCTCGGAGATTCAGTCTCAACCACTTCCTCTCCCGGTACCGACTTCAATGCCGCCCTCTGTCCTGCCTCCGACGGCCGAGCAGGCGATTATTGTTGCTCCGAGCGGCATAGTGATGCCATCGTTTGACTTTCCGGAGCTCGACACTCCAATTCTTGCCGAAGACCAAGAGGACCCAGTCCATTCATCTGAGGAAGCCGCTCAACAAGGCGGTAGCCCTATTCCCATCCCGTTCTCCTCTGCCGAGCCGAAGCCACAGCCGGAGGTCATCCCATCTCCGACCCTTTCACCTCCGACGAAGAAGCCCTCCAAAACACCTAGGGTTCCTCCCGCTCGACGTTCCAAGCGTGTCTCTCGACCAAGCCGTCCCTCTCAGGCTCCCGAGGAACCGATCCACATCGACAGTGATGTCGAGGGTGAGGATCAATTGGGCGCTTCCTCCGACGACTCTGCTGAGAAATCGTCCTCTCACCAACTCTCAGAAGCCGATGAGGACGAAGAGCTTGAAGAGGAGGTTGCTGCCTCTCGGAAAGGGAAGAGGAAGATGCCTTCCTTGTCGCCGTTGAAGTCGAAAGACAAGTCAGTCAAGAAGGCCAAACGAGAAGCTTCTCCGACCGAGACCGACACCGACTCCGACTCCGAGCTTGAGGTAATTAAGGCTTTGAATGAATGCTTTTACAATGAGGTTGTTAAGAAGAATTGGGATAGCTTTAGGAAAAGGGAGTTCATTAATGATAGGGCAGTTGATTTGAAGGATTTTGCACAATATAATTTGCTTGATTTTCTGCGTAAAAGGAAAGTTTTGAGAAGTGTCACTTATGTGAAACCCTATGTTGCTGAGATTGTGAAGCAATTTTATTCCAATCTGCCTGTTGATTTTGCTAACCCCTCCTCCAAGATGTTTGGAAAAGTTTATGTCCGTGGGAAGATTTTCTCTTTCACTCCCTCTCGCATTAACAAATTTCTAGCTGCTCCAAATGTTATTGAGTCTGATGTTGAGATTGATGAGGAGCTAGAGGTTGAGATGGAGAATGTGCTTACGGGTGGCCGTGCAGATGTGTGGACAGTGAACAAAAGGCCTAACCGCATAGCTTCGGTCCTCACTTCCCTTTTCTCAACTTTGCACAAGATTTCCATGTCAAATTGGATCCCTACATCCAATACCACAGTTGTGCCGTTTGAGCAAGTGTGCCTACTCTACAAAGTGTTCAAGGAAGAGAAGTTCAACTTGGGCACCCACATTTTTAATGCTGTTGCTGAGGTTGCTGTGGCCAAGTCCACCAAAAAGTTGATCGTACACTCTCTCATCTATAGCATGCTTGTTGAGCAAGGGTTGAAGCCAAAGAAGAAAGATGTCCTCACATCCAAGCTCCCTCTCCAAACTGTGCAACCTGCCTTCTTGAGTGAGAAGAGGCACAGAGATCTCCCGTGGATTGATGCCTCAACTGAAGAGGATCCCTCGGCCGAGTTAATGTGTTCTCTACCTGTCTTTATTTTGCAGGAGCAAATAGCCTTCTTCTCCTCGCAGATTGCTATCCTTGAAGGGCAACGAAGGGTGTTTCAACGACTTCTTTCTTCCAAAAAGGAGGAAAAGGCCTTAGCCGTCGCCACGGACCAAGTGATGAGGAAGATGAAGATGAGGAGTGAGGGGAAGAAGCATGAAGAAGAAGAAGACTGCAGTGTGTTGCAGTATTTTGATGATGTTGTTGGATGAAACAAACAACTATTTTATTTGTTGCACAACTTTATGAACAACTTTTATTTTCTGCCTAACTCTTATATATATTTTTATTGCATGCAGATATGTATGCATTTGCTGTGAATATATTATGGTTATGGTTGTTTTATGTGTTGTGATGATATTGTGTAGATTCTGTTTTTATTACAATCTTGGTGACAGAGGGAGCAACTGTTTAGCTAACATTTCTCTAATCTTTTCATGGTTGTTGTGATTTGATTGTGTTGCTTCAGGGGGAGTAATTGTAACTCTTGGTTTTTGTTTGGTTTTGGGAAGAAAGCCAAAAAAGGGGGAGATTGTTGATATCGATTGGTAGTGTATCATAGATTTAGGGATATTTGTTTAAATCGTGTATTTGGAGTTTTTGTCTTTCTTGCAGGATAAAATCTGTTGAGAGAAAATAGGAGCATGTGGGATTTGACCAAGTCCAAAGATCTGTTGAAGCCACGGTTGTTCCGGAAGTTGCGCCGGAAATGTAGGAGTAGAGATCATGGAGATCATGGCTTAGTGGATCGGTTGCTTTGAGTGGGGATCAAGCAACGAGCTGTGTATATATAGGGTTCAGATAGTTAGTGTTAAATACGAGTTTTTAATAGAGCTTTTCAGATATTGTAAAGTTTTGAGTTCTCGTATTTATCCGTTTCTACTAGATATAGTTAAGACAACTTTAGTCACAACCTTCTGTGAAGGAAGAGATAAAGTGTCTTAATATTTAGTGAGAATTTATCTGGTAGTGTTTTTGTAATTCACATATTTTATATAGTGAAGATTTCGCCCTGAGGCACTTCACGAGATTATAGAAATATAATCTCGTGAAAATTCCAATCCATTGTTTCTGTTTTAAATTTCCACTGCGTATGCAAAGGTGTCTCAACTTTATACACAACTTTGTACACAACTCTTTCAGAACCGAGAGTTCGGTTTTTTCACATCCGATACAAGCAAAAAAAAAAAAGCAATAAACTTAACAAAAAAAAAAAAAAACATCGTAAAGGAAGGTATAATCATCTTAAATACATGATTGCACAAAACATTCCATTTTGTACCCAACAGTCCAACACAAATGTGTTCTGCCGGGTGATGTTTGTAAATGGTTTAAATATTATCAAAATAGTTAATTCGATACCATATACAGCAGCTCAAGGAACTTCCATGAATGTGAGACAATAATTAATTTCTAGAACAAATTCTCAAGGAAAAACTAGTAAGATTTAACATCCAGTTCCAAACAAATAGTTCTGATCTCCATAGAAACATCTTCTAGAAGGAACCGAACAGAACCATTATGCCCTTCCAACATATCTGACATAGGAGAGAAATAAGTCCCCATACTATAACAAACAAAAAACATGTCAAACATGAAACATATCAAATTGCCAATTAATGATCGATCAATTATAAGCATAAATATTACAGATATTTCAACATCTCCGACTCCTCCAGTCAACACCTCAGATCCAAATCCCAAAGAAGTCGACTCTATAAGCAGAAGTGCTAATTTTTTCAAGTTTGTCTTAATTCTTTCTTGAAAATACAATATTTTGATTTTCTTTAAGTCTTTGCTTTAAATAAGCAATTTGGAAGACCTATGGTTAAGTCTTTTCTTTAAGTCTTTTATTATTATAATTTTTTATAAAGACACCAATAGACTAATAGAGTCTGCTTCTTCCAAATTAACATGATACTCTAGTCTACTTAAAATAACTCAATTTTCTTTTAGGAACTCATATTTTAAATACTATTTGCAGCGGCTTAAATCTTCTTCCCTTCCTTCCATTTACTGAAGATTCACAAGTACTTAATTATTTGACATATCCAATATGAACGTGTTGGACTCGATTTTTCTTCTTTAACTTCTCCCCCTACTTTAGCCCTTCCCCCAAGGGTTCCCCCATATTCTAATGGGTTTTGAGCAACAATCTACAATTGAAAAATCGAGATAAAAAATAACCATCCTCTTTAGAGAACATCCCTACCCTACAATTACAATTGTACATATTCTATATCTTACTTTAAATATTAAAAAATAACTGCCAATATCACCTTTGCCCCAGCAACAACTTTATAATTCATTGTTTTACAATCCTGTTTCCATATCCAGCATGCCTGCTGCCATCCTTATTGTTGAGCTTGAGATCAGAGCCTTTATTTTAATAGACGAATTCACTTGCATAGAAAATCTTTCCAACTGAAAAATGCTAGGCAAAATATTGAAGGAACTACTCTAATTATTCTCTAAAAGGTTTAGGCACCTTAAGTTCATAAGTGAAGTGAACAAGTAATAAGTATCTAGTTCGGGACAGGGGCCTTAAGTAGACAATGGATCACCTACACATTCTAAGATCAATGTGTCTCGTAAGTTCACTTACAGCAGCACAGGGCAGAAGTCACATGTCATCAAGATTAGTCTTTGAACCTAGAAGCACTGCACAGTTTTTTTAACACAAAACCTTCTAAGCAAAAGCCCCGAAGTCAAGACAAATGTAAATATGGAATGTAAGACTATTCAAAAAATACAGAAACAATAAATGCTATAACTCAACAAAAGAAAGAATCCACGTTCTTGTCATGTAAATAAAAAAAGATGAGAAAGGAAGGCACACTCCAAAAACTCAACCAGATTAAGTAGAGCACTTGTTAGCCCATATTAATTATTTTTCCAATCCTAACATGAGGCTCAATTCTCTAAAGTTTTTGGAGTGAGAGTGCATAACCTCCACTTCTAAGCCGTGTGTGCGCGCGCACCTGTGTGTGTGTGTGTGTGACTCTGTGTGTGTGTGTGTGTGTGTGTGTGTGTGTGTGTGTACCACAGAGAGAGAGAAAGTTTCACCAAGTTTATGATGAACTGTCAGTAAAAATGAAAATATAAACTTTCAGAATTACTACAGTCTACAAGCACTTGATCACCAAGTAGAAAAACAAAGATATATAATTGCAATCTATTAACATGCATCCTAGTTCCTTCATTGACTTTTCTCCCATTATCAAACATATATGATATCAAGGAACCCTTAAAACAAAGAAAACTAGATCAGTACATGAAACTGAAACAAAACCTACTTACCAATTAAAACAATCCCTTGAAAAAAGGGCCACAAGCATCACCCAGATACCATTTTCACAATGATGCAGAGTAAATTGAGAAGTACAAGTGGCACTCTTAAGTACTGAGTTGCGTAAATAAGACCAAGTATCTGTCCCTTGAAAGAGTTTCTCTTAACCCCAGAATACTCCTGGAAGCTCCATCCTCTAGGAGCAAGGAACCGATCTTCATTTAGTATGGCCAGGGCATTTGCAAGAAGCAGGCAACCTTCTAGAAGTGTCCACAACCCCATTCCTGCAACATATAGCATATCAGAATCTCTTTCCTATATGATCGATTATAGAAAGAGCTATATAAAATAATGACGGCATGTACTTAAGGACAATCTAAAGGCCAGTTCCCGCAAGAAGTAACAAGCGAGCTCATTTTCATGCCATAGACAATTCATTACCATGTCCATATGAGCTCACTACTCTACAATGAACACCCTTACTCACTCCTACTATAAGCTTCACCCACACCACACATAGCATATAACAACACTTCAAAGGCCTCTATGAAGCTCAAGTTAACACATTCAAGACATTTGTGCTATTTCCAAGCACAAAATTTCAATAGCACCCAAGAAACAAGAACAAGCACCGTCAAACTTCCTTAAACTTGAATTCATTCCCAATAGAGCACAATTAATTTCAAGAGAAAGCTTAAAATACTCATACACAGCCACATAACTCGGATTGTGTGCTATCTTCAAATTCATGCTAAATAATTGCAGTACAATACACATCAAAAAATTCTAGCATGATAAAATCACATCTTAAGCAGAATTTCACCGCATTATGAACCAAAACTCAAGATGAAGCTTCAACACCCTTCTTTATGCACTTTTGCAACCCCCCATGGAAACGTACCATGGTTCCCAGGCCCTATTTTCGTAGTATAGCACAATTCAAGCAACACAGTGCCTAAATTTTGAAAATTTAAGCTTAAAATGGACGCCCACCAAAAGTTCGACAAAAGTTCCCAATGAAAATTCAAAATTTTCGACCCAACCGAGCATAAACCTCGTTCACACATCATCTCTATTGATCATCAATCACCACCAAACAAGGATTAGAGTAGGAAATCGTACCTTGGACGTGATAATTTGGGAATTTCGAAAATATGAGCAATTCTCAAAGAAATTTATTTGCGTGAATATCTTGAGCACGAAGTATGAGAAAAGGTTTTGATGCAAAGGAAATGGAGAGAATGGGATTTAGCAGAGGTTTGAGTGCCCTGCCTTTGCGAAACGGAAGAGAGCGTACCTCTTAAAAAAAAACAGACGTGAGGTTCTGTTGGTCCGTGCCTAATTCCACTAAAACTCTGTATTGCGAAGCCTAATAACACAGTTTATGGCTGGCAAAAAAATACCTTATACTGTCCATATTGTATTGAAAAATACTGAAAATACGTATATCGATTTTTCGATAAGATATAATACTTTATTAAAACTAGTATTACATACCGTGCGATGCACGGTTAGAAATATATGAATAATTTATAATAAATATATTTTATAAATAATTAATTAATTTATGATTACATAATAATAGAAACAATCACAAATGTATAAGGAATATATAATGTTATATTTAAATTTGTTTGTTATTTTATCAGCAAACAACTCATATCCATTAATTCATTCATTGTGCTTAATAAAATAAATAACATAATTGGTCATCCCAAAATCCACTACGAAGATAATTGGAACCTCTTATAATTTTAGGCACAATAAGAACAATTAAGAAAAAAAAGACACCCGTAAAACACATTTAAGAAAATTATCCTCATATATACATCTTCGTCATCCCTCCGGGACGTGTGAAGTGAATAGAACATCATTGGGGGAGAGTTGTCACGATTTGAACAATGCTTCATTGATTTAATATTTCACCATCATCTCTTTTATTTACAGAGAACACATCAAACTCCATCTTTATCATCATATCATTTTACGTCTCCTTACACAACGGTATGGATGTATTTAATTGTATTATTGTACACCGTTAGGCTATATGTAGTGTTAAAATTAAACATTAGTCATTTTTTTATGTATGATATGTAAAATATACGTATGAAATCTAATAATTTAAGAAAACATTAAAGAATTTGAAATGTGTTGTGTAAATAATTTCTTGTATAAAATAAGGTAGCATAGAAATATTTATATATCTGCACTTGCAAATTTGAAGCTCATTATAATATAAATATATTAACCAAAAAAAAGTTTATTTTCGACATGATTTAGCATAATTTGATTGCTCAACAATCAAAATTCTGAAAATTAGACTCGAGTCTCATATATAAGTGAAATTCAATTAGAATTTGAGAGTCTTAAATTACTTCACGAAATAATGTCAATAAATGAAATTATTTTTCTGAAATGTATCGTTGGTATATGATGACAAAGAAATTAATAAAAAAAACTACTTTATGCTAAATAAAATAAAGGATGGTCATATCACACCAAAAAAGTAAAAAAATAAAAAGAAGAAGAAATATGTAATTGAAAATGAGAGATTTGGTGCCTCAAAAAAGCAAAAATCGCAGATTTTGGGCAACATGATTTTCTGACCGATCTGCCGTTGGATTTGCTTTATTGTTAATTTTATGTTCCACTGTTCTACCTGACAATTAAGGAGAATTCAAACTTGTGAACAGACTTAACTTAATATTTTCTTCACTGATTTTCACCCGCCTTAGTCAATTGTTGGCTAAATGTCGTTTTCACTAATTTTCAGTTGCTTGAGAATACTTGACTTAATGTCTTCTTAGTTGATTTTCAGTTAGCTTGTGAACACTTGATTTAATTTCCTATAGACTGATTTTCAATCAGTTGAGTGAACACTTGGCTTAATTAATGCTTTAAGCTAAGAGATTACATGGTTAAAATAGTACATTGGTTAATATATTAATTAAGTTTTTTAGATAAGGGGTTATGGTGAGAAAAATTAGGGCTATGTACATTCAAAATTTTAATTTTAAATTATTTAAATTCTATAAAAAATTTAAAATATATTTAATATTAATATAATAAAATAAAATATTACACTGGTTCTCGACTAAATGACTGAGAAATGTGGAAAATCATTATAGGCCTCACAATGTATTGATTGTTCATGTAGAACAATAGTTGATAGTTTCTTCGATGTGATTATTTTAACTAATATATTTAAAGTCGATAACTTAAAATTTTTATTTAACATTAAGTTGATAAGATCAACTAATACATTTAATTTGAGATTTATATATATTTATTTAAACTTTTGGATTGTATCTTGATTTGATTTATATATATATATATATATATATAATTAACTTAAAATTTAAAAATATTTTAAATTAATATATTTAAAATTATATCATTCTAAATTTTTAATATATTTAATTCAAAATTTTATTTTTAAACTGTTAAATTCTTGAAATGAAAAATATATTATGTAATGCCAAGAAAATCCTATTTTTTAAGTTGAGGTGAAAAATGAAAAAAAAAAAAAGAATACATTCTTGATAATAGTTCTCTTGGTTAAATAAATTAAATTATTTTTGTAAGATTGATAAGTGTATATGCATAGTTTTCAGGACAAATTAATGATTCAGAATTTTAAGTAAATATATAATATTTTGTAAAATTATTGAACCATTTTTGCATTTAAGTAAATATATAATATTTTACAAAATTATCGAACCATTTTTGCACTATGTAAATTAGCTAGATATCTAATATATGTATATATTGCAATACATATATGTTATTTAACTAATTTAAATTTAAATTTTAAATTGAAACATAAGTAAATAAACATAAATCTTATATTAAAACAATTAACATTAAAATATTAAACTTAATTATTAAACTAAAACAAAAATTAATTTTATTTAATAGTATAATTTATTAGAAACCTAATATTAATTTAATAGATCTATGTACTATATATATATAGACAATACATTTGCAAACCATTAATTGTGAATAATCACATAATGCACACTGCGTTGATTTACATTGGCTATGCCTATATATATTGATGAAAGAAACATGGGCGCACTAATTTAGGCTCAAAACATGCAATGTAATTTGATATTGAATTAAAGTCGTGTTTATATTCTATATTTTCGGATTTGATTTTGCAAATTAGTGATTAATTGAAGATCTAAAATTTGTATGGATTAATTAAGATAAAAAAATATACAACGAATATATATATGTATATATATAATTCTCGAAAGGTATATATATAGAAATATAGTTTTGCGGATAATTATAAAATAATGAACTAACATTGCAATATAAATATAAATATTATTGAAAAGGAAGATAAAGTGATCTTGTATGCAATATGACATACTACCTCCGTTTCAAAATGTTTGTTGTTTTGTTTTTTTTTTATCTAGAATTAAGAATTAATTTTATGGACAAATATACCCATCCCTTATATATGCCATAAAATCTAATTCATCTATATTTTCCTAAAAAATAACAATATTTTCTCTCTCCATATATTTTTCTCTCTTCATATGTTTTAGGTAAGTTAGAATCAAGAAATCTTGTAGGATTTGAGAGGGTTAAAATTGGGAGAGAGAATGTCAAATTATATAAAACAACAAACATTTTGAAACAAAAAAAAAACCTAAAACAACAAACATTTTGAAACGGAGGTAGTATATAACAAATTAAATATAATTATACATTATTTATTTTGCAATTAACATTGTTAGTCATGCTTTAATTGATCTACAATATTATTAAAACTTATAATATATTTATATTTAAACATTAATAATAGATTGATGGAATATATAATAGATTGGTACGTAGATTAATTATATGTGTATATATATATATAATATTCCTATATATAAAATGTAAGTCAATTTTAGTATATAGATATATTCGTAATTGAAAGAAACTAATCATATCTATTTAGCATTTAAATCAATTGATCGAAATTTTTGTATTTATTTAATTTGCCTTAATTAGGATTAAAATGATTAATGGTAAGAATATACCTGGTTTATGGTATGCATATTCATTTATGGGTTGAATTTATATATTGATTTTGATGATAATATTTTTCTAATGAACTAATATAAATATTCTTATAATTGATTAATATGTATTAAAATTTCTATTTCTGGAAATGCGTTTTGGCGGGAAAAACTGACTTACTATAAAGGTATAACTATTCGCTTTTATATATATTAAGATTAAGATTTTACGGTAAGGTAACACTATGAATTTTCAAAAATTAAGATATACCGATATATACCAAAAGTTCGGTATACCGTCATATATCGGTATATACCTTATCAAAGTATATGTTAAAGTGAAGGTATGTATATACGGTCATACCGTATATAATGTACTATAAGATATATAATATAGCACGGTACATATGGTATGACCATATATACCGGTACATACTGTACTTTGAATTTAATATATATATATATAATAAAATATTTAGTAAGTTTATCATAAAAATTATATTTTAATATTTAATTTAATACCTAAATTATAACTAAAATGAACTATTTGAAATTATATGTAATAGATAATAATCTTCTATTTTTTTCAATCAATTAATTTAAACCTTAAAATGAATAATGAATAAAAAGTAAAATGTAATAATGTATACGTAAATTAAAAGAAATATACTTATGTCAATAGAATAAAAGATAAATTAAATTAAATAATGCATAATAATCTTTCAATCTTCTTCAATTTTTAAAATTGAAAGTTAACAAGAATGATTGAAACAATTAAAAGAAAATGAGATATATTATATAAAAATATAATACTTAGTTTGTTCATCGTAAAAGTTCAGAAATAAATAATATTTAATATAATTTAATGATTAAATTATAACTAAAAATCAAACAATGTGAAATCAAATGTAATAAATAATAATTATTTTATTTTTCAATTTTTAAACCAAAAGTTATGATGAATGGTTTTAACATTTTTAAAAAATGAGATTTACCATGCAATAATATAATATTTATGTCTTAGTATGTTTATTATAATAGTTACATTTTTTAAATTATTAAATTTAATACTTAAATTATAACTACAAATTGATCAATTTGAAATCAAATGTTATTGATAATCTTTTATTCTTGTTTAAACTTTAGACTAAAAGTCATGATGAATAGTAATGAAAAATATAAAATGAGATATTATATATTATAATACTTAGTATATTCATCATAAAAGTTTAAGAAAATATTAGATTTCACATAATTTAATACAAACTCCTAACTAAAAATTGAACAATTTGAAATTAAATGTAATAAATAATAATGTTATATTCTTCTTTAATCTTTAGACTAAAAGTTATCATGAATTATCGAAAAAATTAAAATAAAATGAAATATGTTACACAATACTATAATACTTAGTATGTTCAGCACAAACGTTTAGGAAAATTTTATATTTGTTGAGATGTTGGAGTCTTGGAGTTTCAAGAATTGTTTCAGAATTTAAGATGTTGAAATTATGTGTTTATATTTTTAATATATGTTGAGACTTGAGATTGTGGTTCTAAGAATTGTGTGTTTAATATTTGTAAAGATTTCAACATAGTTGCATTTTTTTTTTAATTTTATTGCATTGAAGGTTGATTGTTGATTTGTTGATTTGGTGGGTTGGTATTTGATTATTATTAGGGACATTCAACATCGTTACTATTATTATTTATGCATGTATTTTCTTACTGAATATTTTTTAATATAATGATAATTTCGGTATAACGTGAAATGCCGATATGGTACGGACCGAAATATCGGTACAGTAAGATATACCGAACTAAGGTATAGTAAGGTATACCGAAATGAAGGTATGATAAATGTATGCATTATGTGACATACCAAACTTAAGATATACCGAACTAAGATATACCGGAGATAAAGGTACGACAATAGTATGATTTTTATCATACTGTAAATTAAGGTAAGGTATGAGGTATGACAAAAAAAAAAGTAATGTATGTTGTACCTTGACACCCCTACACGGTCCCTGCACTCCCAAGATATACTAATATTCAGTTTTTTTAAACAAATAAATAAATATATATGAATAATTAATGCTTAAGACTAAACAAATCCCTACATGAAAAACAAAAAATATTAAAACATAATAAAATTAAAAAAAAAACACATACCAGAAATATTGGGTTGCCACTCAACCAATAGCTGAAATCCTCTATTGCACATTTGGTGTTGCATTCTTTATTGCACACCCAATTAGTTTAGTTTTTTTTTAATTTTTTTTTCTTCAATTTCAATTTCTTATGCTTTAATTTCATTTTACACTTATTATTGAGGATTCATCATACGCAATTAGAATGCATTATATTTTTTTGTATTTAGTTTTCAATTTTTAGTTATTAATTAATTATTTAAAAAATTAAATACTAAAAAATTATATTAGATTATAATTGGGTAGGATGAACCCTAAATAACAAGTGTAAAATTAAATCAAACCATGATAAATTGAAATTAAAGAAAAAATTGAAAAAAATCGAGTGTGCAATGAGGAATGCAACGCCAAATGTGCAATAGAGGATTCCGTATGCTCAACCAACGCTTGATTTAATGTCTCGAGTTCGACATCTTTTTGAAGTTGAACCACAGAGGATTTCGCGTAGCACAACGCCACACTAATCCTTGCTTTTGCAAATCTCTCAAGGATATAGAAATAGCTCATCCCCAATGCTCTCCTCGATTTGTCATCAACCTGTCCTTTTCAGCTCCTTGGAATTTGGCATACCTCCTTGGAATACCAAGCAAAGGTGATCCATTCCTCTCTTCAGAGAACTCAACCAATTCAGCCATTCTGACTTCTTCAGGTGCTAGAGCTTCAATGAGTCAATAAACAATGAAACTCTCACTCCCATCCTCAATAATCAAGGTCAACTCGAGAAAATTTCATTTTTGGTCCCACATGACATGCTCGAGCCCGATTTTAGTCCAATACTATCACTTTTGACCCCATAAGACATGAAGTATTATTTTTAGTCCCACCATTACAGTTTCCTTTAAAAAACTGTCGATTTTGGTCTTATTTTAGTATCGATTTTGGTCCCAAAAAAAATTCAAAAAAACTTTAATAATGATTGGAGACAAAATTGAAACGATTTGGAAGAAAATTTAATATTATTTTGGAGCCAAAATTCCCACCAACATAACTACTAATCCATCAAAACACAACTACCACCACCATCGAAAGAAAGCAAAAAATCCCAAACAAAAAGCAACAAACCAATATAAATGAATTCAAAGCTCAATTTCAATGTGCCAAAATCAACAATTAAAAGCAACAATCATAAACTAAAAGTATTGTTCACAAACCAATAATAAACTGCAAGTTCAATTTCAATCATCAAAACCGACACTAAACTGCAAGTTAACAAACTAAAAGAATTGTTCATCTAGAATTGGTGGAGCCTTCCATCTATCACATAGATCAAAATGTTTCTAAGGAGCAAAACTAGGGTTTGATGTGGGCAAGGAAGCAGCAATAACGAAGATCACATCAACATCCCCATTTAAAAATAATCCAGTGCCAAAACAAAATTGCAAAATGATGGTCCCGAACGAGTTTAATAGAGTTTAGAAGGGGGGGTTTAATAAACTCATTTTCAAACTGAAATTAAGTGCGGAATAATTAGGGCCATAACTCATTTTAAGCTTAGTTTGATCAATGATATTTTCAGTCGAGAGATATTTAGTTGTGTGCAGTGTGAGGTTGTGTGCAAACTTAAAGATAAGTAAGATAAAGCAAAGTACAACACACAATGATTTTATAGAGGTTCGAAGTCTTAAAACTTCTACGCCATCTCTTCCTTCTTACTCGAAGGGAAAATTCACTACATAACTTGATGTTATCCTTACAAATTATACAATGAAAAGAGAAGTTGAATTTGGTAAGTGTGGGTTTCTTTACACGGTTACCTCAGCTGGGTCGACGGCTCACACTTGCAGTCTCCGATAGGTTGCTATTGCGGTAGCAGTTTCTTTAATGGCGGCTCACCCTTAGACGAAGATTTAGGTGCTATTGACATCTTTACAATATTTTAGATCTCTTTCGATCTTCAAGAGGTTGAGTCTTGAACTTTAGTTATCAACTGATTATGCTTCTTGGATTAAGCAGGTGTTGGCAAAATGATGATCAAGGAGAGAGCTTTTGGCTAGAGCTTTGATAATAGCTGGATGATGGATGATCTGACTGGTTTTTAGAGTTTATCTTGTGTGAGATTTTTACTAAATATTACAGCTCAAAGATTTTTAACTGCTAACTATTACAATTTATTCTTGTGATCTTTTCTTAGAATCTGGCTTAACAAATTGATTGCACACGGAGGGAAGTTTAGCTAGTTTTCAAAAATCTCGCAGAAATCTTTTACTAGCAAAAATCTATTGATGGCAAAAATCTTCTAGTTAAGTTCTGATTCATCTCATTTATAGAGAGATAAGTTGAATATGACTGTTGGTCATCTTAGGTTTAAAGGACTCAAAATGCCCAACATTTATATCTGAGTTGACTTGTTATGACAGACTCAGTTGCTTTGCTTAGTCGGCATCCTTCAGTTTGGAAATCTTAGTTAAGAGTCATATTCTTCAGTTGCGAGACTCTTCAGTTCAGTTCCGCATTGAGCTTTATTTGGTGGTCTTCATTTCAGATCAGTCCGTGAGCGGACTTAGTTGGTGGTCTTCTCTTCAGTTCAGTTCTTGAGCGAATTTAGTTGGTGGCCTTCTCTTCAGTTCAGTTCTTGAGTGGACTTGTTTGGTGGCCATTGCTTCAGTTTAGTTTTTGAACGAACTTAGTTGGTGGCCTTCTCTTCAGTTCAATTCTTGAGTGAACTTGTTTGGTGGCCATTGCTTCAATTCAGTTCAACATTCAGTCTGACTGAATTCAGTTCAGTTTTCTTGATTTTAATTTTCGTTGGCTTCTGATGTCTTCTGAAAACATCGAGACTTCCTTCACTTCCAGTCTGACTAAGTTCAGTTCAGTTTTCTTGACTTTAGTTTCAGTTGGTTTCTGATATCTCTTCAAACCATCGAAACTTCCTTCACTGTTTGACTAACACAAAATTTATAATAGAAAAAAAGTAATGCATCAAACAACTGCATAAGAATATTGTGGAGTATTGGTCCACTTGCTCTTTCTGTCCAGGCCCAATCTCTTATTTATTTTATGGCCCAACTCCAAAGCCCATTACCCCTAAACCTAATATTCTATATTTATTCCCCCTAACCCTAAATTACCATCTCTCCCTCTACAAATGGCTGCGCCGATTCATCTTCTCACTTAAGCCTTACACCAAAATCCTCTAATCCTACCTGCTTCTGAGATATCTCTGCTGCTCTCTCTGTTTCTTTGGTCGGATTCCTGTATGTGGTCTCCTGAGTTGGCCGTGAGTTGAGAGTGTTGAGTGATCTCTGAAAGCTGTGAGGGTTTGTGAGAGCTTCAGGCCCTGTCTCCATCTCTCCTTTGTGGTCTAGGGTCTATATTGTCGCCGGAAGTGCCATCGCCTTCGTTCGTGGGAAAATCTGAGCCAACTTGTGTCTCTGAGATACATTTTCCCATTTTCAACTCTCCGATTTTTACTTTTCTACTTTCTCTTCATTTCTATTTTCTGTTACTTCAATTATTGCTCTTATTTGTTCCAGGCTAACTGATCTTGTGGTTCATTGTGCAGATCTAGCCTTAATCGACCAACATTTGAAGAAATAAACAAGAAATCCTATAAATCTAAGGTTCTGAGATTGGAACTAGCTGCCTGAGCAGTGAGTGATCGGAGACACACGATCGGGAAGCAAGCGGTGAACCCTGACTAGGCTGATACCCAACAAATATCACAATAAAGATGAACAACATAATGCACTAAAGTTCTTGCTGAGAATCCAAATCACGTGGAAAAAGTTAGGCAATTGCATACAAAGGTAAGTCAGACAACTTATATAATTACAATTTATAAGAATGTTAAATTTTCCAAACTTCCAAACAAATGATAAGAATGTTAAACTTTCAAACAAATGATAAATAAAGTCACATATAAGATAACATGAGAGTAGCACCTTTATCTCGTAAATTCTTTAAAACTTTCCAAGAAGCAATAGATATCATTGACCTTGCTATCCTAAAATTCATTGAGTCCAGCTTTCTCCATTTCAAAAACTCACATTGACCTGAAGCATGGTTAATAAGACGTATAATTCTAAGTTGAATAAGGTAATCATATTTTAAAATTTCACAAAGAAGACATTGATAAAGTGCTCAAATAAGAGCAAGTAAAAATAAAAACATGCCCTTAGTTCAAACTTTTGAACCATTCCAACCCAACAGCATTGATTTCATGAAATTAGTTCGAACTGCTTTGATTTCATAAAATTGAACTCAAGAGAAAAAAAAATCTCATAAGAGAGCTTCCTATTTGCAAGTGCAAAGGTTCAAGAAAACAATACAGAACACAATAATAAAGGCTTGACAATTTTGTCAAATAACTGAATATGGATCGTATGAGAAGAGAAATGAGCGCAATTCTCGTCTTCAACAAAGTTGCACTTCAATCTTTGTATCACACAAAAATTCATACAAATATCTAGTCATGACGAAAAAGAAGAAGATAAATATGCGACGCAATTACAACTACAAACCAAGTGTTTGATCAAATGTTCGAAAGAGGAAAAAAAATGTATAACCCTAAAATGTTTAACCTCAAGAGAAGGTATCAGGCGGAAAAGTAAGCTCCTAGCTTTACAGCACTGTGACATCCTCCACTGCATCCTATAACAAGTGTTAAGCTCGATCGCAGGCTTCTCACTCCATTCCCCCTTCCACCGTGGATTGAAATGCAATATTCTCGGCAGGTTCTCCCCTTCCACTGTCTTCAGCCCCTGCAGCTCCACCATCTTAGTTCGTCCTATTAACCGATTCAGCCACCAACTCTTCTTATGAAATTGGCGAGCTTGTTTGAAATCGAGAATTTTGGGTGTTCTTTGTAATCGGGAAAAATTTGGGAGATGAGGGTTTGGGTATTTTTGTAATCGGGTGGGAATTAGTGATTTATCTTTCAATTTGGGAATTTTTGTCAATTTGGGGATAAATTTGGCACATGATAGTTCATGTCCTATGGGATCACATTTGAATCTAATTTTTTGAAATAGGACCAAAAGTGATAGTATTGGGACCAAAATCGGACTAAAAATGAAATTTTCTCAGGTCAATTGCCTCTTTCGAACATCAATAATAGCTCCAGTCATTGCAAGTAACGGTCTTCCAAGAATAAGAGAAACTCTCTCATGTTCCTCCATGTCTAAGATATGTTGGAAAAATGAATTTCTCAATCTTCAAAAGGACATCTTTTACTATCCCAAGAGGATATTTCAGAAATCTATCGACCAATGAATTGCTAGAGAAGTTGGATTTAACGGGCCTAATTCCAACTGTTGATAGATAGAGAGGGGCATCAAATTTATACTAACTCCGAAATTACAAAGAACACAATCAAAATTTGAGCTCTCAATAACATACGAGATTTATACTTGTGGATACCGATCAAAAGAATGTCAATATTCATTTAATTCAATTATATGTCATCATCATTTCATTCCCACCATCCCCTATATCAGTCATCCCCTAAATATGGATTTAAGGCATATTGGACTTAGCACTGAATTTTAGATGCTTTTACATACAACTAGTATATCTCCCGTACGATGTACGAAAATTACTATTTTATACCCTTTTAAGTTTAAATTTTAAGGGCATATTCATATGTTTGTTGTAATATTAATAATATATATACTACTTCAATTTCTTAATAATTAAGATTAAGAAAAAAAAAGATAAATATACCCACTTGTCTCTACATCCCTATCAAATTTTGTGAAAGACATTTCATCTATCAAAGTTAAGTTAATATGTAGGAGATTTTATAGTATTTCTGATAGGGATAAAATTATGAGTAAGAGTGTGAAAATGTCTAAAACATCAAATAATGTAAAACAAAATTGAAAGGTTAAAACATCAATTACTGTGAAACGGATCAAGGAAGTATATAGAATACATAATAATTATAATTTTATCAAATGATACTTTATATATACAATTATATTTATAATTTTTCAAACTATATTTATAACCACATGATTTACAATATTTTTTATTTTTTTTACTTAATTAGATTTTTGTTATGTATTATTATATCATCCACGAATCACAAATATTGGTACTGTCATCAAAATCAAATAAAATGTAAATAGAATGAACAATATAAATTTAAATTCCAGCCTGATGATTTAAAAGCTCAACACAATTATACAAAATAGACTTGAATATCAGCACAATTGTAATGCCTACACACATGTTTCGCTAGACAACAACAAATAATTAGTGTCCCCTTAAGGATGACCTAGTGGTGGAGTGGTGTTTCTTGAGGCCAAAGGTCTCAAGTTTGACCCACCACCAACACCACTAGGTGTGAGCCTGTCACACCTGGCTTGCCAAGTGTGGTTTACCTCCCCTGTGTAGGTTTGCAGGCTATTACACAGGGACAGGGTTTACCCAGTGCGCACCACGGTAGCGGCTGCGGGTTACCCTCGACATAAAAAAAAACAACAAATAATTAGTGTTCCTAACCACTTTTTCGTTAAATTGCAAATATGTAAAAATAAATAAAAATGAAAAAAGAATATCAATTAAATACCACTCATTATACATAAAGATGATGTTACTGAGTATGCAGGTTTATTTGAAGGACCAACACAATTAATAAAAGAGAAAAAAATATGAATACTAACAATTGCTGGTAAGGTTTCTTCAGTCATTTATGTGCATGGCCAACATCAGCCATTCTGGAGAACTCCACATCCCTCTTATTTTGCCATTAAAATTTATCAATTGGCCCGTACTCTTCGTTTTTCTTCTATTTTGTTGCATATCAGTATCTGAGTCGTCATCCAACACTCCAACATATCATTTTTTCTTGAACGGACTAGTTGAATCGATTTTCCAAAATAATGAAGAGTTTATGGAGAAAAAAATATCACATTAATTATGCATTAATAAACTAATGGCATATGAGTAAAAAATAATCAAATCTACAAAAAAAATAAAGAAATGAAACGTTAAAATAATGAAGCACTAAAACAATATAATAACAAAAGTTGAATTTTGTGGGTCGCTTAGAACTAATTAAGACTTTCTAAAAAATAAAAACAAAGCCAAACAAATTATGATGATTTAAAAAAGAAACAAATAAAAATGATGATGAATTATGGGGGGGAGGAAGGTTTCGAACCCGCACGGGCGAGAACTTACTACAAAAATGCAAAGCAGGCAAACCATTGTACCACATACATGCTTTCAATCACTTTTCAGCATAAATATTACTTTTAAATCATAATTTAACTGATTTTTTTTTACAATTTTACCCTTCACGATTTTTATGGATGGAAATTTTGAGGTAGTAAAGTAAATACAGTGGTACCATAGAAATTAAGAAAACAATGGTTTTTGATGGGACATTTACCATATCCTTCAATTATTGTTTATAATATTTAAACCAAGATTATAAATTTAGATCATATCACCATTTAGACATTGTAATTGTCAAATCACCTCGTTCAAACTTGATATATAATTTCATTTAATCATATCATATTACATGTTAATATGATATTTTAAGAATAAAATAAATACAACACGATAAGAATTTATATATTAATATGAATATAAAATATTGTGTGACACGACATAACACATGAAATAAAATACAATTAATATTTACTCAACATACATATATATCTTAAACGGGTAGACTATTCGACTATCTACGTCGATCACGATCAGTGACCTTTATTCAACCGAACATTGAAATAAAATATTAATTTTTCTCTCCTCCACATCTACAACCTCCAACTTTATATAATTTATACTCCATCAGTAATCTTCATCCAACCCAACCTTCAAATAAAATATTAATTTCTCTTTTTTTTCCAACCTACATAAAATATTTATCATTTTTTTTAATAAGAACATATTATTAAAATTTGTGGGTGAAAGTATGATCCAAAGTTTGGAAAATTTTGGGAGTCATCATAATAATTTGGGTGATTTGGATCCATAACTTAAAATGAAGAAGAAATGTGAGATTGAGAATTTGTAGAGAGAAAATATGTGAGGAAAATATAGTTCTAGGTTGTGTGTAAAAACATATCAATATTAAGCTCTATTTACAGATAATTTTTTTTGAATTTTGATATAATTTTATTTTTTTAATTTTTGATAATTATATAAAATATTTATATTATAAATTTATCTAAATAAAATAAAGTGGCACCCAATGAAAGGGTGCCGTGTGGAAATAATTTCCGTCTCGCCTTGAAGGCGCTGTACTGTCTTAAGTCACCAATTTCTGTGACTTTTCAATTTTTTTTTATTTTGTCTCATTTTATCTTACATGGCCGATCTCCTCCAAAGGATACCAATGGTTCTAGTCTTCGTAGTTATTAATGTCAAACAACCATCAATCCTCATTCGAAATGTAGCATATGGGCTAATTTCGACGTGTTGATTGGGTGTAGAAAATTGTAGGAACGAGTAGTTTTTGGTAGTTATCAAATTATGTTCGTGATTGATGCAAAGATAAATTAAATAAACGAGCATACATGCATATCGTGTTTGCACCCAAAACTGGCATATGAGATCATTCATGACTAAAGTTGTTAAATGGGCCGAGTCAGGCCGGCCTGAGCCTACGGGCCAACTTTAATGAGGCGGCCCGGCTCAAAGGTGTTCAGGTGTGTAAAATCACGACCCGATCCGATCCAAATTTCAGGTCGGGGCGCCAGTGAGTTGAAGGCTTATTTTGCTCTTTTTTACTGGGCGGCAGACATGCCCCATTCGCGGAACACTTTTAGAGTCTATAAAATCGTGACCCAATTTGACCCAAAATCATGTTGGGTCGGGTCACTTTTGCCACCTCTATGACTGACAAACCTTGTTATATTCTCTTTTGCATTATCAATTTTTTTTAATTATGATTCTTTCTACCAAATTATGGTTTAATATAACCTTTTGGTATTTAATTTTTTAAATAATTAATTAATACCTAAAAAATAAAAATAAAATACTATAAAATTATAATAAATCATAATTGGGTAGAATGAATTACAATTAACTAGTGTAAAATTAAATTGAAGCACAACAAATTAAAATAAAAAAAAATGAAAACGAAAACAAAAACTAAATAATTGAATAATGCAACAAACAAACTTTATCACAAGAAATCTTCATCCGTAAAACTAGGTAGTATGTGTTAGACAAGAAATCTTCATCCGTAAAACTAGGTAGTACGTGTTAGAAATATATGTAATATTGTTTAACTATTAAGGGTAGTCTTGTCATTTTGTATTGTCCTAATGATACTTTTATATTTGATGGAATTGAGGATCATTTAGATGTGTGTTGATTGAATAAAACATTTTGATCAAAAGAGTCGACATCCCATGGCATGCTAAAATTGAATCTAAATCGCATGCGCAACGGAAAAATGAGATTATCGATTACCTTGCAATCGGAGAGATACCATCGAGAAGATATAGATATAAAATCTACAACTCCTTAATTCTATATGTTATCCACTCCATGATCTTCTGTTGTATGATTCAACCTCGATCCAGACGTCGTGTGGGCGACGATCCTCTAGACCTTATAGAAGCTTGGAGATGAAGAACCCTTCCATAGATAATAGACGAAAATTCCTTAGGTTATGGAGGACCTAAATTTCAAAATTAATGTGTATGGAGGCTAGGGTTTTTCTTCTCCCTTCATAAGGTATATATAGGGCTACAATAGAGGTCTAGAAGAAAATTAGGATTGTGCCTCCAACGAGCCTTAAGTTCCCATGTCTAAGCTCAGACATAACTTAAGCCCATTAATATTAATTCAATCCACTAAAGAATTAATATTAGACTACCACCCTAATTCCATATTTATGGATATGGCTTCTTCAACTCAATTAATTACCCATGTTTAAGATATCGAATGTCCATTAATTAAATCGAGTATACTGACAACTCAATTTAATTAATTGCTTATCCTTGAGTCGTACCACTCAACCTTTATTATCATGTTGGATTAAAAATAATTCACTTGTAAGATTTAACATGATGATCATTATTGAGCTCCCCAGGGGACATCATCAACTCGGCGCACCGACACACGGTTTTCTTCTATAATTAGTAACTCATCATATATAGAAATGTCACTACCCAATCTATCGAGTTTATTGATTTTTTAATTAGAATCTCACCCATTGATAGATAAAAGTAATGTACATTAAAACATACATGTCTACTATTATATAAGGATTAATAATTATGAGTATCTGAGATTTATATTTTTAAGTGCCGTCAGTTCATAAGAATTATCTCGCTGCGATCCAGTTCAATACACTACAAAAGTGTACTAGTATAATTCCATAGCCAAGATAGACTAATCCCAAATCATACTGCAACTATACCAATGGTTCGTCTAACTCCATCTAGGTTGTGAACACTTCTCATACTTTATAAGGAACTGATAATATGATTTTCTGTGTGCATTCCACACACCATATTATCTTCAATATTAAGTATAAGACGATTTGCATTATTTATTATATAAAATAAATGCAAAATATGTGAACATTATTCTTATTCATAATTCAAGAGAAATAATTATATACATAAAAGACATGCTTTAATTTAGTATACAATCCCAACAATATTTGTGTACTTGCTTGTAGCCTCCTTAGTTAGTCTTTTGATATCCAACTTGTAAGCTTAACAAGATACTCTCTAACTTAATAGATTCTTCTACTTATTGTTCAAATTTTCCATGGATATAGCGTTAGTTTTTTATTTTATTTTATTTTTTTATTCACACACCCGACCTGGTGGTATTGAGAAGATTCAAATCCATGACTTTTGGTCTCGAAACAATCTCACTCCATCACTAGACCATCTCCATCAGACCGGATATTGCTTTAGATTAACCGTATGTAAATCTACTTGCTGCACAATTAAAGGATACAAGTGTATAAAACATGTCATATTATCTATAATATCCCAATTTAATAAACCACCGACGCAACATTTTCCAACACGTTTGGCCATGATATATGTCCGTACTTAACAACATGCACAATTTTATTTTATTTTCCTAAGTTTAGAGTTCAACATTTGGTGGCTTGTAGACATAGTTGGTTATATTTAATAATACTTTGAGTAAAGCTATTAATTTTTAATTAAGAAATTTAATTAAGAGTTATTATATTAAGGGGCCGCTAAGCCGCTTGGTTCAAATTAAATAATGTCAATCACAATAGATATCATTAAAGAGTCAATCACAATGAGAATGGTGATTGCATTGTTGTAGCTTCATTCAATTATAGAATGATTTTTATTGTGATAGATAAGGATTGGTTCGTTTCAAATTCATTAATGGTAATTATTATTATTATTATTGTAATAATAATAATAATAATAATAATAATTATTACAATAATAAATATTTAATAATAATTAATATAAATAACAATAATAATAATAATATTTACAATAATTGTAATAATAAATAAATAAATAAATAAATAAGTATAATAATAATAAATACAGTACTAATAAATAATAAAAATATATAAAAAATAATTTAAATAATAATAATGTTTACAAGAATAATAATAATAATAATAATTATTATTATTATTATAAGTAACAAAATTAATTAATAAAAATAAAAATAAACAACAACAACAATGAATAATAAAAAAATATAATAATAATAATAATAATAATAATAATAATAATAACAATAACATTCATAAATAAATAGCAAAATTAATTAATAAAAATAAATATATTATTATTATTATAAACAATGATAATAATAAATAAAAAATTAATTAGTAATATTAATATTTACAATAAATAAATAATATATTAATAATAATAATAATAATAATAATAATAATAATAATAATAATAATAATAATAATAATAATAATAATAATAAGAACAACAACAACAACAACAACAACAACAACAACAACAACAACAACTACGACGACGACGATGATGATGATTGAGGAGTGTGGTAATGATTGAGGAGAATGATTAAAGGGGGTGTGGTAGTTAATCAATCTAAGTGAATGATTAACTTATTTTTATTTCCATTACTGTTGGGTATCAAGCCTAGCCGGGGGTTCACCACTTGGTTACCAACCTCTTCGGTTCACCTCACAGCTACTCAAGTAGCCTAGGATCAGATTTCTTGAGGAATTAGCCGATGAGATAGTCTCAGAGTTTGATTTCTTCACAGACTAGGGCTTCGAACACAAAAAATGAGATCTGCAACACAGAGTGAGTTAGAACCTTGCAGATGCTCACAATAATACACAGCAGAAGCAGATAATATAAAGAACAGTAAGAGTAAAGTAATAAATCAAAACAGAGAGTTGAAGAAGGAGGAAAAATTGTGTCTTAAAGACACTCGACTCAGATCTTCCTGTCAGGGGGCACTGTAACTTCCGGCGACACAGACTCAAGCTAAAAAGGGAGTTGGACAGTGGGATTGGAGGCTTTGAAGCCCTCTAAATCACTCTCACGGGTAGGGCTCACACTTATTCTCACAACACAGCCACTCAGGGATCCAAGGCGCAGGATTCCGGCTAAAGAACGGAGAAGAAGGCATTACAGAGTTTAATTAGTGTAGAGATCAGAGGTAGGGCTTAAGAGAGATGAAGGGGTGCGAGAGATTAAGTAGAGAGAGGGAGTGATCAGATTAGGAAAAGTAGGGTTAGGGTATTATTTATAGTAATTTAGGTTAAACAGTAACTGGGCCATCAACTGGGCCAAAAAGAAACAGAGGGAATAGGTCAATCTCCACATATCCACCTTTGGCACATTGGTCTTTTGTGTCACCAAGAAAGTGTTTGTTATCTTTTGGAGTTTGATCATCACAGCCTTTTTACTCATACTCATCACAAAGACAAAGTATGAGAAGGAGAGATAAATACTCTGCGTGAGTATTTATCTCAGTCTCAACACTAGAGACCAACTCAATCAATCCATCTCTTGCCATTTAATGGCTTTCATTGATTGGATTGCACCTAGCATAGTACCAACTGGGTAAATAACAACCAGGGGTCACAGGTGCCCTTGAGGACAGATCAGGTATTGATAAGTCCATTTATTTCGTGTTTTGTTTGGGCATTTTAGTCGCTCTAAATGTCCTTTTTAGTGTCTTTTGTGTCGGAAAAGAACCAGGAAAGTGGTTTGGGCATGGCATGAGTGAAATCTGGCGAAAGAGGCATTTTGGCCTTCAATTTAACTGAAATGGATGAAATGGGCATCTCAGATGAAAATCGACCCGAGCAGAAGATGTTATGCCCACAGTACTCGCGCAGATTCGGAGGAGGCAGTGAAGAGGGCATTCCCGGAAAAAGCGGGATTCTGTTGAAAGAAGATAAAATAGGCGTGGAAACTTGATTGATTTCGAAATCTGAATAGAAGAAGGGAAGGTTGTTCGTAGATGGACTCTTGGGAATCAATTTGGAAGATAAGGATGGCATTCCTAAAATATCAGGATTCATTCCACCACCTAAGGAAGTTTCCTTATACTGGCAGATTCCAGTGGACACAGAGATCCAGCAGATAAGGAAGTCCAGGCAGATTCCAGCAGGGCATAGCGAATCCGGCAGATATTAAAGACCCCCATTTTTTGGGGATTTGAATTGATATTTTGTACTCTTTTATATACTAGTTTGATAGTTAGAACAAAAAGAACTTCGGACCCTATTATTTCTGCACTTTTATTTTCTGCAATTAGCGCTGCTTCGGCAGCAAGACAATCTGGGGCCTTATGCCCATAGAGGTTAGGATTTATATTTAATGTTGTTGTCGTTCATCATTGGTGTTGGACGAGTTTTTATTCAATTCCAGTAAGTTTTTCCTATTTAGCATGTCTTTATTTTATGTCTTTATAGTTCTTTATAGCATGAGTAGCTAGATCTATATTCTGGAATTTGAACTAAAGATGAAGGTTTAACAAAACACTTAAATACTCATGAGGCTGTGTGGGCACATTACTGCACGATTAGGTTTCTGCCGATTTTTGTTCTTATTCCTAGTGAGCGTGAGTTTAATATAACTAATGTGGCTGATCACTCTTTAGTTGTAGAGGGCACACCAGGGTTAATTGGATTAGCGAATCATGACTGTGTGTTAATTCAAACGGTAACTGAGAAATCAGTGGGTTACTGTGGGCACACGAGGAATCAGTAAACACAGTAAACTTGGGTTCGTCTAGGGCACACTGCTTCCTATTCATTTATATCTCTTTGAGGAACCCGGGGGTGGGTGATAGGTTAGGGGTTTAATGGACGAGGAATCACCTTTAAACCTAATCTGAACAGATGAATAAGGAGACGTAGCGAGGAATCAGGTCTCCATAACTAGGTCACTTAATTGTGTAGGAAAATCGCTGTGCCCATGATCGAGTGAGTGTGAGTTAAACTGGATTCTAGTTCATGTTCCAGAACCTTTTATCATTTGATATTTCTCTAGTTTCTTTTTGCAGATTTAATTTCATTTGTTGTGGCCACGATACCAAAACCCCTTTTTTGTGATTGGTGACTCGAAAGTAAGATTGCATCAGCTCTCTATGGGATCGACCCTTACTCATAGCTAGCTACGCTCGCTGTGGGCACATGAGCATACAAATTCATTTTGAGCGCGAAATGACCGCGCGTCAAAATTGGCGTCGTTGCCGAGCAGCTGATTTCCAGTGATTTTACTTTCCAAGCTGGTGTGCCTGGAAGTTGATGCCCAGGAGCTCTTCAGAAGAAACTCTATTGTACAATCCGGAGATAGAGAAGACTTTGAGGAAAAACAGGGCAGCAGTGAAGAGGGCATGACGAGCTGCAAATAGACCTCGTGAGCCCACACCACCACCAGAAGATCAAGGAGATACAGGGCACGAGGAGGAAGAACATTTTGAGAACGGCCATATCCACAACATGGCCGCAGCAAACGGAGAAGAAGACAACCGGACTCTAAGACAGTTGGTCTTCCTGACCAACATGAATCTACGCCTGATAGGCATTACACTCCCAACAGTAACTCAGAACTGGAACATCCATGCAAACTTTATCCAAATCTTGCCGAAGTTCCACAGAATGCCTGGAGAGGATCCACAAAGACACTTGCAAGACTTTGAGATGGTTTTCCAGACTCAACCATCTGACCATGGACGAGAGGAGTATGTGCGGTTGGTCTCATTCCCTTTTACTCTTCAGGATGGGGCACGGGACTGGCTGTATACATTGCCGACTGGCGCCGTGACCACATGGAGACAACTTCAGCAGAAGTTTTTGGAAAAATATTTCCCCGCATCCAGAGTGCAAGAAATGAGAAGAAGGATAGGGAGCCTGAAGATGGGAACTAACGAAAGTTTCTATGACTATTGGGGAAGATTCCAGGCGATGCTGGTGAAATGCCCACAACACCAGATTACTGAACATGACTTGATTCAGTATTTTGTCAGAGGATTGAGACCACATAAGAGAACAATCGTGAATGCCTCATGTGGAGGGTCTATACTGAAAAAACAGCCTGTTGAAGCATTCAGAATTCTCACGGAGATGGCTGAAGACAACCGAGACTTCGGCGGAGAGGACACTCGGGTTGTCAGTGAATCAGAGAGAGCATCGGACCAAGACAGCAGAATTGATAGATTGTGTGACAAAATCGAAAAGATCTTGTCTGGTGTGAGCTTGGTGAAAAAGCCCAGACCTTGTGGAGTATGCAAAAGTGTATCTCATTTTACTGATGAATGCCCCACTCTACAAGATGAAGTAGAAGCAGTACATGCCATTGGTGGCCAGAATGGGCATTCCAGAAGATATGATCCCAATTCCCAGACTTATAACTCTGGCTGGAGAGACCATGAAAACTTCAAATGGAGAAGACCAGAGGATGGGCATCCTGCACGCCCATTACCACCGCCAGAAGAAAAGAGAAAGCAAAGGCTGAAGGATCTTGTGTATGCCATGGCTGAGGAGAATGAAAAATTTAAGCAAGAAACCCGAGCTGGTCTCTCGCACATGAGCAAGCAAATCAATCAATTGGCTCAAGCCATGCACAAGATGAAGGAGAAAAATGGGAAGTTGCATTCCCAAGTTGAAAACCCATGAGAGCAGGTGAATACAGTAGCATTGAGGAGTGGAAAAGAGCTTCCGGAGATGGTCAGGCCAATAGAAGAGAAGGACGATATGCCCTTAGAAGAAGAAGTGGAAAAAATTCCCACGGAAGATGAAGCACAAGAAGCTGCACAGGATGATACTGTGCCCATTCCAGAAGTCAAGCAGCCTGCCAAAGTGCCCATTCCAGAAAAGCGGAAACCTCCCTTTCCAGGGAGATTGGTACAAAATAGAAGAGAAGAGGAAACCAGGGAGATGCTGAAGGTGTTCAGTAAAGTGGAGATCAACATTCCATTAATCAAAGCAATCAAGCAAGTGCCACGGTATGCTCGATTTCTAAAGGAGCTCTGCACCAGAAAGGTGCGCTTTAATGATGATGCAAGGTTCCTAGTTGGGGAGAATGTATCGGTTGTGATACAAAGGAAGTTACTCAAGAAGTGTGATGATCCAGGGATGTTCATGATTCCTTGCATTATCGGAGACAAGAAAGTTGAAAAGGCCATGCTGGATTTGGGGGCGTCAATCAACGTAATACCCCTGTCGGTGTTTAAAGAATTAAAGATTGGACCTCTGAAGGAGACCCATGTGGTCATTCAGCTAGCTGATCGATCGAATGTGTATCCAGAAGGCCTCATTGAAGATGTATTGGTCAAAGTGGACGAGCTTATCTTCCCAGCAGATTTTTATGTGCTTGACATGGGCACAGCGACTTCAAAATCTTCAGTTTTGTTGCTGGGAAGGCCTTTCATGAAGACAGCTCGAACCAAGATTGATGTGGACAAGGGCACACTGACGTGCGAATTTGATGGGGAGAAGGTGACATTTAACATTTTTGAAGCCATGAAGCACCCCCCAGATACAGAGAATTGCAGTTTTGTGAATACCTTCCGTCACCCAAGTCGATCTACCCTATCCATGGTGAGCAACAGAGAGCCATTGGAATGGGCATTGTGGGATGGACTGACTGACCAGGATGCCCTAGAAGAAGATGATGACATCGAGGAAGGAATTATGATACTGTATTCATTAGAAGAAATGACATACGGCTGTGTGGACTATGGTGTGCCCATTCGGAGAAATGATGACAGGATGATGCCTTCTACTGTTAGAGCGCCCATGCTGGAGCTGAAGGCATTGCCAAGGCATTTGAAGTATGCCTACTTAGGAGATAATGAGACACTCCCAGTGATAATTAGTACGGGGTTGAATCAAGCTGATGAAGACCGCCTTTTGAGATTGTTGAGACTGTACAAGGAGGCACTCAGATGGACTTTGGCAGATATAAAGGGCATTAGCCCAGCATTTTGCATGCACAAGATATTGTTGGAAGATGATGCAAAGCCCGTTCGTGATCCACAAAGAAAGCTCAATCCGGTGATGAAGGATGTGGTGCTAAAAGAGATAATTAAGCTACTGGACCAGGGCATTATATACCCAATTTCAGACAGCAAGTGGGTCAGTCCAATCCATGTTGTGCCCAAGAAGTCGGGCATTCAAATTGTGAAAAATGAGAAAGGAGAGCTTGTGCCCACACGACTGCAAACTGGCTGGAGAGTTTGCATTGACTACCGAAAGCTGAACACGGTCACGCGAAAGGATCATTTCCCACTTCCGTTCATTGACCAGATGCTAGAGAGGCTCGCAGGAAACAAGTTCTTTTGTTTCTTGGACGGATATTCTGGATACATGCAGATAGCAGTCAATCAAGAGAATCAGGAGAAAACAACATTCACGTGCCCATTCGGCACCTTTGCCTATCGCAGAATGCCCTTTGGCCTCTGCAATGCTCCGGGCACATTTCAGCGTTGTATGATGAGCATATTCTCCGACCTACTTGAGAACTGCATTGAAGTGTTCATGGACAACTTCACAGTGTATGGGAGCTGTTTTGATCGATGCTTGGACAATCTAGAGAAGGTGTTGCAGCGGTGTGTGGACAAATGCCTCGTGCTGAATTACAAAAAATGCCATTTTATGGTCAGAGAGGGCATTGTACTGGGCCACGTGATTTCTGAGAGGGGCATTGAGGTCGATAAAGCTAAAGTGGATATAATTGAGAAATTGCCATACCCCACTTCGGTGAAACAAGTGAGAGGCTTCCTGGGGCACGCTGGATTCTACAGGAGGTTCATAAAAGATTTTGCAAAAATTACCCAGCCCATTACTCATTTGCTGCAGCAAGATGTCCCGTTTGATTTTGATGAAGACTGCAAGAGGGCATTCGATACCCTGAAAAAGCAATTAGTCACAGCACCAGTTATTCAACCACCAGATTGGGGAATGCCCTTTGAGATAATGTGTGATGCCAGTGGCTACGCTGTGGGCACTGTACTGGGTCAAAAAAGAGAAAAAGAAAGCCATGTAATTTACTATGCTTCCAAAACTCTGAATGTGGCACAATGTAATTACACCACTACTGAGAAGGAGCTGCTAGCAGTAGTTTTTGCATTTGAGAAGTTTCAGTCTTATCTCTTGGGCACGAAAAGCATTGTTTACACAGATCACGGTGCCCTGCAGCACTTGATAGCCAAGAAGAAGACAAAGCTGAGACTAATTAGATGGATCCTGCTCTTGTAGGAGTTTGATGTTGAGATAAAAGATAAGAGTGGGGCACAAAATTTGGTAGCAGATCATCTGAGCCGAGTGCTGAATGAAAAATGCAATGAAATGCCCATTACGGATCATTTCCCTGATGAGCATCTGTACTCAGCACGGGGCACACGAGAGCCCTGGTATGCAGATATAGTAAATTATTTGGAGTCAGGAGAGCTGCCAATTGGGTACTCGAGGTACCAGAAGAATAAATTGAGGCACGAGAGCAAGTTTTATGCATGGGATAGTCCTATTCTATGGAGGAGATATGCTGATCAAATCATAAGAAGATGTGTCCCTGACAATGAAATTGAGGAGATTTTAAAGCATTGCCACAACTTTACTTGCGAAGGGCATTTCGGACCAAACCGAACAGCAAGAAGAATTATGGACTGTGGGTTCTTTTGGCCCACGATTTTGAAGGATGCCCACAACATATGCAGGAGGTGTGATCAGTGCCAGAGAGTTGGGAACATCATAAGAAGGAACGAAATGCCCATGACACCCATCATGCCAGTGGAGATTTTCGATGTTTGGGGAATAGATTTCATGGGACCCCTTGCAAACTCTAGGGGGAACCATTACATTATCCTGACAGTGGACTATGTGTCCAAATGGGTGGAAGCAAAGGCTACTCCTACCAATGATGCAAGAGTAGTAGCCGCATTTTTGAAGTCCCACATTTTCAACCGGTTTGGTGTGCCCAGGTCCATCATCAGTGATCAAGAGACCCATTTTTGCAACCAAATGCTGAAAAAATTATTGAAGAAATATGGAGTGAACCATCGAGTTACAACAACCTATCATCCACAAGCGAATGACCAAGCTGAAGTTTCAAATCGAGAAATTAAAGCCATTCTTGGGAAGGTAGTTAACCCAAGTCGAAAGGATTGGAGTCAACATCTGGATGATGCCCTGTGGGCATACCGAACTGCTTTCAAAACTCCAATCGGGATGTCCCCATATAGGATGCTGTTTGGGAAATACTGCCATCTGCCGGTAGAGCTGGAACATAAGACACGATGGGCACTCCAGAGACTGAATATGGATAAGGATACAGCAGGGCATGCCAGAAAATTTCAGATTCAAGAGCTGGAAGAAATGAGGATGGAGGCCTATGACAATGTTGTTCTTTACAAGGAAAAAATGAAGAGGCTCCATGATAAAGTGATTAGAAGGAAGAAATTCTCTACGGGGCAGCAAGTTCTTTTGTACCATTCAAGGCTCAAACTCATGGGAGGGAATCTGAAAACCAAGTGGGTTGGTCCATTTGAAGTGTACGCGGAATGCCCCAATGGAGCAGTTGAGATGAAGAATCCAGATACTGAAGGGCGTTTCAAGGTTAATGGCCACAGACTGAAACCTTACCTGAGGCACACAGACCAGGATGTTAGAGTGGTCTGGCTTGTGGAGCCCATCTATATCTGAATTGGAAGGTGTCGTGCCCACGACAGTAACTAGGGTGCTACTAGGAGGCAACCCAGGTTTTTAATTTATTTCTTTTTCAGTATTTTTAATAAGTTTTTTTTTTTCTGATTTATCAAACTAGACTAGGAGAGTTTTTCTTTTATCTGCCTGAAAAAAAAATGCAAGGTATAGTTGAGGATGAGAGGAGAGCAACCCTATTTATTTTGTGCCGAAGGTATACCCTTCGAGCATTCTGTTTTCATTTTCTATAGGGACAAGCAGAAAGACACCAGGCGGAAGGGCACAACAAGAAGAGAATGTTGCCAGAATGACCATGAAGAGGTTGGATAGCATGGAGAATGCCCTGTATCAGACTGTTGACACCCTCTTGAGGAATATTGAGCAAACTCTCACTGCATATTTCAAACATGTTGAGTTCACTTACCCGACATCTGCCCCGAACTAACCTGGTTCAATTCCTTTTCTTTTTATATTCTTTTGATTTTCATTTTTTTTAAGTGCCATCCTTATTCTACCCACTTTGCCTCAAGCAAAGTGTGTGGGTGGGGGCATCTGGGTTGTTTTCTTTTGTTGTTGAGTCTGTTTGAACACTTTGCCTCATGCAAAGTGTGTTGGTGGGGTTGTTTGAGTCAGCATGCTATCTGTTAAGAATTGGGGAGCACTAGTTTCTAGTTTATGAATGTTGATAAAATTGCTAATTGAGTCAACATGCCCACACTAAAGGCAGGAATGATGAATGAGTTTAGCATTAACCTGGTGAGATTTGAGCCTGTGCTGTTATGCCCATTTTACAGCATTTTCTTTTCATGTGTGTACATTCTATACTTAGAATTTCTAGACCTTGCTCTTGCTCTACTTTAAAATCAGAAAGTTTAAAATGCACGTGTAGATGATTTAGGCATTTTCTTGCTTGAGCCCACTAAACCAAATAAAAACCAGCCTTTAACATAGCTTTGCAGCCCTTTTGAGCTAATAAAATGCCCATGGCAGTTTTGTTAATATACCTCACTATATAAAGCCAGGGCATTACAAAAACCAGAAGTAGAAAGAGTCTCTGGATGATTTTGAAGAACTGAAAATGCAAGAAGAAAGACAGGGGGAGCGAAAAAAAAAAGAAAGAAAGAAATGAAAAAATATATTCAAAAAAAAAGAAAAAAAAAAGATAAATTCCCCATAGTCTGAATGTTCAGAATGCCCATGATGAAAAATTTTGTAATCTGAATGATAAATTAGGGCATGAGGAACTAAGTTAAAAATAAATGGTGGTGTGTCCAGTGAACGCTTCTGAGAGTTTTAGCTCAGTACCAAAAGAACCCCACCTTACCTAAAGAGCCCCATTACAACCCATAAAAGTCCTTTTGATACTTATGCATTTTTCCACTTAATGAATTTGAAGAAAGAGCACTAGCAAGCTTATGGAATGAATAAGTATGGAATGACTGAATTTGAGTGTAAACACTAAGCCTAAACACTGTGTGAAGAGAGTGTGGGAGGACCTATATGCTCATAGCTAGCTACGCTCGCTGTGGGCACAGGAGCATACAAATTCATTTTGAGCGTGAAACGACCGCGCGTTAGTATCCAGGTATAAAGCCTGGAATGCCATCATTTCCCCAGAATTCAACCCAGATCCATTTTCAAGGATCACTTGCAGGCCTCCAGCTTTGCAACTGGAAGGCATGTGGTACCCATATCTGCTGGGTTGAATTCTGAAGGAATTTTATCCAGCAACACTTCACCCTTTTCAACAATGTCTCTTATGAAATAGAATCTCACATCTATGTGTTTGGTCCTGTCATGAAACACAGGATTCTTGCACAATTGTATAGCAGATTGACTATCAGAGTAAAGTAATGTCTTATCATCAATGAATTTAATTTCAGACGGTACACCATTAAGCCAAATGGCTTTTTTCATAGTCTTAGTTGCAGCAATATATTCAGACTCAGTGGAGGATAATGCAACAATGCTTTGTAATTGAGATTTCCAACTAATACAAGAATCACATAATGTAAACACATAAGAGGTTGTAGACTTTCTTTGATCCCTGTCATTAGCATAGTTGGAGTCTACATACCCTACACATTTCACACCATCAGCAGATTTAGAAAAGGTTAAGCCACTAGTCATAGTGGATTTCAAATATCTCAGAAGCCATTTTAAAGCTTCCCAGTGAGGCTGCCCAGGATTAGCCATGTATCTACTCAAGCAAGAGATAGCATAAGCAATATCCGGTCTTGTGCTAATCATTAAGTACATCACAGAACCAATGGAATTAGCATAAGGAATATCTTGCATATCATTTATTTCAGACTCATTCTTAGGGGATTGGTCTTTACTCAGCACAAAATGAGATGCAAGGGGTACAGAGACAAGTTTACGATTTTCCATGTTAAATTTCTTTAATACTTGATCAACATATGCAGTTTGATACAGCACAAGGGTGTGATTCTTCCTATCTCTGTCAATATTCATGCCAAGGATCTTTCTAGCATCACCAAGATCTTTCATATCAAAATTTGCACATAAACAACTCTGACCATGCTTAATAGTTTTCAAACATGGACTAATCAAGAGCATATCATCCACATAGAGCAGGAGAAACATAGGCACTTTAGATTGCATGTAATACAAACAATGATCAAATTTGCTTCTACTGAAGTTCATGCTTTGCATACACTTATCAAATTTAATGTTCCACTGCCTAGGGGATTGCTTCAGGCCATATAGGGATTTCTTAAGTAAACAGACATGATTAGGAAAAGATTTATCAATAAAGCCCTCAAGCTGGTGCATGTATATATTGTTTTCAAGATCACCATGCAAAAAGGCTGTAGTCCCATCCATCTGCTTAAGTTCCCAATCAAAATGAGCAACCAATGCAAGCATTATTCTAACAGTTGTAAATTTAACCACATGAGCAAATATTTCATTATAATCAATTCCTTCTTTCTGTGTAAAACCCTTGGCAACAAGTCTGGATTTGTATCTTACATTATCAATATCTTGCTTAATTTTAAACAACCATTTGCACTCAACAACAGAGCAGTTTTCAGGTTTTTCAACAAGGATCCAAGTGTTATTATAATGCAGAGATTTGATTTCACAATTCATAGCATCAAGCCACTTTTGAGATTCAGGGGAGTTCACAGCTTTAGAGAAGGTTTTGGGTTCAAATTTATCAACATTACTGAACACATTAAAAACATATAGGGACAAGTTGTAATCATCATATCTTGCAGGCAATCTCACATTTCTTCTAGATCTATCTCTAGCAAGTTGATAATTACTCAAGTTTTCAGGTGCAGGAACAGGTTCAGGAGCATATCCAGGTTCATTTTCATAATTAGAAGTGTTCTCAATATCTGACACACCCATATTATTAGCAGGTTCAATTTCAGATTCATTATTTGAAACAGAGTCATCAGCATTAATGTCATCAATCACAGGTTCATGTATGTTTTCAGTGTCATTATTTTGTATATCAAGCTCAGGAGGGACAGGAGTAGGGTCATCCACCTTATTGGGAACATCAGGAGAAAACAAGAAATCATAAAGGTTTTGATTCAGATTTTGCAAGTTCTCCACCTCACTTGGAGTAGCAGAATGTGAGGTTTCAGATAAGCAAGGAAAATCAAGTTCATTAAACAACACATCTCTGTTTATGCATGATTTGAACCCAGGCACACTTTTATCCCAAAATCTATAACCTTTTACACCTTCTGGATATCCAAGGAATACACATTTTCTTGCTCTAGGTTCAAGTTTACTTAATTTTTGATGCACATAAGCAGCACAACCAAAAATTCTCAGATTATTCAAGCACATATGTTTGTTTAAGAACACAGATTCAGGCAATTTTCCATATAGAGGAACAGATGGGGATCTATTAATAATATATCATGCAGTCATAAGAGCTTCACCCCAGAATTGTTTTCCTAAACCAGTTGAAATTAATAAACTCCTAACTCTCTCAAAGAGAGTTCTATTCATCGTTTCAACCACTCCATTCTGCTAAGGAGTGTAAGGCACAAACTTATGTCTCTTGATGCCTCTTATAGAGCACCAACTATCCATAGCTTGGTTACAAAATTCTAATCCATTATCAGTTCTTAGGCATTTGATTTTCTCACTAGTTTGATTTTGAATTTCCACAACCCATTTTGAAAATTTTGTGAAAACATCAAACTTATTTTTCATCAAGAATACTCATGTTTTTCTGGAGAAATCATCAATTATAGATAGGAAATACACATTACCACAATAGGTGGGCTCCTTAGAGGGGCCCCATAGATATTCCAGTATCACAAAACTAACATGCTTCCTAGGGTATGGCATAGTAGCAGGTAAAGGTACTTTATGATGTTTACCCAAAACACAAGGCTCACAGAATGGCATGCTTGTTATTTTATCATTACCAAAAGCACCAGATTTATGCAAAATTTCAAGCCCTTTATTACTCATATGCCCTAGTCTAGCATGTCAAAGTTTAGTTTTGTCTTCTTGCACAGAATTAACAATAGGCAGGGGTACAAACTCAGCTTGAACAGCATATAAGTCTCCTTTTCTAGGAGCATTGAAATAGAGCATGAAATCTTTTTCAAACTTACATCTCAGGTAATTCACAGAGCCATCAAGCATGTTATCAGCAATCTTAGACACATAAAGTAGACTAAATTTCAGTTGATGCACATATCTGACATCATTGAGAGTTAACATGCTTCCATTTTCAAATTTTAGACATATATCACCTCTTCCAAGGATTTCACAGTTTTGACCATCAGCCAATGCAACATGTCCAGAGTTGATGTAATGCAGATTGTGGAACATGTGTTTGAAAGGTGTGACATGAAAAGTGCATCCAGAATCAATCAACCACTCATTATTATGCACATTTTTGGAGACAACATTAGTGTAATTGATAAATTGAAAATCATACACATCATGAACCATGTAAATACCATCATCATCATACACATTGTTTGCATGCTGTTTGGGCTCATAAACCTTATTTCTTTTAGGCATCTTGCATCTATTAGAGAAGTGACTAGGTTTACCACAATTCCAAGATGTTTTTCTAGGCTTTTGATCAAAATTATGGTTTTGAGCATGATTCTGAGCATGGTTATGGTTATTTTGAACATAATTCTGAAGTTGATGTTGATTTTGTTCTCTCCTATGTCTTTCTGCAGCAATCACACTTGGGTTTTCAGGATTCAAGGGTTTATTAAAACTAGAATGATTATTTCTGTTATGGTTTCTATTCACATACATAATTTCATTATGCAAAGGCTGGGATTTTGTTGGTCCCGGGCGAGTCGATATCAGTTTAGAGGGGGGTGAATAAACTGATTAAAAACTTTCACTTTAAATATGGAATAATGGGGCCCTTTTGACTCGCTTTAGAGAAACTTATCTATGCACGAACTTATTGATCAGTTAAGGCAGTTTGGGTGCAGCTTGTGTGAGATTATGTGCAATTCAAAGGTATGCAATAAAGAAAACAATACAGCACACAAGAGATTTATAGAGGTTCAAAGTCTCAAACTTCTACGTCCTCTCTTCCTTCTGCAGAAGGAAAACTTCACTATATAACTTGAGTTTCTTTACAAATTACACCATGAAGGACAGTTGGCTGAACCTGGTAACTGCTCGCTACCTCAGTGGGTCGATGGCTCACACTTAAAGTCCCTAACTGCTCGCTAGGAAGGTAGGTGCTATTGTCATCTTTACAAGGTTTTAGATCTCTTTCGATCTTCAAGAGATTAGTCTTGAACGGGGGTTATCAACTGATGTGCTCATTTAGTTGAGCTGAGTAGTTGATCGTTGTATTGCTGAAATTGAGAAGGCTGCCCTGGCTAGATCGTCAATAGCTGGCTGAATATCTTGATTCTTTGAGTTCTTCTTCTCAGTTGGACTCTCGCAGTTTTTATCAAATGCTGAACTTGAGCTTAGGTGGGAGGGAGAAAGAAAAGCTTTTGTTTGAATATTTCAAGAATGTATATGCGAAATTTGTGAAGGCGAAAAGTGTTTAAAAACTTTGATTCACTTGTCTTTTATAGAGGAGTGATTTTATGACCGTTGAGTTCCATTAATCGGTGGCTCTGTTGGCTCATCAATGGCAAATGGTCTTTCTTGATCGCTGGAGCTTTTAGTTAAAATAGTCGTTACTTTGCCAATCGATCTTCGTTGGATATTTAATTCCAGGATCTTCGTTGAAGTATTTATTCCAAACTTCGCCGGTTTGAGCAATAACTCCAAGGTTCTCTAGCTTCAGTTTTTGAGTTCCAGTTAGCAGTACTGAACTTGTCTGTTCAGTTCAGCCATTGCTCCAGTTGGTAGTATTGAGTTTGTCAGCTCAGATTGGCCGTAGCTCCAGTTGGCATTTTTGAGCCTGTCAGCTCAATTTGGCCATTGCTCCAGTTGGCAGTTCTGAGCGTGTCAACTCAGTTTGGCCATTGCTCCAGTTGGCAGTTTTGAGCTTGTCAGCTCAGTTTGGCTGATCTCAAGTTCTTGGCTAGCTTGTCAGCTTGATTTCTCTTGAGCTTTCTTGTCAGTTTGACTAAGCATAAGCTGGCTGACTTCAGTTCTGGCCTTTAGCTGATCTGTCTTGTTTACTTCAGTTTAGCCATCAGTTGGATACTTCCAGTCTGATCTCTTATCAGTTCCTTCAGTCTTAGTCGACTCTTTTCTCCCTCAGCTCAGCTGACTTAGTTGTCAGTTTGTTTCGACTGGTTTGACTTTTTGACTCCTCAGTTGAGTTGACTTCTGACTGGATGACGTATCCTTCAGTTTGCAGACCATACTCCTGATTGGTTGACTTTGACTTTACTTAAGTTCCTTTTTGATGCTCTGGATCGATCAGCTCAGATCTACAATCTCAATTTCAGTTAGTTTTTCATTAATAATTTTGACATCTCATCAAAACCTAATCTAGAAGTTCCTTGATAATTTTTACTAACAATTTCCCCCTTTTTGATGATGTCAAAACTTTGTCGATGATGATGGAAAAACTGCAAATGTACATTTGATATAATTATTGTAGTTTGCTTAAGTAGATTCTTGAAATCAGAGCAAATTTGATTCATGATATTTATTCAAGTATCAAAGCATTCAAGGTATGCATGAAATTCAAGTATTGGAGCATTTAGACTTTAAGTTTCGGAGCATTTTTTAGACTTAGCATTCTTTCATTTTGGGCATGCTTTCATTCAAGTATCAGACTATTCAGGCTCGGCATGCTTTCATTCAAGTATCAGAGTATTATAATCATAATCAAGACTTGATTTGAGACATGATATTTGAATAATTGCAGTATGTATTATATCTTTACTTAAAGCATATTATATCCAGGCTTTCAATTTTCAAGAGTAGTTAAAACTACTGATTTACTCCCTGAAACTACTCCTTTTCTTTCTGCTCATTTTTCCTCTTTCTTGGACTCCTTGTGTTCTCCATGCTTCCCCCTGAAGCTGATCTTCCCCCTCATGATGAATTTCTCTTTGAATCTGATCCCAAAGAGTTAAGCATCCATCATCATACTGTCCATCTTCCCCCTTTTTGGCATCATCTAAAAGCTGGGGTGGATCGCATGATGGTATTGACAAGCTTGGCAAGAAGGTGAAGGCAGTTGCCAAATTGTCATTATGGAGTGAGAGAACTGAAGGAATTGGCATGGGCGAGAAGAGCCATGCATAGGCGTCTTCAGTTATCATGAACTGATTTTGATCAGAAGTGAGAGAGACTTCGTGCTCTCTGAAGTTCATTGAGGCCAAGTTTGTGAAGATCTCATCAGTTGAAGCGATGGGTAGATCTCCAAGAAATGGTGTGCTTGAGGAGTTGGCCGGTTCGTTGTCGGGGAGAGGAGCATCGGCTGGTATACTAAGTTGGATTCACTTGATCATGGAATCCATTATCTCCGAAAGCGTTGGTGGCGAGGAGAGTGGATGATTCATCCAATTTCTACTCCATGTTCCTTCGTTAATCCAAAAGGTGGATCCACTGGTGCGAATGAGGTGGAACATTGTTGTCTCATCCAGTTGGAATCGCCATATATGGTACTAGAGGTATCGTCTCAGTTGCTCGAATAGAGAGGGGTCGGTGCCCTCAATGAGACCGAAGCAGCTGCTGAGCTGATGGTCTAAAAATTCTTTAAACTCAACCTCAATGGAGTCGCGATGGACTAAGGCTAGAGGTTGGGAGCTGGCTGATATTGTAGGCTGATCACTTAGCCTTGAGAGAGATTCGCTCTCAATCAGCAGTTGTCTTTCTTCAGATGAGCTTGCGGGTGCTTCCAAAGGTGCCTTTCCACGACCTGAGTTGGAAGGTCCTTGTTGACGTGATCTCTTTAGGAGCTGATGGCAGTAGATAGTTGGGAGCATGTCCCTTCTTCCGATTTGCTCGCCAGTTGAGATGACCTCATCAAGCTGGCTTAGAAGAATCCATAAACCCTATCTTTTCTCGAAATGAGCCAGTTGAGGGATCATATTCCGCTCGCTCTACATTTGCTTGCAGTTGAGCAAGAATAAAAAAGGCCCAGTCGGCTTTACAACCGAAATATAGAGCGGCCGTAAGATGTGCTTTGAGCTCGGAGAACTGGACCGTCTCAAAGTTGCCATGTAAGATATGATTGGTGATGTCTAAGAGTTAGATGATCTCGATGGGCACGCTTTTCTTTAGCCTGTATGAATAGTCATGATGGTGCACGTGAGGATGCTTCCAAATACCCCACAATACGTATTTGCACGGTAGTTCCAGGTCCATTACGTCTGGGCCGTCGCCGAGGAGGTGAAGGGTAGACATCATCGTCTCTTTTGTCACCGTGATCACTTGATTCTGGACGGTGGAGACGATGTTGTTGCCAGAGATGTTTGCGTTGTAGTAGAACTCTACAACTTGAGTAGGTATGTTCATGACTGGCATTAGAGTCAAGAACGGCAGCAGCCCGGTTGCCTCCAATGGCCGGTAAATTCTTTGAAAGCTCTCTGCGCCTAGACGTGCATTAAGAAGCTCTAGATTTAGAGTCTTATCCTTTTTCATCTTGCGCTCTAGCGATTTGACATCTACCATCTGAAATGGGAGCTTCATATCTGCAAAGTGATGCTTTTCTTGTTTAGATATGCAAGTGTGTTGAGAGGAGAGAGAGAGAGCTTGCAGGTGATCAAAGCAAGAGTGAGAAAGAGTTGGCAGATGATCATAGCCTTTATCTCCTTACACATATTTATTCATCTTTGCATGCAGGAATCGAGGACACTCGATTGTTTTTCTTAGCTGATCAGCCATCCGATTTGATGGATGATTAGCTGAATTAATGATGCATGCATTCCAGCCGTTCGATCGTGAGGTAAATTTATGATCGTGTAGCTGAGGAGAAGCAATTTTGAAAATAGGGCAGTTGCCATAAATAGCAAAATATTTTTTGCAGATCTTGCTATTTATATCTCATTAGAAAATTATAATTTCTTTTTGTCTTTGAAGAGATGACGTAGTATCAATGCAGAGATATTAATGGCAACTAGTGAGATAGAGCCCTATTTTCAAATTAGAGTCGTTGAATATAATATAAGAAATTTCATAATTTCAACGGTAACAATGTAATTATGATAAGCTTTGAAAAATAAAAAACTTATCCGGATTCAGTTGGGATAAAGTCCAACTGATTGACTGCTTAGCGATTGGATGATCAGTTGAGTCTTGATTCTTAGTTGTCGCTGATGAGCTGGTTGAAGCTGAAGCTGCAACTGGACTGAATTGATCAGTTAGCTTGATTTGTTGTTTGGCTTTCAGTAGTCAGTTTCTGCTTCTTGAAGGGCCTAGCTAGACTGGCTGCACTGCTTTCTTTGGAGGTAGTTTTGTTCTTTGGCAATTCAGGCCTTGCTGTCCTCCTGGCTTGGTGAAGGTGAAGCTGGATGGCAACTGACGAGTTTTTCAACCTTTAACTAAGGGATTATGAAGTTCCCTTTGGCGATGATCGAAACTGATCATTTTTCATAGGCAATTGCATGTCTTTTGAGCTAGATGTGAGCAGTGGAGTGACATAGCTCTTGGATAGGAGGCTTGGTGATGTGGCAGTGTCTACATCATCACTATCGCTCTCGTTAGCACGCCTTGGTTTTGAGTAGCCACAGCTTCAGTATGTGATAGATGTGGTTCTATCATTTCGGTGGCAGTTGGAGTTCGTCGTGATGGCTCAGCTGACTGACTTGATAAATTATCAAAGTTCAGTTTACGGCAAAGCGAGCCAGTTGGGCAATTGACTGATTAATTTGCAACCACAGCTCCTTTAGGCATGATGCTGGTTTTGAATTCAGCTAACAAGGCAGTTGCTGGAATTTTATTGGCAAGTCGGTGATTCATGATGTGCTAGACTTGCACAATGGTTAGAGGAAATGGATTTGACGATCCAATCCATTTAATGCTCCAAGTTTCTTCACGTTACCAGTAGCTCATGCCATGAAAGGCAGTTAACAAAAAGTGAGACTGGATAGACATAGAATGTCTCCAGTTATACCAGTAGAAATACCGGTGGAGTTGTTTAAACAGCTCTTGGTCACGCTGTGCAACAAAAGCAAAGTGAGTGAGAAGGAGATTGGTCACTTCCTTATGTGCACCTTTGACTGCATATTCACCACTGTAGAAAGTACGAATATTTTCTTCAGTCAGCTGGAGAGGAGGGCAAGTGCTTCTGAAGTAGTCCGCTCCATAGTTTGGATGAGGGATTCCAATGAATGGAATAAGCTCATTTGGATCAGAGCTGAGGGATTCCAATGAATGGAATAAGCTCATCTGGATCAGAGCAAACTTGGAAATCAACTGGTGATCCGTTCTTTGATTTTGGAGAATGAATGGCATTGGCAGTTGAGTTGCTCGAAGAGTGGTTGCTTGTCTTGGCCTTGGCTTTTCTCTTTTTCCCTAATGACTGAAGATGGGCAGTTCCTTTTTTAGGAATTCGATCAAAGATAAGAACTGGTAGTGTTTCATCACTTGGAAGTTTCAGCAGGTCTTCAAGAATTTTACTCATTCTTAGAACAAGTCCTACCTTGGACTCAAATTTGCCAGATTTCTTTGAGTCAGAGGCCTTGATGACTTGATGCTTGAATTGTTGAAAGACAAATTCTGCCCAGTTTGTTTGTCGCCCTTCAGCAAGGTGAATCATAACATTGTATCTCTCTTGGGTGAGTTGACTCAGGCTTCCAATGGCCCCGAACAACATTTTGTTCGTTATGTCAAGTAGAACACCATACTCGGGCTTCAGATCAGTTTTAGCTATTGTAAAACTAAATTGCTTAACATAGGTTCAAGCTTTCCATTCTCTCCAGTATGACTCTGCAGATTCCTTTAGATCTTGAACGGATAAACCTTCTTGTGGATGTTGGAACACTTCTGCAATTGTTCTTTCAGTGATTTGAAGTGGCCATCCTTGAATCACTGATGACACTGTCTTTCCATCTGCAGATAATTTTGCTTGCAGCAAAAATTCACTCACCAAATTTTATCTAAAGAACTTTGGTGGTGTTTCCAGGTAGTAAAGAATTTATGTCTTGTGAAGATTTGACAGAAGAAGTGGGTTGTTTGATTCATCTAGAATCAATTGGAATTTCTTCCTATCACGGAATTTGTTTCTCATAAGTTGCTCTTTGAAGGAATTTGAAGATCTGGATAATTCGGCCATCTTTGGGGGTTGGTTGAGATTTTGGGAATTTAAGGATTTTAGAGAGAGAGAGAGTTTTGATATTGTATGATGAGGCTTTTTGAGAGGCTTGAAAGAGGAGGCTTTTTATGAGTGTTTGGACAGGCTCATAGATCTGATGGTTGGAATAGTACTAGCCCCTGGCCTCTTTTGGTTGTTGGCATTGAATGACTTTAACAAGTGTCATTATCTTGCAACGGTCAAAATTTTCAAAAATAAATGTGAAGTTCGACATTTATTTGAAAACAAAAGGATAATCTTTATATATATATATATATCAATAAATAATTACAAACTGATTAACAAGAAGTAAGCTTAGGGCTTTCTAATCAGTCTTAACTTGATCAGTCACTTAGTCCTTCTTGTGATCAGTTTTCCTCCTTTTGGCAAGCGGTTCGGTGATGTCATCTTCTTCATCCTCATCGCTGCTTGATGACTCAGTTTTAGTTAACTTGAGTCTTGGATGAGCTTGCAACTGCTTGATCTACTCAGTGTGCAATTTAACCTGTTGCTGCATGGTGTGGATCAGTTCTTCATAATAAGGAGGGAGCTGGATTATTGAACTGCTTGGTTGAGCATCGAACTGAACTGCTCTTGAGTCAGCTTCCTCTCCTGCTTTAGTTCCAATTAGTTCCTCGCAAGGAACTGTGTGGGATATCTCGTCCGTCTCCATAATGATTTGGTAGGCAAGTTGACCATCTCTTTGACCTGACTGATCAGCTGCCTTGTCAGTATGAGCTTGCTCTGGATCAGCTGGAGGAATAGATGAGGTGATTCCTTTCTCCGTAGTTGGATCTTGTGAGGGAGTTGTCTAAGGATTGGCTGCCTTCTCAAACTGATGAGTCTTCTCAGCTAATTCTTCCGACTCTTCAGGAATAATGTTGATTTCAACTTCAGCTTCATGAGGAGATTTCTCAGAGTGAAGTTCTCTTATCACCTCATCAATGATATCATCCACTGGGTTGTATATTTGATCTCTCACTGCAGTTGATGGCTGTCCAGACTGATGGTTTTGTGATTTCTTCAATAACTAATTGAATAGCCATTTGTGTTGAACATGGGTGTGTGTCCATCTTTCTCGTTCCCTTTCTGTAGTGATGACTGGCAATTTTAAGTCTTGAAGCTTGCACGGTTCATCAAACACATCTTTCATTGATCCTTCAGATGGATTTGAGCATTTTTTCCTCAGTTGTAGCTGCCTCATGAGATGTTTGCCCTTAGTGATATTGACATTCTCCCTATCCGTCCACCATAGGCTCCATTCTTCTTCTCACCTCCAGAAGCTCATTCCATGGAATGCGAGTAATGAAAGGAAAGGCTCTGATGGATATACATGTCTCCACAAAAACTAGTAGATGTATCTGGTCAGGGTGTGGAAGAGCTCCTCATAGCCAGTTAATTCCTGGGCATAGTGTTGAGCCATATGTTTTTGTGTGGTTTCATCAGCCCATTTCTTCACTGACTCTCCTTGTGAATAGGCTCTTATATTTCCTTCAACTTGTGCCATTGGTGGGCACGTCATTTGGAAGTAATCTGCTCCAGCTCCATTGTGAGGAATCCCTCTTGCAAGGATGATATCTTCTAAATTCTCACAAGGAGCCATATCCTCAACAGTTAGATTCGGTGGAATTGTTGGATCTGGTATAGAACTTGATTCCTTTCTCTTCTTAGATTGAGGAAGCGGGATCTTTCTTCTTTGTGTTGGACCAGCTTGCCTCTTCTTTGGAGCTGATCTGACAGCTGCTCGTCTAGCTGATTGTCCAATGATGTCAGCTCTGATGGCAAGTGAGCTTTGTTGCCTGAATCTCTAGGCTATAGGGATGTCATCATCAGAGTCATCAGTAACTTGCTTTTTTCCCTTGCCTTCAGCTGCAGGCTTCTTTCTTTTTGGCTGGTCAATTTGGTCAGGATCAATTTCCACAATTTTGAGTGGCTTTGAAATAAAGTCATTGCTCACTATGGTTTTGAACTCTGTTTCCTCAGTCATCCAAGAAAAATGTTTCTCCAGAATAATGCTCACTCGACTGATGTATCCAATTCTCTGGAGGAATTTCTTATTATCCCAGCCTCTTTCAATGATGTCAACATATCTCTTCAACTGATCAAAGAAATATTGTGCCCAGTTGATCTCCATTCGGTTGTAAATGGCGGCGCAAATCTTGTATTTTGTTTCTGACATTTCAGATTGACTGCCAGTTGTCCCAACTATAATCTTTGAAGCGATGGCAGCAAGTACCTGATATTCATCTTGAAATTTTGATATGAGGTGATTGCTTTTATAAGGTTGAGCTTCGCCTTCATTTTTTCCAGAAATCATACGCTTCCTGGAAATTGATTTAAACTTCTTATAGCTTGAGTTTATTGCTGGATGGATCGAACATGTTGCTTAGTGATTCAGCTGTCACGATGATCTCATGTCCTCTTTCTTCAGATCTGATCTGTTTGGGATTTGAAGAACCATCCGAATTTAAGAAAAATTCAGCAACCGGTTCTGGGTAAATGCGTTCTGGAAATACCTCCAGGAACGTTTTCAGCTTGGCCTGAGAAAGCTTTTCTATGATCATTCCACTTAGAGGAGAAGCTTTGCAGGCTTGAAGGAATCCAGCTGGGTTGAAAAACTTGTCTTTGTCGAGCTTTTCACAAAAAGCTTTAGAGTCTTCTCCAGACTGTCGAAAATTGAATATTCTGCGAGTTAGATTTTGAGTCATAATGCTTTGATGAAATCTTAATTCGTAAGGCTAACGAATTGATCTTGAGGGCTGAGGATTTTTGCTTTGGTTCAGATAATGAGAGAGAGATATATAAGTCGACAGTAAAAGTGAGAAGTTTATCTCGTGTATTCAGCCGCCTTATTTATATATTGAGATAAGGTTCATCCAACGGTTGAGACGTTTCGTATGCCCAAGTTCAACGGTCGGATTAATTCATTCGACCCGTCGATTGGCCTTTCATTTCTATCCGTTGGGGATAAATGAGGGAAGAGAGAGAAAGTTCAACGGTAACATTTGAGCGACATGTGTTTTTACCATTTCCACTATTGAAATTTTTGAACTTATCTTTTCTCTCTAGTAGTTTCTCCTTGGCTTGAAACTGATTACGTCATCAGTTGGTTTCGACTGTAGCTGATGATCTCCATGTTGATCAGTTCCAACTGAGATGTTTGCTTATCAGTTCCTCATTTCATCAACTGCTTGGACCTTCATTCAGCTGTGTCTCAGTTCAGCTATTTTCCTTCAGCTGGTTCTTGAGTTGATTCCAGTTCTTATGATTTCTTCATCAGTTTGATCAATTTGCAGTTGGTATGTTCTGCATAACTGACTGGATCATCAGTTTGAGCAAATGAACTGATGATTTAGTTGAGCTGATGGGGTAAACTGATCAGCTCCAGTTTACTTTCTCTCCACAGCTTCCTGCTTTATTTCAAACTGATGGCTTATGTGTCCAAATGATCAATTCAACGACTTTTTCAGTTATGAACTGCTCATGAGGAGTTTGAAGCCTTTTGGTTCAGTTCCTTTCTTTAGCTAGAATGGATTCTTTGCCTTTTTCTTCCAGTTGATCATCTTCATCTTTTGATGCTAGCTCAAGTAATCTCAATTGTATGCATAGCTCCATAAACCTTGCTTCAGGCAATGGTTTGGTGAAGATATCAGCTATCTACTTCTCAGTGTTGACATATTTGATGCATATGTCCTTCTTCTCGATGTGATCTCTAATGAAGTGATGTCTTATATCAATGTGCTTAGTTCTTGAATGTAGAACTAGATTCTGAGATATTGCAATTGCACTATTGTTGTCACAGAATATAGGTACTTCTTATGTTTCGACTTTGTAGTCCTTCAACTGTTGCTTCATCCAGAGTATCTGAGCACAGCAGCTTCCAGCAGCTACATATTCTGCTTCAGTTGTTGATGTGGCAACTGAGTGCTGCTTCTTGCTAAACCAGGATATCAGTTTACTTCCCAGAAACTGACATGTTCCACTAGTGCTTTTTCTGTCGATCTTGCATCCACCAAAGTCTGAATCTGAATACCTAATTAGACTCAAACTGTCATCTCTGGGATACCATAACCTAAGATTTATGGTTCCTTTGAGATATTTGATAATCCTCTTTGCTGCTTCAAGATGACTTTTCTTTAGGTTAGCTTGAAACCGTGTGCATAGACTGACTAAATAAGAGATGTCTGGCCGGCTAGCTGTTAAGTAAAGTAGCGACCCAATGATTTATCTATAATATGTTTGGCTAACTGATTCTCCTTCTTTATCGAGAGTTAGCTGAACTGGTGTATTCATAGAAATCTTGAGAGTTTTTCCTTTACTAACGCCAAACTTCTTGACTAGCTCTTTAGTGTACTTGGCCTGGCTGATAAAGATTCCATCTTTCAGCTGCTTCACTTGGAGTCCTAGGAAGAATGTCATTTCTCCCATCATGCTCATCTCAAATTCACTTTGCATCAATTGAGCGAATCGGGTGCATAGATCTTTGCTTTTTGATCCAAAAATTATGTCATCCACATAAATTTGAACCATTAAGATCTCAGTTGATCATTCTATTCGGAATAGAGTTCGATCAATGACTCCCTTTTAAAACCCATTTTTCAGCAAAAATGTTGTGAGAGTTTCATACTATGCTCTAGGAGCTTGTTTCAGTCCGTAGAGGGCTTTCTTCAGTTTGAAGACTTGATCACCAATTTCAAAGCCTTACGATTGCTCGACATACACGTCCTCCTTGAGCATTCCTTGAAGAAAAGCACTCTTGACATCCATTTGGTAGACTGTGAAATTGAAGTGAGCAGCATAGGCTAGAAACAGTCTGATGGCTTCCAATCTTGCAACTGGTGCGAATGTCTCATCAAAGTCAATCCCTTCACTTTGTGAGTATCCTTTGGCTACCAGTCTAGCCTTGTTCCTTGTGATCACTCCTTGTTCATCTAATTTGTTGCGAAAAACCCATTTTGTACTAATGACCTTTTGGGTTTTTGGTCTATCAACAAGAAACCATATGTTATTTCTTATGAACTGATTCAGTTCTTCTTACATGGCCATGATCCAGTCTGAATCTTCTAAGGTTTCTTTGATGTTTGCCGGTTCAGTTTGAGATATGAAGCATGTGAACAATGCATGCTCAGTTGAACTTCTCGTTTGAACTCGACTTCTTTGGTCACCAACTATCTTGTCAGTTGGATGGCTTCGGAGCCATTTAGGTAAGATAGCTTCAGCTGGGTCTTCAACTGGTTCTTCTGTAGTGATGTCATCAGTTGCCCTTACATCAGTTGGTTCGGCATTTTTATCAGTTCTTCCCCCTATTTCATTTGTGGGGTTTATGGTCTCAGCACGATTTGTGTCTTCATTAACCAAGTTGTTCTCAACTGATTTAGTACCAGTTTCATTGCCTTCTTCTAGTGAAACTTCAAGCCGCTCTGGAACAATGTGATTCACATAGTCCTGCGAGTTCTCAGTTTTACTAGGTAGTACTTGAACTGATGTGTCTATTCTTTCTTTGTTCCTGTACTCATTAGCAAATTCATCAAATACCATATGACATGTTATTTCCACAACAAAAGTTTGTTTATTGAACACTCTGTAAGCTTGTGCATGAGGAGAGTTATACCCAAGAAATATTCCCTCATCAGCTTTGGCACTAAAGGCTTTCAATTGAGTCTTGCCATTGTTGTGAATATAACATTTACAGCCAAATATTTTAAAATATGAGATAGAAGGCTTACGACCCTTATACAGCTCATAGGGTATTTTGTCATGTGCGGCTACAATGGCGCTTCGGTTTTGAGTATGGCAAGTTGTGTTGACTGCTTCAGCCCAGTATCCTTCAGCTATGTTGGCATCAGCTATCATTGCTCGAGCTGCTTCTTTGAGTGTTCGGTTACGCCGTTCGGCTACACCGTTTTGTTGTGGAGTTCTTGCAGCTGAGTGTTCATGAGTGATTCCAAGCTGGTTGAGAAAGCTGATCATTTGTTGATTCACAAATTCAGTTCCAATGTCGGAGCGAATCCTTTGAACTGATCTTTCTTTTTCAGTTTGTAGCCTTCTGATCAACGCCATTAGCTTGTTATAAGTTTCATCTTTGCTCCTCAAGAATTCCACCCATGTATATCTTGAGAAATCATCAACTACTACCAGAGTGAATCTTTTGCCTTTTGGGGTTTGTGGTCTAACTGGACCAAACAAATCCATATATAGCAGTTGGAGGCAATCAGTTGTTCCTAGTGGATGACTCCTATTCTTGAAGGATGATTTCACTTGCTTTCCTTTTTGACATGGCCCACATACGCCTGTTTTCTTGTATATTTCCTTGGGAAGCCCCTCAACTAGCTCTTTCTTGACTAGGTAGTTGATTGTTTTGTAGTTGAGGTGGTTCAGTCGTCGATGCCATAGCCAGCTTGCTTCAATTGATCCTTTTGAAAGAAAGCAAGCTTCTGAGTAGCCGATTGACCAGTCATCAATATACATGTTGCCTCTTCTTATGCCAGTGAGAAGAATTACTCCAGTTGACTTGTATCCTATGCTGCAGGAGTCTTTAGTGAAGTCAACTGTGTAGCCATTGTCGCACAGCTGACTGATTCTGAGTAGTTTGTGTTTTAGTCCATCCACGTGGGAGACTCCATTTACTACAACTTTTCCCTTGACCACGAACCCTTCTCCAATGGTTCGAGTTTTGGAGTTGTCATCAAATATGACAAGTAGACCTTTAACTTTTTCATAACCGTCGAGATCTTCTCTGTCTCCGGTCATGTGCTTGGAGCACCCGCTATCTAGATACCAAATGTCTTTGGCTTTCTTCATAGATAGGATGCTCTTGTCCTGCAAAAACAAGGATTAGCATTTAGGGACCCGTTTCATATCGGGTCCTTGTTGATACATAAAGTTCTTTGGAATCCAAACTGGCCAAACTTTTGGCTTTTTATCATTCAGAGATCCAACTGACTTGGATCGCCTAATCAGTTTAGATTTTCTCTCAACTCTTCTATTCTGATTTGAATCAGTTGAGTGATACCTGCGTTGAGAGTTAGTTGGATAAAACAATTCAACTAAAATGCTTTACTCTTGAGACCTTTGAGTTCTGTGATCAGACCAGTGCTTTGTATGTTTCCAATTTATTGGATTGAACCTTTTTGGTTCATTTTTGGAGTCCAGGTACTCATTATAGTGATGGTAAGGTTCAAACGAGTTTCTTTGATCTTTCCTATAGGTGTTCTGATTGAACTTCTTGGTAGGATAGGCTTGAGATCTAAACTGATTTTTCTTTCTAAAGAGGGCTGATCTATCAGTTTGCCTTGGGGGCATTCTTTGTTGAGCTGGTGGTCTTTGTTGAACTGGAGTCTTTGAACGAGTGGATTAATTTGATTGAACTGATGATCTTGGCTGGAATTTGGGCTTCAGTTGGCCTGTTATTTTTGTTTGGCAGAACTGACCAAATTGTCTGGGCTGTGTTTGAGGATTTTTCAATATTCCTTTGCCTTTGGTTGGCTCAGTTAGCTGATCATTAGATCTAGTGAATCCTTTTAGGATTCCTTTATCACTGGGTTGAGCAACTGCTTTTCCTTTCTCTAAGACAGTGAACTTGCTATATCCTAGCCCTGAGCTGCTAGTTCCTGTTCTTTGATGATTTAATATCTCATCTAAAGTTTGAGATCCCTTTTTGAACTTCAGAGTTACTTTTTCTCTTTCATGGATCTCTTGCTTGAGTTTTTGATTTTCAGCCTCTAGATCAGCACTTCTCAATTTCAATTTCTCAAATTCTATAAACTGAGACTCAAGATAATTCAATCTTTCATGATCAATGTTCAGTTTTCTAACTTTATTTCTCAGTTCATCATTTTCATCTTTCAGTTCAACATGCAAGCAAGATATTGATGCTAATTGATCTTCTAGCATCATAAGTTTCATGTCAAGTTCATTGCTAGAAACAGTTGCTTCATTAATATGATAGAAAGAGGTTTGAGAATCAGCTGTACTAACCTCTTCATCATTGTCAGCCATGAGGCAGAATAGTACTTAATCGTCCGAGCTGTAGCCGTCAGAATCAATTCCAGATGGATAGTCTGAATCGTCTAGCACATCATTCTCATAATTTGCAACCATTGCTTTCCTTTTGAAGAAGCTTCTCCTCACTTTGGCCTTCTTGTCTTCAGGGAGTTCTGGACATTCATATTTGTAATGTCCTTGTTTGTGGCAGTGAAAACACTCTCCTTGATTTCGGTTGCCACCCCTGAATGGTTCAGCTGATTGTTCAGCTGGTTGATGAGTTCTCTCATCTTTTGGGATTTCATCAGTTTGAGGTGGAACTGATTGTTTATCCCAAACTCTCTTCAACTTCTCTAGCAATCTAGTAACTGATTTGATTTGATCGTTGATGTCTTCAGTTAGATTCTCCTTCTTTTCAGTTGTTTCTTTCTTTCGTTCAGATGAAGATCCGCCTTGATTTTCTCTGGCTGGTGAGCTCCTAGGTCGGAAGTTGTTCCTTCCTCGAGTGTCTCTAAATCGGTTTCTTTCACCATAGAAAGCTGCATCTTGAGATGACGATGTAGATGCCTTCTTCTTTTGGTTTAGACTGTACTCATGAGCTTTGAGAGAGCCAAACAGTTCCCTTGGAGTGATGCTGTTGAGATTTCTTGATTCTTTTGTAGCTATCACTTTCATGTCCCATTCTTCAGTGAGATTGTCCAATATTTTAGAATTCATCTCGGAATTGGGATAACTTCTCCCTAGGTTGGTTATCTCACTGATGATGCCTAGAAATCTAGTTTCAAGACTTGAGATGGACTCTTCTGGCTGCATTTTGAAGGATTCATATCTGTCGACTGTTAGTTGGAGCTTGTTTCCTTTGATGGCTTTGGACTCTTTGCATAGGTCTGCTAGTAGGTCTCATATCTCCTTGGCAGTTGTGCAGTTCTTTGTATCCTTCATTATGTCTTCATCTAGAGTTTGAAATAATGCAGCTTGAGCAACAAATTCTAGATTCTTTAACTTCTTCTCTTCACTGGTGAGAAGATTAGTTGGCTTTGGAATCCTTGCCGGTTGATTGATATCAACTATGTGAGCATCATTGTCCATCATGATGATGATTGGACCATCTTCAATGACTTCCCACATATTCTCATGAATTGAGCAGAGATGCGCCTTCATTCTCCTGCTCCAGTTATCATAATTCTCAACTGAAAACAAAAGTAGCTTATGGTTTCCCATAGCTGGAATGTTAGCACAGATAAGTAGATCTGATTCAGTTGATATGCAGAAACAGCTGATCCTTAGAATTAACCGCTCTGATACTACTTGTTGGTCCTGGGCGAGTCGATATCAGTTTAGAAGAGGAGGGTGAATAAACTGATTAAAAACTTTCACTTTAAATGCGGAATAATGGGGCCCTTTTGACTCGCTTTAGAGAAACTTATCTATGCACGAACTTATTGATCAGTTAAGGCAGTTTGGGTGCAGCTTGTGTGAGATTATGTGCAATTCAAAGGTATGCAATAAACAAAACAATACAACACACAAGAGATTTATAGATGTTCGAAGTCTCAAACTTCTACGTCCTCTCTTCCTTCCGCAGAAGGGAAACTTCACTATATAACTTGAGTTTCTTTACAAATTACACAATGAAGGACAGTTGGCAGTTTTGAGTCTGTCAGCTCAATTTGGCCATTGCTCCAGTTGGCAGTTCTGAGCGTGTCAGCTCAGTTTGGCCATTGCTCCAGTTGGCAGTTTTGAGCTTGTCAGCTCAGTTTGGCCATTGCTCTAGTTAGCAGTTTTGAGCTTGTCAGCTCAATTTGGCTGATCTCAAGTTCTTGACTAGCTATTAGCTTGATTTATCTTGAGCTTTCTTGTCAGTTTGACTAATCACAAGCTGGCTGACTTCAGTTTTGGCCTTTAGCTGATCTGTCTTGTTTACTTCAATTTAGCCATCAGTTGGATACTTCCAATCTGATATCTTATCAGTTCCTTCAGTCTTAGTCGACTCTTTTCTCCCTCAGCTCAGCTTAGTTGTCAGTTTGTTTCGACTATTTCGACTTTTTGACTCCTCAGTTGAGTTGACTTCTGACTGGATGACGTATCCTTCAGTTTGCAGACCATACTCCTGATTGGTTGACTTTGACTTTACTTGAGTTACTTTTTGATGCTCTAGATCGATCAGCTCAGATCTACAATCTGAATTTCAGTCAGTTTTTCATAAATAATTTTGACATCTCATCAAAACTTAATCTAGAGGTTCCTTGATAGTTTTTACTAACAGATTTCAATTTTTTCATTTCACTCTCTTTTGCTTTTAAACCAGTAAAAATCATATCACAATTCACCTTAGAACCACCATACTTGAGAGCATATTTTACTTCAGTAAAAGATTCAGGTATAGAACCAAGCAACACTTGAGGAGCATATTTTTCAAGAGAATCATCACCAGCTAATTTCAAGTCTTGCAATAATTTATAAAACTCATCCATATTAGAATCAATGTCTTTAGAAGCATCCTTTTGAAAAGACATAACTTGGTTTTGCAAAGACCACACAGATTCTTCAGAGGCAGCGGTATATAATGATATCAAATTATCCCATAATTCTTTAGCACATTTATGATGAGACATCTTTCTAACCACAGTGCTACTTAGATTTAATAAGATTGTGGCTCTAGCACTATCATTCATCTCATGTAATTTTTCATCTTCTACAGAAGCATCAATTTTTATAGAAATGGCTTTATTGATTTTTTTTCTTTTGTTAAAATACAATCAATCTTGGTTTTCCAGTCCTGAAAATCATCTCTTCCATTAAAAAGATCCATATTCAAGTTATTCATGATGAATGCAGGCACAGAAGCAACAGAAAAAACCAGAAATTTTCCACAGATCATAGGAAGCTTATCACAAGACCCACAGAAGAGCTCAGAAGGTCCAAGAACACAACAAAACACTCAAAACATAGGAGATAAAACTCCAAAAAAATACTGAAAACAAGTTCTCCGGAGAATAAAGTGCTGAGGCTAGCCCAGTTCTCAGCACAGATTGATCTATGGAGAAAAGGGTTACTCAGGACAATCCCACACTTGATTCAGTCCCAAACTGAATCAATTTACAGAGTCAGTTCACCAGAACTCAGAAAACACAGAGTTCCACTTAGATTTCACCAAAGACACATAAAGATCACAAAAGCAACAAGAATCAGGCAGACACAATCCACAAAACAAGCAGAAAACAGCCACAAACCATAGAGATCGCAGAAGAAGGCAAATAGAACCCAAGAAACACCTTTCCCAACCCTGCTATCCGGGCAACTCGCACGAGAAGACCCAAAGGGGAATTCAGACGATCCGGACCGTAAGCTAGGGTTGAGGATAGCCTTGAATACTGTAACAACCCGGATTTTCAGAATATGATTAAGTAATTCCTAATTTTAATTAGGGAATATTAAGAGGAATTTTGAGCATAATAAAGATGTTTCGATTCTAAACCGCGTTTTTAGGAGTTATTTTTCGTGAAATCGTCTTTTCGAGGATTTCAATTCCAGCTCAGTCATGACCAATTTTGGTCACATTTGGAAGGTGTTGACCCAAGGAGCATGCCCGTATTTTCAGATTTTCAATCCACAGCCGTTTGAGGTCCCAACGACAAAAATCGTATTAAGTAAGAGAGGGAATAGTGTTTTTCCGTAGGAGCGCGATCGTTAGAAATTCACGAAATCTCGTGTATCGACTCGAGCCTTGTTTCTTCAAGCCTACCCTATAGGAAATTTCTCAAGGAATCCATTGGCGTTCCCGAATTTTCATTCTGAGGTCAATCGAGCGCTCGGGAATTTTATTGGTCCCTTGTGTGGAATAGTAACTTTATTTTTGAAAAGAGAATCTTTTCTCATTTTTCTTCAATATGACTCGTTCTTTGTCCCGAGTTAAGTTGGGTCAATAGTACTCGAGCCAATGAACATCCCAGTATTTTTAGATTTCGTGTCTGAGGTCATTTGGACCTCGACATCGAATAAAGCATCTTTTAATCAAACTCAGTGCAACTTTTGCAGTGTTTCTGCACTGGAGTGGCTTCCAAAGGAAGCCACACTTTTTCCTATAAATAGGAGAGGCCCCCCTCACAAATCCTTGCTCATTTCTCATTTCTCAAACCCCCATTTCTTAAGTCGAGCGAGGAGCACTCTTCGTGAGTGCACCTCCAAGACGTCGAGTTTTGTTTGGCGAGTCGAGAGCGGAGGAGTGGAGGAGGAGTTTCTACCACCGGAAATCGCCCAGGTGGCGTTGTCGCGGGAGTGCCCTCTCGGGCCGAGTGGTGCGCGGGCGCGCGGGGCTGCTGCGGTAATTCCGGCACGCTTTCATCCAGAGGCCATAACTTTCGCCTCGGTTGGAACAACGAAGCCCATGAGTACTCAAATCGAAGATCTTTCAAATATCTACGATATAGCAGTGGCCGATCATCAGAAATCTCGACCGTTGAAGTCATATTTTCCGTCACTTTTTCGGTAATTTCGAGCGTTTAAAATTATTTAAATTCTCGTATTTTAAGTTATAGTTAAGGGGCGAGCGTTTAGATATCATTTCAATTTCTTGTTAGGATCTCGAATAGGGCCGCTAAGTCATTGATCGACTTTCGTAAGAAGAGGTAAACCCCGAGGAGGCCCGAGGAAGGATTTTCAGCTCGTTGTTTCATCCACGTGCTCGTTATCGAGGAGCTCGTCATCGAGGTGGGTGGTTCTAAACCAAGTATAAGGTTTGATCTATTAAGCTCTAGAAGCATGATAGGGTAAGATGAATATCCAATTAAAATATTTTATACTCTGTCTGATTAGTCTCTGTACAAGAAAATGAAAGAAAGGAAGTTATATGCATGATATTGTTAAATTGTTATTTGAGTTTGATAAAGTAAAGGAAGTTATTATATGTTAAGTGAGCTCTCAAGAATATTTAGATATGCTAGAATTGTTTATATAGAATTTGTACTAGCATGAGATGTTTAGAATTGCTTTAGTTACAATCGATATTTATCCGCGTTCATTTCCTCGTATTAGAATGTTGGATTTTGCTAAAGCTTATTTAGCTAAGTATTGCCTTCTAAGGTAGTGATAAATCCCTTCTAGGCTAAGATCATGCTCAATTAAAGAATTATCCTTAGACGATTGCTCTAGGCTTGGTATTGCGAGCTAAGTCAAGTAAGTAAGGAAGGTTAAGGTTAAGGTTAAGTAAGGAAGGTTAAGGTTAAGTAAGGAGAAATTTAAGGAAGGATATAGCTTCTGCTGTAAGCAGGTTATCGAGCTCAAAGAACAGTTTAATTGTATTATCATGTCGTGACCTTCGAGTCACCGAGTTAAACATTTGAAAGTAAAGGGAGTCACTTCTGGGTAATCCTCTCGCATACTCAGAAAGATACTGGAGGTAACCCATCTGTTATCCCAAGGCATGCCTCAGGGTACAGTAGACAACAGGCTTGAGCCAGGAAAGGCGCTAAGAGAGGAAGTAAAGGGTTTTGCGGGTATGGAGAGGGCTTTCGTGTTTTTCTCTCCATATGCCGCCAGTTTATAATTGGATATTCCAAAGTTTATTAAAGAGTTTTCTCATAAAACCCCACTAAGTACATTAGTGCTCACATCCTCTTTTTCAAATATTTTCAGGTTGAGATGCTGAGGTCGGTGATGTGCTGCTGATGGGGTTGTCTGAGGTTTCAAGTTTGTTGCTCTATATGGTTACATTATTTTGTTCCGCTAAGTTTCCGCTAAGTACTCTGATATTAGTATTTAGTCTTGATTGATGTAACTTGATTCTTGATAATAGCATGTTTTAAATGCTATGATTCCTACATATCAATAAAGAATTAGAAGCATGCTCTTTTGACATCCCAGTTATTCCTTCATTAAATCCAAGTTAATTGAAGAGTCATACTAGTTGAGCATATTAGTATCTATTCAGTTTCAGTCGACCTAGGAATGGGTCTTGCATGTTTGTTGTTGTTGTTGTTAGTCTATGAAGGGGCTTTTCTTTCAAGCATGATTCTGCTTGTTTCCAGTTAATCTTAAGTTGTTTTCTTGATACATCCTATGAATAGGACAATAAGATATATTTGACTCCGACCTATTTATGAGTCTTAGTTGATGTGACCTATGATGAGGTATTGATTATTTGAAGAGTCAAATTCCTATCTGTTTGTCTTTGGATTCTGTTTAAATTTCGGTTGGCCTATGATTTAGCATTTTTTTTACTCAGTTGAATCCTTTGATTCGTTGAAAATGATAAGTTCTTCCTAATCATAAAGTTAAGTTGCCTAAGTTTTTGAGGCGCTAACTTAGTTTAATTTTAAAAATACCCCCCTGGATTTCTGAGTCATCTACCTATTTTCTTTGGCTTTTACGCCTAACACCCCATCCCCATTAAAAATGACCGCCTAAGGGACCGGGCTGTTACAAATACCAAGGTGTTTCAAGAGAAAGCAACAAAATGGAAGCAAGTTCAAGGCAGGATCGCGAGATACCATACATAGAGTTTAGGGTTTAGAAATTATACCAAAGCCAGCTCTCCAAGGCAGGGGAGAGGCCAGACTTACCCTTTTTGTTCGAGCCCATCAGGGGCGAAATAGGCGCGGCCCTTACCGGCGGTGGAGTGAGGTAAATGGAGGTTGGAGGGTGCCCCTGGCTAGGTCCCCATGGCTCTGATACCACTGTTGGGTATCAAGCCTAGTCGGGGGTTCACCACTTGGTTACCAACCTCTTCAGTTCACCTCACAGCTACTCAAGCAGCCTAGGATTAGATTTCTTGAGGGATTAGCCGATGAGATAGTCTCAGAGTTTGATTTCTTCACAGACTAGGGCTTCGAACACAAAGAATGAGATCTGCAACACAGAGTGAGTTAGAACCTTGCAGATGCTCACAATAATACATAGCAGAAGCAGATAATATAAAGAACAGTAAGAGTAAAGTAATAAATCAAAACAGAGAGTTGAAGAAGGAGGAAAAATTGTGTCTTAAAGACACTCGGCTCAGATCTTCCTGTCAGGGGGCACTGTAACTTCCGTCGACACAGACTCAAGCCAAAAAGGGAGTTGGACAGTGGGATTGGAGGCTTTGAAGCCCTCTAAATCACTCTCACGGGTAGGGCTCACACTTATTCTCACAACACAGCCACTCAGGGATCCAAGTGTTAGGAAAAACACGCACACAATCACGAAAAACAGACACTCGAATTGTTTACCCAATTCGATACGATGTGTATCTACGTCTGGAGGCGATGCCAAGCCAGGGTTTTCACTATATTTTCGGATGCAATTTACAATGGGAGAATAGCAATAAATAGATGCTAACAATCGAGCCCTAAACAACGTGGGCCCCAAAAAAAACTTGTACGGAAGCCCATACTCCAACAATCTCCCACTTGGAGACTGACAACTCGTGGTAGGATTCACTTCCTTCCAGGCTCGTGGTAGGATTCACTTCCTTCCAGGCTTCATACTCCAACAATCTCCCACTTGGAGACTGATAACTCCCAAGTAATCATATCTTCTTACTCTCATCCCCGTATCCACTTAGCATCGCCTAGCCTTCTCTTCAAGTTCCAAGGCTAATTGAAGCTATGCATAGCTTCAATTTCTCTAAGGTCACCACCTTAGTAAACATGTCGACTGGATTATTGCTTCCAAGTATCTTCTCAAGTTGCAAGATCTTCTTCTCTAAAAGGTGTCGAATGTAGTGATACTTCAACTCCACGTGCTTTGTCCTTGAGTGAAACGCCGGATTCTTTGCCAAGAATATAGCACTTTGACTATCACTATAGAGAGTGCTATTCTTGTGCTCCTTCCCAAGTTCACCCAAGAAACTCTGCAACCACACCATCTCCTTACTTGCCTCCGTCACGGCTACATATTCAGCCTCCGTGGTGGACAAAGCAACAACATTCTGCAACTTAGAAGTCCAAGAAATAGCAGTACCACCATAAGTAAATACATACCCGGTTGTACTTCTCCTCCCATCAAGGTCATTGGACGCCAAATCTGCATCAACATAACCTGCCAGCTCAACATTCTTGCCATCAAAACATAAAGCCTTTTCGGTGGTACCTCTTAAGTATCAAAGGATCCACTTTACTGCTTCTCAATGTTGCTTGCCCGGATCACCCATGAACCGGCTCACTACTCTCACTGCTTGCACAATATCCGGCCTCGTACACACCATGGCATACATTAAGCTGCCAATTGCTGAAGCGTAGGGAACATTCTTCATTTCGGCACGTTCTTCCTTTGTACTCGGCGACTCCTTCTTCGACAGCTTAAAGTGACTACCCAAAGGTACACTTACTGGCTTCGAATCATTCATGTTGAATCTTTCCAGGACCTTCTGAATGTAAGTAGCCTGCGAAAGATACAATTTCCTTGTCGTCTTATCTCGCTCAATTCTCATGCCCAAAATCTGATTAGCCTCTCCAAGATCCTTCATGGAGAATCGTTCTGACAATTGCTTCTTCAACTTATCCATTTCTTTTACATCAGCTCCTGCAATTAGCATATCATCAACATATAACAATAAGATAAGATAGCTTTTGTTGAACCTCTTGTAGTAGCAACAATGGTCAGCGTGGCATCTTTCAAAACCAATTTGCAACATAAAACCATCGAACTTCTTGTACCACTGCTTCGGAGCTTGCTTCAAGCCATACAAGCTCTTCTTCAACTTGCACATAAGATTTTCCTTTCCATTCACTACGAATCCCTCGGGCTGTGTCATGTACAAGTCCTCCTCCAAATCACCATGAAGGAACGCCGTCTTCACATCCATCTGATGTAACAACAGGTTTTCTGCAACTACCATACTCAACACCAAACGAATAGTGGTCAGTTTCACAACAGGAGTAAACACATCGGTATAGTCAATACCGTATCGTTGCTCAAACCCTTTAACAACCAGTCTCGCCTTGTAGCGCTTGCTACCATCAGCTTCATTCTTGATTCCATAGACCCACTTGCAGTGCAATGCCTTCTTGCCTTTTGGAAGCTCCATGAGCTCCCAAGTGCTATTTAGGAGAAGAGATGCTAGCTCATCATCCATAGCAGCTCTCCACCTTCGTTTATCACTACCTTTTCCTGCCTCTGCATAGCATTCAGGTTCACCACCGTCAGTAAGTAACAAATAATAGTTAGAGGGCGAGTACCTATCGGGTGCACGTCGCTCTCTAGCAGATCTTGGCAGCAGATTGTTCGGTGGTGGGGTGCTCGGCTCTTCTTCAAGCACCTCTTCAACGTTCTGACTTTTCTTGCTCCCACTTGAGTTTGAGATATCTAACTCGACCACTTGGGGCTCAGAATTGTCAGAACTCGATGCCTTCAATCTGTCCTTGTATAACTCCTATTCATTGAAAACCATATCTCTACTATGAATAACCTTTCGGTTCTGCTCATCCTAGAGCCTATAACCGAACTCATCACCTCCATAACCAATGAACGTACACTTAACAGATTTAGCATCCAACTTACTTCTATCAACAGCAGCAACATGAGCATAAGCAATACAACCAAAGATGCGTAGGAAGGATAGGTTTACCTCCTTTCCCGTCCATTCTTCCTCAGGTATTCGAAACTCCAACGGAACTGATGGACCTCTATTGATTAGGAATGCAGCTGTGTTGACTGCATCCGCCCAAAACGTCTTTGGCAACCCACTTTTCAGCCTCATGCATCTTGCTCGCTCATTCAACGTCCTGTTCATGTGTTCTGCAACTCCATTCTGCTGTGGAGTTCCTTTCACGGTCTTCTCCATGCGAATTCCATTCTCAGCACAGTAATCTTTGAACTTTGCAAGTTCATACTCTCCTCCATTATCAGACTTTAGACACTTCACCTTCAGCCCTGTTTCAGTTTCTACGATGGCTTTCCACTTTCTGAAAGCATCAAACGCATCAGATTTATTTTTAAAAAAATAAACCCATACCTTTCGAGTGGAGTCATCGATGAAGGTCATATAGTACTCTGAGCCACCTAGGGACTTCACAGGTGCCGGTCCCCATAGATCACTGTGGACCAACTCCAACTTCTGTGTCCTCAAGCTTCTGCCACCTCTCGAGAAACTTACCCTTTTTTGTTTCCCAAATACGCAGTCCTCGCACAGGCCAACTTCAACAGTTTTCAGGCCGGGGCAGCTTACCCTTCGAACACATCACTTTCATCCCTTTCTCGCTCATGTGGCCAAGCCGACAGTGCCACAGTTCTGCATCGTTTGCTGCACCTGCAAGATCAATGCAATCCTTTGAGTTAGTTGTCATATACAACGTACCCTCCTTTTTCCCTCGAGCTACTATCATAGCTCTTTTGGTGATCTTCCAATTACTGCAGCCAAACGTCACTGTGTAGCCTTCTACATCGAGTTGCCCAATCGAAAGCAAGTTTCTCTTCAGTTCGGGAATATGTCTGACTCCATTCAGCTTTAGCACAGATCCATTGGATGTCACTACTTGCACGTCTCCTTTTCCCATGATTTTCAGAGGCTCATCATCAGCAAGATGTACCTTTCCAAAATCACCAGAAACATAACTTTCCATTATGCCAGCATTGCTGCATGAATGGAACGACGCTCCAGAATCTAGCACCCACGAATCCATTGGACTGCTCACACTCAAGACCAACGCCTCACCATCATCATCAGACGTGGTAGCATTCTCCATCTTCTTATCTTTCTGATCCTTATTCTTGTTCTTCTTCGGTGCTTCACACTGATTTTTGAAGTGACCATACTCCTCACAGTTCCAGCACTGGATTGAACTCTTATCCTTTCTGGATTGGCTCTTTCCTCTCGACTTTGACCTTTTTCTGTTCTGTTTTCCCTTCGATCTGCCCCTAGTTTCCGTATTCAGTGCTGACCCTGAAGCAGAAGATCCCGATTCTCTCCTGCGAATTTCTTCGCCAATCATCAGATCTCTCATTTTGTCAAACGTCAGTTTTGCCTCTGCGGCGCTAACCGCTGTCACTGTGTCGGCCCAACTTTCAGGCAGAGAAGATAGCAAAATTAGGGCATGAAGTTCGTCATCGAATTTGATCTCAACCGAGTTCAACTGCGCGATGATCATGTTGAACTCGTTCAGATGTTGCTGTACCGGTGTACCCTCTGACATCTTCAGATTAAATAAACGTCTTATCAGATGTACCTTATTCGTTGTGGATGGCTTCTGATACATCTCCTCAAGGATCTTAATCATATCCTGCGTTGACTTTGCTGCAGTCGTGTGATAAGCCACATCCTTGGACAATGACAAACAAATCGCGCTCATCGCTTTTCTGTCCAGCAACTCCCACTCCGCCTGTTCCATCTTTTCTGATTTGGGTTTGAGGGGCTGATATAGATCTTTACCGTAGAGGTAATCCTCGATCTGCATCTTCCAAAAACCGAAATCAGATCCATCAAACTTCTCGACTGCAGTCTTCCCGTCGTTGCTCATCGTGATTGCTCCCACTGAACCCGGAGCTCTAGATACCATTTGTTAGGAAAAACACGCACACAATCACGAAAAACAGACACTCGAATTGTTTACCCAGTTCGATACGATGTGTATCTACGTCTGGGAGCGATGCCAAGCCAGGGTTTTCACTATATTTTCGGATGCAATTTACAATGGGAGAATAGCAATAAATAGATGCTAACAACCGAGCCCTAAACAGCGTGGGCCACAAAAAAAACTTGTACGGAAGCCCATACTCCAACAATCTCCCACTTGGAGACTGACAACTCGTGGTAGGATTCACTTCCTTCCAGGCTCGTGGTAGGATTCACTTCCTTCCAGGCTCCATACTCCAACACCAAGGCGCAGGATTCCGGCTAAAGAACGGAGAAGAAGGCTTTACAGAGCTTAATCAGTGTAGAGATCAGAGGTAGGGCTTAAGAGAGATGTAGGGGCGCGAGAGATTAAGTATAGAGAGGGAGTGATCAGATTAGGAAAAGTAGGGTTAGGGTATTATGTATAGTAATTTAGGTTAAATAGTAACCGGGCCATCAACTGGGCCAAAAAGAAACAGAGGGAATGGGCCGAGAGAGATAAAAGGGCAATGGGTCAATCTCCACAATTACTTTGTACCAAGCATAAAGAATGGGAATTAATCCCCTTCCATTCCCATTACCCATCTGATTACCCCTTACCAAACACCCCTTAAATACGCATACGTTTTCTTGTTTGTCAATTAATCCTCAAGATGCTTTCTTGAAAGTTGAAATTGAGTTCGACCCAGCAAATCCATATCTAATTGACGAATTAAGAAATTAATACAAAAATCCAACGGAGTTGATTAATTAATTGGATGGGTAGATTAATTATATAAATACACAAGGAATTCTTCTAAATATTAAAGTTTATTGAACAATATATCAATATCCCCAAGAGAATCCCGCCTTTATATCTTTATGTATTCAATAACTTGAAACGGAGAACTAAATCAGCTCATTTATTCATTAACTTGTGTCCATTATATAGTAAAATACAATAATACGACAAATGTTATGGATTAAATAAAAATAAATTGCTCCAATACCAGTGAAAAAAATGTAGGTTTAATTATATTCACGAGTAGCTCATAATAAGATGGGTTTGCCACTTATCCGACAAGAAAAGCTTGTAAGACACTATTCAGTAGTTTTCAGAAAGATGGATATATGTTTTAAATTTTACAACAAGAATTAAAAATTAAAAAATGTGGCTAATATATCTCTAACACAAATTTCATGTATTTATATTAATAAACATTGGAAAAACGTACAAGGAAATATTTTTGGATTGAAATTACAATTGTGGTTCGATTCTCTATTTTGATCTTCTGATTATTCTCTTCAAAAAATTGATCTTTATTGTTCTTAAAGATCTTCAAGGTGGATTTGCCTCTTTGATCTTCACGAGTTTGATGTTTAGGAGTTTATAATGTTGATTCGAATGGTCAAAACTTTGATTCCGGATCAAACTATGGATTTGAGATGATCTTGATGAAGATCGTGTAGCTTCTTTGAAGAACAAATTGAATCTTGTAAGAACGCCTTGAAGATTTTTGGTTGATAATGTCAATTTGGAGGGTTGAGAATCTTGATTCGGGATCGAACAGTGGTTTTTAGTTGATCTTGATGGAGAACTTATTGAATCTTGCAAGAACAACTAATTGGAGATTTGAGTTTGGTAACGCCGATCGAAGGGTGGAGCATCTTGATTCCGGATCAAACGTTGACTTTGGACAATTTAGGCAAAGAACGTGTTGCATTCCACGAAGAACGACTTGAATCTTGCAAGAATGTCTTGAAGGTTGAGAGAGAAATTCTCTAAGGAACTTTCTCCAAGTCTTGAGCTCTTGAATTATGTGTTTTCTCTTTGGGCAAGCCCTCTATTTATAGGTAAATGATGGTGCATTAGGATTTACATTGCACAATATCATTTGTACTTGTATCAGGGCTTACATGGTTAATTTCATTGATGCCTTGTACCCAGTATGATTCTCTACAATAATGTGTAGATTTCTTATGTGAGCTCACAATTTGTCGTATTCTTATAGTCCGCGAATTTCCACATATTAAATATCATTTTTTTAAAATTAGGAATTAAAATTTCTAAAATATAAATAAATAATATAATTTGGATATTTTAACTATTTAATTTCCACATGGCACCATTTGATTGGTGATAAAAATTTAATTACTTACAATACCCTATCTCCCTATTAAGTTAATTATATTTTCCTAATATATTTTAATTTCTCTTTCATTGAATCTGTATGTCTCTATATCTCTCTTTAATTTCATCAATATATTTATTGAGAGAAAGAATGTTAAAAAGTATAAAACATCAAATAAATTATAACAAAAGCAAGAGGCTAAAACATCGATCTAATGAAACTAAGAGAGTAATAATTTTGGGTAACAAAAGTGATTTGGCATAGCCCAATCTTAGGCTGGACAGGGCCATGCTTTTACTAGCCAGAAGCAAATCCACGTCGGGATGACCAAGACATTGGCTCGACCGGGCAAGTCAGCCCTAGACCAAAAAACCAAAAAATATCCATGGGCCCGCGGGCAACTAGTCCAACATGCAGTTTGGGTCGGGGTGTGCTACAAAAATAGTGGTTTGATTCGAGTCTAGTCAGCTCGACTCAATCTCACATAGTTTGTCCACTAGGTCAAGTCGACCTGCCGATTTTTCCAGCTCTACTAATAATTAATTTTCATTTTTAATCTATTATTGCAAATTGCAACTACAGTAAATTTTGGAAAAAAAAGGTGATTGCAAGATGTTTTTCTAGCCAAAATCATGGTTTTTTCAGCCACCCAAAAATATTGGGTGCATATGAACATGAAAAGAATGATAATGAGTGTTATATGTATAAAAATTGACCAAATGACCCAGCCCACTGGACTGAGACAATCCAACCCGATTTTTAGGTGGGTTGGATCATAGACATAATTTTAGTAGGCCTAGTGCTTTTTAGGCTTGCCCAGTTTATTTTCTTGTAGGGAAATTCTAAATACAGCTCCCATTTTACTCTTTGTAGCTCTCAAAAATAATTAAATCATAAATATTATTTAAAATACATTTTTACCCTTTCAATCCACAATTTAAAAATCCTAAACTAAATAAATATAAATAACCCCAAGACATAACCCCGCATGATAGACTAATCGACCCGTCAATCATAATAATCTTCCCAGATTGTATATCGACATGATTATATAGCATATTACATATATCAAAGAAGCCGCAGCACAAGCAAATTCCATTGATTTCTACTCATTCATCGGCGATGTAATCAAGCGGCGCAGTTTATGGCAACTGTGTATGTCTTCCTTAATTTTGTTTGTTGATACTGATTTCAGTTTTCTTCAAAATTAAAATGATGCAATATTCCAAGAGTTTTGAATGAGTGCTTTGTTAAAGTAGGCTTCTTCTTCTTCAACTTCTATTATAATAATCCCATTAGCTTAATTAAAATAGATGATTTTTATTAGGCAAAAACCTATTTATTTTCGAAAAAAAATAATCACCTTTGGTTGCCTAGTGAAATTTCAGATGATCGTTTAAAAAAAAGTAGTTATTGTAATTTATGCCTGTGATATTGAGATAATTGACATGATAAGAATAGTAATGAAAATTGTATTGATACAAGAGTTGTTGCTCCAACTATGTAGCAGATGAAATATGCATTTCAAATTCTTGTAGTTGATCATCTGACCTGAAGGGCGTATTTAGCTTTGTGAATGTATTACATTTGTCAACAAAAATTGAAAAATTAAAATCAAGGCGAAGAAAAGATGATCTTCTTTCTTCTAATTATATCAATGGTGAGTGGGTGGGGGTGTGGGGCTCTATAAGTTGAAATCTATTTGTTTGGTTAACATTTTTAGGTTGTGGGCTACGAGGGTAGAAATGTCTATTAAAATAGTATTGATTAATTAATTAATATGGGGACTATAAAGAGTAAATTAGGGGTTGTGTAGAATTTCCTTTCTTGTATTGGCCTGATGGGCTCGAGCCAAGCCAGGCTGCAAAATTAAGGCATGAGCCAATGAGCGGTTCTAAAAATCCCAGTGTTTGGTCTTACAATAAAGTGTCTTGAAAATTTCGAGTCGGGCTGGCCTATTTCATAATTCTAACGGGTACAAAATGCACTCGTTAACATCCTTCTCGACTGAATAATGAATATGCACCCAAATTTTTGTATATCTGATAAGGCATGTATTTATCATTTTTACTAGAAAATTATTATGTTATCTACATTTGGCTACAACAATTCATAATCTCACATAAATTTATGGTCGTTATCAATTCAATTACATTATTTATCAACAAGTATGATGATGTAAAATAACAATAGTGCACAATTTACATGCAAATCATGTTTGTGCATAGAAAATAAGCGCAAATTCTACTCTGATACCTACATTTATGGACTTTTTTTAAAAAAAAAATAACAAGCCTTTTTAAAATTAACAAAATAGTGCACACGTTTCCTAAAAACTACAAATCTAACATTTGATCAATTTTTGAAAAATCATACGTAATTGATCGTATTTTATTATTTTTATTTTCCCAAATGCATAAAAAAAATCCATCGATTAAGAAATTTATGGATTTTTTATGCATTTGGGGAAATACAAATCTTAAAATACAATCAATTACGTAGGACTTTTGGGACAAAAATTGACCAAATGGTATATTTGTAATTTTTTTTGAAAAAATGGATACTATTTACCCTAAAAATAATGACAAAAACTTATATGAGACCGTCTAACGGATCCCCTTACGTTAAACGGGTCAAAACCTGCCCAAACCCGCCCCAAGACCCGCTCCATGCACTGTGCGTTTTTTTTTTTTTGGCCTTTTTTTCGGCTGCTGGGCTGGACCTAAGCCCTTTTCCCCTTCTTTCTTCTTTCTTCTTTCTTTCTTTTTTTTCTTCTCCTTGTTTTGGGGTTGCTGGGCTGTTTTGCTTTCTTTCTTTTTTTTTTTTTTTTTTTTCTTTCTTCTCTTTTTGGTTTCGTTTCCCTTTTTTTTCTTTCTTCTTTCTTCTTCTTTTTTTCTTTCTTTCTTCTCATTTTTTTCGTCTCATTCTTTTTCTTTTCTTTTCTTTTTCCTTTTTTCTTTTTTTTTTAATTTTCCTTTTTTTTTCGTTAATAGGCTGTTTTGCTCTTTTCTTTTCTTTTTTTCCCTTTTTCTTCTTTCTTTCTCATGTTCTCACTGCCCAATTTTTGTTATTTCAATTTCTTTTTTTTCACTATCTTTCTTCCTTTTTTAAAAAATAATTATTTTTTTAAAAATTAATTCAATTCAATTTTAGTACTCACTAATTCCATTTTAGGGTATACATTTATTTTTAAAAAAATATATTTTATGTGGTGAAATTTTATTTAAAAAAATAAATTAAATTAAATTCAATTTTATGGTTCACTAATTTCAATTTAGGGTATAGATTTATTTCAAAAAATATATATATTGGAGTATCATTAAAATAATTATAGTATCATTAATTAGAGATGAAGTATCGTTAATTGCAGAAGAAAGTATCACTAATTGAAGAAAAGTATCACTAATTGCAAAGAAAGTATCACTAATTGAAGAAAAGTATCACTAGTGGCATAAGAAAGTATCACTAATTAGAATAAATGTATCACTAATTGTAGAAGAAAGTATCACTAATGGCAGAAGAAAGTATCACTAATTAGAAGAAAAGTATCACTAATTGCAAAAGAAAATATCAATAATTAGAAAGAAAAGTATCACTAATTGCAAAGAAAGTATCACTAATTGAAGAAAAGTATCACTAGTGGCATAAGAAAGTATCACTAATTAGAAGAAATGTATCACTAATTGTAGAAGAAAGTATCACTAATTAGAAAGAAAAATATCACTAATTGCAAAGAAAGTATCACTAATTGAAGAAAAGTATCACTAATGGCAGAAGAAAGTATCATTAATTAGAAGAAAAGTACCACTAATTGCAAAGAAAGTATCACTAATTAGAAAGAAAAATTATCACTAATTGCAGAAGAATATATCACTATTAGTAATGCTTCATTTTTTATTACCAGTGATACTTACTTCATAATTAATGATACTTCTTTATTGTTAATTTAACAATTAATGCTTAATCATCGGTAATTTTCATTTTAATGAAAATATAACTTTTATCTTGCGAAGTATCATTAATTATGGATAAAGTATCATTAATAAAATCATTACAAAAAAACACACAACTTCTAAATATTCATAGTGAAGCGTAAATTGGAGCTGAAAAAAAATTGCCAAAAAAAAGAAAAAAAAAGTATGTAAATGTGCTCCAAAAAAAAAAAGAAAAAAAAAGTGTATAAATGTGCTCCCAAAAAAAAAAAAAAAAAGATTTTTATAAATCGTGAATTGAAATTGTAAAAAAAAAACAGAGAGAAAGAGGGGGACGAATATGTGCGTGCGTGTAAGAGAAAGAGGGGGTGGGGTGGGGTGGGGTGGGATGGGGCCCCTGCAAAAAAAAAAATAGAGAAGGGAGAAGAAAGGGGTCAGTGGCGTGTTAGAGGGAGAGAGTGGGGTGGGGGTGGGGGTGGGGTGTGGTGGGGTGGGGTGGGGCTGGGTGAAAAAAAAAAAAAAAATTAAATTCGGGTCGGGTTAGGATCCGTCTAACGGAAGCGACCCGTTAGACCGTCCTACAGGAGTGTGCCTCAAAAATAATATATACATTACTGATGACAATGTTTTGAAAATCGGATCGGACTGGCCAGTTTAACCGTGAACCGGTCATTAGTCCGATCCGGTTGTGTCTGTATTGCGGGTCAAGTCTGACCCACTGTGAACAGGTCAAGTCTGACCTACTGTGACCCGGTCAAAAATCGATCCATTTTTTTTTCTCCAAATTTAATTTAATTTCTTCAACATGAGACTTGAAGGATTTGAATTCAAGACCTCCAAAAATTGTATAATTTTGCACAATATGCTCAACTAACTAGGCCAACACACTCTTATGTTATTATTTAAATATAATAACACATATATACACACACAAATTTAAAATAACTAATCTTTATTCTAATTAAAATCAATGTTTAACATATAATTAAAATTAATATTTAGCAATATCTAATTTAACATTTTTCAAATTAAAATAAATGAAGAGAATGACCAATATCTAAATTAATGGATTGTGAAATAATGATTAGCAATATTTTTAATTGTTATCGTGTAGTATTAATTGTAATTAAAATTAATATTTAATTATTTGACATCTAATTATATATTTTCTAAAAATCTAGTGTTTTACATTCAATATTTATTTTTATAAATTTATACTTTTAACTACTTAACTTATGCAATAACTATCGATAAATTAAACATTTTATTTCTTTGCATTGATATAAATTTTGTGTATTTTTAAACTTATTTAATATATTTATCATGATACTAATTTAAGTAATTTTATTATTTTTTTGTGTATATATACATATTATATATATATATATCATATACAGGTTTATCCGATTTTTTTAAAATGATTCGACCGATCGAATCAAAAATCCGATAACCCAATAAATTGACCGGTTTGATTTCCAGTCCGATTTTAACCGGTTCGAATTAGATTGTTTTATTTCTTACTTTCCAGGTTATTTGATATTATAATAAATAGATAAGACTTTATTAATTAATGTTTTGGGGAGTTAAATTTGATTAACAAATCATGATTTTCGTATTTTAATTGGGTGGAATTCAATTTTCCTACGGGAATTAGCGAGTTTGCACTTTGTTGTTCTATTTTATTAAGTATTTATAAAATTAACTGATTATACACTATTTAATACGCGCTAGTCTCTACCATGCAATGATTGGCCATTCCACATCGAAGAATCTTAATTGAATTTTGCAGTCTTTCTCAAAAGAAAATTTGAAATTTGCGACCTTCTATTAGTTCCATATTAGGATCATATGATTTGATGAAATGATTATTGCATTTTCATGCTTTATATGTTTTGAGTATTGATGGCCAGCTTGATACCGTGGTAAATTGTCACACCAGGGACAAATTTTAAAATAGCCGATTAAACTTTTTTTTTTTTTTTCAGCCACCAACTTTAAGAAGGTAAAAAAAAGAACATAATTTTTATAGCTAATAAAGTTCTCCCTCTGTCAAAATGTAGGAGATCTTTTGTTTGTAAACAATATTTCATCTATTCTTCCAACTGTTGGATTCCGCCAAGTGAGTTATGAATAATATCTTAATTAATTAGTTAGTGCTGATCATTTTTATTATCATGCAGTTATGGAAATTCTGAAATATATATGGTGAAAATTCAATAGTTGGAATAAAAGGTGAAACACCATTATGTAGTAGATCAATGATCTTAATTATTTGTGTGTAGTCCGAGAGACATTCGCTTTGTGTTTACATGTTAATTATCGTACTTGTTTTTGAGTCTGCGTGCCATCATTATTTAAAAAAAATGCAAACTGTAGTTTCAGTAACACAACTATAAAAAAAATGCATAAACGTTGTCAATCGTCCACACGTACTATTCTCTCGATAAGAAGTGCGAACAATTGAACTATGCCCCTTCTGACAATTTGTTTTTGAATCCGCCATTAATTGCTCGTGAAAACATTCACCATATAGCATTCTACGTGGATAGCTATTCAATTAATAGGATTTCATAATGGTTTTACTATAAATGCTATACCTATGAGTTCGTGTGGTCTACGATAAACAAAAATATTTAGCAATTTCTCATTATATATATGAATCACTATCTATACTTCACAGTTATGGTACCAAACTAAAAACAACCTACGTTGCTTGCTAGATATTCAAACTCAACTTTAATACATAAAAATTACTGCATTTGTCTCATTAATTCATACAATCTAATTGGATTTTTCACTAGAATTAAAAATATTATTGAAAAAAATAATTAAACAAGGAAACTTCCTAATATGCTCATTTTATTTTAATTAACAATTAATTAATAATTAATGTAAACATATTAAATATGCATATTTATTACTCCCTCCATTTCAAAATGTTTGTTGTTTTAGGTTTTTTATCTAAAATTAACAATTAATTTTATGGACAAATATATTCATCCCTTATATATGCCATAAAATCTAATTCATCTATATTTTCCTAAACAATGACAACATTTTCTCTCTCCATATATTCTTCTCTCTCCATTTTGTTAGAATCAAGAAATCTTGTAGGATTTGAGAGGGTTAAAATTGAGAGAGAGGATGTCAAACTATAAAAAAAACAACAAACATTTTAAAACAAAATAAAAACCTAAAATAACAAATATTTCGAAACGGAGGGAGTAGGAGTAGTCATTAAGCTAAATATATTTATAGAAACCGGCTTATATATTGAGATATCCAAAAAAAAAAAAAAAAAACAAACCTATGGGAGAGAATCTTAATTAATAGTTTATCAGGATCTCATAACTAAGAAACAAATAATCGATGTTGTATTGAATTTATATACCAAAAAAAAATGAAGGAGAAAGGAAGAAAACCCCAAAAAATAAATAAAAAAACTTAATGACGCCAGTCATCATTAACACGACATCATAATCTTAAACTCGTCGAAATTGAGAACTCCATCGCCATTAAGGTCAAAATGAGCGATCATACTCTTGCAATCGCCTACGGTTCTTCTCTGCCCCAATCTCGTCAGCATTTTCTTCAAGCTCTTCGGCGTAATGCACGCGCTTCCCTCCGGTGCGTACAGTTCGAACGCCGCCTTCAAAACACTCTGCTTCTCTTCCTCCCCCCGCTCCCTCTACTATCTTCACGAAATCCTCCAAACACAACAACCCGTCCCCGTCCGAATCCATCAGCGCCACCGCCGCCTCCGCCTCCTCCGCCGTCATGTCCCCGCCGATGGATGCCACGCACTGCCGCAGCTCCGCCGGGCATATCTTGCCGTCGGCGTTGGAATCGAAGTGGTTGAAAACTCTCTCGTATTGCTCGTATTTCTCCATTGAAATTGGACAAGATTATTACAGTATGTATAACTGCGATGTGAAATAACCGTCTTAAATGATTTGTTTTGGTTTAGTTTTTGTTGATTTGATGAAGTTCAGGTGTTGGGTTACGTATTTATAGCTATTTGTAAGAACGCGTGATGATGTTGACTGTAGGGGTAGGCTGGTTCCAACAAAGCAGGGAAACAACTGCGAAGGCTGTTTCGTAATTATTAAATAATAAATTTTTTTTTTTTTCGTTGTGTATATCGCTTAATACGGTTTAGACTTTGAATAAACACGGAAATGCTTTTATTATTAATTTTGTTCAAGAAGATTAAAATTTAAACAAATAGCAAAAATTCCGGTAGCCTATTTAATAAATGTTAATTAAAGTCAGAGGTCTTTTTATGATTGGTATAACCGCAGTAACTGTCACAGCCACTAAATGTGGGTTTTAGGCATATTAGTTAGACTTATCAACATTAATAATTTTAGATGCTTCTACAAACATGAGTATCATATAAATGATTGATGACTCATATGTGGAAATTTTGAGGTAGTTAAGTAAATACAAGGGGTCCCATAGAAATTAAGAAATAAGCGGTTTTTGGAAATTTGGCATATGATTTAATTATTGTCTATAATATTTAAGCCATGATTCCAATCATATCCACCAATTCGACATTGTAATTGTCAAACACACCGTTCAACTAGAGATGTTATTTCTTTTAATAGTATCATATTTAATATTTTCTCCCTCCCACATATATGGGATTTTTTTTTAATGTCCCAAATATATTGGTTATTTTCTGGTAATACTTATTTAGTTCTGATGCTACATCAAATATTATCAACACCGGTGATAATATTGGAGTCAATGTTACACTTAATGTGTATCAGCATTCCTACAATATTGATCGAGACACGGAATATATTAATCTTATCATTTTTTAGTTTTTAGGATTAATTCTTTTTGAATTAATCTGATTATTTTATTTATCTTAATCATTTTATATTTCCATGAAATTCAAATTTGAATTAGTGGACATATGTGGTTAAGATTGTGGTTAATCTTATCTTTCCTTTATTTTCAAATCTTTTTATTAATAAATATTTGATTAAATTATCTATCCTTATCTTTTTATTATTTACCTATTTTTAGGGAATAAAATAAAATAAGATAAGGAGATAAATCATCACGTTTAGCCTCAAGTTTTTGACCAAGTAAAAAACTGCTCCTATTAATATGCAATTTCCCTTCCACGTTGTTCATCTGTTTTGTGTCCACAGGTTGTAGATTTAGTGGACGGTTTCTGAAGACATAGTGGAGTCATGGGAAGTTCCAAGAACATGGAGGATGGCTTTATATACTCACCATCGATCAAACAGATCCTCACTCAACCTGAGACGTGCTTCTACGAAATATTCAAAGAGATCGAAGGCTGAGTCAATGTCCACTGGAATTCGTCAACATTCATATCGACACCTCCCTTATTGTCGGGATCAACAAAGTTTTGTAGTAGATGCTATTTATCTACCTAAGTGCTAGGTAGTAATTTTTATAGGAGTTGTTTGAGTAGATGCTATTTATCTACCTAAGTGCTAGGTAGTAATTTTTATAGGAGTTGTTTGAGTAAGTGAAATGAGGATCACAGCATCTACCTAAGTGCTAGGTAGTAATTTTTATAGGAGTTGTTTGAGTAGATGCTATTTATCTACCTAAGTGCTAGGTAGTAATTTTTATAGGAGTTGTTTGAGTAAGTGAAATGAGGATCACTTTTGAGAAGGAGGACAATTTATGTTGTTTTCATAGAGATTATTCAAGGGAGTAAATCGTATGTGTTAGGAATTATTCGAATAAGTGAAGTTAGAATAGTTTCTTTGTAATTTTCATAGGGAGAGTTCGAGAGAGTGAATCGAGGACGGTCTCTCTGTGTAATGACCCGGCTACTGGACTGCCGGCTGTCCCCACAACCAACACGAGTCTTTCGTGCGTGCTTTGTCCTCACTCACACGCTCCGTAAGAAACTTCCCAGGGGGCACCCATCCCACTATTGCCCAGGTCAAGCACGCTTAACTTTGGAGTTCTGGTGGAATGAGCGCCAGAAAAGAAGATGCACCTTATGGTATGAGTAACACCTATCAAATCCTTTAAACTCTCATCATCTATACAGTCTCATTCTCGTATAGCCTCAGAATCTCTCTTTTTTGGGTGGATTTGGTTCATTCATATGCCCCATCACTTGAAAGTCTTATAGGAGCCGCTCCTTATCCGTGCTTGACACCGGTGATCACTCCATGCTTCGCCCCCGGGCGTCACACTATGTGTGCTTTTGTATTCACTTTGATTTATTGAAATTTCTCCATAAGGCAATCACATACCGAAGGTGTGTGATTTAAAATTAATTTTCGTGCAAGTTCTTTAAATTTCGCAATTACAATGTTGTTGGTTAAGTGAGTAACACTGACCACATTATTGTCTAACTTTGCATGTGTCTTCTATTTGTCACAGTATTTGAAGGAACGAATTTTAACAAATTTATTTATTAATATACAACTATATTATACGTTTAATAGTAATTATTTTATTCTTTTTAGCTATTGAAATAAGAACAATAATTCATTGTCAAAGATAATAAATATATATGGGTATATAATTATATATTAGGAACTTTACGTACTTGTTTTAATTATCTTTTCTAATAATTTTCTTAATCTTGGAGAAAAGTCTAATCAACTTATATATATGAGTAGTGGTGAATTTGGGAATGTATTTTTGGGGACGACATTGTTAAATGATGGAGCAACCAACTACTTGTTTTTGAGTTTATTTGCGCAGTTGAGACAAAACGTTGTTTCACTCATGTACTATATATTTTTTTTATTCCTAGAATTGATGGCACTATTATTTTTTAACATTTTTTCTTCTAAATTCCAATAATGTAAATTAATGTGTAATATTTACAAATCACAACTTAAATTCAAAGTTCGGTCCTATTTTTTTCAATTCCATTGCAATCCATAAAATTCATAATCAACCCATAATTTAATACTTAAAAAACGTTAGCTTCATTTAATGTAAACGAAAAGATACTGTTAAGATTTTATTAAAAACATCTCTCTATATTCCACATAAAAAATAGTAAATAAATCTAATTATGGCTTGATCGTAGTCTTAATTAATAAGTAATAACCATATGTAAGATGAAAAAAAAAAATTGTTTATCCGACCCACCCCACCAATTGTAAGCTACGATAAATAAGAACCCAATCAACATACACGACATGCATGATAATAATTTAAAGTATTTTGTAATATTAATACGATACAAGTTACAACACGATCCAATATAAATGAATTACAAACATAAATTTATTTTAAACAAGATAATAATACACGTTGATACCCAATAAGGATATTGTGAAATTTATCAAAATAATACAAGATTCAATCATTAATGTAAAATATATTTTTTTTTGGGGGGGGGGGGGGGGTGAAGGATATAAAATACTGCTATTGAGCAGAGTAAAAATTTGTACGTACATGTACGTCTAAAAGCATATGGATCTGTTCAGTTATTTACTTAATACTTTTCTCCAACTCCAAATGTCACATATTTAGTCGATTGGGTCCCATTCTCAATTCTGGACAAAGAAAAGGAATTAAAAAAAAAAAAACGAAAGAGAGAAAAAACGAATGAAATTAAAGAAAACGTGATACACAGTTTCAAGTAACCAGCTCCTTGTCACTTTCAATTTGACGCTCTATCACACAAAAACCAAAAAAGAAAACATAAACCATCTTGTAATTTTAATACACGTTAATTTCACACGCAATGACACAATTATACTATGACATATTTTATTATTATTGTAATGTGTGTATATATATATATATATAATGTAAATTAATAAGATGAAAAATTAATTGCAAATAAATCATGAATTTAATTTGATTATTTTTGTAAATTAAACATAAACTATAAATTACATTACCAATTTAACATTTATTACAAATTAGACTAACTCAAAAAAACTTAGTCCTCAATTACCGCCGAATCATCCACCATCTTGCTCATCTCCTCGAGCTCGAGCTTTTACCTCCGTCAATTACCCAAAACAGCACCCATCTGCCAGAATTACAACTAGAACATCATATGCTTTCGAATATTTATTTGCAAATTAACACTAAAATAACTATTCATAGTATGTTGAAAGGAAAAGAAAAAAAAAAGGAAAAAAAAAAAACAACGGTCAATCCTTATCCGACATGATGGGATTTTTGCTATCCCAGTTGGACGTGTTGATTGGTGTAGCAAATTGCAGGTACAACAAAGTTTTTTGGTAATTATATATATACATATCAAATGGAAATGGTGATTGATGGAGATAAATTAAATAAACGAATCACATGCATGCCGTATTCTCACCTAAACTAGCTACTGTACTAAATATGATAAATCCACTTGTTGCACAACTAAATGATACAAATGTACAAACAAATCACATTACCTCTAATTAATATCGTAATTTAATAAGGGACCGACACAACATTTTCCAACACGTTTAGCCATGATGTGTAACATGCCACACAACATTTTAAAAAGAAAAAAGTTTCGTATTCAACATTTGGTGGCTTGTGGTTGGTTAGATTTAATAATGTGTTAATTTCCTTCGAGTAAGCCGTTTAGTTTTTAATTAAGGTCTCACGACTTAAAAAAAAATGCTCACGTTTTTTCTTGTTCATCAATTCATTCCCAATAAATCTCCAAGAAGTTTTGTTGAAATTGAGTTCGACCAACAAAAAAACATAACAATATATATCTATATATACATATATTAAGACAAAATTATGAATAGACAATGATTATGATATAAATAATTGTCTATATCACAATTTAATTAATGATTATATTTTAGACAATAATTTTGAGTAATAGGCAACAATTTTTGACTAATAGACAATGATAGTGACACTAATCATTGTCAATATGCTATTTTTAATTTCTTTTACATTTCACAACAATTTATGTTATAATCGTTGTATTTTAATAAATTTTTACAATCTTATTTGATTTTTTTTACTTGAAATTTTGATACTTGTAACATTTTTTATTTTAATTTATTTTATGCATGATAGAGGTTATATAGTCTGCATTTTTTGCCTAAAAAGTACTCTTTATTATTATTATTATTATTATTATTATTATTATTATTATTATTATTATTATTATTATTATTATTATTATCATCGAACATGATTTAAGTATAATCAATTATAGATAAAATGTCCAAATTAGCCCCTAAACTATTTCCCGAAGTGCATTTTGACCATCGAATTAATTTTGGTCCTAGTTAGACCCTTTAAATATTAAACTTGGCCCAATTAGAAACTTCAACTATCAAACTCGTTAGGCACTTCTGTCAGTGACACTCGTAAGGCCATTGAATCTACATTAAATTGGTTGTTTGTTGGGATTTAGATAGGTTTCACAATATTTTTATCTCTAAATTAATCTCTCCATTTTTTCTCTATTTTCTCTTCATTTTCTCTCTATTTTTCATTGGGGCGGCTCAAAACTTTATTTTTCAATCTCTCCTTAAACTTCTTTGTTGTTTTAAATTGTTGATGGAAAAAATGAAAAAGATCGAAATAAACTTCAATGAATATATTTATTAAACTAAGAATAAATTATTGAAGGAAAGATTGAAAAATAAAGTCTTGAGCCGCAATGAAAAATAGAGAAAAAATGGAGAGGATTAATTTGGAGAAAAAATATTATGAAACCTATCTTAATTAATCCCTCGAAAAATACCAACAAACAACCAACTTAATGTAGATTTAATGGCGTTAGGAGTGTCACTAACGGAAGTGCATAACTGGGCGAGTTTGAAAGTTGAAGGATTTAACTGGACTGAGTTTAATAGTTAAAGGGTCTAAATGTGACCAAAATTAGTTCGAGGGTTAGAATGCACCTTGGGAATAGTTTAGGGACTAATTTGGACTTTTTCCCTTAATTATATGTATAACATAATTTACAATAAGTTATTCATTTTTTTTTATTTTAATTTTATCATTTAAAAGAAAAAATTATATTTTTTATACTTGTCATATATTTAAAGAAATCATTTTTTTTTAATTGTGGACAATTATACATTGTTATATATAAAATCGTGTCCTTTGAAATAGTCCATCTCTTTCTAATATGGATTTTCATTTAATTTCTAATTTTTTTTTCTTTTTGTTTTTCCTAACTACGCAAAAATAATTGTCTTACGTAATTAATATGCATATTGTTTTTTTTTAATTTAAAAAAAACTAAACACAATATATAATTCAAAATATGAATAATATCATAAATTTTAAAAAAAATTATTACATCACACGTGAGAAACACTAATACATATATTATGGGAAATCACATTTATGGGTAAAAATTATAAAAAAAAAAAAAAAAACAGTCAGAATGGGGTCAAAAATTATATTTTTACAAAGGAAAATTACTGATTAACAATGACAATCAATATACTAGAGGGGCGGGCGGCGGCCACCCACTGTAGTTTAATAAGATGGTGTGCTTGACTGCCATTCGATTCAATTTTTATAAATGTCATACATCAATACCTACAATGATAAATATAATTAAGGTTAATTTTTTAAAAATATTTTAAATGCCTTCGTAAATATATTTTGAAAAATTACAAATACTGTATATTACTGTATACAAGCGATATGAGCTCTAGAAAAATTGAAAGATTTGTGCACTTCCATGGTTCGATCGAAGGATCTCATATGTTTGAAGGAAATTAGCCACTATACCAAATTTTTTAAGATACATTTTGTTGTTGTATTTTTAATATAAATTGGTATTTCTCCCGTATGATGTACGAAAATTATTTTATACACTTTAAAATTAAAGTTATAGGGCAGTTGACATAATAATAATAATAATAATAATAATAATAATAATAATAATATAGAATGATTATAATTTTATCAAATGATACTTCATATAAGCACATTTACATTTTTTGAATGATGGATCCATCAATGATGGATACAACTTCTCATACACTACTACATATTATAAGAAATTGATGGATCCAGCAAGATTAATGTGAAAATTTGATTGTGTGTGATAGATCAGTTTAGAGTTCATCATACACCCGTATTTTCAGTTACGTATGATTATGTGTTTATGTTCTCTGTGCGTCAACCCAATTCTCCAAGCTTATACTCATCATGCCTGCAAAAGAAGAAATATAATAAAATAGTGAAAACGAAATAAAATTTCAAAGCAAAAACAAAAAATAAACTTTAACTCAAATAAAGTATAATGAGAAATAAAACAATGTTATTTAAAGGTGCAATGGTGAAGTTGAACAATCACCTATCTAAATTCAGAATTTCATACAAAATTAAATTATCATCTGTACAATCCATTATTAAGGATATTTCAATAAAAATGCATAATAAGTAATATATTTTTAATTAAAAATGAGATATAATTCGAGACGTCAAAATAAAAATCGAATTTATAAATCTAATAAGTTTTTATCAAAATTCTTGGCATATAGATATGCATGAATCTTATATATCAGGTTTCGTTATTTTGTGTTTGTATATATTCAAAATACCATAGTCTATAAAGCATAAGTGGACAATATTTTAAAAACTCTTCACTATATTTTAATAAATGCTAACAATTCAACTTTTGAAAAATAAATATTACGAGTATATTATTATTCTAAAAAACGCTGCTTATTAAATACAGTCACATGACAAATTAAATAACCTAATCATAATTGGTACATAATTTATAATTAAAATGTTTATGTTTTTTTTTTGTACAATTTAAATTCTAGGCTTTTTCTGGAATTAAAATTGCTAGGTTTTTTAAATTAAAATATCCACTTTCAAGTCTTCAACCGTTCAACACATTTATTGTAGAAAATCGAATACATATAATTAAAAAAAGACGTGTTCTTCATTCAAATTTAAATTGAAACATTTTTTGGGAAGCATTAATAAACTAAAAAAAATCATGGTCTGCATTAAAAAATTAAAAGGCAGCAACAAAAAAAATGAAATGATAAGCTGGAATCGAACCTATGCAGCGATAGCGGAGTCAAACATGAATTTTGCAAAAGACCGACAACCACATCGACATTATTAAGTTTATAAATTTGTTAGCCAAAGCATTTATTTAACTTAAAACTTCTGCTAAATTATTTTTATGACAATTTCACTCTTCCAATTTTGCCTCAATATATGTATAGATAGATAATGTAAAATAATAATATGTCGTAATATATTATTAAAATAAAAATGCCAGGGTATAATTTTTTGCCCAACAATTTCTGTAACCCTGATTAGTGATTAGGATAAAGAGGTATTCATGTTATTATTATACTGTAGTACAATTGAACAAGATGCCCGTCTAGCTCAGTTGGTAGAGCGCAAGGCTCTTAACCTTGTGGTCGTGGGTTCGAGCCCCACGGTGGGCGAATTAAGATTTTCGACCAGTTTTTATTTTTTATAGCAGTTAATTTTCAATTCCTTTCTAAAGCGAGGACAACTTTTTATTTATTTGTGTGTCAAAAAAGAATAGTGAAGAATAGACGATTGATAATATTTATTCATTTAATTTATTTTTTTATTTTATAAAAGTTTTAGTGAAACCACGTCGCTTACGTTTTTTTATTTTCGCTACTGAAATGATGTTATTTTTTATTCATCTTTCGGTCCTCTTTCCCAAGTTCAATAAAAAAGAATGTTGTTTATTAAAATAAATAATTAAAATAATAACTAGAATAAAATAATATTCAAATGAATTTTTCTAAATTTTTTTATTAATCAAAATTAAATTGACTATGCCTAGCAATAAAATTTAGAATTATAAATTCGTACAAATCATTTGATGTACAAAGTATAATTTGACGTTTTTTATGCGTGACAAAATAGTAAAAAAATTATTTCACAATAGATATTTTATAAAATAAACTACTTGAATGACATACATTAATAATTTGAATAAAAACTAGAATAAATAGATAAATAAATAAATTCAATTGCAATTCACTATTATTTTAAATTTGTCATCTATTTAAGAAATATATAATCTATATTAAAAACTAATCTCAATTTAAAATTTTAACTAGTAAAGATAATAATTTAATTAATATGTTGTAACACCCCTGAAAAATATAGTATTTAAATTTACTATATGGAAGAAAATTCTCGGCCTTAGTTGTTAAACATCTAAGTTAAAATTAGAATTTATATTATAAAAATATGATATTAGTGGTATCGTTTTGATATCAAGTTCATCCAACTCGGACTTCATTTGACCTTCCAATGGAAATATTCCATTAAACACTTTGAAATTAATTTATTCCTTCAAGCACAACTTTATATATTCAAGCGCAATTAATTACTCACTTTTTGGCCCATCCAATTTTGTCAATTCCAACCATTTAACATGTAAATCAACTGTTGGGCCAAGCCATTAGGAGAATCCATGAGAGAGTAGTTATAAATTTATATAATTAATTGTGCATGTTATTCATTTGGATAAATTTAAAATTCCACCTATCATAATTTGCCATCTAGAAGATGTTTAATAAAGATTAGTGTTAAGGTTGAAACACACGTGTAGATATATGTGCACAACCTATCTATCTATCTATCTATCTATCTATCTATCTATCTATCTATCTATCTCTCTCTCTATATATATATATATATATATATATATAGGATATGGATCATATGAGAACACTTTGTTGGTGTGAGAAATCAGAACCCATCTTACACCATCCAATTTAATGATCCAATGATTGAGATTTAAGGTGGCAATTTCGTAAATAATAGGGCAAAAAATAAAGGAAGGAGGGCTATATTCGATTCTTCGTCCAAACCTATTAAAAATGATGATGTCAGCAATTAAAAAAAAATCTTAAAAATTTTAACCGACCATAACTTGCCCGTTTTTAATCCAATGCACACAAAAAATATATCAAATTAAAGCTCTCTTCATGCTCTTTCATTTAAGATGTCGAAAGGCTATGTTTAGATGAAAAATATGAATGAAAAATAAAAAAGAAAATTTTTTACGCGTGCCCAGGTTGTAAATGCTTTCGTTAGCATATAATAATTCTTCGTAAGGATTATGATAACATATGATAACGTATGCTAACGAAGCATTTGTCATATGCTAACATAATGTATTCGATGTGCTAACAAAGAATTATCATAATGCTAGCGTAATATAAATTTATTAGGGTTTATTAAATCTCAATTATGGTTTATTCCATCTAATTATCATTATTTTTTAAAAATTTAATTTTTTGTTTATAGTTCTTAATTGATTATTATGGTTTATCCTATCCAAATATGGTTTATAACGTATGTTGATAGAGTATTGTCATATGCTAACATAGTGTATTCACAATACTGACGAAGCAAAACCATAATGCTAACATAGTACAAATATATTATTATTATGATTCGTTCCAACTCATTTAGGATTTACCACATTCAATCAATGTTTATTTCATCTAATTAGGTTTATTTCATCCAATTATGATTTTTTCCATTTAATTAGGGTTTATTAAATCAAATTAGGTTTATAATTAATTTTTAGAATATTTTTTTCGCTAATAATATTTGAAAACTTTAATTAGCATACCTATAATGCTTTGTTAGCATGATGATAATACTTCGTTAGCATAACGCTCTGTTATCAAATCCTCCGTGATTTTTATAAGAATTACCAAATTACATTAATACCTCCGCACGAAAAACTTTTCAGATATTACAGAATTGCCACCGCCTTTTTCATCAAATCTCGACCTTTGATTTTTGATGGATGTATGGTGTGAGATGTGTTCTCATTTCTCACACAAGGGGTTATTTTTATATAACCCCACTCCTATATATATATATAAGTATATACGTATATAGTATAGTAATGGATAGAATTGAAAAAAAATAAAATAATAATAATAATAAAATAAAAATAATAAAATAATAATAACCAAACATATTTTGTCACTTGGAAGCAAAGGAAATGAATTAGTGTACTTGTTGTACACGTGTGTAATGTATGTGTTTGTGTGTGTAAATATATATATATATATATATATATATATGTATGTATGTATGTATGTATGTATGTATAATAAGGCTTAGCCCTTAGGTTTCGACTATATTATAAAAAAAATAAAACAAAGCAAGAAAAAGGGTAAAAAGAAACGTAGAAGAAGAAATTGAAAGAAAAATAGGAAGAAGAAAAAAAGAAAGAAAAGAAAGATCGAGACAATCGAGAAGCATTATAACATTGCATAAAAATTACACTGCACTTTGAGATCATTCAGGCGGATTTTTCTATAACTCACAACTATGTTTTAAATTCATCCATGTAAAGCATGTTAAATATTTTAATAACATTGTTTACGCAATGATTGGATGTTTTGAGACTTCATGCACAAAGAAATTCTGACTTACAAGCATAGACGGTTTACTTTGTGACTAAATGTCTAGATAAGTAACCGTAAAGTATCATGTGATCACATAGGGTCTCCCATCCAATGAAGAAGAGTAAACTATGTTATAAAGAATGTTTATAATTGATTTTAAAGCATGACAGTATGACTTGAACGAATAATAATGCCCACTGAGTGTTTTATGGCACTCAACCCAAATATTTTCAGGTCTTGGAGATCGAGCTGGTTGATGATGAGCTGTTGGAATGGGTTAGATGGTTGACCTTTGTCTAGTTTTTGCTTAAAACCATCTTTAAACTTATGTTTGTATGTTAAATATTAAATGCTTTCGTTGGTACTCTGCAAACCTTTTAAGTTTGAAAGTTGTTGACCCTAATGGCCAATTTTTGATTGTATATACAAATATTTTGAATGTATATAAGGGTTGGCCGTGGTGTTTTTAAATGTGTGGCATATTTGGCTATGTTTATTATTTATTGACAGGTCATAAATTGGTTATGTGTGAGTTAGTGATGTCGAAAAGCCTTGTTGAAAGTTGACTTTGAAAACACCTGAGTGTGTGGTTTGAACATTTTTATGTTGAGGTGCTGTCCGTTTATAAATTATTAATAAAGTTAATTTAAAAATATTTATCACGTAAGCATGTACGTATGTCTTTTGGTGACGTTTTGGTCCTACTGGGACTGGGGCGTTACAGGTGGTATTAGAGCAGGTCCACGTGATTGTAGGTCTGTGATGTTTTCAAAATTGAAATGTTTTGAGTATTATGTTGTTGAATTGGTTACCCATAACCCACAACTATCGTCTTGCCAAGCTTACTCCGGGAAGGTACTAAAGTTCATGTTTTGAATTTATTTAGTGTTCTTATGAAAAGTATATGTATATGATTGTATGCATGATATACAAATGCAAGTGATCTCAATGTGTGATTTAAAGCATGGTGAAAAGTATGATTTATAAAGCATTATGAAAGATATGTTTTACAAAGCATGGATATCAGTGTTTTCATGTCAAATCCATTTGATGCATAAACATCATCTGAGCTAGTTTTAGACTAGAACTTAGCTGGATTTGAACATAGATACACTGAATATAAGTACACAATATGACTTTAGAGCTTCTTTAACTCACTATAAGTTATGATCTACACGAATCTAAGTGCGTTATATCGTTACCTTAGAATCTTATAAGATTATTTGACGATAAAAGAATCTAACATATGAAATACGTGTATAGGATGCCGTAAAGATGTCAAAATAATCAAGCTCAAAATCCTCCACAAGACGATACGGCACGTATTATTGCTTAGTTTCGAACATATCAACCTCCGACCTTTAACGGTCAAGGCGAACCGACCGAGGCTGAAGAATGGCTACGAATGATGGAACGCACATTCACGTACATTGTGTGTATCGACTCTCAGCGCATCGCATGTACAATTTTCCAACTTACTGGTGATGCTAATCATTGGTGAGAAACGCATAGGAGGTCGATGATGCCCGAACAATTTGCGAATATGACTTGGGAGGAGTTCAAGCAAGCTGTTATGCGGAAATTTGTTCCCATGTGTTATCGGGATCAGAAGGAAACTGAGTTCTTACATTTAACTCAGGAAAATATGACAGTGAACGATTATGAATGGAAGTTCAATCAGCTATCTAGGTATGCTCCACACCTAACAGACACTGATGAGAAAAAAGCTCATAGATTCAAAAGAGGCTTACGAACTGAGATTAGCAGTATTATAGCGGGGCGCGGCATGGCCACGTATGCTGAAACTCTCGAACGAGCTCAAGATGTGGAATCCTCACTTCGCAAGAATGAGAACATGGTTGATGAGCCGAAGGAAAAAAAAAGTGGGACGATAACAAGAATAAGAGTCATGGTTTCGATAAAAAGGCTAAGATGGGAGGATGATCAAATCCTAAAGCACAACAAGAAAAATCATTATGTCAAACTTGTGGGAAGAAACATAATGGTGAATGTATGAAAGGAAGAAATGTATGTTATAGGTGCTGGCAACCAGAACATATGTCATATAATTGCCCAATGAATAAGGGGAAAGAAGTGGCTAGGTCAGGTCAACCGCTGGCAAGAAATGCTCGAGCTTTTGCTCTCAATCGAGAGCCTGTAAATATGGCAGGTATGATTAGTATATCAAATATGCATGTACTTACATTATTTGACACCAGAGCTTCACATTCATTTATATCTGCCACATTATGCTCTAAGCTAAAACTGATGAAAGAAAAACTTAGTGAGGCCTTAGAAGTAAGTATACCTTCGGGGAGGATCTTAATTGCTGATCAAATATGCAAAAACATAGATTTGAACCTTGGGTATAGATCACTAAGTGCGGATTTATATGTTTTAGACTTAAGAGACTTTGATATTATCCTCGGAATGCATTGGTTAGAGGCTAACCATGCCACAATTAAGTGTCTTGAAAAGGAGCTAACCTTCCAAAGACCAGAAGAGCTGGAATTAACTTTTCATGGATCAAAGTTGGGAGCTAGAGTATGAGTTATTTCCGCAATGAAAGCAATGAAGATGCTTAGAAGAGAAGGATGTGAATCGTTCTTAGTAAGTTTGATAATGAACAGGTCAGAGAAGGTGACAATTGACGATGTACCTGTGGTGCGGGACTATAAAGATGTGTTTCCAGAGGACTTGTCAGGTCTACCTCCAGACAGACAGGTTGAGTTTATGATAGACTTGCTTCCAGGAGCTGCTCCAGTATCAAGAGTGCCATATCGTATGGCACCAAAGGAGTTAGAAGAGCTAAATGTTTAATTACAAGAACTATTAGACAAGAATTATATTCAACCCAACGTCTCACCATGGGGAGCACCTGTGTTGTTCGTTAAGAAGAAAGATGGAACACTCCGAATGTGCATAGATTACAGAGAGTTGAATAAATTGACTATCAAGAACAAGTATCCACTTCCCAGAATTGATGACTTATTTGACCAATTGAAGGGAGTAGGTGTATTTTCCAAGATTTATTTAAGGTCTGGGTATCATCAGCTTAAAATTCGGAAAGAAGATATACCCAAGACTGTATTTCGTACACGCTATGGTCACTATGAGTTTATAGTGATGTCTTTTGGTCTTAGCAATGCACCTGCAGTTTTAATGGGTTTAATGAATCGAGTTTTCCATCCATATCTGGATAAATTTGTAATCATCTTCATCGACGATATACTGATATATTCCAAGAATGAAGAACAACACGTTGAGCATTTGAAAATTGTGTTAGACACACTACGAATGGAAAGACTTTATGCTAAATTCAGCAAATGTGAATTATGGTTAAAGGAAGTGGTGTTTTTGGGACACATTGTCTCAGATCATGGCATTAAAGTGGACCCTGCCAAGGTGAATGCAGTTAGTGAATGGAAAACCCTGACAAGCGTACATGAGATATGTAGTTTCTTGGGTCTAGCTGGGTACTATAGAAGATTCATTGAAGGATTCTCCAAGATAGCAAGGCCTATGACCCAACTATTGAAAAAAGAGAATAAATTCAAATGGACTGATGATTGTGAGAGAAGCTCCCAAGAATTGAAAAAGAGGTTAGTTACTGCACCAGTACTAGCTATACCAGAAGAATCTGAAGGGTTCGTGGTTTTTACGGACGCATTAAAGCAGGGTTTAGGTTGTGTGCTGATGCAAAATGAAAAGGTGATTGCGTATGCATCACGTCAGTTAAAACCACATGAGAATAACTACCCAGCACACGATTTGGAATTAGCCGCCGTGGTGCATGCATTGAAAATTTGGAGACACTATTTATATGGTGGAAAGAGTGTAATCTACTCAGATCATAAGAGCTTAAAATATCTGTTTGAGCAGAAAGAGCTCAACATGAGGAAAAGAAGATGGTTAAAGCTAGTCAAAGATTAGGATTGTTCCATCCAATACCATCCAGGAAAGGCAAACGTTGTTGCTGATGCCCTAAGCAGAAAGAATCGAGTAGAATTGAGTTATCTAATAACTCAACAAGAACATATCACCAGGGATTTTGCTAAACTTAACATTGAAATTGTAACTCCTCCAGATAGCATAAGTGCACATATAACAACGATGATAATGAAGTCTAACTTGCAAGGCCGAATCATTGAAGCTCAACAAAAGAATGTCTATCTCGAGAAGATATAAGGAAGAATAGGTCAAAGAGCCCTAAGAGAATTCATAGTCGCAGATGATAAAGCATTGATATACGGGAATAGAATTTGTGTGCCACGAAATGAAGAATTGATAAGAGAAATTTTAGATGAAGCTCATTGCACGCCTTATACTGCTTATCCAGGGAGTACTAAAATGTATAGAGATTTGAGAATAACGTTCTGGTGGCAAAATATGAAAAGAGATATTGCAGCTCATGTTGAAAGATGCATGACTTGTCAACAAGTCAAAGCGGAACATCAGAGGCCATCTGGACTACTCAAACCATTGGAAATTCCTGAGTGGAAGTGGGAACATATTACCATGGATTTCGTGGTTGGTCTACCAAAGTCATTACGTGGAAATCATGCCATATGGGTTATCATTGATCGTTTGACCAAGTCAACACACTTCTTACCGGTCAAGATGACTTTAGGATTGGATAAACTGGCACAAATTTATATAAGAGAAATTGTAAGACTTCATGGTGCACCTATGTCGGTGACATCAGATCGCGATACACGATTCACGTCTAAATTTTGGCAAAGCTTACAAAATGCAATGGGCACAAAATTGAATTTCAGCACATCTTTTCACCCGCAAACCGATGGACAGTCTGAAAGAACAATTCAGACCCTAGAGGATATGCTCAGGGCTGTGGTCATGGATCAAGGAGGAAGTTTGGAGGAATATTTTCCTTTAGTTGAATTTTCTTACAACAATAGTTTCCAAGCGACCATTGGAATGGCGCCTTATGAGGCTTTATATGGTTGAAGGTGCATATCACCACTTTACTGGGATGAAGTTGGTGAAAGAAAAATTTTGGGTCCGGAAATTATACAGAAAACTGTTGAGGTTATTGATAAAGTAAGACAAAGAATGAAGGAGGCCCAAGATCGACAGAAAATGTATGCAGATAAAAGAAGAAAAGATTTACAATTTCAAGTAGGAGATAAGGTGTTCCTGAAAATATCTCCTACAAGAGGCATTGTGCGATTCGGAAAGAAATGAAAGTTGCGGCCTAGATATATTGGACCGTACGAAATTCTCGAACGAATCGGAGAAGTTGCCTACAAGTTGGCGTTACTGCCAAAGTTAGGAGAAATTTATGACGTGTTTCATGTTTCAATGCTTCGAAAATATATTTTCGATCCAAGCCACATCATAAATCTGGAAGAAATAAAAGTAAATCTAGATCTGACATACGACGAGTTTCCTATAGCTATTCTCGATAAAAAAGTCCAAAAGCTACGGAATAAAGAGTTAATGCTTGTGAAAGTTCAATGGAGCAGATATGGACAAGAGGAAGCTACATGAGAACTTGAAGATCAAATTTTGGACAAGTATCCAACCCTCGTCATTGTAGGTATATTCAATTTCAGGGACAAAATTTTTTTTTAAGGAGAGAAGGATGTAACACCCCCGAAAAATATAGTATTTAAATTTACTATATGGAAGAAAATTCTCGGCCTTAGTTGTTAAACATCTAAGTTAAAATTAGAATTTATATCATAAAAATATGATATTAGTGGGATCGTTTTGATATCAAGTTCATCCAACTCGCACTTCATTTGACCTTCCAATGAAATTTATTCCATTAAACACTTTGAAATTAATTATTCCTTCAAGCCCAACTTTATAAATTCAAGCGCAATTAATTACTCACTTTTTGGCCCATCCAATTTTGTCAATTCCAACCATTTAACATATATATCAACTCTTGGGCCAAGCCATTAGGAAAATCCATGAGAGAGTAGTTATAAATTTATATCATTAATTGTGCATGTTATTCATTTGGATAAATTTAAAATTCCACCTATCATAATTTGCCATCTAGAAGATGTTTAATAAAGATTAGTGTTAAGGTTGAAACACACGTGTAGATATATGTGCACAACCTATCTATATTATATATATATAAGTATATCGTATATAGTATAGTAATGGATAGAATTGAAAGAAAATAAAATAATAATAATAAAATAAAAATAATAAAATAATAATAACCAAACATATTTTGTCACTTGGAAGCAAAGGAAATGAATTAGTGTACTTGTTGTACACGTGTGTAATGTATGTGTTTGTGTGTGTAAATATATATATATATATATATATATATATATATATATATATATATAAAATAAGGCTTAGCCCTTAGGTTTCGACTATATTATAAAAAAAAAAAACAAAGCAAGAAAAAGTGTAAAAAGAAACGTAGAAGAAGAAATTGAAAGAAAAATAGGAAGAAAAAAGAAAGAAAGAAAAGAAAGGTCGAGACGATCGAGAAGCATTATAACATTGCATAAAAATTACACTTCACTTTGAGATCATCCAGGTGGGTTTTTCTATAACTCACAACTATGTTTTAAATTCGTCCATGTAAAGGATGTTAAATATTTTAATAGCATTGTTTACGCAATGATTGGATGTTTTGAGACTTCATGCACAGAGAAATTCCGACTTACAAGCATAGACGGTTTACTTTGTGACTAAATGTCTAGATAAGTAACCGTAAAGTATCATGTGATCACATAGGGTCTCTCATCTAATGAAGAAGAGTAAACTATGTTATAAAGAATGTTTATGATTGATTTTAAAGCAAGAAAGTATGACTTGGATGAATAATAATGCCCACTGAGTGTTTTCTGGCACTCAACCCAAATATTTTTAAATATTTTTTGGTCCTGGAGATTGAGCTGGTTGATGATGAGCTGTTGGAATGGGTTAGATGGTTGACCTTTGTCTAGTTTTTGCTTAAAACCACCTTTAAACTTATGTTTGTATGTTAAATATTAAATGCTTTCATTGGTACTCTGCAAACCTTTTAAGTTTGAAAGCTGTTGACCTTAATGGTCAATTTTTTATTGTATATACAAATATTTTGAATGTATATAAATGTTGGACGTGGTGTTTTTAAATGTGTGGCCTAATTGGCTATGTTTATTGTTTATTGACAAGTCATAATTTGGTTATGTGTGAGTTAGTGATGTCGAAAAACCTTGTTGAAAGTTGACTTTGAAAACACCTGAGTGTGTGGTTTGAACATTTTTTATGTTGAGGTGCTGTCCGTTTATAAATTATTTATAAAGTTAATTTAAAAATATTTTTCACGTAAGCATGTACGTCTGTCTTTTGGTGACGTTTTGGTCCCACTGGGACTGGGGCGTTACATATGCAATCATAATTACAACTTGAATTTCAAACTTCTAATTTAATTACATGATTTAAGTTTTTTAATCTATACAATTCCTAACTATTAAAAAAAAAAAGAGAAATGCAAATCTTTAGTATTGGGCCTACCTAGCTAACCACTCCTCTCTCTCTCTCCGCCCTCTCCCTTCTCTCACCTCAAGTTCGTTATAAGTTTAGACTACAAATAACAACAACCACTCCAATCATCCAATCACTCAATCACTTCAATATTTGATTAATTTCTCTCTTTTCCACATCATCAATATTCATCCAACCCAACCACACTTATTATGCATGTTTTATCCATTGACCACCCATCAATATTCATCAATATTCGTTATAATTATTTTATTTTATTTTATTTATAAGATTAAAATATTACTTATACTAAAAATAATATAAAAAATTATAATTATAAACAAGAAAATGACAATAGTCTAAAAAGAAAAACCGAGCAATAAATAAATGGTGGAGATCAAATTGACTTTATGAATGACTGTGATTTATTGTTAGATAAAATAGTCAATACCAAAAATATTACAAACTAATTAAACGACATTTCATAAAATTAAAAAAAAAATCGCACTCATTAAATGGTATTTCCTAAAATTACATAAAATAAAATTTTATTATTTGGATATATGTAGAAAACTAGAGAAAAATAGATAATTTTAAAATGTGTTGAAATATAGCAAAATTGATATCTATTTAAAAAGAATAAAAAAAATGAATTTTGGTATATTTTTTATTTATTTTTATAATATTATATAAAAAAAATACTAATTTTATCTTTAAGTTTAAATAAAATTAATTGGTCAATGAGATGGTTGAAGTGAGACTACATGTGGTCCAAAATGAGGTGTGGTTTACCTTTTTTCTTGTTTCAACCATTTTTTTCCCTATCTGGCATGCGACCACAATTATTGTGGTCGCTGATATCAATAGTCTTATAACACTTACAAAATGGTCGTAGCTCTTCTCTTCCGCCACCCCCCACCCCCACCCCGGCACGCAACGGCCAGTTGCTAAAAAAAATGCTTGTGTCAATTGTTAACAAATTTTTACAAGTTTTGTCCACTTTTGGAATGCAATAGGATGGAAATTAGACATGCTCACAGTTCCGCTTTGTACCGATTTTGTTACAAATCGCCAGTTAGGCGGTTCCTGATGGCACAAACTGGAATCGCACCGTCCTCCCGCGGTTGCCGGTTATGGTTCCATTTTTTTTTGTTTAAATTCGAACTTATGAACTATTAAACATTATCACATTATAATTTGTATAAATTAACACAAGTTTATTTGATATTATCATATGATGAGATTATAATTTATATCTTACAAAAACACAAGTTTATTTGATAAATAATACGACATTATAAAATTACAAATCAAATTATGAAATTAAAAACTTACAAGTTACAACTTAACATTAAATTATAATTTACAATTAACAATTTCACTGATTTAGGGGGGGAAAGAAATAATTAAAATTTGGGTTTGCACTTCAAATAAAGCTGCCTACGTATCCCTTACCTTGGAATCAAAGCCCTCGTAGTTCATTTTATCTTTTTTTCCTTGTCGAGTCTAGAAGTCGAAGTCATCGTCCCATTTATCGCCAGTTTGGCTCTCGCTTCCTCCTCTTTCAGCTTCACTCTCCGAGCCAAGTAGAATCATCAGGCCATCCATCAAATCATCCCAGTGGTTCTCTTGCTCTCTTAGGTCGGCTTTTGATTCGTCCTTCAATATCATTTGTGCTTCAAGATGATCCGGTATCAAGTTTGATCTTCGCTCGTCTAATATATAACCGGATTCACTGAAAAGCTTGTTCAACCGCAACTGTTGATGCCGGAACTCCAAATATCTCATTTGCCATAATCACAAACAAATGATACCGTTCTCGAGTCTGGGATAACCACTTGAGAACATCAAAATTATTTGAACCTGCATTGTGAATGACTGGGTCTGGCACAACGGAGTCTTGCAAATATATTTCTAATTCATTTTGACTACACCTCGCACTTCCTCAACTTTGGAAATTTTTTTTTGAAATTCTTGTAAAGCACTACCTCGTAACGTATTTAATCCAAATAAAAAACTACTACTAGAACTAGAAGAACAACGAGTTTGATTAGGTAGAGTATCTCCATATTTTTACTCATGTTCTTTATAAAGTGATTGTAAGGATTCAAAAATATCTAATTTAATTTCATCAGCTATTGGCAAATGTAAATTAATACCAACGGACTTGAAAAACCCATAGTGAATAAAAATATGTAATACATATTAATCATGTCATTAGTACCGACAAATTTAAATGTAGGATCTAAAATTTTAGTAACCAAAAAAATATTTGGAATATGATCAAAATATTTCAATCATTTTTGTATCATAGCTTGAATCATGACTGTCAAATCTGGTTTATGACTAAAAAAATTGAATTTAGCAGCAATTTAACAACAATGACACATAATTTGCACACAGTAGGGTAATAAACACTGGATAAATCTTTTGTTCAAATTGAAAAACTTGTAAAAGTTCTATTAATTCATAACAATCATCACAATATGAAGGTAATAAAATAAATGAATCAACATTTGTGGCAAAAAAAGAAACTAATAGTTCTCGATATTTATATGTTGCAGCAAGCATTTCATATGTAGAATTCCACCTATGAGGTAGATCTAAGTTAAATATTTTAGGATGTGCACTATTTTCCTTACAAAATTTTTCCCACCTACATCTCAATTTCACCATACCATGAATATAATCTACGACATCTTGAATAGGTTGAATTGAATTATTTAAAATTCTAAGTTCATCTTGAACACATAAGTTTAAAATATGCGCAATACATCTAGTATGAAAATATTTACCATGTAAAGTTGGATTACATGCTCGAATTAGTTCTCTAATACTAGCCGTATTCACACTCGCATTATCAAAATCAATGGAAATTTTTTTATCTAGCATTCTAAATTGATTGCAATTTTTTATGATAGCCTTGGCAATATTATGAACAGTATGTTGGCAATTAAATCTCCGAAAAGTGTTTAAGAGTTTATTTAAACACCATGAATAATCAATCAAATGCAAAGTAACAGCAATGTAATGACGATGCATATGTTGATCAAACCAAATATCATAACAAATGGCAACCCTAAACGGTATCTTACTAATAATATTTTTTAATTTGGCCTTATATCTTAAATGCAATTTTTCAAGAGTCCTAGTCATAGTCATTCTAGGTATTCTTTGAGCAACAGTATTATAAGCAGCTTTCATACAGCGTTCGAAATTCATACTATCAACAAATTTAAGTGCTAGTGATTCTTCACAAATAAAATAACACATTTTCTCTAGCAACAAGAAGATCAAACTTCAAAAGTTGAGAAGAGTATTGCGTACCTCCACCTTGGCTTGCAATGTCAATATTACTTACCGGTTGAAAGTTAAGTTGTGTTTGAGCCCGAGCACGCTCAAGTTCCACTTGATGATGATTGGTGATGTGCGACCAGTACGTCCCATAGCCTCCTCCAGTACGAAATTTGTATTGCTTCGAGCAATAGTTGCAATACAAATCGAAAACTCTAGCTTCATTCTTCCTTGGCACCTTTCTGAAATGAATAGTGAAGAGAGCGGATTTCAGCATTGGATTTCTCAGTTCATTGGGGCTTCTTCCTCAGTCTCGAGCTCGCCAGATGGAATTTCACCAATGTTATTGAAAGCACGAGATTCTAGAGATTGTTGTTCTTCAAATTGAATCCATATTGCTACTTCTTCATCAATTTGGATTTAAGCAGCAATTGGATCATCGTAAAAACTGTCAGCGGCTCCGCTTGCATAGTTTTCTTGGTGTTGTAGTTGCCAAGGAGACATCATATCGGGACTATCAAAATATGTACTCCAGAATGAGTAGGATGACGACGACGACGTGGACCTTTAGAACTATCAGCAATAGCTTTGTCTTTACTCTTATCGGCTCGGCTACCTCGGCTAGACATGATGATTTGTGGATGATAAGAGTAAGATTGAGAAACTTGAGAGATATAGGTGTAACACAAATTCTGAGTATTTAAATTAATAAACACCGGAAAATCGTACAAATAAGAGATTTTGGATTGAAATTACAATTCGTTGTTCGATTCTCTATCTAAATCTTCTGATTCTTCTCTTCAAAATTTGTTCATCGTCGTTCTTCAAGATCTTCAAGATGGATTTGCCTCTTTGATCTTCATGAACTCGATGGTTTCGGAACTTACAACGTTGATTCGGATCGTCGAGACCTCAATTTTGGATCAAACGTTGGATTTGGACGATCTTGATGAAGAACGCCTTGAATCTTCAAGAACGACTCAAAGATTTGAAGGTTGGAAACGTTGATCGGAGGGTGTAGCACCTTGATTCCGGATCAAACTTCAAGCTCGGATGATTTTGATGTAGAACGCTTTGATTTCTTCACACGAACGCCTTGAAGGTCGAGAGAGAATTTCTTCACACCAACTTCTTCCAAGTCTTGAGCTCTTCAAATTGTGTGGTTTCCTTAGGCCAAGCCCTCTATTTATAGGCAAATAAGGGTGTGTTTAGGGCTTAGGTGGCATCGTCTCATTGGTGCCTTATTAGGGCTTATGTGGCGTGTTCCTATTGGTGCTTTGTATTTCAATGATTCTCTACAACAATGTGTGGATCATTTGTGTGAGCTTGACACTTGTCAATTGCTTATTGGTTGAAAATTTCCACACATTAAATATCAAATTATTATTTATTTTATTTAGGAATTTGATTAAATAAAATTCCTAAAATATAAATAAATAATTTAATTTGGTATTTAATTATTTTAATTTCCACGTGGCATCATTTGATTGGCGATAAAAATTCAATTACTTACAAATGCCCCCATGAGATGAGTTCATGAACAAGTTGTCTTGAAGATGGACGAGTCTCATATTTTGAAAATTTTGTTAGATAGTTTTAACTCGTATCCAGGAATTCTTGATCTTGAATTTATTTTAGAAAGTTTATACTCGTTTCAAGGAGTGCTTCAACTCGATTTAAAATTTGCTAGATAGTTTATACTCGTATCGAGGAGTTCTTCATTTCGATTTAAAAATTATTAGATAGTTTATACTCATATCTAGGAGTTCTTGAATTTGTTTTGAAATTTACTAGATAGTTTATACTCATATCTAGGAGTTCTTGATCTATAAAAATTGAGCTTCAAAAACGAATCAAAAGCCCGATCATGATTATTAATTTGATTTGTTTGGACATTTAAGAAATACTTAACGGGCTTTTAAAGATTTATTGAGCCCAAAACATTTCTTCAATGGTCCAATTTCACCTTATGGCCCAAATTCTTCTTAATTAGAATTGAGCCCATTTAAATAGTCTATTTTTTTTCAAAATTCAATTTCAACCGAATTTGAAATGAAGTGAACTGTGGACATTAATGCTACTGCAAAGGCTTTTGTTTGCTTTCCAAAAATGCAACAAACCATCCTTGGGAACCTTACTGCCTTGGATGACTTTTACTATACATGTATATGTACTTTTAGGCAGTAGGGGGATTTTGTTTCATTTCCAGCAGCTTTATCCATGCTTTTGCAACAAGAAAGAGTACGAGCTTCGTGGTGCATTAAATGGCACTCTTGTCTTGCCTGAAAGATATATATGCATGTATACATATATCTCGATTTTTGCTTAATCTTGGGGTACAAGCTTTTGCAAAAACAAAATACATTTTTTTTTGTTTTGTTACTCCTCTCTCAGGGTTTTTCTATGCTACCCCCCGGATGCTGCCCCAATTGATACCTAGGCGACACGTGTCCCCCCTTTATTTATTTATTTTTTTTTTTTACTTTTGCGAAATCCCAAAATACGGTATTTTGGGTGGGATACGGTGGGCATCATATTGTGACAGTTTTAGTTTTCTGCCTCGTTAGGGTATATGGGCCCCACTGTTATGTGGGCAGGCCGTCGGTGGCTGTCGGCAAGTGTTACATTTTCTGATTCGTGCGACTTCGGCTCCGTTTTCCGACGTCAGCAAGTTGTCCGGCTGGTCGATGGGTTTGAAATCTTCCAGATCCACCCGTTTTCAGAATTTTTGAACTTCATTTGCCTATGTAATCAATGGCACATTTAGAACCCGCAAACCCTACCCTTTCTCAATCATGAAGGTGGGGTCCAAGTTGTCTTTACCGAGGGCCTTTTCCTAATTAGATTAATCTTAAGCGAAGTTTATAAACTTTATCTTAAGGATTATTATGTGACGTTTAACATATGGTATTATGATTTTAATAAATTTAAAATATAATTAATAAGAATGAAAGTATAGCTTAGTTATTCGCGCGTGAATAGTGTCGTTGGTTTCAAAAGTAGAAAAAGAAGGCGACCCTTCATGTTCCCAAATATTTCATCGGAGCTCTCCCTTCTCTCCTTTCTGTCCAGACGGCGAGGAAAATTTCGGCGAAAGGAACCCGTGACTGTTAGAGAAGCTAGAGTCGGTGAGGCCAGAGGTATGCAGACTTTATTTTTCACGGCGTAGCTCCCCGTTCTCTCTTTTTTTTTGCTCAAAAGTTTTCTTTGTTACCGGCGTTGTATTTATTTCTTCATCCTGAAATTGTGCAGAAGTGTACATTGTGAATGCGCCTCAATGTCGTCCGGACGAAGGTCGTGTGGTCCCCCCACTGGGAAAATATCGTCTAAGGATAAGTCGAGGAATCGCGGCTATGGCGACCGGCGGGACGGTTAGTATTCGAAACTTTGTACATAAATGAACTCTATTTTCACTACTTGTGCTACTCCGAGTCACATTTGCCTATTTTGATCATATTCCTTTGTTGCATGCCACTGAGTCGTATTCTTAGATTAGATGATGCAGAAAGATTTGGTTTTGAATGTCGTTTTTGGTTAACAGTTGTTGGTGGCGCGATTTCATTTCGTGGCAAGCTGCACTTGATTATGAAAGATGTGCGTGAAAGATTGAGCAAAAAGAACATTGAATCTTTTAGGGCAACCTGCTTTGGTCATTTTCTTGATGTGCCACCCATACAAAATCAAGGGCAGTTGATATTCCTTTTGCTTAATGCACTGGAGCCTGAATCGGAGTCAAGGAATACTATGGCTTTTAGGATTAATGGGAGGTTAATTGAACTAGGTCGAAAAGAGTTTTATTGCATTACGGGTCTGAATTTTAGGGGAGGTGTTGAGGTCCCTTCTTCATCTAATATTCACCGCGACATTTTCAAGAGTGCATGGAATATAAAAGCCGTGGACATTGATGAAGCCTTCAGGAATTATAGTGTGAAGCATAAGGGTCATGGTAGCCTTGTGTTGAAGTTAGCTTTGTTGCATGTTCTTTATGGTTTGTTGTTGAATAGGGATCAGCAGTGTAAGAAGGTAGAGGTGGAATTTATGCATCTTGTGGATGACGTTCGTCTGTTCAACAGATATCCGTGGGGGAAGGTTGCATATGAGTTCTTGGTTTCTTTGACCTATGTGGCCAGGAGCAATGTAAATCGTTTGAGTGAGCACTCAGACAGGCCAGCTACGGATGTGTGTGGTTTATCCGTAGCGCTTCAGATCTTTGCATTTGAGGTTATGCCGTCCCTTTCGAGGCGTTGTGCAAGGAGAGTTGATGTGCACATTTTCCCGAGGATGTTTCGGTGGACAACTGAAACATTTTACAAATATGCCTATCTCCTGACCTTTTTGCAGAATTGTGCTGCGGATGCTGTGGTAGTGTAGTTGTATGCGATATTTCATTTTTATGTCGTGTATAGTCCACTGAGGTAATTGTGATGTATCTTGTGTTTTTGTAACAGATGCCATTTGTATTTTCTGAGGATGAAAGGAGGAGGCTTGTAGCATAACAATTGTGGGATACAGTTGCGGGGAATAAGATGAAAGTTACACCCGTGAAATTGCTGGATGAAAGTGATAGTCTGGTGGAAATAGGTGGAATGGCGGGAGCACTTGCAGTGGAGAGAGGGAAACAAATCAATGCCAAACTCGTAGAAAATGATGAGAGCGCTGGAAGGGGACTGGACATGAACGAGAGTTCTACAGCGAGGAGGTCCCGTAGAAAGCACGCTGCCAACTTTGGGCAGTTGCTCAGATCTGTGACTACGCCTTCATCACCGAGAGTGCAGAAAGATGACATCCATGAGTCCAATCCCATTGAGAAGCTTGGGGAGACTCTGTTGGTAATTTCTCTTCTAGCCTTTCTCTTTGAGTTTCATAACATGATTACATTCACACAGTCCCTCCAAAATAATTGAGTGAGTGAGCTTGTCCTGTCTTTTAATGTGGCCTTGTGAACTACCAGGGAATGAATGCCTCATTGTAGACTGGCTCAAGAGGCATTGAGAAGCTTTTGGAGATGATATTGGTATGCATGTTCTAGTAATTCAATCCTAGGTGTGCATATATTTTGAACAACATTTTTGAGCCGGTTCTTTTCTTAACTGTGAAAACTAGACGATAAACAGCATGCTGCAGACTGCTCTGGAAAAGCTTGATTCTCTAGAGACAGCAGTTGATGATCTGAAGAAAGGGCTCGACGGTGTTGGATCAGTCCAAGGTGAAGCTGTTACTGGTAGAGGTGTTCAGTTGGATGAGAGTCCAGTTAAACAGAATTCCGATGGTGTTGGGCTGGTTGAGGTGGTGAGGCGTTCCCGCAGTGCTGAAGGGAAGCTTGATGAGAAGAATGACGGTGATGACCTACATGAAACAATGCAACATGTTGATCATCCGGCAGTTTGTGGAGAAGATGCAGCTGTCAAGGTGACCGACTTGAATGAATGCGTGGGACGTGGTGAACCGCAAGTTCAGTTCTCCGACCTTCTCTCAGCAGAATTGTCTATGTGGCTGAATGAACCTGCTGTCCAACAGCCAGAGATTGACATGAACAAGTCTCCATCTACCGAGTATGAGATTTCTGACCTATCTGCCTATTCTCCGCAATTGGAGACTGAGGAAATTGCGAGCACGAAGAAACCCCCAAAGAAACGCTTGTTCCAGGAGGTAAGTGAAGTGTCTACACCCCGGTATTCAGTTATTGTTGGTGAACCATTACTGAAAAAGGCGAGGAAGGGTGAAAGCAATAAACCGAGGCTGCCGCGTTTGGAATCTGTGAACTGGGAGAGTTTTCACCCCATTAGGGAGTATGCGTGGCCTGCTGAGAAGCCCTTTCATGATTGGCTTAGGCAATGCCGGCAGCACAGACTGTATGTCTTTTTGTAAGTGTTGTCCGAATTATCTGTCACTGTTAATCATGCTTAATGCACTCCCTGTTCTTGTAACACAGGAACCCCACAATTGTACTACCAACCGAGTGCAAGAGCGAGGCCGATGCAAAGTGTTTTCTCCCCTTGGCTACATCCCAAGGGTGGCTGGCTGATGAGGTATGTATCTAGTCCCATCAATCATCTTTTAAGCATGCTAGTGTTTTCTATGTGAAGTAATGGATGAAGCATATTTTTGGTGACTTGCAGCATTGTGATGTGCTGTTGAATCTTGTGATTACATATTCCCGTGCCTTCACTGATCAATTTAATCAAGATTGGACACTCATCGAGTCCATGGGAACAGTAAGCATGCTACTTCACTTTCCTTTGTAGTCCATTCTATCATTTAATGTGTTAATTTTTCCGACGGTTTGGACAACAAGCATTGGTGATGGAAAGCATGGATCGAGTACCTGAGAGGATTCTGCCCTACGTTGAAGGCCAGTACCCACACCAAGGTGGGAAACCCTGGCATGCAGTGGATAGAGTGTTCGGGATTGGGAATATTGGGGGGAGCCATTGGGTGCTTTACAGGCTCGACCTTGGTGAGCAAAGGATTGTCGTCTTCGATTCTATGTCTGGGGACAAAAAGGAATGAGATGATATCAAAGAAACGTTTGCCAACATGTGCAAGAATGTGGCGCAGCTTGTGGATGTCTTAAATGTGTACCGGGGCAGGAGCACGAAGCCAGCCTGGGACTTGGTTAGATATGAGCACCCCCCACAACAAGGCAATACATCTGACTGTGGAATCATGTGCCTTAAGTTCTTGGAATGTTTCCTAACAAGTACCCCCCTAGCTGCAATCGACCCCGCTCGCTGTTCTCAGTACATGAAAGCTTACTGTGTTGAGCTTTTTGCAAGGAGCCACCCTCTTGTCAATTAAGTTAAAGGGATGATGTGGAAGTGTGAAGGGATATGCATGCTTTTGTTTTGTTTTTGTGAAGGATGATGTGGAAGTTTTTACATGGATACTGTTATTAACATTAGCTGGATTACATGCTGTATGAAGCGTGGGGCTTGACTTTTGCTGACTAGTCGTGTATATGCACGATGTTAATGTATTTTTTGGCCTGCATCACCAGCAATATATTACTGTGTAGGTACTGTGAATAGTTTATTAGTAAGATTGAAGCTGAGTCATGATGCAATTTATTTTGGTGGTTGGTTTTTTCGATTTGTATGACCTTGGATCGCAAGAATGCACCCGTATATTCGGAGGAAAGTGCACCCGAAAATGGACTTTGAAAGCACTCGTAAATTACTGGGACCATGTTGTACAGTAGGAGCCCAAATTGAATTAGGAAGCACCCGTAAATGGAAATAAAAGCACCCGAAAATGATATAGAAAGCACCCGAAACAAAAGTTGAAAGCACCCGATAGTGAAGTCTAGAGCATCCGACAATGCTATAGAAAGCAGCCGAAAATGAAGTTGAAGGCACCCGTAAATGCTATAGAAAGCACCCGAAAGTGAACTAGAAAGCACCCGAAACTGAGTGGCTAAGCACCCGATGAAGTTTAAAGCACCCGGATATTAAGTTGAAAGCACCCGAAATTGAAGTAGAACGCAGCCGAAAATGAAGTTGCTGGCACCCGAAAATGAGGTCGCTGGCACCCGAGTTTGAACTAGAAAGCACCCGAAACTGAGTGGCTAAGCACCCGATGAAGTTTAAAGCACCCGGATATTAAGTTGAAAGCACCCAAAATTGAAGTAGAACGCAGCCGAAAATTAAGTTGCTGTGACTCGAAAATGTGGCCGCTGGCACCCGAATTTGAACTAGAAAGCACCCCAAACTGAATGGCTAAGCACCCGATGAAGTTTAAAGCACCCGGTTTTTAAGTTGAAAGCACCCGAAATTGAAGTAGAACGCAACCGAAAATGAAGTTGCTGGCACACGAAAATGAGGTCGCTGGCACCCGAATTTGAACTAGAAAGCACCCGAATTTGAAGTAGAAAGCTGCCGAAGGTGAAGTTTAAAGGCACCTGAAAGTGTAGTTGAAAGCACCCGAATCTGAAGTTGATGGCACCCGCAAATGCTATAGAAAGCACCCGAATCTGAAGTTGATTCTACCCGATTTGGAAGTACTGGGTGGCTGGCCTATTATATTTAGCTGCACCCGTTTCCTCTGCAGAATGAACCCGTCGCCCATGCCCGCACCCGTTTTGCTCCTATCATGAACCCCTCCCCAAGCGGGTGCTGAAACGATTAAGTGCACCCGTTTTGCAGTGGGCGGGCCAAAAATTTTATTGCACCCGCCTCCAGGAAGTCGGCGCTCCCTTTGGTGTGACCAATGGCATTAAATAAAATAATTGAAAAGGCACTATGTATTAACTAACTCGAATGTATCATTTTGAAATTCTAACCAAATTTTATGACAACCAATTTCTATTTTATGGCATTTTGCGAAAAGAAATTGTATGCCTGGGATGTCCTGAATATTGTCTGGTTTAAGTAAACTCAGTTTATTCATTTCCATTCCTAGAATTCCCAAAATAAATGAAGTACTTATACTAACATATTAACTATATTTTATGCAGGCACACATAAATTTTGTTAATATATTAGTAATAATATATTGAAATAAATATTATATGGTATGTATGTGTGTTTATTTTGTAACTGTTAAAGTAAACTTGTGTGAGCATCATTAATAAATATGATAGTACGTATATAAGTTACAAGAATTACTGTAAAGTTTAAAATAAACAAATATTTTAGTTCATTAATTAGAAGAATTAATGAACAACGAGTACACACATATTCTTATTCTAATTTTGAGTATTATTGGTATTTATTTTGCCCCCACGAAATCCCTTTAATATATGTACTAGTATTTCTCCTGTGCGATGCACAAAAAATTATAATATTTGTAATGTGTAATATTATGATTATTTTTTATTTTATATGTTGTGTATGATTATTTTTAAAATATGTATGTTGTGTTCAATTTTTAAAAATTAATAGAATGGAATGCACATACATTAAGTAATTACATAAGAAGATCAATTTTGTATAGTTATGTCAATTAGAGAATCAGTATATTTTAGGAATTAAATGAAAATGAAATGACACGATTTTTTACCCAGCAATATTTAACTATAATTAAAGAACATTTGATTTTCATGAATATATGACATGCATAAAAATAATATTATTTAATTATTTTAAATGATGAAATTGACATAGAACATTAATATATTATTACAAATTATGTCATACTTATGTGATCGTCATCATCATCATCATTATTATTATATGAATGAAACTATGTTTGGGTGACAAACTTAGAGTACTACAAATATGTGCATAAAAAACGTAATAAAAAATGTGACAAATCTCAATTTTCCAAGTAAAAAAATGAAAAATTAAGATTGAAAAAATCGTTATAAAATCAACGGTCCTAATCTACAGTGTCCTAAAAAGAAGTAAAAAAAAACATAGTACAAAGTTTACAACAGTAAATATCCTTACTGTTGTGTATTAACTCTAAACTGTTGTCTATTGTGAAAAATCCCTTGTCTAAAATATAATTATTAAAATGTGTGGAAGATAACGGTTTATACCAGAACCGTTGTTTATCACTCAATTTTGCCTTAATATATGTATAGATAGATAGATAGATAGATAGATAGATAGATAGCTGTCTGATTGGTTAGTCGGTAAAATATATTTCATATTTGGTAATTTAGAACATTGAAATAACATTTAATTAGCTTTTTACAATATATTGAAACGTAAATTGAAATATATATAATGGGAGATTGATAGCCATTGAAATGAAATAAAAAGCAAATATTGAAGGTATTTAATGAAAAATCATTTACGTATTCTTGCGATATCATGAATTGGCTTGGAGAACGCATTTTTATTATACGCTATAAATTAGTTATTGTCTTTTTATTACGTTAATTTCGTAATATCTTAACAAAGGTGGCTCCTTTTTAATTACATTCTCAACTCATCGGTACCATTTTCGGAAAAAGAAGAACTTTCCTTATTATTCATTCTTAATTGACTCAAATTCTTGTTAATAAATTTTTAACACCCCTTGAGCAAGTTTTAATTGGAATCTGTGTGTTTTTAGTGGGCGACAACTGTTGTGCACCCGCACTTGGGTCAGAATGTTCTCATGCACCACCCGTTTTTACTAGTGCAAACCCTTCAAAATGCATGACAATGTCTGTAATTGTTATATATAACATAGTTGGGAAATGCCTGGGAAGTTCACTCACGCTACTACTCGTCTTCGCACTGTTGGTATAACCTAAGTGCCAAAAGGCGACGATAAGCACATACGACATCCATTTTTGAGGTCATTGGAGGATGTTCCGATGAGATCAACCTCTGTATGGACATCATGGAAAAGATGCCGCAGCTAACACTATCTGTCTGCTTGTACTGAATTGTCTTTGGCGCACGTCGAAACTGCATCTTTTCCAGCTTTTCGCGACCGTTTTGATGTTGCCAATATCCCACGGCTTTCAATAGCGGTGGAATCATATACATCAACGGCCACAACTGATGTTCACGCATGTTATAAATTTCTGAATCAGTACTATCCCTCGTCTTGTATATTAGAGAATCGTATAAGTCTATGGTCCATAACTGCAGATTGATCCGAACAGTGACCCAATGCTCACTTACGAGACAGGCGGTGATAATCTACAAGTTAAAGATCATTGTCATATCACTGTGAATCATGGTGTGAACGGCAATTCTATCAATATGTCAATACGACTTACATATTTCGCGTTCCTCCACGGCTTGGCAAATTGCCTGGTCCCTTATACAGTTCGTATGAGCTCATTATTCCACTCCCATTCATCATAGAAGCCGCCCAAAGGGTGTGGCGCAGTCTTGAATTTCTTTGCGTCCTCTGGCCAACGTTTTACCCATTCATCGGCCAAGAGTCTCTGCGGCCAATATTTGGTCACGGTGAGTTGTACTGTTAATTACTTATACCATAAGTTATTATTTGAATTTTCATGAACACTTACAAAGAAAAATGACTGCAACACGACTGTATTCTCTCCATGAATGCCGTCCTTCAGTAGGCGGCCTTTCTCGAGCTTCGCTTGAAATAGCCACAGAATTAGGTCCATATGCATTTCTGATAGTGCGGTTTTAGGGTCCTCCAATTCCTCGAAATCCTATTGCGACAAGAGAAAATCGTGAACCTTGAGCCTTGTCAACGCATCTGGTCCCTTTGCTCTGAAAGCGGAGTACAAAAGCAGTGTTCTAGGCATGCTATCAGTTGGGGGTGACTCGAGATCAGATTCATCTGAACCCTCACCAGAGTTAAGATCGCATGAGTCCAAGTGGATCTGACAGTCCTTCGTTTTATTTTTCTCGGCTGCAGCCGCCCTATCTCTTTCTGTTTCAGTCAATCCCTCCCTCATATCCAATTCTTTCGGCATGTCTGTCCCACCCTCATGAAAGCCTGTACCAGTCGACCCGTCTCCCTGTTCCATTTCGAGTCGGCCACTTGGAACCAGGTCCATCGCCGCAGGAGCAGAGGCGCTCATCACCAATTCACCAATCTTTTCCCCCACAGCACCCATATCTCTTAACTCCGGGACTATCCCTTCCTGCTCCACCACAAGTATTTCCCCAGCAGGAGCAGACAATACCACCTCTTCAACCCTTTCTTCCACCGCACTTTCTGAACAGGCGTTGCTTCCCTCCTGCTCCAATCCAAGCCTGGACTCCGAGGGAGCAGACAATACCACCTCTTCAACACTATTCTCCAATGCCCTTTCTGTACATGCGTTGCTTCCCTCCTGCTCCACCACAAGTATTTCCCCAGCAGGGGCAGGCAATACCACCTCTTCAACCCTTTCCTCCAACACCCTCTCTGTACACGCGTTGCCTCCCTCCTTCTCCAATCCAAGCCTGGACTCCGAGAGAGCAGGCAATACCACCCCTTCAACCCTTTCCAACACCTTTTTCACTAATGTATGTCCAGTGTCCCCCATCTCCACAGCACGTTCCCCTGCAGTGACAGAGTTTGTAAACGGAAGCTCCTGCGGCCTTTCCCCCAATGCCATTTCTGTCGGGGCCGTGCCACTCCGTTGAGGCTCACCCTCGACAGTGGTGGTAATGATTGCGCAATCCAATGTCCCTCCTCCCTCGTCCTTTTCACCAACACCACTCCCCATCACTACGTCCTCCACAACTGACTCCAGTATCATGCTCTCCCCATTCATTCCAACTAATGCATCCCCTTCGCCAAGGTCCATGAGCAATGTGTTATCATGCTCCCGGTGCACGTCCACATCGTTCTGAGTATCCACCCCCATCCCCTCTTCTGCAACCGTATCTGTTGTTTCTATGGCACAAGCCTCGTTGGTGCGTTCAACAACCCTCTCACGATCGGTGCCTGCCCACTGTCCGTACTTGCTGGTTTGAGCACAATTCCATATGATGTCATGACTTAGAATTCCTTGATTCGTTGGCTGTATACTCCATAGTGTGTCCTCAATGTAGTCATGGCCAATGCTTGTAACTAAACGTTCCATCTGCAAGACAACACATTGAAATTAACAATCTTTAGGGCTGTAAGTTTGAACAATGTAGATGGGTAGTACACTCACATCAGCCTCTTTTGTTACAGAGTATGGTGAGTGCGCACATATGCCGGCACTACAGGCCTCCACTGGACTGCGACTACCACTAGGTAGCCTCACAGAGGGTTGCACAAGCTCTGTGAGGACAGACTTCATCCGTTCGAAAAATGCCTCCTCTCGCTCTATGCGTGTTCGTTCAATGGACGCTATATACTGTCTTAGCTCCCTCAGTCGCGCCTCTTGGCGATCTTCGAACTCACGGGCGACTGTGCGAGCGGCTGCCAGGGCTGCTTCAGCTATGACCTCCCGCATTTCCTGAAGACCTTCCTGCGCATCTACATTTCTACTGGACGAGGAAGCGTCTGCCCTTGCACGCTTTCCCTGAACCTGTGAATCAATATTCAGCTCATGATGTGCTACTCTCTTCCGTGTGTGACCTGCATCCGTCTCTGAACATGTTGCACCCGATGATGGAAGTGTGGGGAGCAAAGGACGTCTGCATGGAATGCGTGTTGGAGGGCTGGTCACCCCAACAACCTCATGATATAATGGCATCTTCGTCTTGATCCGAGATACGACAAAAGTCACACCGACAGGATTGTCCACTTGGGTGCTTAGATAATAAGGCATTGCCATTTCTGTATCAGTTGGCTCCAATGAAACTAAATACGTAGTCTGTGTAGATTTAAAAAACTAGTTAAATCTAACTGAATCATATAAGGTTCCATGAAGAAGGAAATGCATAAGTGCATATTACTTACCGCTTGATCTTCCAATAAATGACCAATCGAAGCCACTTTGTTTGGGAACGTCCATTTCAGGCACCTCGGGAGCACATTCGTGTCCATAACATGGCCACTCCATTGGCCGAGCATTGGTATAGCCTCGTACGCCCAGACCTATGAATTAGTATGAATTGTATCAGACAAATTTTATAGAGATGAGGGTGCATAAATTGTCCTCGGTGGCGAGATGCGTGGCATTTACCTGCAGGACCCAAGCAGGGCCATAGAAATGGTATGACTTCTTCACCTTTTGTTTCTCTAACTGTGCAAGTTCCCTTGGAACCGCATTCATATAGTGCATCAACACCCCGTACGCTAGTGAACCCCATGGGAAATCATTCCAATGTGCAATGTCTTCAACCAATGCCCATACCCATGTATCAATGACATGCGGTAGATCATATCTGAGCACCAATTGAAATAGGACCACCACATTTGCAGCCGTCAAGTAATTGTCTATGTCAGACCCAAGATCGAAAGACGTCAACCTAGAAGAAAGCTCCCACAACTTAATTGGTTTGCCGTCCAACACGCGGTGGAAAAAGCTGTTATCTGGAATGTCATGGTCCTTACAAGGATCGAAGTCTGATCTGCCGAATTTCAGTCCACTCACTAGAGCGAAGTCCGTCGGAGCAAATCGGATGTTCGTACCACCAATATTGAACCAGCGTTCATTTTCCGTTGCACCTTCCAATATGATCTCCCTCGACATCAACGCGTGCAAGGCAGCATTGTTGTTGTGCCCTCCAACATACTCCACAAATTTTCCGAAACAACCCTCTCTAAATCCATCAACTAAATTCCCTCCCTCTATGTCGTCGAGAATCTCCAACGCCTGTATAATATGCTTCACATAATTCTTCCAGTATATGTTTATTTGGCAATTAGTGTTTTGCAATGATGATCTCATCCACACCCAACTTCGAACCTTATAACATGAATCAATTAGTCGAATATCATCAACTCTCGCACCCGAAAACCATCATAGTGGGTGAGAACATAAAATTGAATCGCTTACCTCTTGAATTTCTGCCATCGTCGACGGTGGTGGAACCGCTAGTGTGGGCGGGGGGGTGGTTCAGCAGCGGGTTAAGCGTCTATCTGCGGGTGTGAAAATGGTAACGCGGGAGAGAGTGCGGTTTTTCAATTTTCAATTATTTAGGAAAGTGTTTCCGTAGGGTTCCTCATTTATGAGACGACATCGTTTCGCTCAGCTACATAAATAGTTGGTCCAAAGTGGCGTCGTTTAGTGAATGAGGCGGCGTCGTTTGTACAAATCAAATCCCTAAAATTGAAAAAAAAACCCCAACAGGCGCCCTGATAATCAACGTCGTTTCATTCCAGGACTCGGTCTGGTCTTTGGGACTGAAAACGGGGTATCCCGTCCCAGAACGTGTTAAATATTGTCCCGCATTAAATTTAATGTAAATTAAATCATATTGCAAAAAAAGGTTCTGTTATTCTTTTCGATTATATTGCTCGGAAATTATTGATTGTAATTGACATTTGTTAATGACCATAGGAAAAAAAATTTATTTTGCAATTACGATTTATAAATCATTTTGCAAAAAAGGTTCTGTTATGTAATCGAATTCAGTTTATTGTGAATATTTACTTATTATTTGGAACATGCAACAATTTGCAGTTTAAAATACTAAAATAACATATGATGTTTATTACGACTTATATGGAATAATATTAGCTCACCTATTTTAATAGGTATTTGCCTGGACTCGGCTTCTCTATGGTCCTATTTATTTATTTATAAGTAAGTTACTCATACTTTTAAGAAGAATTAAAATAATCATAATGATAATACATTTGCCTCCCACGGGTAATTGTTCCACGTACCCGTTTAGCCTCCAACAACTCACCGGGTGGAAAGCAAAGGAGCGTGATGAATTTTTTGAGTAACATCCGTGCGTCCGGGTGCATTTCACCAGTTGGACAAGGTTACAGGAACCCGTTTCCGGCAGACCGGGTACACGTGACACACACGGGTATATAATGTATCTGCGTGTTAGTCCCTGAACTATTCTCCGGGTGGTATGGGACCCTGGATTAATAATTTCGTTTTTTAAAAATATAGCCTTAAAACAAAATCATATTCTCATTAAATTATAATACAAAGACCCTAGATGAAAATACAACATACCATTATTATAATAATGATAATAATAATAATAATAATAATAATAATAATAATAATAATAATAATAATAATAATAATTGGCCTGCTCCAATGATGACGATAATTTAACCTAATTGCCTATTAATTTATAAGGATGATGTTGTGCCCACCACGGTTTTTTTGTAATGCATACCAAGAGATCATAACTGAAGTAAATTATTTTTCATTTTATCTAACTGTATAAAATTCTGATTCCATGAATTAGGGAGGGGTGATAATTTTAGTCCAGTGTAACCCGGTTTCGCCCACTTGGATCTGAAAGTCAGATATTCAACTTGGGCCGACTGGGCTGACCACCTGGCCCAGAACTCAAAAAATAGACGAAGGTCCAGAGGGTCCGAAGCAAGTATAATCAATCCGAAACTAGTAATTTGATTTGTAATATAATATATTTTCTATCATTTTTGGAAGGTGCTTTTTTTTTTAGGGGGAAGCACACTACAAAAGGTAGAAAGCACCCGAAAATGTGCTTCAACGCACCCGTAGATGCAGTGGAAGGCACCCGAAAATTCTGTAGAGAGGACCCGAATCTGAAGCTCAATGCACCCGAATCTGAAGTCCACTGCACCCGAAAATGAAGTAGAAAGCAACCGGGAATGAAGTAGAAAGCCCACTAGAATGAAGTAGCGTGTACCCGAAATTGAAAGAAGCCGAAACTGAATTAGGAAGCACCTGGATTAGAAGTAGAAAGCACCCGAATTTTACGTTGAATGCACCCGAAACTGAAGTCCAAGGCACCCGTAAATTCATATAGAAAGCACCCGAACATGAAGTACTAAGCAACCGACCATGAGGTTCACAGCACCCGTAGATGAAATGGACAGCACCCGACTATGAAGTAGTCGGCAGCCGAAAATGCTTTAGAGAGCACCCGAAACTGAAGTCCAAGGGACCCGAAAATACCATAGAAAGCACCCGAATCTGAAGTCCAAGGGACCCGAACTGTATACACTCTCATAAAATAATTAACATTTATATATAAATATATTTAGAGCTCTTTTTTATGGAAAATTATATAATTTGATTATAATATATATGTATATATATATACTTTCATGTCAACTAAAGTATTTGATAATTTTATAAAATAATAGGCAACAAAAATCTTGCGAGCCATCAACATAAAATTAAATTTTAAACACTCACTATTTTATTTTATAAAGCATAAATTCAAATTCGAATTTAAAAAATCACCACATGATTAAAAAAAATATATATTTTAATTTAAAAAAAATATATTTTTTATTATTTGTTTTAACAAAAAACGTTAAGAAGACAAATAATTATTAGTAAGCAAAATATATAGATATAAATTAAGAAGACAAATTAATAATTTTATGCTTTCGATTTGGGCTATAAATAGTTATATTTTTAATGACTATTTTACCCCTGCGATTTTGCTTTAATATATGTATAGATAGATAGATCCTATAGATAGATAGATTCTAGATCATGGCATATATTGATTATATATATATATATTAATTTTGGATTGATTGTAAATACCTGTAATATATTATATAAAAAATCTAAATTAATTGTCAGGTTTCGGGCCAAAATTGAAATGACATGTTTATTCGAAATTATATTGACATGTTTACACCCGAAAATTTTGAAACAACATATCTGCGTTTTTTCCCATTTAATAAATCGCACAACTTGACTATAATCTGATTATGTTCCAATAAAATTTATCTGAGTAATTTCACATATATCTCTAGTATTATCGGTATATTCTTAATATTATCTGTAATGAAACTGTCTCAAAATATTTAAAATCAATATTTCTAATTAATGCTTATTCAATTAATTAAAGTAGTGAAGTAATTTCCGAGTGAATTGAATTAAAACATGAAACTAATATCACCGAAACACAATGACAACCACAATTAAATATGACCGCATTGAAACAAAATTGCAAACTACCTTCTTCTTCATCTTATTCAGTTTTTGCCCCACGTGGGGAAATCTGTGAAAACGAGTGTATGCTTCCCCAACGAGTAGTTACAAATGGTCAACGGAAGAGGTGATTCGGTCCCAGATTCGGGTGGATTCCGCCCCAACAAATGCCACCATATCGGGTGGTCGCGTAGAGCGGGTTCAGCGGGTACATTTCGACCCGTTATTCGAGTCATTTTATCTGGACGGGTGCAGATCTCCGCGGGTAAATGTAGAACCCGGTCGGGTACATTAAATTACTTTCTCTTAAGGACTCGTTTTAATGAAAATAGTGAGTCATTATATCTGGACGGGTGCAGCTCTCCCCGGGTAAATATAGAACCCGGTCGGGTACATTAAATTACTTTCTCTAAAGGACTCGATTTAATGAAAATAGGTAATCGGAATTCAAATAATAAGTGTATAACAACATCGGAATCCATTGTTAAGAACAATAAATATGATCCATATAGAGCTGAAATAACTCGAGTTCAGAACATCTTCGAACAGACATAGATTATAAACTAAGATTACCAGATCAGTGAATACTAGATAACAGACATACATTGGACGAGTGAGGGGAAAACCTGGAAAGGAATCAATAAAGCCTCGTCCGTGGAAGATGTCTTGCCGAACAATCAGCAGGAATCAGAATCTTCTGAATAAAAATTTTCCACCCATTCTTCAGACGAGGTTCGAGTACGTGCGGTCAGTCCATCGAAATCTATGCCTTCGTCTTCACCTTCATGGAAAAAATTTCAAACAGCTTCGCATCAAGTGGCTCGTCATTATCCTCGTAAGCGCGGGCAAGTGGTCGGATCTGTAATATTAGTGAGAAAATTAGTAATATATGTAAGTGGCAATACATAATTCACCTGAAAGTGTAGTTACACTGGCTAGTTTGTCCCAAGTGTTTGGAGCTAGTGGAATGAACTTCTTTTCCGCCCTAGAGTGTCTAAGATCATAGGGCAGTTGCTTCAACCAGGAGGACGTTTCATAGCGTTCTTGAAGTAGATCGACATGTCTTCTGTAGAAGTTCAGCGTACGGCGTACATTGAACCTTGAATTAGTGATGGCTGCTGCTGCCACTACTGCATGCAGATTATTGTCGCTCCCAGGAACCCAGCAGCCAATTTCCTTTTGCTTCAGCAGCTCCTCAATCATGTGTTCTTCAATGGCGGGGGTCCAGCTTTCATCGTAGAAGTAATCGTTTTGAGGCATTTTGCACTTGAGCGAAATGTGTATTGTGTTCTGCTGTTAATACTTGGTGGAAGGCTTCCACATTTCATTAATAGCACATGCAGTACAATATTCCCAATGAAAAGCAAAGCTGGCTCAAGTGCAGCGAATATATTCTATTAGCATGGGGACAAGCAGTAAAAAACAAAATGGATACATGGACGAGGGGAGTGACACGTGGAGTAGGGAAATGTTGAATCTCTCCACTGTAGCAGATAATCAGGTACTTTATAAATAGATCATTCTCTGCTGGGAAATGTTGCTTTCTCCTTTATGTTCGGCGGAAATAACATGTTCTACCAAGTTTTCTTTTCCATGCATAAATATATGTGTTATGCTACAAGTCTAAGTTTAAAAAATAAACGAATGATATTGGGTCCCCTTAGATCTAAACAGTCTTGTTTTTTTGAACATGAGGAAATAAAGAGGCCATTGCAATTGACGGAAATACAAAGCCTACTAAAGGCACAAAAATAGAGGGAAAATTGAAAGTTGTCATAAAATGGGGTACATTATTCCAAAACGGGTTCATTCATCAGGAGATCACACACATAATATGAACGCATATTATTCCAAGGCGGTTTTCGCAAGTAAGCATAACCGCGAATACAGAGCAGAAATACGGAAAGCATAGTTCACAACTGCATACAAACAAGCACACTTATTTAGCCCTATATAAAGCATGCCATGCATGCATGCAGGGGTTCATTGTTGCTTAGAAATTGGGATCGATTACGACTCCGTCAAACGACTAACCATCATTCTCATCTTCGCTGTTGGGAATCACTCCACTCCCTTCAACCATTGTTTATCACTCGAAGTATTGGGTTCGATGGGCTGATCATGGTCAACTTCAGTCACCTCAAACAACTTCTTCATCAGGTGCCAGTTTTCATCTCCCTCATTCTTGTAGACTAGAACATCGGGCCATATCTACCATTTCAATGGAGTATAATTATTCACGCAATCTGAGGAATAAATTAAGCATACCATGGGGTGTACAGTCTAATTACCTGGTGAATACGCGTCAATTCACCATCCTCAACATTTACAGTGTTTCGCATTTGATCATACCTGTCAGGGTTAACTCGATCAAGCAACCACTGGAACATTTCAAACCTTCTGCGCCACTGGTCAAACTTGCTCTTGAAATCAGCCTCAGTAAATGGGAGATTCAAGACCCTTTGGATATAGCTCCGAACACGAACAAGCACCTGCAGGTTCGCGTCCTCTCTCCCAGGAATCCAGTTACCCAGCCACATTTGATGATCAGCAAAGAAGACATTGTCTTGGGAAATTGCAGAGTGGGACATCTCATCCAGGGCAAATCAGACACAATATTTACAACTAAAGTACATATTGCAAGTGGATATTATATAAGCAAATAAGAGTACATGGGCATCCAAATGTGAATAGTTATACAGTGAATTGTCAAGATCATGTTATTAAAAATGAAAAACAGTCCTACACAATGAATCCAATGAAGATTACACCCAAACTGCGGGACCCGCGTTCTTCTCCACCTGTGAATGTGGCTTCAACAGCAAAAGAGGTTAGTTGCAAACAACAATTCGTCAAAAATCAAGTTATCGTATCGTCATGCCTCTCAACATAAATACCTGGAAAATAGAGGCAACATCAATGTGTTTATCCAAGTTATCATATTGGGAATATTGACTGCAAGTTGCGTAATTTTCCTACGGCCATAAAAATAATACAAGCAAACTTTCAGGAACACAGAATAATTTCAGAAATATTAATTACAAGCGTATTGACAACACATGCACACCACCAAGTTCACGTTAGATTTGCAATCGTTCTGACAATCAACCCGAGAGATTGAAGGACTCCTCCTTCTTTTTGAATCAATTGATTTCTCTATGCTTGATTCGGACTGTTGTGAGCACTCTACGTCTGATTTGGAGAATTCACAGAGTTACCGAATTAGCCAATCATACCAACACAAACAGACGAAGGTCATTATAGGTATGTGGAGGGAGCCTACCTGGCCACTTTGGAAGCTGAGAACCTCGTTTCTGCCCTTTACCCTTCTTCTTACTCCAATGCGATTATAATTTTGGAGTTGTGCCGCGTTTGCGAGCGAGGGGCGGTCGAACTTGGGAGGAATGCCCCCCCGCTGATTCCTTTTGCCAAGAGACAGGAATGCTTGAAAGACCACCCTTCTGCAACAATGTTAGGTCTTTCTTGAGTGCGCCAATACGAGCCATCATAATTTGTTGAGCATCACTATTCTGTTTCACATCATGAGCTAACTCTAGCGTCATCCTCATGACGTGGTTCACAAAAGCCATTTCACCCACGAAATCACCTTTACTTGATTTGTAGAACTTTCCAACCTCGTTCTCATGTCTTTCTTTTGCCTTTTTCATCCACCGCCGCAAAATATAACATTCAGGGAACTTCAACACATTCATCGCCAAATAAACTCAGAAAATATGTCGGCACAGAACACCTTCAGTCTCCCACATGTGGTAAGAACATGTCGCCTCATGAGATAACCGGTTGAATTGCACTGATCGAAACTTTCTCATTAGGGGCTGAGACGCAACCGTGAATTGGATTTGAACGTCATCAACGCATATTGGATTCCCGATAACAGCCACCGTAATGGCAAGTGCCACTTGAGCCTCAAACAGTTTATACACACTCCGTGTATAAACCTCTGCAGCTTGCGATAACCAAAGACTGTTGTTCACTAACTGACCAGGGATGCCAACATTCGATGCATCATCTGCACGCTCTCTAGTTCGCCAGTCAATCTGGATTTGCTCATAATTCTCTACGATTTGTATCAGTGAACATCTAGCATTGCATAAATCTTTCAGGACCTTATTGGTTGCCTCACTTCTAGATGTGGCAAGAAGACCAGCGCTAAAACAAGTGTTGGTAAACACCGAAGCCCATCTCCTCCTTAGTTTATACATATTAGAAAACCAACTGTTGCCCTCAAGCTCAAAGGTTCGGATCATGGACTCCCAACATTCCTCAAACTCAAATTCAGACTCCACACCATTCATGCAATAATACCAACACTTCCTAAACTCACTATTCGAATTCAAAGCTCCAAAATGAGAGGGAGCATTTCTAGCAATATGCCACTGACACAGTCTATGACTTGCAGTGCGAAATGTTAAATCAATGCCATTCATCAGTGGCTAACTTTGATCGGAAAAAATAACTTTCGGCTCCCTACCATGCATCGACTCCAAAAATGTAGAAAACAGCCATTCAAATGACGTGGTGGTCTCATTCGATAAAAATGCCAACCCAAACAACACATTCTTCATGTGATGATTAATCCCAATAAATGGCGCACATACCAAATTATATCGATTTGTTTTGTATGTTGTGTCGATAGATAAAACATCTCCAAAATACTCATAGTCAATCAGTGAACGAGAATCCCGGAAAAAAAAAATTCATTATGCGACCTTCAGAATCCAATTGCACATTCCAATAAAAGAATGGCTCTTGATTTGATTTCTTCACAAAGAATTGCAACAACGCACTTGCATCAACACTATCAACACTGCTTGAGGACTTCAATCGGTTCAAATGATTATAAGCATCCTTTCTCGTGAACCCAATGTTCTCGGGCCCACCTGCTTCCTTCTCCATGAACCTGCATGCCTTGCTAACTCCTATTCCTGCTGAGTTCATAGCCTCGACAAGTGATTGCTTTGCTTTAGATAAATGCCGGGCTGAACGCAACAGATAACTCTGATTCACTGCAAACATTTCATGATTATGTTGCTTTATCAATTTCTGGACTTTCCACGGGGCAGCACCACTGTCTCTGACAATGCGTAGGCTGGCTTTACAACCACAGCGAGTTACCTGTTTCTTGTAACATGCTAGTCGTCCTTTTGATCGTTTCTCATCAGGCCACCCTTCACATGAGCATACATACTCTTTCATTCGCAGCAAATTAGTACCAGGGAGGTAACTTTGGTCCCCCTTCCTAACACTAAACCCACGACACCTCCCATATTCACAGTAAATTAGGTACACTTGATCTGGACTCTCCACAATATTGCCAACTTCCAACCTATTCTCTAACTCCATAGATATTGAATCGTAATGACAACTGGCTTCACCATCACAAGGACGGCATTCATCCCTATCATCTTCCTCGGGAGGGATATCCTCGACGGATATATTATTCTCAATGGAAATATTCAAATCAATAATCATTGAATAATTATATAAACCTACAAAAATACTACAACCGCATTAACCCTCAGCACTGCAAAAAAGAATAAAACTTCCACTCGCATGCCCATTTTAAACAACAGAAGCTCAAATATGGAATCCACCCACCCCGCACAAATTGTGAATACGAAGATTCAATAAAATAGAACATAAATAGAGAAAACCATAAATACTAATAAACCGCCAAACGTACCGGTGCTGCAAAAATAAGTATTGACGAATCCAATTCAACAATGGAGCAACTGTAATCAACAAACTTTTCTCTGTCAGAGCAACAAATAATTCGAATGGAAGAGTAAATTTAACAGAATATACTATACGTTCATAAATAATGCGAGTACCTGAGTTAAAAAAAGAAGCCCAGCTCAATAATGGCTAATTTCTTGCCAAATCCAGAGATTCGGAAATATAAATTATGGGAGAACCGCAAATTATTCTTTTAATTGGTCTGCATACAAAAAAAAAAATAACCATTAGTTATTTAGAACACATAGAGGAAATAAATTATGAGCTGAAATTAAAAGGGCGTTTATTTATTTAAATGGTGCCAACTTAAAAAAAACAGGGTTTGGAGAAAGGATAAAGGAGAGGTATTTTAGATCCATGGATGAAGTTTGAAAATTATAACAACGGGTGGATCTGGAAGTTCTCGCCGGCGTCGACAACCCGGATAACTTGCCGACGACATCAAACGGGGCCTCGCTCGTCGGATTTGCAATGTTTCGCATCTACCGATATCCACCGACGCCGTGCCAATATTGCGGTGGGCCCATGCCCTCTAACTTCACATAATTCAAAAAATAAGTGTCTCAATAGGTTCACGGGCGTATTTCCCAAATAATACGCCGTATTCTATGAATTTTGAATAAAAAAAATAAATAAATAAAGAGGACACGTGTCGACAAGGTATGCTGAGGGAGTAGCATCCGGGGGGTAGCATAGAATTAGCCCTCTCTCAGGCAACAGAACTTCAACAATTTCTGTGATAAAGCCTGCAGTCCTTATGAGAGCACCTGCACAGTATAGGGTACAGGTATGCTGGTTTGCTGTTTATTTCTGCAAAATTTGTTTGGTGTCGGGCACCTCCTTTGTTGTATTAACAGCTCCCATACTTATCCATCCATAAGCTCTCCACTCTATAAATACCCCGGATGTGTTCATGAAAGGCACGCTGTTCCAAAGTCATTCAGAGAGCTCCACAAACATACCATTTCCAAACTTATTTTTTTTTAAGCTTCAAAAAAAAATCTTGGAAATAGCAAAAGGGAGGCTGTGAGGGGTGAGCTCCTTGTCTGTTCGAAGGTGGTAAGTTTATCCTCCCCTGCTTTCCATTATCTTCTCCTCTTTGATTTTCCGGCAATCTGAAATCTTGTTACTCTTTGCTGTTTCAGAGAGAAGAGTGGGACGATGTTGCTGTGTTTTACGAGATTGGCCAAAATCTCGCTGCATACATGTTGACGGAGGAGAAGTGAGCATTTTCTAGGCTTCAGGGCTGTAAGTTTTCCTCTCCTTCATGCCATTTCTTGCTTCTGTAATTCTGGGCAAAACAGTAGTCGTTTATCTTTCTTTGATATATATATTTTGCTTTCCAAAGTGAAATGAAAACTCATTCTAGTATCCATGCAACTTAGTTTCTGTCTGACAACAATTTTGCCAGAAGATTTTGGACAAAATCTGAATATATGAGTGGACTTTCATTGAACTCCAATCTTCCATTTGTGATTTTATTTGTGCACGTCGTTGAGCCCAACTTTCTCTGTTCCTTGTGTTCTTGTTGATTTATGCTCTTTGCCTGGATCTCTTATTATGCCACATTTCTCAAACTACCTCTGCTTGGCCCTTGCTCTCCTTTAATGACTGGAATCTTTAGCCTTTGAGTTCAGAGAAGTAGATACAAATTTTAACGAAGGCTTGCTGTAAACTTTATCCTTTATGCTCTTTGTATTGTCGTTATTTTTTATTCTGCATGAATGTAGACTTCGAATAGCTTTGCCTTTCCCCCATTTTTGTCAACAAAATTTTACGTCTTGACTGGGTAAGAAGTAGAAGAGAATATTGGGCGGCAACGTCTTAGGTTGGTAATGGCAAGGGAGAGCTTTTGAGCTGGGAAGCGGCGGAGGAGGCTGAGGTTTCAACATTCATGGCGATTGTGATCTAGCATCTGTCGATGGAGAAGGTAATGGGCAGTACGTCCTCAGGAGATAACGATGCCCTGCACGAAGTGGGCGCATTCGGCGAATCACGGTGGCACCTTTTTAACCTCCGCTTCAAGATCGTCTTCTTCCGTTGAATCCTCACGACTTGCGGCCATCTCAACGATCGCATTTGTGCTGCTAAAGCCAAGGAGGATGAAAAGACACATGAGATTGATCTTATTCGAGAAGAGCTTGCTATCTTAGAGGAGCGGAAGAAGGATTTGACTATGTCCTTGAAAGGGCATGTGGGGTCTCGCCTAGCTCTCCGGAACGAGATTCATGGTCATGAAGAAGAGCTCTCCAAGATCAGAGGTTCTTCCGATGGTAGGGTGGAGAAGCAGCTGAAGAGTTCAAAGTCTGCGTTGGAGCACGCCAAGAAGGTTTTGGAGGATCAAGACCCCTTTATCTAGAGCTTCATTCAGACTTGCTTGTTATGACTCATTTTAGTTGTCATTTGTGTTTCAGCTGTTCTTTATAACGAACATCTCTATCTTCATGCTTTCTTTTGAGACATGTTTGGATTTGTGCATTTTTTTGTTTTCTCTTCTCTTTTTGGTGCTATATCCTTTTTTGTTATAATTATATAACGTAAAAGATATAACACAGATCGTGGAACATGACTGAACTTAGAAAATATCTAAGCTGCCTACGTACCCATAAAAGGGATCAAGTCAAAGCGTAGTTCAAATGAAATTTTTTTTTTTGAAAGGGAGTGTCGTACACAGTTTATACTCATGCGGGCCAGGAGTGACTATTTATTTAACCACTATATAGACAAAGTGGAGTAATCAACAGTTTAACCACATAAATTTTACCATTTTGGTGAGATAAATAACAGTTTAGCCACGTAAATTTAACTTTTGGTGGTTACCGTACACAGTTTATACTCATGCGGGTCAGGAGTAACATGCAGTTTAGGCTCGTGCATCATGGAGCATTTTCTTTCTCTCTTTTTTTGTTGTACACTTTTTTTTCTTTTTTTTTTCTTTTTTCTTTTTTTTTTCTTTTTTTTTCTTTTTTTTTTTGCTATACACATTTTTCTCTTTTTTTACTTCATTTCCCTTTTAGGGATAGTAACGCTTCAAGAATTTCCCATTTATCGGGCCCACCCTCACACGGTCTTCAGAGATCAATTTGTAAGCGCCATTTGTGTATACTTCTGTGACGACGTACGGACCGTCCCATCTAGGAATGAACTTGTTTCCAACACGGTGGGTGGTGACAATTGGCCTTCTCATTGCCAGCACCAGATCCCCAACTTGGAAGGAACGTGGCCGTACTTTTTTGTTGAAAGTTCTTGAAAGGCGAGCTTGATAACACTCAAGCCTTTGTTGTGCTTCCAGCCTCTTCTCGTCTAAAGCTTCCAATTCTTCAAGACGCAACCAGGCATTTTCTTCTTCAGTTAAACCTTCTTGGATTGCGATTCTTAAAGACGGGATTTGTTGTTCAAGGGAAATGATGGCTTCCACACCATATACCAACGAGTACGGAGTTGCTTGAGTAGGAGTCAGATGAGTGGTCCTGTATGCCCATAATGCTTCTCCAATTCTTTCATGCCAATCACGCTTCGACTTTCCGACCACCTTTTTGAGCAAATTGCACAAGGTTTTGTTGAATGCTTCAGCGAGTCCATTGGCAGTGGCATTGTACATGGACGACTTTCTTTGTTTGAATCCAAACTTCTCGCACAACTTATCTATCAAGGCATTGCTGAATGGCTTCCCATTATCGGTAATGATGTATCGAGGGATCCCATACCGATAGATTATGTTGCCTTTGATGAAATCAGCAACGTTTTCTTTCTTCACTTCTTTTAAAGGGATGGCCTCAGCCCACTTGGAAAAGTAATCAGTTGCTACCAGGATATATAAATGCCCCCCTGAAGATTTAGTCATTGGTCCGACGACATCCATACCCCAGGCATCGAATGGCCATGAAGCAATAGTAGGATGCAAGGGCTCTGGTGGTTGATGGATGAGATTTGCATGAAATTGGCATGGTTGACACCTTTTCGCATAGTCCATGCAATTCTTTACCATTGTCGGCCAGTAATAGCCCATTCTTTTGATACGAAAGTATAGCTTTGGCCCAGATTGATGGGCTCCGCAAATGCCGGAATGTGCTTCCTCAATAGCTTGTGTTGCTTCTTCATCACTCAAGCATCTTAAGAAGACTCCATCAAATGATCGTCTGTAAAGTGTTCCTTTGAAGTAGATGAAGCGAGTGGCGCGATGGCGAATATCAATTCTTCGACGCGGATCATCTGGTAATCTTTCATACTTCAAGTAATCAACAAATACCTGTCTCCAGTCTTCTTGTTCAATTTCAAAAACTTCTACGACATTACTTTCATCTTCTATACCATCTTCATCTCCGAAGACAGGCGGTATAACCCAACCCTTACAAACGGGTACGAGAACCTTGCCATCAGCCATAGCTATCGTGGATGCAAGCTTAGCCAACGCGTCTACTTGTTTGTTTTCTTTTCTTGGAACATGTTCAATTTCCACATCTCCGAGCCATCCAATCATTCGTTGGGCATACTCGACATATGGTAGCAATTCGGGCTTTTTCACTTCATATTCCCCGTTGATTTGATTGATCACCAACTTAGAATCTCCATACACTTTCATGTGCAACCTTTTTATATCTACTGCCATTTCCAATCTGAGGACAAGCGCTTGATACTCAGCTACATTATTGGAACAATTCTTTGTCAGGGTAAAGGAATAAGGCAATACTTCTCCTTCAGGCGTTACGAACACCACTCCGGCACTAGCTCCCTCTTTATGTGCCGCACCATCAAAGTACATTAACCAGGGAGGAGAGATCTCAACTGCAAGTGCATCTTCATCTGGGAGGTCGTCGGTGAGTTCCCATTCAGCGGGGACTGGATGATCAGCCAGAAAATCTGCCAGAACTTGTCCCTTTACAGCCTTTTGGGGGACATATATGATCTGCCAGAAAATTGTTGTAGTTGGAGATACCACCGTGCAAGCATGTCTGACAGAACGGGTCTTGACATTACATACTTCAAGGGATTTGCCTTAGAGATGAGACAGATTGTATGAGCTTGGAAATAATGCTTCAGCTTTTGAATGGAGAAAATCAATGACAAGCACAACTTCTCAACTGGAGAGTATTTTAGCTCATTTGGCGTCATCATCCTACTCAAATAATATAACGCACTTTCTTTTCCATTGTTATTTTCTTGCGCAAGCAGTGCTCCGACAGAACGCTCTTGGGCAGCAATATATAGAATTAGCGGTCGGCCTGCCACTGGTGCGATCAATACTGGGGCTTTCGTCAAATATTCCTTGATACTTTTGAGAGCATTGCGGCATGATTCATCCCATTCAAATGGGACTCCTTTCTTCATGATTCGGCTAAAAGGTTGACATCGCCCTACTAGATTTGAGATGAATCTTCGCAAGTATGTTAACCTTCCTTGCAAACTTTTGAGATCATGAATATTACGGGGCTCGGACATCTTCAGTATCGCATCGATTTTTGCTTGTTCAATCTCTATTCCTCGATGGCGAACAATGAAGCCAAGGAATTTTCCCGATCTCACCCCAAATGCACATTTCAAGGGGTTCATCTTGAGCTGATATCTTCTCAAACGTTCGAACACCAATCGTAGATCTTGTAAGTGACTATTCCGTTCTTTTGACTTTACTACCACATCGTCTATGTAGTACTCAATATTCTTGTGGAGCATGTCATCAAAGATCCTTTGCATGGCCCTTTGATATGTGGCACCAGCGTTCTTTAACCCGAATGGCATCACTTTGTAACAATATATGCCTTTTGGGGTACGGAAGGCCGTCATTTCTTCATCCCTTGGAGACATGCGGATCTGATTGTATCCAGACGATCCATCCATGAATGACAGTGCTTCATGTCCAGTTGTAGCATCAATCATCAGCTCAGCAATTGGAAGTGGAAAGTCATCTTTAGGACATGCTTCGTTCAAGTTTCTAAAATCGACGCAAACTCGAATTTGCCCGTTCTTCTTTCTAACAGGAACAATGTTTGAGATTCATGTAGGGTACTTGAATTCCCTAATAAACCCGACTTCAATAAGTTTGTTTACTTCAGCTTCGATGAGTGGGATCAAGTCTGGACGAAACCGCCTTTGAGCTTGCTTGACAGGTCGTATCCCCTTTTTCACTGCCAAATGATGAACAGCTATCTTTGGATTTAATCCGGGCATCTCCTTGTATGACCAGGCAAATACATCTTTGAACTCTTTTAGTAGTTCAATGTACAAGTTTTCCTCATCGGCAGTCAAAAGTGCACTTATGTAGGTAGGTCTTGGGTCATTTTCATCGCCCAAATTGATTTCTTTCAATTCATCGACAGTGGACTTGACACCTTCTTCCAACTGAGGAGGGGCTATCTCTGCATCTTCCTCTTCGACAGTCACTTCTTCATTTAAGGTCATGTGATGTGATGAGGCAACTTCTTCATTCATTCCTTCGGGGCTTTTGAAATCTATGCATTCCCTCATTGTTCTATCCCTTCGTCTTACCTGAACTATGTGTGCCACATTATTTGTTTTGATCACACCCTTTCTAACTAAACGAGAAATGTCTTGTTGAAACTGATCTTAAACACCATGAAAGATTGCGCTTTGAACACCAATAGCAGCATAGTAAGATGAAGCTACACTTTCGTTGTCGTCTTCATCTTCAATGCGTTGTGTAAAGATGACAGTCTTTATTTTAGCTTTCAGTTCTCTTCCGCATGACACAGTTAATGTGGTTTGTTTCTTCCCGCAGGGAGGGGCCATGCTTTTCATTCGTCGTCCATTCACAATTTTAGTTTTGGCAAAACTCAGCTTCCAACATCCTGTTGGTTCACTCTTCAATTTCTTGCCAAGTCTCTTGAACACGGATATCTTGGGTGTGTTTTTTTCATTCTTCGGTCTGTTTCCAAGCCTTTCAAATACAGACACTCGAGCTTCATCTTCAGAAATATGGTTGGTATTAGCCCTTTTGATTGCAATTTGAACAGGGTTATGCGGTGTGAATCCCAATCCTGTTTTAGGATTTCGAGTAGCATATCCACCATTTTTTGAGCATTTATGGGTGGCATCGCATTCACCTTCCCTTTTCCCCTTATCTTTTGAAAGATGTTCTTTTACTTTTTGGTCATATCCGGCTTTGAGAAGCAGTGGAAATGCCTTTGGACCAAAGTTTTGAGGAATTGTATGTTCCGAGAGTTCTCCATGTTCAATCAAGCTCCCTTGCACTGGCCGGACAAATCCTTTGAGTGGTGGTGGGATTGGCTTCTTTGCATCAATTTTGGTTAGAGGCAACGTGAGTCCTTCCAGTGATTCTGTTCCAGATGCTTCTTTCTTGATCTTTTGGCTGTTTTCAAGTTCTTTTTGATGGATGACTGCCCCATTTCCTGCCTTTGTGTTAGGTAGATAGTATTTTGAATCGGCAAAGTATGATTCATTTCTGTGAAGGGCTTGCGGTCGCCAACTACCATTTTTACAACTCCATCCCGACGACACTTGAAGCATTGATGTCATGTTGAGGGGACAACTCCATTCTCATGTAGCCATGGTCATCCAAGAAGCATGTTATACGAATTCTTGGCGTCAATCACATGAAACATTGCAGTTGATTTCATATCATCCATTAGTAAATCCAACCTTACGGCGCCAAGAGCTCTTTGCCCTTCATGATTGAATCCTTGAATCATCAACCGACTACCTGAAAGATCTTCCGTAGGAATTTCCAATTCTTTCAATGTTCTTAAAGATAAGATATTCACCGCAGATCCTCCATCAACAAGTATTCTATTGACTCGTTTTTCACATGCATAGCCACTCATGAATAAAGGCCTATTGTGAGGATCAGATCCAAGCTGCAAATCTTCATCGGTGAATGTTATTGTAGATATGCAATCATTATCAGCCACATAAGTCTCTTTTTCGACTCGCTCGTCATCTTCTTCATCATTCACAACATTACTAGACTCAGTGATGGCAATATTTGTGGTGGCATCATCTTCTTCAAGTGATATTTTCCCTTGACGAGCCAGTTACATGATTTTATCTTTCAATATAAAGCAGTCATGAATGGCATGCCCAACCAATCGATGGTATTTGCAGTATTTAGGGTCATCAGTTCTTCCTGCTTCATTAGGACGCTTCATTTCTGGCAACTCAAGAAGTCCTTCCTTTAGTAGGTCATCAAAAATCCCTGAGACATCTGAATCCAGGAAAGGATATTGTTTTTGTTGCATCTCTTTCAGGGTCATCCTCTTTTCTGGCTGAACATTTTATTTTGTATCTTTGTCGGTATCTTTTCTGATGAACTTGACGGGTGTTGCCTTCGTTGTCATAGACTCTTTCTTTGGTGCCTTATCGGCAGGCTTGGCATTCCTCTTGAAATCTTGTCTTTCTTTGAATTTGCGAGGTTCTTGCATTGGTGGTCCATCAATTCCGCTTGCTGCCATACTCAGCTCCATATCATGAGCTCTGGTGGCTAATTCTTCAAAAGTTCTTGGTTGAATTCCTCGCAAGATGTATTGAAGACCTCAATGCATTCCTTGGATGCACATTTCTATGGCAGACGCTTCGGACAGACGGTCTTTGCAGTTGAGACAAAGATTTTTCCACCGATTGATATAATCAATCACAGGCTCTTCTTTCCATTGACGAGAACTTGTGAGTTCTACCATACTGACGGTTCTTCTGGTACTGTAAAAGCGATTGAGAAATTCATGCTCGAGCTGCTCCCAACTGTCAATTGAGATAGGCTCCAAGTCTGTATACCAGTCGAATGCATTTTCCTTCAGAGAGCGAACAAACTGCTTGACCAAATGATCTCCATAGGTTCCGGCATTGTTGCACGTTTCAACAAAATGGGCTACATGCTATCTTGGATTGCCCTTTCCATCAAACTGTTGAAACTTTGGGGTTGATATCCTACAGGCATCTTCAAGTTATCGATCCTTCGAGTGTAAGACTTAGAATAAACTGCCATTGACTTGGAACTTTCACCGAATTTATCTTTTATGGTTCCTTCAATGAACTCCTTGAGTTGGTTGATTGGAATAGAGCCATCCACTGAAACATTCAACTCTTTAGCAAATGATTTTGCATCATCATTCATTTCCGGCCTCTCAGGTGTTTGGTCGTCATTATTTTCACCATTTTCTTCATGATTCTCATCATTTGCATGACTCGCTTCACCCCTTTCTCTCTTGAGCTTTGAGATCTCATCGTCTTGGTGCTGCATGCGTTTGTGAAGTCCCTCGATGAGTTTAGTTATATTTGTGAGCTGATCCTCTATAGTAGAGTCGTTTGCCATCATGACGGCTGCTTCAAGCGAGCCACTTGCTTGTGGCGGGAGGTCGTCTTCCATTCCTTCATTGGTCGCGTCGACTCCCTCAAGATGGGGCACTTCTTCCTCAACAGTAGTCATCTTGGAAGCTTCCAATGCTTGCTTGGCCATATTCCTCGTAGTCATTCCAACACCTTTCGTAGCGGACTCTGAAGTATTTGAGATGTTAGACATCTTCAAATTTGAAATTTGACGAAGAGAAGAGATGAGGAGTAGAGAGGTCCCACCGGGCGTGCCATAATTTGTAACACAAATTCCGAGTATTTAAATTAATAAACACCGGAAAATCGTACAAATAAGAGATTTTGGATTGAAATTACAATTCGTGGTTCGATTCTCTATCTAAATCTTCTGATTCTTCTCTTCAAAATTTGTTCATCGTCCTTCTTCAAGATCTTCAAGATGGATTTGCCTCTTTGATCTTCATGAACTCGATGGTTTCGGAACTTACAACGTTGATTCGGATCGTCGAGACCTCAATTTTGGATCAAACGTTGGATTTGGACGATCTTGATGAAGAACGCCTTGAATCTTCAAGAACGACTCGAAGATTTGAAGGTTGGAAACGTTGATCGGAGGGTGTAGCACCTTGATTCCGGATCAAACTTCAAGCTCGGATGATTTTGATGTAGAATGCTTTGATTTCTTCACACGAACGCCTTGAAGGTCGAGAGAGAATTTCTTCACACCAACTTCCTCCAAGTCTTGAGCTCTTCAAATTGTGTGGTTTTCTTAGGCCAAGCCCTCTATTTATAGGCAAATGAGGGTGTGTTTAGGGCTTAGGTGGCATCGTCTCATTGGTGCCTTATTAGGGCTTATGTGGCGTGTTCCTATTGGTGCTTTGTATTTCAATGATTCTCTACAACAATGTGTGGATCATTTGTGTGAGCTTGACACTTGTCAATTGCTTATTGGTTGAAAATTTTCACACATTAAATATCAAATTATTATTTATTTTATTTAGGAATTTGATTAAATAAAATTCCTAAAATATAAATAAATAATTTAATTTGGTATTTAATTATTTTAATTTCCACGTGGCATCATTTGATTGGCGATAAAAATTCAATTACTTACAATAGGTAAGATAGCTTGAGAATTGAGACTTGAGAGAGAGATGGGTTGAGAATTGAGAGATTAAGGAATAAGAATGATATTGAATATTGATAGAGAAACAGAGAATAAGAGAATAGAGAGAAAAAAATTGAGATTTTGGTGTGAGTGAAAATAGTGGAGGAGATGGGATATTTATAGATGAAAATTGGGGAGTAGGAGGGGGGTTTTAAAATTTGAATTTGAAAAAATTTGAAAAGAAAAGCGGCCGAACCAGCTGTTCGCCAGCTGGTTTGTGCTTTCCTAACCGCCCGTTTCACGTCATCAATCCTCCTCCGCACATTTCCAACCGTAGATCGAGATCACGCGGATCGTGATCTCGACCGTTAAATAATAATAATAATAATAATTACACTAACTGGCGGTTTGTGAATTCCAATAACCCCAAACCAGAATCGAACCGCGTTTCTTCTGGTTACGGTTACGGTTTACAAACCGTAACCGTCTCGGTGGTTTGCAAACTGCCGGAAACTGACTAATTGACGATTAAAAACCGCCAGTCCGGTTCAAAATTAGCAACTCTAATCGAGATCAAACCTTATTCCATGATAAATTTTGAAAAGTACGTTGATTTTCTTTTTGGATACAACGAGGATAATTAAAGATAAATTTTAAGGGGCGAAAAACTGAAACAATAGGATCATCTTTCACTAAACTATCCTAATTATGTATCGGATTAGATTCCCTGTGACCTTCCATGTTGCATCTCCTGTGTCATAACTATTTTTTTTTTAATATTTTTTTAATATATCTTTATTGAGGAATGATGGATGGACCTAAATAAACATTTTAAATTAAACTAAATTATAATAAATTGAAATTTAAAAAATCAGAAAAAAATAAAAGAACAAATAAATTTGACACATGAAATGTTATAGAGAATGTCGTAGGTAGAGGTGTAAATGAGTCGAGTCGAGTTCGAACATACATATGTACAAGATTGTTTGAAATGATATTGAGTTTTAAAATTTATGTTTGAGTATGTTTAATTTTCTATCGAGTTGAGCTCAAACGAGCTTTAATCGAATCGAACACGAATCGAGCTTGAGTAGTTTGATATTTTTATAGAGTTTGGTAATATTTTACTTATCGAGCTCGAGTTCGAGCCGAACTTTAAATTTTATCGAACATAAAACTATGTTCAAGCTTGTTTGATATACTTATCGAATCGAGCTCAAATAAACTTTTAACAAACAAATATAAATCGAGTATCAAACTATTTGATTTGATTTTCAACCCAACCCGTAGGGATCGGAGGTGATTATGTACCTACTAGTCTTTTAGAGAAATATCGGTCTTATTAGTATAGCGCATCGGCCCTTGTTAGAATTGAGAAAAGAGAATAATTAAAAAGGATCGTTTTATTGAGTATGAATTTACCGAAAAAGTTCACTGCAAATAATGATTGAAAAGGTTGATCAATATTCAATACATTAAGGTGTAATATTATATAATACTACTTTAATAAATACTGATAGTATTTTTTTTAGTGAATAAATACTGATTGAGGATAGTGGAATACAAACGCCACAACAGAAAGAAAGTGAGACAGAACATAAGACTTTCATCGTAATGGCTTATTATTACAGTAGTCCATTCTCCCCTTTTTTCCTTTCTTGTGTTTTTTTTTTTGTTCCTTTCCGTACTTGAGTGAGAGGGAATTGGGGATCAAACCACAATCACTCGCCATTATAATCGTGAGGAATACGGCTAAGCTACAGAAAAGAGCTTATTAAAGTTACCTTCCACGTCTGAATATTAAAGCAAAAAAAAAAAAGAAAAAGAAAAAAAACGGTACTATTTTGGCTAAAGATGTGTACACAGCAACTAGAAAAAAGAACATGAAAATAATTTCAAGAAACCGAAGGCACTGGACTACGCCCATACATTTTATTGCTAAAATTTTACAACTGATGGTGAAAATGCAGATTATTTAGAAGTCGATTGATAGTAGCAATATCTGCAACCAATTATTCATCCATCCACACATCACGGAGGAGTTGATACCTCAAAGGATTGCGGCTTCCATTCTCTTTCAGTGTCCAACCAGGCTTTGCTGATGAAGGAGATGCCTGCAAACTGTCCGAGATGATGGATTTCAACGGTGAGTCCAACTCGTCCAGCTCATCGTCGCTCGTCTGAGATTTCCTGAGCACTGAGGACCGGCTACGTGTGAGCTGATGATGATGATCGATCTCTCCTAAGAAACTAGTAACTGAAGCAGCTGATGGTGGCTGATATACGATAGGAGCTGCACCGCATGGGAAGTTCATGATGCAACCACCCTCTGAATCAAAAGGATCCTACATTGCAATATAGACAAGAGGGTGATGATTAGTAGAATGTTTGGATGTTTGTTGTAAATAAGGTCCATCAAGGCTCCCAAGTTAGGGGGAGTTTTCTGTCAGAACGGATACAACCAACCACCAGCAAATTATAGATATGCCACCGGATATGGGCTTGGATCTGGGCTCTTGACCCATCAGATGATCTTTTTTGTGCCCAAGTTAATGAAATGCATTTATATCGATTTCTGCTAGAGTCTATTTCTGTCAAATATGATGCTGTAGGGAAAAGAAGGAAATTAAAGACAGGCGAACCTCTGTGTTCAAGGCTTCGAGTACAACTGCAGGAATCGCGTCAGGGCAGAACTCATCCGGGACGAAAAAGTTGAGTACCCTTCTAATCAGGGGAGGACCGAATGTAGGACATACCTAGGACCAAATGAGGAAAGCAAAATGCCATAAGAATATGGCCGTTAGCATTAAATGAGACCAAAATAGGCTATTGAGGTTCTTGGTAAACCTCTTTTCGAACTGTCCGACTCAGCAGCAAGTCCTTGGGAAGCATCATAAGATCACTCAGTGCATTGAGGAGATGAAAACACTTTGATGATGTATCATTTGATATCCTCCCATCATCATCAGCAGCAGCTTCCAAGTTGTCCTCGAGCAAATCATCTTCATCGACACCAAAGATATCAGTAAGCCATCTGGACCAATTCCCAATCTGCCACATGTAACACATTAATTAGATAGCTTGATAAGGCATGACAAAATAAAAGAAAACAGATGCTAATTTTAGTTTAGGATTGTAAGCCAACTCCAGGCATAAGGCTCACCGCGTTTTTTAGTTGTGCCCCAGCACCAAAACTAGCTTTCCCTGCTGGAATAGGAAGAACTTCAGCATCACTAATAGGGTCAGCTACAGGATCTGTTGGAATTTCATCAGCCGATTCTCGAAGGATGGCGTTGAACATAGCCACATCCAAACGAGCTATCAATTGCTCCATTATCTAGTTATAAAGAGAGCATCAGAATCTATGTAGAAACATGTTTTGAAGCCTTGGCAGTTTTATTAGCACTGGATGTTAATTATTAGATTATGATCTTCATTAGAATCGGGTTCTGGAAAATTAAGCTGATGCTGAGTTTCACATGTTTTATCATAACTTCAAGCAGAAAACAATATTTAGGATATATGACCAGGACTGATGTTCTTTCTGCAGTGCATACTTATTGACAGGCAGATAAGAACTTAATTACACCTTCTTCTAGCACAGTCAAAGATAGAGGGGTTTGTTGTAGAATTAACACAATGAAACATTTATACAATTTATGGGTCAAACGACACCAGTTAATTTTGAATCAAGAAAGGACAAAAATGTAGAAATTACCACTTTTGAGAGCACAGGCAAACAGCCACAGTCATGTCCTCCAGCTCGAACAGGACATATCCTTTCACATGCATCCCTGAAAGCATTTTTCCAGAGTTCCAGAGAAAAACTTCCCTGTTGCTGATCAATGGAACTGGAGGTTCTCTGGTATAACTTGCTAGGTTCAGAATCCACACTGCTAGGAATTTCTTTGGCAGTACCCGACTGCATATGTGGAGTAAAAGTCTGGAGAAAGAAAGTAGGAGAGCAAATAAGCTACATGATTTGGATCATTCAGGTTAGGGGAAAAAGCCACTCAAAAAATCTAATTAATGTCAATTGTCAACTGAAAGATCTTTTAACTAGGACGGATTGGTATATATGCTATCTTGGTTCAAATCCCATAATCTCACATGGAAATTTGATCAACCCCTCTAAAGAATGTGAGGGAAAGAGTACCTGCCACCATATGGACTCAATGATTCGAGTGAATATCCATGCTTCAACCTTTTCCAGTGCAGCTACAAATGTTAATGGTTCCTCCCAATTGCCAAAGCTTTCCACATAATCACTACTAGTACTCTTATTGGTGAAGGAATCCCATTTAAGTGGTGATGAATTCCTCTTTCCACTGCTGTCGCCAACTGTTCCTGTGACAGGACCAATGGATATAGGCAGCTTGCTCTCTCCAAAGAACTTGCTAACAATCACTCTCAGTACAATTGAATTTGAGAGCCAGAAAGTTAATCTGTATCAGAAGAAAAAGGCTCAATGTCTCACAAGGGCTCTGGTTGGAAGCATGCATACCAGTCAATAAATTCATTAGAATCCACAGCATAGCCTAATAGTGTGGATTAGCACTCAAAAAGCCAATTTAAGCAAGTAGGTTCTAGATAATTAGTATGTAATAATATGCTTCCTTAGCAACTGCTTGATGCTAAATGCTTAAATGAAGATGTATTAGACATCAAAGAAACTGAAAAACATTGATGATAGAGTAAGTGTTCGGGTTGCCACTGATCAAACCTTAAAGAACAAGTTAATCAGGCCAAGCACAATCATATTAAAGAAGTGGTATGACGAGATTAGTTATACCTTGGTACATCGTTTCCACATGCCTTGGAAACTAAAGCTAATCCAGATACTATACTCTTAGCAGCACTCCCTCTCCTTGATATCAAGTTCAGTTTGCTTGCATGGAAATATAGCCTCGAGAGGCGTCGAGCTGGAGCGTGGACTTTGGTCATGGAACTTCCATGTTCTGCAACCACAGAATAAAGACTAACCTCTATTGCAGCAGCCTCCCTCAACTCTTCCTCTAAAATTTTCATTCTGCGTTCCAAATTCTGGATCCTACCATGGGAAAATGGTTTGTTTATATCTTTCTCGCATATCTTAGCATCTTTTGACTCACTGCTTATAGAGCCTCGAGAATGATTCTGAGCGTCTGCCACAAGAAACCGATTGCTTCTGACAGGGCCATTGCTCCGGCTTGAGTCCACCATTGATCGGACTGATTTGCCCTGCTTCATTCTATCTGCAGTTGAGAAATTATTATTACCGGTAGCAGAATGCAGACCATTTTCCCGAGCAACTTGATTTTGGACATCAACTTCAGAATCTGTGTAATTCTGATGTTTTTCTATGATCTTACTATCTATCAAACCATTTTGAGGTGAATTTGTTCGTCCAGTTTCTGGATCTTCTGTACCAGTAGAAGCAGTATCATCATCCTGCTTATGGCTGAGAACAGAATCTACATCCTCATCCCTTTGGTGATCTGGATGTGCACGTGTTTCTTCGGCACTTGTGGATATACCTTGCATGGAATTCGGCCGAACTTGGACATCATTACCACCATTCAAAACATTCTCCTGAATAACTTCTGCTTTGTTTTTATGCTCATCGACTTCATTGTTTGAGCTTTGCGGTTTCACCATTTCTTCTGGTGCTGGTGACTGATAACTTCGAGAAAGAATTTTATTTGAGATCCATGCAAGATCAGAAGATGATTCTACTGATGAGGAGCGCGAAGAATTCCCTTCTGGTTTCACATGAGATTCAATCGCTCGATCCTCGTCTGATTTAGCTTCTCCAGCACTATCATTTAAAGCCGCTGTCCTGTTCTGCAATTAATAAACATCACATTACTAAATCATTCTACTGCACTGGAAGAATGATGAACAACAGGAGTGTTAAGTGTTAACTAAATGACAAACAACAGAGATTAAGAGGTAACGAACAAATTCATCGAAAGAAATTGAGAAAGGCTTCTTACATCTTTATTTTGAGGAGATGAACTTCCATTTGATTCTGCTGCAGCTGAAGTAACAGCCAGAGATGAATGTGACGAAGCGTCATCATCTGTTGTAAACGAGGCAACATCAGCTTCATCTGCATATTCTTCACTCAATGCAGAAACCGATTCAAAATTATTCCTGTCCATCGAAGCTTCTCTCATCAAGTTGTCCCTTGATGAGGAGCTTCGGCTGCTCCTCTCAAAAGGCTGGATCTTAAGGAAGAGAAGTGGTTGTGCCGTGTTCCTATATGTCCGCTTACAGTTTATAGGAGCACTTATGCAAGAACTTTCTCTAATAATGCCATATTCTGCCAAGTCCACAACAGCAGTTCCCAGCAGCTGACCCTTCACTGCCTTGTCCCGTCGTGGCTCATAAAGATTAAACTCAATGCAGTTCTTCTGAAAAGTGTCCCCATTTCCACCTTTGATCGACTTCTCCCTCAGTAGCATCACAGGGAGCCTAAAAGACTCGTTGAACTCGATTTTTCCATCACCAACACCACTGTCCCCCTCAACTAAAGGCACGACTTGATTAGTCGACCCCGAATTCTTATCACCGTGCTCCCACTGAATCAGGGCAGCACGAATTGTTCTAAGAGACTGAGACGGGGGCCATGGATTTATCTCCTGAATATGAACAATGTAGTCAAGCTGAACAGAAGGGGTTTTCCTAGTTTTGGTCCTTGGACCTTGAACCATTCTCACATCAACTCAACTTCACACCCCTCAAAATAAAAATCATAAAAAATCCCTGAAGAAATTACACAGGAGAGCAAGACGTAAGCATAATCCGAAATTCTATCAACAAATATTCATACTTAGATGTTAATCTGGCGGAGTAAATAGCATTTGACTAAGACTACTACCACCAGCTACCATATTAAAGAGGAATTTTCACATAAATTGCAACAATAAATGGTCTCAACTCTCACATGCTGGTCAGTTCAGTCACTAGAAAAACATAAATGCTCTCCATTTTGAACAGCAAAGATAATTAACTCATAAAAACCACATGAGAAATCTCAGTCGCGAGCGAGTCTATAAAACCATTGCAGAAATATGAAGCATTAAAGAGGATTTTTTCACATACATTGAAACAATAAATGGTTTCACTGACAACATATAATGAAAGCTTACAGTTGAATTTGAGAAGGAAATTCAGCAGAAATTCATAGTAGAACTTATGTAAAGTTCACTGTGGAAAATCAGATCCGAACAGCAGTTCAAAGTTCCAAAATACCAGAAAGAAAAAGTAACTATATCACAATGCAGAACCAAACAAAGATATTTGGAAACACAAACTAAATTCACATTTACAGCCAATCATTTAACTAAAGCATAAGCGTAAAAAAGAAGCAGCAAATCTTACAAAGGAGAGAGAAAGTGTGTGGAGAATCAAAGGAGTGTGAGCAAGAGAACAGCAAAAATGCCTATTTTGCAAGTTGCAAGTTGTAACTGATGGTTTAGTGTACCTGACCGAGAGAGAGAGAGAGAGAGAGAGAGAGGTGAGAGAAATGCAAAGAATGTCCTTTTCTCAATATTTTAGAAAATAAAGAAATAGAAAAAAATGCTTGTCACAGATTCTTCCTACTTAAACAATGGGAGAGATTTTTCCTAACAAAGATGCTGGGGGAAAACATGTTTCTAACTTATTATATGTTTATACGAATTATTATTTATCTATATATTTGTTGTATTTAAATTTTTCTTTTCTTTTTACTACTCGCTTTTAATTTTATTTACATAAATTACTTCCAAGAAATCATGTTGTTTAGCTTCTAAGAGGTTGTTTTAAAATTGCCCGTGAGCGATCAAAATCATAAAAAAGCAATTACAAATAAGTAACCATTCGTTCATATTGATATTCCCTAATCCTCACAAGAGTTTGGGATATACAGAAAATATAATAATATAATGAAATTGGAATATGGTGCCAAACACATCTTACAACGTCAAAAATGATTAATTAATCAATACATGCAAGGACGAAATACCAAGTTACGCCAGCTCACTAGCATTTTTAGCCGTTTGGTAGAAAGAATAAAGTAAAATATTCAATTATAATTTTTAAATTATGAATCAAATATTTTCACTGAAGAATGTTTAGCTAAAAATTGTCGATCCAAATTTAGCGAGTGTAAAGCACGCGTTAACGGCGGAGTGGAAGAAATGATTAATTGCCAAACAATTTATCAAACTTTTAAGGAATTTAAAATTTACACATAAATTTTAATAAAATAGTATAATAATAAATATTTATTTTTTTTAA